>JAZGVP010000001.1:0-685000 GCA_037043795.1 Cunninghamella bertholletiae
TGGGTCGGGGATAGGGGGGAGTGCGGGGGAGTGGGGGCAGCGTGGGTGGACGTGGGGGGAAGCACTGGATAAGGGGAGCATGAGGGCGGAGAGCTGGAGGAGGAGATGACGGGGGAGAAGGGGGGAGATGGGGGAGAAACGTGGGGTGGAGTGGGGAGGGGAGTGGGGGGGGAGTTTCGAGGCGCGAAAGCTGGGTGGCGGGAGTGGGGGGACAAAGAAGGGGTGGCAAGACTGGGCGGCAAGGGTGGGAAGGAGGGGGTAAGGGAGACGGGAAGGGAAGAGGAAGAAAGGGGAAGGAGAGAGCAGCGATGCAGGGACGGCGAGAGTAAGAGCAAAGGGAAGATGGAGCGAGGGAGGCAGGTAAAAGGAGACACACACAGGAGGAAAGAGGGGAGCAAGCAAGAGAGGGAGAGAGTGAGAGGACGAAGAAGGAGTGGAGAGAAGGGAGGGAGGGAGGCACGAATCAGTTAAGGGAGGGCTGAGGGGGTCTGGAAGGGTGCGGTAGGGGGGTGGTCTTGACAAAGGGGAAGGGGGGAGGAGGCGGGTGGAAGGGGAGGAAGCGGGAGCGGGACGGTGAAGAGAAGGGAAGGGGGACGGGAAGAGCGGGGGTGTGGGCGGGGGAGGGGGTGAGGTGATGAGACCACAAGTTTCGTGTGCTAGGCTTGGTAGGGGGAAAAGGAGTGTGATGCATAATAGGTTTTATGGAACTGGTGGGGTTGTATTCGTTTCCCTAAGGACGAAGGGGGAGGACATAAGGATAGGCTTGGAGGTTAGGATGAAGTATAACAGCGAGGCGATGTGGAACTTTTTTTTTTTTTTTTTTATCGGGGGCGTTGGTGAGGAGGTGGGGGCGAGGGACCGGTTGAAAGATGGGCTTTGAATGGAGGGTCGAGTGTGTGTTTATTACTTATATGGATAGGTATTTCTGTGGAGCCGACAAAAAAAGTGGTAGTATAGAAGTATTTGATGTTGAAATCTCAATCCATGGAGGTATGCGGGATGGGGGGGTGATGGCGGAAGGAAGGATACTGGGGTAGCAAGGCAGGCTTGTGACTGGACGGGACGAGGGGATAATATATTTTTTTTGGAGGTTGAATTTGACAACTCTGTTGCTTATAGGGGATGAGGACGGTTAGGAGGGTAAATTGTGGATGGGTTGCGAAATTTTTTTTTTGGGTTGGGGGGTTTTGGAGGGTTCTTGGAAGGATTTAGAAAAGTTATGTATGACGAAGGATAGAGGTGTAGTTGGTTGTTTATGGGTTATGCGGGGTGACTGATGGAAACATCGGATGAGTTGTGTTCGGGTATCTGGGGTGAGGGGGTTTTGGAGAAACGTGGAGCGGGAGATGATTGGGACTGCTGTTAGTGAATGGGAGGTACGTATGAGGGAGATTGCCGCGGGACGGGGCGTGTGTGGGAAAGAGGTGGGGGGGTAGGGGGGTGAGGGGGGTTGGATGTTTTTTTAGGGGGGTTGTGGGGCGGGGGGGAATATCGAATGAGGCGGGGATAGTGTTGTGGGTCAGCTTAACCAACAAGTCTAGGAAATGAGGGGGCGGGGGTTAAGGCGTATGGATGGAAATGTGTGTGGTGGGGGATCGTGAGGGGTGTTTTTCAGTAGTGAGGGGATTGTGGATGTGGGTTTGGGGACTGATAAGGTTGTTGCGGAGAGCTGGTTTTCTGGGACATCTGATCGAACATGTGGGAGCCCACACGCCTGTTCGTTGGTGGTGGGCGGTGGGGGTATGTTGTAGGGGGGATTGGGGGGGAGTGGGGTTTTATGGATAGTGGTAGGTGTGAATGGGGCGGAAGCACCACCGTCGGGTTGTGTTGTTTTGAATGCGTGCCGGGGGTTTGTGGGTTTAGTGGGGCGTGAGTAATCGTTTTAATTGCCGGAATGAGTTCTGGTGATTCTACCATACATGGAATCTATGCGGTCTTGGGAAGTGGATACGGGAGATGGGCGGGAGCTGCTTTAGGGTTGTTTTGAGGGGGTGGGGTAGTGTTGCGGCTTTTGAATTTGGATTGGAGTCGGGCAGGGATGGTTGTGGCGGGAGCGGGAAGCTGTTAGGTTGAAGGAACACCCCAGTGTTGTGGTTATGAGATAGTATTGGGGGGTTGCGGGGGGCTACCTTGTTCTTGAAGGCGGGCAGGGGTTATTTGTTGGGGTTGTTCTGGATTTAAATTTATGCGGGGGGCCTGGAGAGGGGCACGGGGAGAAATGAGTCGGTGGTAGAGCCGGTGTCTGCTGGGCGGGGGGTGATGGAAAAGGGAGAGGAGGATGGGAGACCATAGGGAAGTACCGGGTACTGACCTTGTTGAAATTGGGGGGGGTTTAATGGAATGTGCAAAAGAGTGAAGGATAGCCCACATGTGGTTGGATTGGTTAGATAGGGGGGGGGGAGTAGAAGGGCGTGTATTTGTGTGGTGTATCGGTGGTTTTATAAAGGAGGGTGTGAGGTTTTGTGAGTGGGGGGTGAGGTTATTTAGTGGCTGTGACAGGGAATTATTGAGGGAGGTGCTGTGGCCCCCCACAGGAAAGAATAATGGGTCTTTTATAGGGGGGGGGTTGGTAGGGGAGGATTTGGACCAGCGCATCGACAATGTGGTTAGTTTGGGGGAAATAGAGGGGACCTTGATGTTCTTTTAAGGGGGGGGGAGGGGGACGGGCATGTAAGCGTTGTTAATAAGTAGATGAAAATTTGGAAGGGAGGTAAGAGCACTGGGTACAAGGGTGGTGCTGGGGTAAGTGGTAGGGAAGTGTATACAGGGCAGGTGTTAGATAGAGTGGGATTACGTGTGATGCGGGCGGCTAATAATTGGGGGATACGTAGGTGCGCGGGGTGGGGACGTGAGAGCGAGAGGGTAATGATTGAGGGAGATGTATTTTGTTGGGGGGGGATGGCGCGTATTGGTGGTTCGGATTATGTAAGGAATGATGATTCGGGAGAGTGGAGGTCGGGTTGTTTTTTTTTTTTTAAAATTAGTATCCTTCAACTCTTGCTAATAGCGTTAAGTGTAATATTTTTATATTTATTGGTAATTTTAAATCATAAAATATTGTATTTTTAAAAATGGAAAATTTCTTTCTACATTTATAATTTTTGCATTGAAATATTTTTAATTTTTCATAATACTTAATATCTTTAAAACAGAATTCACATAAACTAGGTATTTTTATTATATTTTTATTAAAAAGGTATTTAATAGCATCTTCTTCACTACAAAATATACTTTGAAGATTTTTATATGGTTCTAGTAACATAATGAGAATATATTTTTTAATATAAATAAATTCAATTTTTTTTCAAAATAAAAAAATCGATAGTATACCCCCTAGAAAATATATCTGTTCTGTGTTTTTAACTTTAACCGTTGCCGAGATATTAACAGTTTAAATAAAAAATGCAAAAATCGTGGGCACTTTTGGCGGGGGGTGTATTAGTAAATAATAAAGATATAGCCAATACAAAAAAAAATTGAAAACATTCTAGCATTTTTGGGAGCCAGTGTATCTTTACTCCTATTACTATACACCTATGCCCTATGCTTATGCCCTATGCTTATGCCCTATGCTTATGCCCTATGCTTATGCCACATATTTATACTTTACAATATGATCGTATGCCATGCTTTCCGCGTGGGACCTGACTCTGCCAAAATTTTCCTTAGAAGAACATCTGCATTTTTGGAAATGCCAATTTTGTAAATGTAGGGGAATGATCCAACGAAGAGATACGACTTAAATCCATTACACGTTTAATTAAATTAAATGTCATTCATTAAATGGCGTTGATTCATAATCGTGCCACCATCTATTTGGCGCAAAAAAATTCTAGGGATAACTTCTCGCGCGTAAATTCGAATAACCCATCAGGCAAATGCTATTCCCGTAAATGCGTCCAACCTCCATTAATTTTTATTTTATTTTACTTCTTTATATTAATATTGTTGATCTTTATCCGATATTAATATTTATTTTATTTTTTTTTATCTCCAATCTTACTTTATTTTATTTTATTTTATTTTATTTTACATTATTCAAGTTGTATCTACTTGTTATAAAAAGATACTGGTGCTCACTACTATTACTTATATTTAATTTTATCTTATAAAATTAAACTTTGTTATTAAATCCTAAAAAGGAAAATCTTATACAATATATAAAAAAAATCCACAACAATCGGAATGAAAAAAAACATAAAAAGGAAATAGTTTTGAAAAAACACTAATCGCACTGATAATAATGCGTTGTCGGGGACTCGAACCCCGGCCATCAGCTTGGAAGGCTAATATTCTACCCTTAAACTAACAACGCAACTCTAAGTTTTGTCAAGAGACAAATCAATTTTCTTAGTAAACTCTTATTATATTGGTCTTTATTAACAATCAGAAATCTAAAATAAAACAAAACAAAATAAGAATAAAAATAAAGGTGTAAAATAATTCTAACGCGAAGAATTAATAAAATAAGATTCCAACGCGAGGAATGGGATAATAAAATGTCTAACACGAAGACAGAAAGTATATAAAAAGGTTAGTATTGAACTTCTTCTTGTTCCTTTTTCTTTTGTCGTTTGATCATGGCCTTTATATATCTTTTTCGAATCGGTGTTTTAAAGTGATCAAAATGTCCAGAAGAATCCATCATTATCTTTAGTAGTTGGTCGGTCCTTAAAACATTCGCTGGCGGAACCTTAATCTTCTTCCTAGCAGGAACGGTTGGTTTGAAGTTCCATTTTCTTTTATTACTTTCTTTTTTTACCTCCATAATTGTTGAACTATTATTATTTGACACGTCCCCTAGCTTATTGTTATTTCTGTCTTCATCCATTACTTCTTCCTTGTTAAAATCACTATTTTCCAATAGTTTATGATTTGATTCATCGCTGACAGTTTGTGCGTATTGGATTGATATTTTGATTATGAAATGTGGACAAGTAAAATTAATAATATGTATCTACCCGACTGCGAAAAGGTAAATACAATTAATGACAAGGCAAAATAAATAAAATAGAATAAAATAAAGTATAAAATTACAATAGAGTAATTGCAGGGTTGTTCGATAAAAATCAAACTAAAATAAAATAAAATAAAATAAAATAAACCAGACCAAGGTTAAGTGTGAAGAATCAACAATTATCTTTCCAATATTGAATTAAGTCCTTCTAATTCAATAATAAATATATAAGTCCTTCTATATATTTATATCTAAAGATAAAAAAAACTTGATTCTTCCCTTTTTTTTATTAAAAAAAAAATTTAAATTTATATCTTTTGATGTATGAGACTTATCAAATAATAATCATATTAGATAATATAAAACAAAATAGAAAAATAAGAAATAACATGATTACATAACAATAACATGTATAGAAAACGAAGAAAAATATAGTTTGCAGGAACAATGGAATTGGAATAAGAGTAAAAAAAAAATTTCTTTAAATGTCAGATAATGATCCAGCTCCTCGGAAAGTCCTTTATCCGATCTGGCAAATTCTACCTGAATTTGGAGGCAATATGAAAATACCTATATAATCATATCCTCAGCGTATCAAAGTTGAAATGATATAATATTTAGTTTGCTTCTATTGGCTGAAGATATAAAATATATTATTATCAGATCCGTTAGATAATAATATGATCGTCACCAAAATAAATAAGTAAAATAAAATAAAATATAGATCGACTGTTAAAATCTATAAATTATGTAAAATAACAAAATAGTGGTTCTTGTTTTATAAATATAAAACCAAAGTGATAAGTGAACAGCTAAAAGAATTTTATATAAAAAATATAAAAGAGGATTAAAAGTTATTATCTTATTTTAGAATAGAAGTGGTTATTTTATAGTTTTTACATCTATAAAATACAGTGACCAGCAAAACTGTCTCAATGTTTTACTTTTTTTGACGAATTGGTTTAATTACAAAGATTGCTATCATAACTGATACAAATAAAATATCATTCGAAAGCTATGATTCCTGACTTTCAAAATATTTTTTTAAAATTAATTTATTACTATATTTGGAAAAAATATATGATACTAAACTCAGACAGTGCATTGAGACAGTTTTGCATGCATATAAAAAAATTAACTAAGAGGATCAGCTGAAATTAGTTGTTTAAATCAATATTACTTGTTCAAAATTAAAATAAAAATCCAATGGTAATTTAAAGGACTGGGTGGTGGGGAAGCCCTCCGACCAGTCCAAATATTCGTCACCCCCTTGTTAATTTATAAGATATTATTAGCTTAAAATGATCGGTAAATTGATGTCATTTTCAAGAATATTTGTGATACAAAATCTCAGAAAAAAAATATTGGTTGTTGGATGACCTCCACACTATCTTGATAATGAACCATTTATATTCTACATGACTTTTAAAAACTTGGAACTACCTCTGGTGATCTATTGGTGCAGAACAAGATGTAAAGTCAGGGCTACAGTAAACATGCTCCACTGCCAAGGACACTGCGTTACTTTCCGCTCAGAGAATTAATCAAAAATTAAGCTATGATTCCATGACTCCTGGTTTTACCAATAATATTGTATAGCCTGGAGAACATCTGGATTTCTGGAAATGCCAATTTTGTAAATGTAGGGGAATGATTCAACGAAGAGATACGGCTTAAATCCATTCCACGTTTAATTAAATTAAATGTCATTTATTAAATGGCGCTGATTCATAATCGCGCCACCATCTCTTTGACGAAAAAAAATTCTAGGGATAACTTCTCGCGCGTAAATTCGAATAACCCATCAGGCAAATGCTATTCCCGTAAATGCATCCAACCTCCAATATATAAAACTCATATAAAATTTTTTTCAAAAGGAGTCACTAGTTTTGGATTAATTTAAAATTACTTTTTTTTGTATGCACATTGAAAAAATGCAAAAATTGAAAAAAGAAAATTAAAACTTCTACCATTTACCACATATTTTCTGTTTAGCATTTTTTTATTGTTTTAGTGAGATAGTTAACTAAGATTTCAAATATTAATATAAAAAACAATTTGATAATTTTTTAATATTTTACAAAAAAAAAAAAAAATTAAAACTTTGAAAAGCTTTTGTGAGTCACTGTAAAACTATTTAATAAAATTAAAAAACAAAAAATATTTGCGAACACTTAGGTATTTTGAACTGGGGTGTAACGAATTTCATTGATGAACATTCTTAAGTACTTCACTGAAGCTATCAATAACAACACTAACATTATTGATTAGTTAATAATAATAATAATAACAATAACTGTCACCAAAGTATTAAATTTATTTTTTTTTAAAAAAATGAAAATATTGAAAAACTTTTGTGAGTTACTGTAGTTATTTTTATAAAATTAGTCCAACATCAATAAAATAAAACTTTTCTTTGTGTAATATTTTGCGCTTTTTTTCCGCATAGCTGATAAATTCCCACAATGTAGATTGCACGAAGAATTTAATTATTTTCAAAAAAAATCAACCTATTACATATAGCAAAAAAAAGAAAAAAAAGTACTGAAAGTAAAAATAGCAAACATTTGGTGGTGTATATATCAAAGCCATCTTCCTCATCATCAATGCATAATAAATGATATTCAAATAATAATAATAATAATAATAGCAATAATAATAGAAAAATAAGTATTTATTTTTTTTATTTTTTTTTAGAAATGAAACTGATAAATCGTAAATTGTTCACATATAATACTTATCTATTATAAATGTTAAGGTATTGAAATATTATTTATTTTTAATGATGTTTAGTAACATAATTTCAAACAAAAGAAGAAGGTAAACTTCTGTATGCTTTTTATTTTTTATTTGATTTGATTTTTATTTATTTGCTTATTTTTCATTTATATAAATTCATTTTTTGAAAGATAGAAAAATACTATATACTTTTTTTTAGCCAAATAAATTTATCAATGTAAACTGTATCAATAATTTAGCCTTTATATATCATGAGTTTTATATGTATATAAATTCTACATACTATTCAGTGAAAAAAATATAGTAATTTTATTGTAATATATACTGTAATTTCACTGTAAATATAATAAAATTACAATACTTATTTTTATTGTATTTACATTTAAAATTCTAAAAAATTGCAATTTTATAGCAATTTCATGTATAAATATGGAAAGTACATTTTACCATAAAAGTATAATAATGGTGTTGAGCTTTAATTTTTAATTTTTATTGCGATTTTATTACCTTTGCAATAAATTTTTTTCCGTAGTGTATTATTATTATTATTAATTATTTTTATTACTGATAATACTATTGCCATTTTTTATTACCATTATTATTAATACTTTTATTTTTATTATTGTCATTATTATCAATACTTAAATTATTAATATATTAGTATCTTCGTTCTTGATTTTTTTAGTATTAAGAACAGTTCTTTTATTAATTTAAAGCTTATAAATTATATTTTACTATAAAATTTACCTTGTCTAATTTATCTTATGGTCATCACCATAAACAATAGTACTTGCTTGAAAATTTATTACAACTCATTATTACATGGATATGGAATATATTGAAGCATTTGTATGAATTGAATATATTTTCGATTAAACAATTTTTTCGTGCATACATACAATATTTTATTTTATATAAAATTTAATGTACCGATAGTGCAACTAATAGCGCTTAACCAAATGTACATTTTTACAATTTATTGCATTTTATTTTTTATATATAATAAATTACAAAAAAAGTGATTTTATAAAGCTTATTTTACTGTATGCATTGCAATCAATAATATTTTCATGCTAAGAAATATAGTATCATTGCAATAATTTTATTTCCGTAGCGATTAGCCTATTTATATATATAATTGTAAAGAGATTTGCCATTTTATTATTATTATTATTATTATTATTATTATTAATCTTTTTGACTGTCTCATTTTTTTTGATTTTATTTTCATTATATTTTATTTTCCTTTTTTATCAGCATTTATATCTTATCTAGTTTACTAATATTAATAATCACTTATTTTATCCAACATATTCAAGTTAGGTAAGCCATATATGACTGACTTAATAATTATTTTACAGTGTTTTATGATTGACTTTATATATATAACATATATTAAAATATACAAAAAACAGTAATCATTATATTTTTATGGTAATTCTATACTAGGATCTTGATCTAATAACTCATCGTGTACAATGTTCATGGCTTTAACTGCATCACATTCATCTATTACGCAAGATATGTTTATTTCACTTGCACCTTGAGAAATAATTTCAATACTGACATTGGCCCCAGCCAAAGCTGTAAATAAATTCCCAGCAATACCAACCATATTTTTCATTTGCTTACCAACTAGAGATAAAATTGCCATATTCTGAATTACATTCACCTAAAAGTATATCAACAAAAATAATTATAAGTAACTCTTGATGATTTATATATAAATGTATCTTTTATTATTTTTTACCCTTCCTAATTTAGATAATTCTTTAACAGCAACATCCAAGCTATTAGATGCCACATCAGCACTTAAAGCCATAGATACATGTACCTCTGAGGTGGAAATTAAATCAACAATAATATTATGATCATCCAAAGTTGTAAAAATTTTTGCCAAAAATCCATGGCTTACATTCTTTCGATTAGAGTGAACATTCAATACACATATATTATCTTTAATAGTAATAGCTGTGGGTGATTTTCTTGATAAATCTGAATGATAACCATTTTGTGCCAAAACAGAAAGAGGAGGAGTGACATCACCACGTGAAGCATGTCTATTTAATTTTTTATTTAATATATAATTACTGTCACCATTCGTTTTATTATCATTATTTGAATTTAACACATCAGGAAAAATAACAGTTCCTGAACCAGCAGGGTTTTCTACATTTTTTATACGAATAGGAATGCAGGCACGGATGACTTGTTCCATTGTAAATGGATGAATAACTTCTGATCCATAATAAGTTAATTCTGCAGCTTCTTCTGGTGTAATAATAGGTAGTAATCGAGCATTATGTACTTTTCTAGGATCCGCTGTAAATATACCATCTACTTCCTTCCATATTTGCAATTCTTGTGCTTGTAATCCAACTGATGCCAATGCTGCACATAAATCTGTATAACCTCTTCCAATAGTTGATAATAAACTACCAGGAACGTTACCAAAGAAACCTAATGAAAAGTAGAAGTAATATTGCTTATAAATGAAATACTAATATTATATATGTATTTAAATTAATAAACTTACCAGTCAATACAGGTATTTTGTCGCCACATTCTTCTATAATAGTAGCTAATCTGGTCGCTAAATAATCATAAAACTCTTGATCTAATACACTAAAATCTTTATCAATCATGTTGTTTAAATTTATAAATTGACTATCAATACCCTATTAAACGTAAAAAATCAAAGAAAAAATACCATTAATTAATAATTATAATCAATTTTTTTTTAAATAGGTGAAGTTTATTTACATTATCTTGAAGCACAGCGGCTACAATTTTGCATGATAATTGTTCACCAAT
This sequence comes from Cunninghamella bertholletiae, assembly GCA_037043795.1. Classification (NCBI taxonomy): domain Eukaryota; kingdom Fungi; phylum Mucoromycota; class Mucoromycetes; order Mucorales; family Cunninghamellaceae; genus Cunninghamella; species Cunninghamella bertholletiae. The sequence goes on from JAZGVP010000001.1 coordinate 10,511, forward strand.
ACCGATAATAACATCTTTTGATCTTGGGGAAATTTCTTCGATGATCTAAAAGTTAAAATAAATAAAATAATAATAATAAAAAAAATAGAATTAGAAACGATGTAAAAGATCATTTTATTTTACTTTAACCTAATTACTTCAGCAGCTTGTAAAAATGATTTTAATCTTCTGCAATCCTTTTCCAGCTGAGTTTCTAAAGATTTAAGAATATCTGGATTCTTTATATGCTGACGAGCAGCTTGCAAATGATCTTCTGTAATATCTTTAACAATTTCTAAATGTATATCGGAATCATCTATAATAGCTTCAGCTGCTGCTTTTAATAATCTATAAATATTAATTTATTAGTTAATTTATTTACTTTTGTTTTTTTTTTTTTTTAATTTGGTAATTATGCTAACCTATTTGTAGTCCCTTTTTCTTTTGATTCTCCACTTCTAGCAGAACATACAATAACCACCCTATTTTTTTCAAGATATGAACTAATGATAATAGTGGTAAATATTAAAATATATAAACTTTATAAAATAAGGTACACATAATAAAAAAAGAATGTTTACGGTATAATTATTTTGCCAATAACGTCAAGGAATTTCCCAACACTTGTGCCGCCATATTTTTGAACTATCCATGGTAAATCTGATTTATTTCCAACAAGGTTAATGTGTGAAGTATTAGAGTGCATAGTTTAAATAAATAAATAAATATATAAATATAATACAGTTAATAAAAGAGAATACAGTTAAATAGCTTTTTTAAAGAAGTAAAAAGAGAAAAAATGTATAAAAAAAAAAAAAGAAAAAAGATGATCTTTTTTAACTTTAATATCAAAAATAAAGGTAACTGAGATCTAATTTTATCCAATCAAAATTCGGGGATATTTTTCATTCATTTTTCATATTTGACTCATTTTTTTCTTCTGACTTTTTTTCATTCTCTCCTTTCTATTTTTTTCATTTTTTGTTTATTATGCAATGCCAACGTTCTCGTTTTTATTCTTGCTTTTCAGAAATAAAATATAATAAAATACATTATAATAAATCGTTTGTTCGTTTATATTCCAATTTTCAGAAAAATTGTTCTACTCAACAAATAAATAATGAAAAAAGAGTACCTAAAAAAAAGGTAGCTCTTCTTTTTGGATTTAATGGATCTGGTTATCAAGGTTTACAGTTGTACGCTAAAGAAAGAAAGAAAGAAAGAAAGAAAAAAAGAAAAAAAATAAATCATATTTATTAATTGAAATTATCACTTGTACACGTTTTATTAATAGTAATCCAAATATACGTTCAATAGAGCAAGAGCTATTCAATGCTATTTATAAAACTGGGCTTGTTTCAACCTCAAATGCAATAGATCCAAAAAAGGTACAATGGGGAAGAGCAGCAAGAACTGATAAAGGTGTTAGTGCTGTAGGAAATGTTGTTTCACTAAAATTAATGATAGAAAAGGAAAATGATCCGAAATTAATTGTTCAACGTATCAATCATTATTTACCAAGGCAAATTAGAGTATGGGGTTATGTTCAAACAACAAAATCATTTCAAGCAAAAAATAGTTGTGATTCTAGAAAATATGAGTACTTATTACCATCATATACGTTAATGCCCATTGATCAATATAAAAATAATCAAAATAATTATCAACATCATCAATATAGAATATCACCATCTCAATTGCATCAATTTTCTCAAATCATTACTAAATTTATAGGAACTCACCATTTTCATAATTATACAATTGGAAAAAGTTTTGAAGACATATCTTGTAAAAGATACATTAAAAGTATTACTATTAGTCAACCAATGATACAAATAGGTGGATTAGAATGGATTCTTGTTTCTTTACATGGCCAATCATTTATGTTACATCAGATTAGAAAAATGATAGCTATGGCAATTTTAATGACTCGAAGTGACACTCCTACATCTGTTATTGACTATTCTTATAAAAAAGGAAAATTGAATATACCTAAAGCACCTTCATTAGGATTACTATTGGATCGACCTATTTTTGATTGGTATAATAATAGTAAAATAAAAAACAATAGAGATCCTATTGATTTTGATTTATATCAGGTACAAAATTAATACTTCTCTTTATTATTGAATTTTTGTTAATTGAAATTTTTTTTTACTATTATTATCTATTTATATTATTAGAACGATATGGATGATTTTAAACAAAAATGGATTTATGAATCAATATTTAAAACTGAATTGGAAAAAAATGTTTATGATGATTTTCTTCAGATGTTTGATCTTCATTATCCAATAGATCCTGAATTAGGTTATATAAATAAGGAAGGTGTTATTCCACCCTCATGCTATGTTTTAAATAAAGCGTAGTAATTTATTACATAATATTTGTATAAAGTTAATTTTTATGTTACACACTTATTTATTTTATCCTACATTTTCAAAAAAGAAAATAAAAATTAAATAAATAAAAATGATTTACTATATAAAATATAATTTATATATTTGTTTAAAAAAAATCTCTAGAATAATATTTTATATACATATAAAATATGAATTATAATATTGTTGTAGTCATTTCAGCCAAACATTCGTTTTTTCTTTTTTTTAAAAAAATATATTAAATTACCAAGTTGGCTAAATCTTATGCTGACATAATTTCTAATACCAATCGTCTTCTTTCCATATTCCATTCATCCAATTTTTTCCCAAAGATTGTATTTTGTTGAGACTTGTTTTCCATCAACTCTATTACTTTATTGTCACACCATTCTAATAAAAATTTTAATCGCTTTCTTACATCCCATAAGTACCTTTGCATTGGTGAATAGTATGCTCCTGTATCATCAGCGTCATTCTTGTATCTAAATTAAAAAAATAAAGAAAAAAAAATAATTGTGTATAGGTACCTTATTTTAATTTTAATTATATATATATATATATTACTCTTCAGGTGCTGGTATTGATGGCAAATCAGGATATAATTCTCTAGCTTCTTTCAATGATTGATAAGCAATTTCTGGGAAATAAATTTGACCTTTTTGAAGCGACTGTTCTTTATTTGTTTGACGTAGTTCAAGAATAGCTTCCAATATAGCCATATCTGTTATCTTTACTAATTCACGTACTTTATCCAAAGCTTTGTCATCTTCATCGATCTATTTTAATATTATGTATATCTATTAGTATTAAAGCAAATTAAATTCACAACCAATAATTATTAATATTATTTTAATGTACTTACCTTCTTTATTGAAAGTTCAATCTCATCTAGTTGATTTTTTAATTCTTTTTCTGAATCAAAATGTTCACCTCGTAATACCTAATAATAAAATTTTTTAAATACATGAATTAACTTAATATTTTTTTTTTCCTTTTTTTGCTTTAATCTATTTCTCATGCATTCTTTTTATTTATATGATTATTACTTCATCAAGTTCTTGTGTTAGGTCTTCGCGATATTTAGTTAATGTACGATAATCAACTTCATTCTTCTCATTAGTTTGTTCCAAATCACGTAGTTTGCTAGTCATATCATTTACTTTTTCCTTTTTTTCACTTAATAAAGCTTTTGCTTTTTGTAATCCAATAACAGTACGTTGTTTTTCTTCTTCTAATCCGCACTATACAAATATAGGAAAAAAAAATCAATATATAAATAAGTAAATTAAAATTGAAAAATTAAATCATATTGTGAAATTAGTATTATAAATATATATATAAATTATTTACAGTTAACTTTAATAATAGCCATTGCAATGTCCAACTTTCTAAATTTTTCTGTTCAGTTTCCCATACAGCACTAAAGATAAAATAATAATAGTAATAATAGTAATAATAGGGTACCATGATTTATATTATTTAGTATATACTCTATATTATCACGCTTTTTATCTATTTATTTTTGAATAGTATCAATATATACTAGTAGAACTATTATTATTATTATTATTATAATTGTAATTATTACACTTTAGTTTCAGCTTCTTGGAAAGCAGCATCAAAAGGTTCTTTTTCAGCTTTGAATTTTTGAATAGCAAGTCGATTGGATAATAAAGAATCTTCTATATGAGAAAGTCCAGAGACAGCATGAGTTAAATCATTTATCTTATCAATAGATTGTACTGCTTTATCTTTTGACATCTTGTATATTAAATTTTAAAGTAAATAAAATAATGGAAAATAAGATAAGAAAAGAGAAAAGAAAAGGAAAAAGAAAAAGGAAAATAATTGAGTTTTTAAGAAACCCCACTAAAATAAGGTTTTGTCCCGCAAATTTTAAATCTGGGAAATTTTTTCCTTTCCATAATAATAATAATATTCCATCAACCTTATTATAATTATTTTAACTCTATATTATTTAATTAACAATGTATTAATAACTAGTTAAAATATATATATACAAAAGAATAGTTACTAATAATAAGCTTAACCATATATTAAAAATTAAATAATAATAGTAATAAAGGTAAATATAATAAAATCAATACTGTATTTAAATAGTTTGTATTTTTTTATTATTGCAATAGGATTATCCAATGAAATTAAAATAATAGCGTCGGAGATTTTGTATATAAAAAAAAAAAAAACTAGGGAGGGCTAAGAAATTTTTTTTTCTTTCATTTTCTTTCCATTTCTTTACTTACAATATATAATAAAAATAAACCGACTATGTTTCAACGTCTTATTAACTTCTGGGTACAAACTTTTGTCACTGAAAGACTTTTAGCTAGTCCATTATTTCATCGTATGGCTGCCAGAACTCACCAACAAGTATCTTCAATAACAGAAAAAGGTACTAAAAAATAAATAAATAAATAAATAAAAGAAGTTATAATAGTAGTATATAAACAAAATTGGTAATTATTAATACTTTTATTATTAGGAAGTAAACATTATAATGAGTTCTCAAAAGCTTTCAAAGAAAATCTTGAAAAAGAATCTAAAAATATTCGAAAGTAAAATACCTATCAAACACTGATTTTTATTGAGCAAGATCTACTTATTTTAAACTATTTTTTTTTTTTTTGAATTGTATTACTCATATCTAAAATTGTCCCTTTTTTTATTGTCATTATTATTTTGTATATATAAATTATTGATTCACCCTTCTCTTTAACTTTTTTTTTTTTAATATGTAAAACATCAATACTTTCTCCTTTCATATTTTATAATTTTAATTATTCCTTTGTTTAATAAAAGTAATTAAAGTCAAAAAAAAATGTAAAAAGATGGATTATGCATATTTATGAATGAATTAAAAAAAAAGAAAGAAAGAAAGAAAAGTGATAATGTAATGAATATATACAATTAAAAGAAATATTTAAGCAAATAAAGTGATTGTTATACTATTCTTTCCATATTCATCATATTGGGATTATTTGATGAAGAATGTGATAAATCGATCCTAATAATTTTTTCTGTACGTTTTGCTTTTAAATAATCTGCAATTGATTTGATTATAATAAACCATCCAAGAATCATAAAAAGGTAGGCAATTATATCTACAAAAATATTCATGTTGTTAGCATCATCATCGTCATCATCATTGTCATCATCATCATTGTCATCATCATCGTCCATTTCAAAATCAAAATCAAAATCAAATTTCAATTTATTACCTATAAAAAATAATAATGAAAATGTCAATCTCTGAAAACCATCAACATTATTTATATATATAAATATAAATATAAATATTTATTACATCCACGAATATAGAATCCAAGCTGGATTAGTGATACACCAAGTCCTGCACGTGATCCATTTTTACTAGCATGAGATGAATGAAGCATATAAGTTAATAAAAATCCAACAAATTGAAAAGTAGCAGATACTAAAAATAAAAATGATTAAAAATTAATGAAAATAAATTATATATAATTAGTTGCTGTTATAAAACTCACCTAATAAATTCCAAAGAAAGATAAATAAAGAGCCTACAGATAAGCCGTCAACTAATATTAGATTATCGGTATTTCTTGATGTAAAAACAGTTGTTTGCCAATAAGAAGGGGATGTATCACTTGTAGCATCTATATAACTAGGTGGATTATCATTGTATGCAAGTTGTTGTAAACCAAGTTTTGTAGGTATATTTTTAAAAACACCATCGTTTGCAGCTGGTATTATCTTATTATTATCGCTACTTTTTCCTACAAGATGAATATTCTGTGTAGGTTCGTGAACAATAATATTTGAAGTAGTTGACATAGCCAAAAGACCATGAGTTTCTGGAATATGACGAGAAATTTTGCCCTCTTCTGTTAGCGATTCATTAAATGTCGTTTCTAAATCATTATCATTGTTAGAATAAGTTGCTGTTGTTGAACTATTGCTTGTGGACGTCTATATGTAAATATGAACAATTTAATAAAAAAAAAGGTATACCTATAAACCTATTTTATTAATTCATACCATTTCAAATTTGTTTGGCATTCTAATTTATACGATTCTTTTAAATAAAAATAATAATAATAAGTGAAATATAACAGTCTAAAAATAAAATAATGCGAAATAAAAGATAAAATAGAATGAAATTATAATAGTAGTTTTTTTTAAAAAAAGAAGAAAAGAAAAGAAGGAAAGAAAAAAATTCAGGAGAAAATTAAATCAAAGCATGCTTTATTTATAAAGCGTATTTTATAATTTTGATGATAAAAAAAAAGGAAGTACTACCACCCCTTTTATTGAAGTAAATTATAATTATACATGCTTTATTTCCTAATATAAATAGTTAACTATTTTAATAAGACTATTTTTTTTTATTAATAAATTTACTATAGATGAAAAAAAAAAAATAATGATCAATAATAATAACGAACAAAATAAATTGATTAATGTTTGTTTATTTAAATTCCTATGTTTATAATAAAATTAAATAATAATAAAAAGTTTAACAATCATCATATTCTGATTCAGAAGTAATACAAACAGGTTGTAGTTTGTCATGAGTTGGCGTATAAATCCCAGAGTATTTTAGTTCACCTTCACTTCCCTCTTCAGTTAGATTTTGACATTTTTGAATGATTGCATCTACAATAGCACGTAAATATGAATAAGGTACAGGAATATCATTATTGGTATCATCTGGTGGTTTTGTAACAATTGCTGCTTTATTATAAGAAACAATATAATATCCGTTGTCTGTTTTTTTAACTGATCCATCTTCCATTAATTTTTTTTGTAATTGATCAATATCATTTTTTGGTGCATTAGATACTTTATTGCATTCAATTTTTCCATCCAATGGTGAGCCGGGTTTAAGGCCAGGTAAAAGAACATTAGCAGGAATGTTTTCTTGATCATTTTCTTCATCCTTGCCTTGATCGTTGCCTTCATCTTTTCCTTGATCCTCACCTTGATCATCTTTTGAGGAACTTTTGGAGGGTCTTTTACCTCTTTTTTTGGAACCTTTGGCAGGACTTTTACTTTTTTTTTTATAATTATTACCAATAGTTTCTTCTGTATTTTCATCCGTTGTTGAATCTGGATCTTGGTTACCATCGTCTGCGGTAGCATCTGCTGTTTCTTCTACATTTTGTTTTTGATTTGGGTTTTGAGAATCAACATCAGTTATTTCATCTATTGTTGATGCCGTTTGATCATCTGGATCAGTAGCATCAACTATATTACAAAGTGTAATCCAAAAAAAAATCAAGAAGAAAATGGATATATACTTCATTAATAATAACTATACAAAGTAAAGAATTAAACAAATAATAAATAAAAAAATAATAATAAAGTAAATAAAATGGTAATATATTAAAAAAAGTATTCTATCTCAATTTTATATAAAAATAAAATAAATTGAGTAATGGAGAAATATAGGGGTAAAATGTGGGAGTAATATCTTTCCTTTAAAAAAAAAAGGGGGAAAGTTAACTACTAAAGACAGTAATTGAGATAAACATAAAATTCTTTGTCTTTTTTTATGTTTTTATTTCATTTTATTTCATTTTATAATGGTTATTATTTTATATGATTATTCCACTTTTGATTAACTTACAGGTAAGTAATGATAATAAGGTACTAAAAAAACAGCCATATTTTGATTAATAAAGCTAATGACATTCATAAATCGAGAATATATCATATATTAAATATTTTTACAAATAAAAGAATAACAAATAAAATTAAACTTTTTTTATAATTAAAAGAATGAATTGATAATATATATATATATATATATATAATTTAAGTTGATGTTATTTATTTTCTAACACTTTTTATTTTATTTTAAAAAAAAAGATAGTGATCAATACTGGTTGTTATTTATAATTGATGAATTAATCCAGTTCCTAAAATATTAAAATAAATACAATAATCAATATCAAAAATATTTTATTATGTAATTATTTGGTTTTTCGATATTCAGAGGAGCTTTAAGAAACTTCTTTATATACTCATATATATCCAAGTATATATATGTTCTAATATTTACCATCGTAACCATTATAATAGAACCAGTTTTGAATAGGTAATTCTTTAGCAGATAGCACTTTAATTATTTCTTGAGCAAGAACACCCCCAACAATTGCTGATATAGATACTAATTCAGTTTGATATAAACTTAACCCCCTATATATTTATATAAACGTTTTTATGTGTATATGAATTAAATATTACTATTATAATCTTTGTCATTTTTATTGTAGCTATTTTCTTTACCTTAATAAATCATCACTTAATACGGATGGATCATTAATACCAATAGCCTGTAGCCATATATCTTTTTCTTTTAATAATTCTTCAATATCTAATTCATTTGGACGTCGACCATTTTTTAGTTGATATTTAAATAAGATTTGGATTAAAAAAATGATAGGTGACATTCGTTTTTTTAAATTTCTGCTTGATAATCCTGACCAATTTTTATCTAAAGAATCTGACAAGCTATTATATGTTTCAGTGGCTGTCGTACGGGTTATAACTGGCTCCTGTGCTTTGTTGGATGGCATTTTTTTCTTTTCTCTATTACATTTTTTTTTTTTTTTTTCAAAATAAAATAAAAGTAATAATAATAATAATAATAATAACAATTATAAATAAAATAGTAAATGAATATTATTTCTAAGATTAATTATAATAAATGAGAAATGATTACTCTATAAATGTATGTTGAACTAGATCACAGAATATATATCCAATCCATCCAAATGCATCAGCAGCATAAAATGGCTTATTTATCTTTCTTCTGACATCATTGACCCGCATCTATAAATAAATACCTATCAAATCAATACATGGAAATTCTATCTTCTTTTCTTTTCTTTTCTTGATTTATATTATTGGAATTATTTACCAAAAGTTGTATATCCATATGAAATAGACAAACAATATCAAATGATTCAAAATAAGAATCTGGTTTGTTTTTTATATCTTCTTGATCTATATTGATATGAACACGTGGATTTAAAGTTTGTAAAGGTGATAAAGTTGCTTCAGCTTTCTTTTGTTATGTTTTTTGTTTTTATTATGGAAAGAATAATAATAAAAACATTGTGGTAATAAGTTTTAAACCCATTATAAGTATTATTACTGATTATTATTATTATTATTATTATTACTTGTTCAACTTACATTTTTTCCAATATCATTATTACTCCAAAAAAATTGCGAATCAACTTCTTGCTTTTCAATAGTCGTATGGTCTAATAAAGTGACACCTCCAATACCTGCTAATACAAGATTCTTTGCTACTTCATTACTAATAGTACGTAAACCAGCTATTAAAATATGAGCACTTCCTATTCTATTTTAATAAAATGAATAATAATAAGTTGAATAAAAAGTGAAAACTGTCTTTCTTTATATATACTATTATTGTCTTCATATCTTTTATACCTTTGTTGAGCTTCTAAACCCCATAAACGGATTTGTCGATCATAAACAGCGGCTTCATCTATGATTATTATAATATTAAAGGACTATTAATTATATATAACATTTTTCATTGATATTATAAATATATTCTCTTTTTTTTTTTACAATATTAACCTTGTGATAAATTTTTTTGCGTCATTTTAAGAGAGAAAGAGAAAAAAAAAGTAAGGAAGTAAAAAAGAACAATATTGAAGGAAAAAACGTTCATTTTATGATCATTTTAAAAGGCCGATTTTTTTGGACCTAATAAAGTGAAAAAACAAAATATGCACTTTATAAACTTTGAATATATTAATAATATCAATTTATTTTATAAACAATAATTGATTTACTTTATTTTTATTTTTTTTTGAATAATATTAAATTAACCATGTAAAACACGTAAAATAAACACTTTATAGAGTGGTTTATAGAATTAATAATATTGAAAAGATAGTATTTTTTTTTAACCGTTAATATGATCTTAAGATAGCGATTTTTGCCATTTACGATTTCTATTTTTAAAAAAAAAAAATAACATCATTATAATCTGATCTTCCATTGTACATGATGATTTAAACTTAAATAAGCATTTATTCTTACTTTTAATATTTTTATTTTGAAAAACTTGATATAATAATAAGAAACAAAAATAGAAGACAATATTATCATCAATGTTTTAAAATAATATATTAGAAAACAAAAGAAGATAAAGAAAATGAAATACAAATCATTATTGAATTCATATATATATATATATGTATATCTTGTTATATATAATCATTATTAGTAATATAAATTTATATAGCGTAAGATCAAGTTGGTTTTTTTTTTCTTGCATTTTCGGTACTATGCTGAAAAAAGCGGAATTTCAACTCTGGAACTACTGAACTTGCTGAATAGTTCTATATAAAATAAATGAATGATTATATAATATACTTTTAGTATATATATAAAGATCAAAAATTTATTATAATGTATTTTATTTAAAACAAAAATTCCAAGTCTCAAATATCGGTTACAAAATCGGAAACGAAAGTGAACTTGTTCGATTGTTATTTTTCATCATAGCATAAAAAAACTAAAAAAAGTAAAATTGATATCCTGCCTAATAACGAATAAACTAATCAAATACGTTATTTTAAAAAAACTAGCGTCTACTTTAAAATTATATATTCTATTTTATGCGATAGTTTCTTTATTCATGAATTGTGAAATTTATTTAGGTTCATTTTTTTTCCCAATTGTAGAATCCCCTATTTTTTTTTTCTTTTTTTTTTATATATATATAAGTTTTTTTTATCGACCGTTTTTCTTTTGTTTTTTATTTTTAAACATTTATAAATATATTTAATAATTTTTTTTTTCTTTTTTTCTTTCTAATTAAATATATTTATAAATCATGACTCATGATCAACCAATAAATTTAGAACGTCATTATACCAATCCATCTTATTCTTCAAGTATATATAGTCAAGTTACTGCAGGAAATGAATCAATTATAACAGCTATTCCACTTAATAATAATAGTAATAATAGTAATAATAATCCATATAAAAAAAATAAAAAAAATTATCGTCAGCAACAACAATATCATCATGAAGATATTATAGAGGAAAAATCACAATATATTTCAACAAAAAATCATCATAGTCACCCTTGTCAAAAAAATGATGTGGAGCTAGATATTGAAAAAAATGACAGAAATGTTACAGATCAACAAAGTATCAATACCACTTCCTCTTATGTACCAAAAACATATCCTATTGCATGGGTTGCGTTGTTTTTTTTAGTTTTTTTAAGAACTGCTATTTCCATTTATAATAATACCTTTAATCCTATTCCTACAGTAACTGCTACTTATTTACATGTTGATTTAACTGCCATTAATTGGCTATTTAATATACAGGCTGTTGTTTATATTGCTGTTAGTTTTGTTACTTCTTGGTTATTTGAAACTCTAGGAGTAAAAAAATCGGTAAATACTCTTTTTTTTTCTTTTTCCTAACTTTTTATTATTATTGTTATATATGATAATTTATTATTATCTCTTCATAGTTAATCATTGGTGGTTCACTTCTTACAATTGGATGTTGGGTTCGATGGGTTGCTGTTAGAATGCAGCCACATTCATTTGCATTATTAATGATAGGTCAAGTCATTGCTGCTATTAGTAGTCCTATTTCTTTAAATATCATGACAAAAGTAATTTATAAAAATATATATATATACTTTTATAAATGTAAATATTAACATGTCTTATATATATATATATATATATAATTAAGTTTGCTACTGTGTGGTTTACAGAAAATAAAAGAGCTACTGCAGGAATGTTTGTTGGTAAAATTCTTATTTAAAATGATGATTTAAATGCATATATATATATATATATATATATATATATACGTATTGATGATCATATATATTTTTTATCGTTGAATAGCATCCAATTATGGTGGTATTATAGCTATGTTTTTAATGCCAGCAGTTGCTACTGGTGCGGATAGAATTGAATTCACTGTAATAGTTGGAAAAAATAAAAGCAAAATAAAATTAATGAACGATTATTTTATTTTATTTATTTCATTCTTATTTATTTATTTACTATTACTATTATTACCATTCAAAAAAAAAATAGGTTATTTTAGTGGCAGTAATTGCAACAGCTGCTACTGTACCTCAATTCTTTTTACCTGCATTACCGCCCACACCTGCTTCACCTGCTGAAATGAACCAAAAAGATTCTGTGGAAAAAGTTAGCTTGCTAAAATGCACTTTAACTTTGATGAAAAATATTCATTTTTGGGTATTATGTGGTATCCATGGTATTAATATTGGCTTAAGTATTTGTTGGGGTGGATTATTTGCTCAAGCCGTTGCTCCATATGGTTATTCAAATTCACAAGCTGGTAATATTGTGGCTATTGGTATTGTTGCAGGCACTTTAGGTTGTTGTAAGTTTTATATATATATTTACTTTTTTTTATTTATTTTTTATTTTAATCAATTACTGATGGTTTACTGATCAACTACTTTTTTTTTAAAATATATATAGGTATTGCTGGTCCAGTATTAGATGCAACCAAAAAACATACTTTATTTTTGAAGATGATGGCACCATTAGTTTGTAGTACTTATGTTGCTTTAGCTTTTATTAGTAATATACATTTATAAATATTTATATATAAACTCATCTATTAAAAAAAATAATAACCATTATTATTTAGTTCGCAGGGATTCATTTGCTTCCATTCTATATGTTAATGCTCTCAATCAATTCTTTTTGGCCTTTTTAATACCTGTAGTAATTGAATTAGGTGTAGAAGGTAGGAATCCTATATATAAAATTAAAATAAAATTAAATAGATATCAATTTATATATTTACATAAATTTAATTATTTATTTATTTAATTATTATATTTATCTTTATTATTATAGTGACATATCCCGTACCAGAATCTGTTTCAACATCTATTTTATGGCAAATAGCTCAAGCTATTGGATTTGTATTAGTATTGGTAATGGATAAATTTAGAGATCCACGTGGAAATCCACCAAACAATATGGACCGTGGATTAATATTCCAAGCTGCTACATCAGGTATTATCGTTATATTAAGTTTCTTGTATTATGGAAAAATGTTACGTACTGAAGCCTATACAAAGAAGCAAGATAGTCAACCCCCATTAGATGATGATAATGCAACTATTACTGATGAATCTCGATTTGAAAATGAAAATTTCCAACAATACGATGATATTACTCCAGCTTTATATGAATCAGGTGTTACAGCTGTATATGGTGCTAATAATCTAACTTTTAATAAACCCAATAAGCCAAGATTTGGTCGTAATGACAGTAATACTGATACTATTAATGTAGTAGATGATGACAAATAATAATTCTATTAGCTCTAATTTATATATGTGCATCTATTAGTAGTGATATTATCCAATCATATTTAATTCATTTATTTTTTCCATTTAATTTAAATTAATAATGATAAGAATAGCAATAATAATATTAATAATAACAAAAATAAAAAAATAATAAGAAATGTACATTAAAAAAAACCAATATAATTAAACATTTATATAATAATCATAATAATAATAAAGTATATAACATATCGATGTATAAATACTCTACTATTATTACTATTTTTTATTTTCTTCTTTATATATATATATATATGTATGTATGTAATGTGTGTATGTATGTACTTTATTTATTTTTATTTTTTTTTATTATTGTTTTATTGTTGATTTTTATTTTTTATCTTTGCTTTTTTTCTTCCTTTTTCATTCTTATTTTTTTTATAAACAGAAAATTATTTTTCTTGAACATCAATAGCACCAGCAGAGATCAAAGCTTGTTGTAAATCTTCTAACAAATCTTCTGCATCTTCAATACCGACGCATAAACGAATTAAATCTTCAGGTAAAGCACGTTCAGCACGAATATGAGCAGGAATAGAAGCATGAGACATATTACATGGCATAGATATTAAAGAATTAACACAACCAAATGAAACAGAGATACTCCACAGTTTAGCAGCTTCTACAATACGTTCAGAAACACCAACATCACCAGTTTCAAAACTAAGTACAGCTCCAGGACCGGATGCCATACGTTTATGTAATTCATATTGAGGATGTTTTTTTGATCCAGGATAATGTACTTTTAAACCATGACGTTCTAAAAATTCACAAACTCGAATAGCACTAGCTTGTTGTTTATCCATACGTACTGCTAATGTTTTAACACCTCTTAATAATAACCATGAATCAAAAGGACCTAATCCGCAACCAGTTGCATTGATCACATAATATAATTGCTATTTAATCAATTTATATAAAATAAAATTATATATATATATATTAGATATTATATTACATACTAAATAAATATTTTAAATAAAAATTATTTTATTTTTTATCTTATCTTATCTATTTTCTTTTTATTATTATTATTATTATTATTATTATTATTATTATACCTCTCCAACTTCATCACTTCTTGTTCCAATAACACCAGCCATTAAGTCATGATGGCCAGATAAGTATTTAGTACCAGAATGATAAGAAATATCAGCACCCAATTCCAAAGGACGTTGTAAATAAGGTGACATCATAGTGTTATCAACTACAACAAGTGCATTAGGACATTTTTCATGAACATATCTACTAATAGTTGGAATATCAGCAATTTTAATTAATGGATTGGTAGGTGTTTCTAATAATACTAATTTTGTCTTGACAGGATCCAAGTAAGGTAAAATAGTATCAGCTTTTGTGGTATCAATATGATGAGTTTTAATATTCTGTGATTTAGACAAAAAGGATAATAATCGGTTGGTACCACCATATAAATCATCGCCTGCAATAATTTCTTCGCCAGATTTAACCAATCTTGTAATAACATCTAATGCACTCATACCACTAGTAACTGCTAAAGCTCGTTTTGCACCCATTATTTTAGCTATATGATTTTCTATTAAATTTTATAGAAAGACGAAAAATTTTTTTTTCAGTTTATATAAATATATATATATATATATATAGTATTATTATTATATTATTATTATTGCTAATTTTTTATGTTGTTTTTGCTATTATTATTGCAATTTTTTTTATGTTAATATTTATTATTATTATCACACTTCTTTATGCTGATATTTATAAGTATTATCACTATTTTATTTATGTTAATCTTTATTATTATCAATTTTTTTTTATGTTAAAGTATTTTATTACTATGACTAATTTTTTTATGTTATTATTTATTATCATTATTATTTACCTAAATGAGTTCTAGTAGGGTTACCACTACGAGAATAATCATATTCACCTCCCACAGTAGCGCTCTTTTGTTTAAAAGTAGCTGATTGATAAATAGGAACTGAAGCTGCATTATATGGGTCATCAGGATTATCTACAGTAACTACTTCAGTAGCAAATCGATATTTTCGTACTTGTGTATCAGTCATTTTTTAATTTTTTATATATTATTAAATACTAAAAGAATGAGAAAAGAAAAAGAAGAGTAAAAAAAAGACAAAAAAGACAAAAAAGAAAAAATCAAATATAAAGCAAAAAGAGATCTGAAAAATTAAACTCCGGTTTTCTTTAGCGAATCAAAATTATTTAAAATGAGTTAATCATTAAGAAATGACTAAATTTTTAATCATTTATGGAACTTTATAATCTTTGATTAAAAAAAAAGATATATATATTAATGAGCTAAATATTATTTATTTATATACAAAAGAATCCAAAATGATCATCTTTTATTATTATCGTTATTATTGTTATTACTGTTTATATGTACATGTAATTAAATAAATAAATAAATAAATAAATAAAAAAAAATAAAAAGAATGAAAGTAATAGCCTAGCAATAGAAAGAAAAGTCTAATTTTGGATGTATTAAATATTATGCTACCAATAAAAATCATTATTAAATTATTATTATGTTGTTGTTTGATTTTCCATGGACTGAATTAAATTATCCAATTGCTTGAGCATATTGGGTGTAAATCGCATATCAAATGCATCAAGGATATATTTTCTTACTGGTAATCTAAAATGATAACTGCCTAATAATTGACATACTGAATAATATAATTCTACATTTTTAAAATAATCACCATGTTGTTGACATAACCTACATAAATAAAATTATAAATTATATGATTAGTTTACTATTTGCATATATATGTATATTTATGCGTATATAAATATATATCTTACTTGGCTAAATTTTTTGAAGCCTCATTTGCCAATATATGATTACTCATATCACCAATATTTCGAAGAATATCTTTACAAATATCATCATTAGATATTGAAGGTGGTAATTGAGGTGGATCAGATAAAGCTGGTGTATACTTCCAATTTCGTATCTAAATAAATACATACATAGTTATTTTTAAAAA
This sequence comes from Cunninghamella bertholletiae, assembly GCA_037043795.1. Lineage (NCBI taxonomy): Eukaryota > Fungi > Mucoromycota > Mucoromycetes > Mucorales > Cunninghamellaceae > Cunninghamella > Cunninghamella bertholletiae. The sequence continues at coordinate 27,294 of JAZGVP010000001.1, forward strand.
AATTAATCACCGTTATTTATCTATCTATTTTATTATTATTGTCTTACAGTTAAAAAGCCTTGTAGATTTAATGGAACACATAATCCTTCAGGATTACCATCAGAACTAACTACACTCTCCCATCCAAGTTCTCCTAGTAATTCAACACCTTGCTGAGTTTTTGCAATTAAGCCCAAAACATAAAAACAGGTTCTATATGTATATTGTATGTAAGTATATATATATATATATATTTGAGATTACAAATCCATACAAAAGTTATTTTAAATCTATATATTACCCTTTGAGTGATAAAACTTCACTATTTTCTGCCATGTATACAATATCTTTTACAATATCTTCTTCTTCCAAAAATGGTAAACCATTACGAGTAGCACCAATATTTCCAACTGCCCATAATACAGATTTTAGGTGTTGTACAACTTCAACATCTTGAGTTTCCAAAGAATATTCACGTATATAATCGGTAAACATTTGGAAATGACCTCGTTCTCTTAATAATTCACATCCTTCTTCTGTTTTTGTCAATTCACCATAAAAATGAGGTGGAGATAATCCATCACCAGGTTGACTATTTAGAATGTTATTATTTAATATGTTATTTTTTTTAAAAAAAAAGAAAAGCAAAAAAATTGAATATAATTTATTCCATACAATTACATTTTAATTATTCAACTTACAGTAATTCAAAATCCATCTCGCTATCTATACGTTCTTCAAATGGATTTATTTTTTTTTCAGGAGAATTAGCCAAAGCTCTCGCCAGCGAGAGTTCCAATTGCATAACATATTGCTGATTTCGAAACTACAAATATATATATATATATATATATTAGCTTTGGTTTTATTAAATAGTAAATTTATCATTGCTTACTTCAAACCAATCATCCATTTCTTTTTCCACATAACCAAGATCATTGAGATATCTAAATCCTGTAGACGTAGATAAAAATCTAAAATTGAAATAATATTAGTATATATATATATATGTATAACTTTTTTATTTTTTATTATTATTATTTACTTATATTTATTTTATTTTATGTTTACTATTCTTATTTAGATGATTATGCTATTCTATATTTTATTATTATTATTTTATTTACCTTAATAGTAATGGGTTACCAACCTCACCTAAATGATCAAGACTAGGACGACATTTTACTAACAATTCCAAATTTGCTTGTTTTTCACAAGCTTCATCTAACAACTGTACAGCTATTTGAGCTACTTCCAAATGAGTATCATATATTTGAGTAACTAAAAGACGGATGATCCAATCATTGTATTCATTTTCTTCTGCTTGACGTCTCATAATGTTACCAAGTTGTTGAGTCGCAAATATCCGAATTGGATTATAGCCTGAGGTCATGATTTTGGATAATAATACACGAGGATGTCCATCTAAGGTGTAATCCATATTTGTAATTAAAGCTACTTTAATGTCATCACGATTACGAAGTTCTGATAATTGATAAAAGGAATTGAATAATTTGAATTTTTCCATGATTCTTACACCATCTTTATATTTTGTAAAAGTACCCAATAAAGTGAAATAACCACCACTTAATGTATTGATCATTCTTTCTTTTGAAAAGATTGGTTCTGTCATTTCGGCATTACCATCACGAATATTTTTTAAAGGATCTAATTCTTTTAATGCTTCCGCTACTTCATTTAAAAGTTTATTTTCTTCTAGATATTTTACTCCATCAGGATTTTTTAATAGAGTCGATAATAAAACACACCCTGTTTTAACATATCGAATAATATTTGCTTTTGTACAGTTTACATCAGAAAATTGGTGTTTAAATGGTCGATAAAAAGCCAACAATCTTTTTATAAATTTTTTTCCCCTCATTGCTTCATCTAATCGTTTTGGATTTAAAAGTGGTCCTTGTAACAGTTCAATAATATTATCCCAGCTCCATTTAGTATAATCCTTTGTGCTTATTACTTGTGAATCCATTAAAAGTTGTCTAAAATGAGCATCATCTATAGCATATCCCATTTTTATTTTAACTTCATGTACTTTTTCTTGAGATGTAGTTGCAGTCATCATCATAGGTACACTTTCTCCTGATCTCCTTGCTGAACCTGAATCTGCCATTAAATTTCCAATTCCACCAGACAGATTGTGATAACGTGCTCTTGCGCGAGTTAATCTATCAATATGTGCCAGTGCTGCTGTTGCATTATGTCTTACTAATTCATCATCAAAATTTGAAGCTAACGCAAATAATTTAGGTAAAGACTGTACTTGAATTCCCATTAAAATGGGAAGTAATCTTGTTGATAAATGTAAAATCTCTCCAATTAATAAAGTTGCTTTACGAGATATATAAACATCATCACTTTTTACCATATCAATTAAAGCCATTAAAATATCTGACTCAATAAATATAATTAATATAATACTAAGATGCTGATCCATCATTTTTAATCTTTCAGAATTACTAGCGGTTGTTTTTCCATTCGATATTAATCCATCCATGGTTGTATTTGTAGTAGCAGAATTTCCTGATTGATTTGAAGTTGTACCGTTTGTTGCTGATGCTGTCATATCGCCGATCAAACCTATTCCAGCGCCAAATGATGAACTTAGCCCATTACGAACGTGATTTGGCTTATTAATTAAATTTTCTTGAGGAGATAAAGTTATTGTATGTTGACGACCTGTTAAAAAATTATTATAATCCTTTGGAAGCTTGACTCTAAAAATATCAAAAAACATGTCTAAAACCATTTTCTTTATTATAAAAAAAGTTAATAATATTATTTAGATTATATATATTTATATATAGTTTTATAAAATATAAATACCTTTGTTTCAACAATAGGTGTTCTTAATGCTTGAACAATAGATCTTGCAGCTCTCATGTTATTTGCACACATATATAATACACCTGCCCAACTTTTTAATAATAAAGTGACCACTTTTGCACTATTTTTTAATCTTTCATCGTAGTTAGCGCTTTTACTTGATTCTGTGAATGGAGATATGATTGTTTCTAATTCTACACCTGGCCTTAAATAAGATCGCCTTTCTGGAGTATCCAAAATATATATTAAAGCATAAGATAATACTTCAGTCATATTAAGATGTCCATCTAGTAATGCTTGCATAATTACACGTACTCCACCTGATCTTACTGTTAATCCAATATCAAGAACAGCTATATTTTCATTTTTAAAGTATGTATATAATCTCATTATTAATATATATATATATTTGTATATATTAATTATTATCATGATGATTACTTTACCTAATTCAGCTATTGTTTCCAAACATATATTTCTTAATCGACAATCTGTTTGTTCTGCTACTGCCACTACTGATCTTACAATATTTTGTGAAATATATGATACACCATTATACTGAAGAAAAGATCGAATTAATTTCAAAGTTTGCTCACGTTCAGCTTCATGATTTTCATGATCTCTAGACATAGCCCTTATATAAATAAAATATATATAAAAATATGAATTAATATCTCTCTTTTTTTTAAAATAAAATAAAATAAAAATGTACCTGACAATAAATATATCTATTTGCATTTGTATCATTAATTCAACATCACTCTGATCATCCACTAAATGCCTTAAAGCGCGTAATCCAAGTACCCTTATTTCACGATTAGGACTTGCAATACATTGTCGTAAGCTATAAAAAATAAATAAATGTATAATCAGCCATTTATGTACATATATATGCAAATATATAAATATATATAGTGAAAACTTACTGAGCAATCATTTTTTTCTTTGGATAATACATATCAATATCAGCAGTATTTTTTAATATTCTTACAAGGGTATTTAGTTTCTCTATTTTTGACTCTTTTAAAGAAGTAACATCTTGAGTAGAAGTTGATATATTTCCATTCAATAATTTTGAAAAAGGTATATTTACAGTATTGTCTGTTGATGATGATCCAGCTGTATCTAACATTATTTTCCATTCGTCTATAGTTAACTGCTCCATAATATGATGTAGCCGCTTTCCTAATGGCCAAGCATCTATTTATAGAAATAAAAAATCCAATTAATAAAGTATATTTTGCAAAAGGGAAAAAAAAATAAAGAGCAAGTTAAAAATTAAAAGAGCAAGTTAAAAAAATTGACGTTAAAAAAAGAGACGTTAAAAAAAGGAAAAAAGAATAATATCAACTATGATTTTACCATCATCAGGAAAAGATATACTTTCTTGTTTGTTCTTTATTTTTGAAGAATTGTTTGCTATTTGTTTTCCACGCTGCTGTTTAAGAGTACTGGAAGAAATAGATCCTGGAAACGCTGAGTTATAGGTATAGTTGTATTGTCTTAACTTCATATTGACTTCAAAACAATCTCTACCTTTAAAATAAATAGAAGAGTTAGAATACTGAATTTATAATATATTAAAATATTACTTATAGGAATATTATGTAAAAATAAGTAGATACATATATATAAGTATACATTACCTGCCATCATACGTAGCTGTTCTATTTTTTTTATAATTGCATCTATTTTATTGTTATAATCTTCTAGTTCTGTTTCCAAGTCTTTTGTCTTTTTCTTATCCTTTATATATGCTTCCAATAACTTTTCTACTCCATCTTTCATTCTTTTTTCTCGTTCTAGTTGTACTAACCATTCATCTAACTAAATAATAAAATACTTTTGATTAACTTTATGATATATAAATTACATATACATATATATATATATATACATATATTTACTTTATTTAATTCTTCTAAAGATATTTTAGCTGGTGGTAAAGGTGGAGGTGGTGGTGGAGGTGGTGGTACACAATGATCCTCATTGCTTGGAGTTGAAGATGGTATATAGGATTCTGTTATTGACATGAAATTTTATAATAAATAATAAATACAATAAAGTAGTAAAAGATAACTCCAAAAAAGTTTAATATAAAAAAAGGGAAAAGAGAAAGGTAAGAGAAAGAAAAAAAAAAAAGGTATAAAGAGCGCTATTTAAATTTTAAATTCTGATGATTTTTTTGAATTTCCATTTTTATGCAATAAAAATAAAAATGATATTCTTGTATTATTGATTTTATTATTATTAAAATTGTTATTGTATATTATAAAAATAAAAGATGAATAAAAAATAAGCAAAATGATTAATATTAAAAAAATAAATGAAGAATAAATTTAGTTTTTAAACTTTTAAAATAACCCCAAGTAGGATGATTTCATTCCCACTTTTCTTAATAGTAAATTTTCATACTTTTGTTTATTAAAAAAATGCCATTCTTTACTTTTTATTTAATCCTTATTCAAGGTATTTTAGTTTTAACTTAACTTTATAAAAATGCATATGATTAAAACTTCTTTATTTTATTTTTTTCATAAGAGAAGTTATAAATTATAATACTGCTTGAAAACTTTATATCCAATATGAGGAATGATAATTATACGCCTAAAGTTTATTATTATGTATTATTATTATTATTACTTTTTGTTATTGCATAGAAATATTATTTTTAAAAAGTAGGAATTTATACAAAACCAAATTAATATATAATTAAAGAGTTATTTAAAACAAATACCCTAATTTTCAGTAAATTTCGTTTATATTTTTTACAAAGGTGTATAGATTCCATATATAGTAATTGACAGGATTTTTTAAAAAAGAGATGAATAAATATGGTTTTTTTTACTGCTCTTTATTTTTAAATCATCCAAAAGTGGAAATCAACAAATATTTTATTTTAATACATTTGTAATATATATATTCACATATAAACCTTATCTATTATACTATTTAAAAAATGTGTTTTATATATTTATTTAAACTAATAAAAAATACTTTAAATATTAATTGCTATATGGATGGTCGTTGTAGTCATTTCAACTAAATCATATCTAGAACAACTATTGGATAATTTGAAATATCTATTTAATGTTTATCTCTATATTCCGTGTTTTCCTTAATAAATAAAAAAAAGGTATTATCATGAGGGAATTAAAAGATTCTAATAGTAGCATCTGTAGATATATATACTGATATCAACAATCAAGGCATGCTCTAACCTATTTATTTCTATGGATCACTTGATACATATGTTTCTTATTATCATTCTGAACTGAACGAATCAAAAATAAGCATAATCATAAAAAACAAAACCAATTAGCAGATTGATTATATTTATATATATTTATATATATGTATATATATACTATTTTATACAGTAATATATAAATGGTCATTACCTTAACAATTATTATTTATTTTATTATTATTAAAATTATAACATATTATAAGAAATAAAAAAAAACTGGGAAACATAATTAATACTCTTCTTTTTTCCTAAGAAAAAAAAATGAATCAAAAAAATATAATTATTATTGATCACTTTGGCTATCTTCTTTTGATAAATGAGCTTCCAAAACATCCATGGCTTCTTTGATTTTAGCTTCCAAAGCAGGTTGATCTTCCAATAAATTCAATAATTCTGAATTATCCATATCCAAAAGCATACCTGTAATTTTACCTGAAAATTGGGGTTGTTGAGCATGAACTAAAGGATACAAACGTTCACCTAACATTTGTTTTTGCATTTCAGGAGTAGCAGCAGCTAAAGTAGCAGCAGTTAAAGCATTACTATCAGCTTCTTCATTTTCATTAGATTGCTTTTGTTGTTGATTAGGGCGAGCATTTTGAGGAGCAGCACCGCCACGCATAGGACGAGGATTGCGTGAAGGAGGTCTATTTTGAATAGGATAATTAGGTTGCTGATTATTAGGATATCCAGAAACACCTTGATTTTGTTGAGGTGCCCATCTAGGACGAGGCATCATACCATTAGGAGGAAAAACTGGACGGAATCCATTAGGAGGACCATAGAACATAGGTGCACCGTTCATATAACCAGGGACTGTTGGCATAGGTACAGGCTAATTTTTTAAAAAATAAAATGTAATAATAAAAAATAGACATATAAATTAATAAAAAATAGATGTATAAATTAATAAGAAAGAATTGTACACATTTTTTTTTTTACTTACTTGTTGCATTCTAAATTGACTACGTTGATTCATTTGAGCTTCTAATTGAGAACGACGAACTTCTTTACGTTGGGCTAAAGCAACATAAATAGGTTTTGAACCAAGCATACGGCCATTCATTTCAGTAACAGCCTTAGTAGCTTCATCAGGAGAAGTAAAACAGACAAAGCCAAAACCTTTTGAATTTTCCTTATCATCACGCATGATCTTTGCACTAGTAATGACACCATAGACTGAAAACTCTTGACGTAAACGTTCATCATCAATATCATCATCCAAATTTTTAACATATAAGTTTACACCTTGATATTTAGCTAATTTTTCCATTTTAGCTAATTCATATTGACGACGTAATTCTTCTTCACGTTCGGATTTCTTTTGAGCTCTACCAACAAACAATACCTTACCATTGATTTCTTTGTCATTTAAATCGTCAACAGCTTTATGAGCATCTTCTGATTTTTCAAAATTAACAAATCCAAAACCTTTTGATGTACCATCATCTTCACGAGAAACTAAAGCTGAAGTAACAGGACCATATTTGCTGAACATTTCTTTAAATTGATCATCAGTTAAATCAGTATCCAAATTTTTAACATAAACATTGGTAAATTGATCACGTAAAGCATCAATTTGAGCTTGTCTTTCCTTTCTAGCAACATGGTGAGCAACAAATCTAAGTGATTATTTTTTTTTTAAAAAAAAAAGGAAATTAAAATAAACCCAGCCACCCAATAATTCAAAAAATTTTATAAATGTAAAATAATAATAATGCAGACAAAAAAATAAACTTACACTTTTTTATCATTCAAAAGCATACCATTAACATGTTTGATAGCATTAGTAGCAGCTTCTTCAGTTTCATAATGAACATAACCATAACCTTTTGAATTACCACTGTCATCAGTAGCAATCTTACAAGATAAAATATTTCCAAAAGCAGAGAATGTATCATGTAAAGCCTTATTATCAATATTGACATCCAAATTTTTAATGAAAATATTTCCGCTACCATTTTTACGAAGAGAAGGGTCACGTTGAGACCACATCATACGACAGGGTTTACCTTTAATTAAAGTATAGTTAAGGGTATCCAAAGCACGTTCACCTATTATTATTAAAAATAAAATAAAGCAATGTACATATATATAATATTATTATTTTATTTTATTAATGTCATTAATATATCCCGCTCCTTATTATTTATTTATTTATTTTTTGTTTAATTTTCATTTATCTTTTATTGATAATGTAATAGAGAATATTATTTATTAACAATATTTTATTATTATTATTATATTATTACTTACCATCCACTACATTATGAAAGTTTACATAAGCATAACCTAAACTTCTTCTGGTAACAGCATCTCTACAAACACGAATGCTGGCAACAGGACCAACCATATTAAAAAGTTCAAATAACATTGCTTCAGTAACAGAAGGATCCAATTCACCCACATATAAAGATGCTGAAGGAGGAATATTATTTACATCACCAGAAGAAACTGCTGGATCTTGTTGAGCTGGAGAAGTATTTTCAACAGCGGGTTCGGTTGTAGGAACTGTAGTTGTAGAAGCCATTATAAACAATCAAATAATATTTAAATAATATAGATATAGATTTATATATATACTGTTTTTTTATGCTTTTATGTTTTTTTTTGGGGTTTTTGTATTTTATATTTTTTTTATAAACAGATGGTTTTTTTTATATATAAAGTTTCTTTTATTGTATATATATATATAAATTATATATATATATTTTTATAAAAGAAGTTGACCAGTGAAGGAAAAAAATAAAAAAGAGTGGTATGAGAAAAGAAAAGAGAAACAAAAAAAAAAGGAGAAACAATCTTTTGTGTTTAAAAATTGAAAATTGAAAATTTATCATTGGTCAAAAATTTAAATTCCGTTTTTGGAAGGTGGTTGGGTGGTGATTTTTATTTTTCTTTCATTCTCTTTTTTATTTTTCCTTCTTCCTTCTTTTTTTATAAAACATAAATATAAATAAAATATGTCTAATTTTGTAGCCTTCTTTGTTCGCGTCTATTGATTGTATTTTGACGCTGTCTGTTTATTAATTCTATTAAAGATTTTCCATTTTGGGCTCTTGGGTTATCTCTTTCATTTACAAAGTAAGCCAAAGTACCAACAGTAATGGAGAAAACGATATCACCTGATCTATATTATTGAACCAATAAAAACGTTGTTAATAAATAAATTATTATGATATTATTCAAAGTTATCAAATATTTACCTTGAAATAAGATATTGATATTTCATTATATTATGCAACTGTATATATATATATATAAAAAAATAGAAATAAGGTACTGAAAAAATAAATAAATAATGGAAACAAAAAAAAAGAGTAGTAAAATGAAATTGAAAAAAAGGCATTAAAATAATCAATGTGACTGATTAATTCGTGACCGCATATATTTCCAAAAAAAAAAAAAAAAAAGGAAAGAAAAAATTCTCTTCTTTATTTTATTATTAACATTTTTATTTTCAATAATTGATCTTATGTCAGATAATAATTCAAATCTTTTTACTTGTATTTCATGTCAAGTTGCTTTTCAAACAGCTGAAGCACAAAGATTGCATTATCGATCAGACTGGCATAGATATAACTTAAAGCGTAAAGTAGCAGATCTACCTCCTGTAACTAATGAACAATTCCAACAAAAAGATCAAGGTAAAGAAAATATAGATATATATAGATATATAGATATGGATATAGACATAAAAATGAATATAAACATAAAAAAAATTGTTATTTCAAGTAAATAAATATCAAGTTAATTCTTTTTTCTTTCTAAATATGTTATATAATAGCACAAAAGGATGCCAAAGAAAAAGCAGTAGAGATAACTGAGTTTAAAGGTTACTGCGACGCTTGCCGGTAAGTGATTATATTAAAAAAAGATAGGAAATCAATGAATAAATAATAAAATTAATAATAACAATATTAATGTTAATATTAATAATATATGACTATCTGTTAGGAAATCATTTGCTTCAGAAAATCAATATAAAAATCATGTACAATCTAAAAAACATAAAGAAAATCAAATCAAATATAAATCACGACCAAAAAAGGAACAAAATACTGAAAATAAGAATGTAGAAAAAGAACAAAAATTAGATATGACATTCACTGAAGAAACAACAGAAGAAGAAATTATGTCAAAAATTGATGCAAAAATTAATGCAGCCCCAAAATTAACTGATGTTGATTGTTTATTTTGTTCACATTCATCTGCCACTTTTGAAGAAAATATGGATCACATGACACTCAATCATAGTTTTTTTATACCCGATATTGAATTTTTAGTTGATATTAGAGGTTTAATTCGTTATCTTGGTGAAAAAATCTCTGTTGGTAATGTTTGTTTATATTGTAATACAAAAAGTCGCGGTTTTTATTCTATGGATGCTGTTCGTAAACATATGGTAAAGTATAACGATAAATATGTATTGAAAATCATTGTTTATTTATAAATACTGTTTATTCTGAATATATATGTATAGATTGATAAAGGACATTGTAAAATAGCTTATGAAGAAGATGATGATGCAGCAGAATTAGTTGATTTCTACGATTTCTCAACATCCTATCCCCAACCTGAAAATGGAGAAGACGTTGATATAGATGCTGAACTTGGTGAATTAACAAACTCTCTTCGTTTAGCCGATGATGAATTGTCTTTAGTATTACCTTCTGGAGCTGTAGTTGGAAATAGACATTTGAAACGTTATTATGATCAACGATTAAAACCTGAAGAAGTAAGTTTTAAATGGTTACTTTTTTTATAAAAAAAGAGGCATTTATTTATTTAATGGTGATAATGATAATTAATTAATTATATATATATATATATTATAGACTAGGGATTCTGTTTTAATCAATCGATTAATTGGCCATTATTCAGATTCTGATGTATTTGAATCATTACGCTCATTACATTCAAATAATCAACATCGCCGTTTAATCACCAATGGAAAACAAGGTTTAATTAAATCAACTGAAGCATTCAAAGAAAAGCGTGTACATCAAGATTATAAGACTCGAGTGGGTTTACAAGCAAACAAATTACAAAAGTATTATCGAGAACAAATCATTTAAACTGCATTTCTTCATCAACATTACTATTATTATTGGCATGCTGTATTAATTATTCATAACAATTTACTTATTTTTTTTTTTTACTATTATTACTATCAATCATACATAAAAAAGTTAAAGTATATTTAATCTTGCAATATATATTTTCATATGAACGAATAAATTTTTTTTTTTTTTAATTTTAATATATAGTATTTGATCACAGCAACTAATTTTTATTTTTGTTTTTTTTTTATTACAAGCTATACTTTTTGAAGTGTAAAATTCATTTAATCTAGGAATATTTAATACCTTTTATTTGAATTTTTCATTTATATTCTTTATTATAACCTATACTTTTTGGAGTGTAAAATTCATTTTATCTGGATTAGTGTTTTTTTTTGTACACCTGTAGTTTAATATTACTCATGTGCTCCACTATTATTAATATATTTACTTTTATATACATTATTTACACTTTTAGTTAAATCAATGATCGCCTGAGAAAAATAATTTAAATAGAAAAAACATACAGTTTTGGAAATATTCATTTTATTATTATTATTATTATTATTATTTGTGTTTAAACGGGCTTTATTACTATTCCCGGATATTTTATTATTTTACCATTTTCAAAAGTTATGATAAATAACTTACATTTTGAAGAATTTAAGTTTTAGATAAGAATAATAAAAGGAAACATTCATTTCAATTATTTTTAATACTTTTTTTTTTTTTTTTTTTTTTTTTTTTTTTACTATTATTAATAGTACCTCAAACTATAAATACTTCTGAAAATGTCAATGTTTGCCTTTTTGGATGATTTTTTGTTACCAAAACGAAATTAATATCAATTCATATATTTTCTATAGAAGTATTTTTTAAGTACCGAAATTAACTTTTGATACAATTTTTATTATCTCTTTATCTATTGGTGCCTAGGTCCTACATATATTTTAAAAAAAGCTTATTTAGATAAAATGGTTTAATAATATGTTATAAATTATCCATATAATAGTAATGCCATATATAAATCAAATACATACGTATATTTAAAATATAATATTTTACTAATAACTGAATATAAATAGTTTAGTGATCATAAAAAAAAATAATGATGATGATATTACTAGTTAAAAAAAAATATTAATGAAAAAGCCAGGTTGTAATTATATTGTTAAATTATATAATAAATTATATAAATGATGCCAGAAATTGCTTTAAAATATACTCTTCATGGACCTGAGTTTAAACGATTAAGGAAGTATTGAAAAAAAATGGTAATAATATTTAAAATACTTCTTTTGTATATTACAATTTCATAGTTGTACAAAATAATAAAAAGTTAAACCTTGATCATTATTTCCAAAAAAAAAAGTGAGTAGATAATGCTAATCTGAGATCTCTGAAAAAAATTCAAAAAAAAAAGTATAAATATCAAACAATTCTATTGCCTTTCTTTTCATTTTTTTATTTTTATTATTATCAAAAAACAAAAAATAATAATTACTATTATGAAATTATCACTCTGTGCAAGTTTATTATTAGCTTCTGCTACTTTATTAAGTGCTGCTCCTACTCATATTAGCCATATCCCTGAAAATGGTCATGCTTTTGGTTTAACTAAGAATCCTAACTATAAACCCGATGCTTTACGTTCTTTAAACAAGGCTAAGGCTAAATATGCTAAATATCTTGGTGTAGCTACTGCTGAATCAACTGGTACTGTTCCTATGACTGATTATGAAAATGATGTTGAATATTATGGTACTGTTACTGTTGGTACTCCTGGTGTACAACTCAAACTTGACTTTGATACTGGTTCTTCTGATTTATGGTTTGGTAATTAAATATTTATATTTATAAAATATATATATATATATATATATTAAAATTAATTCCTTTTTATTTATTTTATTTATTTATTTATTTTATTATTAGCTTCTACCTTATGTTCCAGCTGTGGATCTTCTCAAACTAAATATGATCCTAGTAAATCCTCTACTTATAAAGCTGAAGGTAAAACTTGGTCAATTCAATATGGTGATGGATCTACTGCTAGTGGTATTACTGCTATTGATACTGTCAACTTAGGTGGTATTTCTATTAAGAACCAACGTATTGAATTAGCTAAACAAGAATCTTCTTCTTTCCAATCTGATCCTGTTGATGGTTTACTTGGTTTAGCCTTTGACAGGTAAAACTGCTGATCCATATTTAATTGAATTTATATATATATGATTGAATATTATTGTATTTATATGTTTATTTATTTATTTATTTTAGCATTTCAACTGTATCTGGTACCAAAACTCCTGTTGATAATCTTATTAGTCAAGGTTTGATTTCCCAACCCATCTTTGGTGTTTACCTTGGAAAAGGTAATGATCAAAAAAAAAAAAAAAAGAACAATTTTCATTTAGTTTATAATTTTCGAGTTATATTTTATATTAACCTTAATCTCCTTTTTTTTTTTTACTTAAAAAAAGCTTCAAATGGTGGAGGTGGTGAATATGTCTTTGGTGGTTACAATTCTAACCATGTTGCCAGTTCCTTCACCACTGTTCCTGTTGATAATTCTCAAGGTTTCTGGACTATTGATGTTGATGGTTTCTCTGTTGGTAGTGGTTCCACCACTACTCCATTCAATGGTATTGTTGATACTGGTAAGTTCAAAAAAAAAAAAAAATACATATATCATGTTCAAAATAACATATTTAGTGACGAAATCATTTCTTTTACTTTATTTTATTTTCAATAGGAACCACTCTTTTAGTTTTAGCTGATCCTATTGCTAGTAAGATTGGATCATCCCTTGGTGGTAGACTTACTAGTCAAGGTCTTTACACTATCTCTTGTTCCAACACTAAGTCTTTGAGTTTAACCATCGGTGGTACTAAATTCACTATTCCTGCTGCTGATCTTATCTTTGCTCAACAAGGTAGTACTTGTTATTCAGCTGTTGCTCCATCTGGTAGCTCTGACTTCTCTATTTTGGGTGATACTTTCCTTAAGAACGTTTACACTGTCTTTAACCAACAAGTTCCTCAAGTTCAATTTGCTAAAGTTAAATAATTTTAATTTTTGCTTGTATTTGTACTTTATATTTTTTATGTACTTTTAACTTAAATTCTTTAATTTATTTTTATTTATCTTCTACCTTTTTATTATTTTAAATTATTATCCTTTATTTTATATTGATTATAAAATAAAAATAATAAATATTGAATTAAATAATTAACTTTTTATAAAACTAATATAATATATTGTTGCATTTGAGCATTATTATTTGAGTTTTAATTGATTGTAGTACAAAATATATATATACTTCATAAAAGAATCATTTATATTAGGAATGAATAAAGATATACTTATATTTTTTAAATTTTTTTTTTTATCACGAAATATACAGTTTATGTATAAAAACAGGTTTAAACAAAAAACAAAGACAAAGCAAACAGTAAAGATTAAGAAAAAGAGAAAAAGTATAATAAAAAAAAGGAGAGAGACAAAAAAAAAAATCTCAAAAATTACAATTTTACACTTTTTTCAAAAAAAGCTCCGTGGTTATATGATCTTGCTCATAAAAAAACCCAATAAAACCATTCTTCAACATAAAACAAAAAAAATAGTATGTCTTTTTACTATAATATCTGTTTAATCTACTAATGAGACTTTTTATTATATTTATTATTATATAATAGTGTTAGTTTTATTTTTAAAAAAGAAAGGATTATTTTTTTGCAATTCATTTTTTTTAAAAGCGAAGTTTAATTATTTCTAAGTGATACACATATTAAAAAATAAAAGAGAAAAAATGATATGTTGAAAGGACCTTTATAATAATATATAATTCATTTTTGTATTCATATAATGATTTTTCTAAGTAAATAAAAAAATATATATTATATTGTAGCTGAACAGAACATGCGTGCATTAAAAAAAGTAAACCAATGAAAAAAGAATAGCTGAGTTTCTATTTTTAGCTGAAAGTTTAAATATTAAATATATTCAATGGCGTCCTTTTTTTCTTCTTCATTTCTTTCTTCTCACTATTTTTAAACGTGTATGTATATTTTTCTATATATATTGTATTCATAATGTATCAATTTTTTATTTCTTATATATAAATATGTTATTATTCAAAAAATGTTAATAAAGTAAGATTAATTGAAATCAATTAATGAAGTGAAGCTATTCAAAAAGATATATGTATTAAATAAAATATGAATAGTAATATCTAAAATATTAGCTGATTATTATCATTACTATTGTTATTGCTACTCTTTTTTTTTCTTTGTTTTATATGCATCTTTTATTCTTTTTTATTTATAAGGATATAAGACTTTACCATAATCGTTAAAAAAATGATAACATTTATATCTCTGTATTTTCGTTATGTTTTTTCTTATTTTTACAATGTGGTTAAAAATAGAAAAATTAATTAAAATTATAAACCTTTTTATTATTATTATTTTTATAATTTACTAATATTATATAATCAATATATAATAATGATAATATATAAAAATAAAGAAAAAAGTGATAAATACTAATACAATAGGTTAAATAAATAAAACGTAGTAATAAAGTGTAAAAAAATAAAATAAAATAAATAAAAGTACATTTAAACAAAATAACTATTATTAATATTATTATTATTGTTATTGTTTAAGCAGATTTAAGTTTAGCAAATTTAACTTCAGGTACAGTTTGATCAAAAACGGTGTAAACGTTCTTAAGGAATACATCACCTAAGATGGAAAAGTCTTCGCTACCTGAAGGAGCAAAGCTTGCATAACAAGTACCACCTTCTTCAACAAAGATAACATCTTCAGCAGGAATAACAAATTTAGTACCACTAATAGTGAAAGTTAAATCCTTGGTGTTTTTACAATCAATGCTGTAAAGACCTTCATTAGTATCTTTAGCACCAAATTCTTCAGCAAGTTTTTGAGCAATAGAATCAGCTAAAACTAAGAGGGTGGTACCAGTATCTACAATACCATTGAAGCTACCATTTCCAGCACCATCACCTACAGAGTAATCATCAACCTTAATGGTCCAGAAACCTTCTGCCTTGTCAACTTTAGCAGTAGTAAATTCACCATCAACTTTATCTTTGTTGATACCACCAAAGAGGTATTCGCCTCCTCCACCCTAGAGGGAAAAAAAAAGGAGAAGAAAAAAAAATAAGTATATTAAGTAAATATTTTTTTAATATATATATAATTTTTATAATTAAAATATGTAAATAAATATTCTTTATGTATACTTACATGCTTTTGTTTACCAAGCCAGACACCATAAACAGGTTCAGAAATTAACTTTTGTTCAATAAGATTATCAACAGGTGTTTTTGTTCCAGAAACGGTAGCAATACTGGTTATTTTTGTTGATATTTAGAAAAAAAAATGAATAAAAATAAATAAAAATGAATAAAAATGAACTAATTATTAAACCAATTTATAAATTTTATCACTTACTTATCGAAAGCTAAACCAACTAAACCATCAGCAGGACCCTTTTGGAAAGAAGAAGATTCTTGTTTAGCTAATTCAATACGTTGATCCTTAATAACTAAACCACCTAAGTTGACAGTATCAATACCAGTAACACCACTAGCATTGGAACCATCACCATAAGAAATCTTCCATGGTTTACCTTCTTCTTTGAAAGTAGATGACTTCTTAGGATCAAATTTGGTTTGAACACTACCACAACCAGTGCATAAGGTAGAAGCTATTTAAAAAATTTTTTTAAAAAAAATAATAATAATTAAAATATAGTAAGTAAATAAATAACAGTGGGGGGGGGGTTTGTATATTTAAATATAATATTATATATATTTTACCAAACCATAAATCAGCTGAACCAGTATCAAAATTCAATTTAAGTTTTTGAGCAGGAGTACCAACTGAAACTTCACCAAAATATTCAACATCATAAAGATGATCAGTTACAGGAACAGAACCAGTATCAAAAGAATTAACACCACCAAGGTATTTAGCATACTTGGATTTAGCTCTGTATAAATCACGTACAGGATCAGGTTTATAATTAGGATTATTGGTTAAACCAAAAGACTTAGTCTTTTTAGCAGGAGCAGCATTTAATAAGGTAGCAGTAGCCAATAACAAAGTAGCGCAAGCAGTTAATTTCATTGTTTTTTATTAAAATAAAAAGGTAATGATAATAATGAATAAGAAAAAAAAAAAAGAAGAAATGATTTTTTTTCTTTCTTTATATACCTTTTAAAAAAAATTATAATTTTCAATGATCTATTTTATGAGAAATATTATACCATATTATATGTTAATTATATTGTTTATTTTATGCATATTAACATTTGTACAACTATTATTTTAAAGAATGTATTCACCATAAAAGTTTTAAATCAAAGCTCGTTTATAATATATAGAACACAATGGAACATCAAGAAATATAAATGACACTTACTTTAAATAGATTTAATGGCTTTTTTTTTACCAGGTTTATATTTTAAAAGTTGAAAATTCTAAATTAAGGTAATTGATTTTATTTATTTATTTATTTGATGATCTAACGATATTGGTTATCCTTTGATTTTAATAACTAAATATAGAATTTACTTTTTTACTTTTTATATATATAATTTACTTTCAATATTAATTAAAAGTCCTATTAAACAATAACCGTATACATATATATAACATGATCCTTCACTGCTTTTATTATTATTTTATACTACCTTTTTTTAATGATAATAACAAAAGTAATAGTAAAAATAATAAAAATAATGATGAATATTATTTTATTTTTTATTTTTATATACAGTATATATATAATAGTTAAAATGATATAGATTTATTTTAATAGCATTTTTTAGTATTTACTCATGTTTAAAATAATAATAATAATAATAATAATGATGATGATAATAACATTCATAAAATAGTATTGGTTAATAATTAATAGATTATTATTACTTATTATTTTTTTAATCTACTAAACTTTATTTAGCATTATCAGCCTCCACATAAAAAAGATACTGTTTTTAAAGTTTTCGGGTTTTAAAATGTTTATAAAATGAGGTACTTATTCCTGGAATTTACTTGAAAAAAAAAATCATATTAACCAAATATATTTTAGTACATGTGATAAAAAAGGTAATCATTATCTTTTTTGGTAATTGATATAATAGTTCCAAAATTCTTCAATTATTTCATTATATTATCCTAAATTATTATTATTTTTTTAAATAAAAATGATAATGTTGTCATATCCCTGGTATAGAAATTCTACCCTTTTTTGCTTTATATATAGTGGTTATTTTAACTTGAATAAAAAAATCCACCTTTTAAAGTTAAAATGGTTTTTATAAAAAATGGAAAATTTTATTTTTTTTGGTTTGGTTTGGTAAGGTATATATATATATATATTTACCATATCAATATATAACAAACAAATAGAAAAACCTTGAATTTATCTTGATTTGTGTACATAATTATATATCAAATCCTATCTCGTTTTTTATCATCATATGCTTTGCAAATTCCCATTCACATCAATTTAGATTTTTTACTTTTTTTTTCCACGGTTGATGGTGATTATGATGAAAAAAAATAACAATTTACGATAAAATTGAAAGATACATAGATGAATATATTTCAAAAAAATAAAAGGACTTTATTTTTGTTTTTCTTAATCAATATTTTAGTTTATTGTCTATATAACGCTTAAAGATATCCATAAAAAAATATGTATATAAATATGGATGATAATTTCAAAACATATTTTCCAACTAGTTAATTATTTTTATTATCATATAAAACGTATGATTATTATATATGTTGATAATAAAATTAATCATTATTATTCTTTTTTTAAGGTTTCACAAACATTTAATAAATTGTAGTTTAGGTACAGTATTTCCACTTAATTTTAGATAAAACAAAAAATTTATTTAGATTGCAAATAATATATATATATATATATATATATTAAATAAAATAAAGCAAAAAAAAATATATTAATAAATACTATGAATTATATCAACTACCAACCTGAAAACTTGCAATATTTTTTTTAAAATAGCGGTAAAATGAAAGAGTTATTTTTTTTTAAAAAAACAGTAGTAAAATGAAAGTGATAGAAAATATAAATTTTTCAAGAGTTAATTTTTTTTCATTTACCGCTATATCTTTCATTTTACCACCAAGAAAAAAATTGCAATCTGAGTATTGCTGTCTATTTTTGATAAAAATAAATTTATATCAAGCTATAATTAATGATAAATATATATTTGTAAATCTCACTTACATAAGATTGGTTTTTTCTTTGATTGTTGATTGATATCTACAGCTACTGATTTTTCCAAATATCTATGATATTGAAATGGTTCATCATAGATTTTTACAAGAGACATTACTAAAGGTTTTTTGGATCTTTTCCATAGCAAGTATCAAGATTCAATCTATCTATACCTTCTAAAACCCTCGTTGCTTTCTCTTTGTTATATTTCAAGCAATATAATAT
Source organism: Cunninghamella bertholletiae (assembly GCA_037043795.1). Lineage (NCBI taxonomy): Eukaryota > Fungi > Mucoromycota > Mucoromycetes > Mucorales > Cunninghamellaceae > Cunninghamella > Cunninghamella bertholletiae. The sequence continues at coordinate 46,941 of JAZGVP010000001.1, forward strand.
GCATATTGCTTGTTCCCGCATGATATTTAAAACTATTAAAGAAAAATACTAAAAAAAAAAGTAAGAAAGTATTTTATTGATATTTAAAACTTCTGCTTTTTATCTCTTCCGCTATTTGAAAAAGTTTAAAGTTTTGGATAAATAATAATAATACATATAGAATAATAGTATTAAAAAAAAACATACTATTATATAATAATAAAAAAAGCTCAATATTAATAATAATAAAAAAGTTTAATATTAATAAAAAAAAAGCTTAATGTAAATATAGTTTTCTTTGGATGATTCTATCATCCTTATTTTTACAATATTTTGATAATTTTGTATTGTACAATCCAGCTATTTCATCATTTGTCAATATGTTTACTGGATTTACAGATGTTGAGTGTGATAACTTGTATAAATTACTGGTCATTTTCTCGCCAGAATTATTACAAAGTTTTTGTTTTTTCCTATAAATCTGATCAATAGATAAATCAGCATATGTTCTTCTAATGCGTGATAAATATGTAGATGAAGATTTGAATATATTTATAGCTGTTTTCATATCTTCTTTTGTTATTTTTTTTTCGATAATTTTGGTGATTAAAAATATGTCCAGCTGAATTGCTTTAGTTGAAGATAATGATGACGATGCATGTGATACGTCATTCTTATCATTATCATTATTAATAGCTGCAGTATCAATGTGTAAAGGGTGAGTTGTTACGAAACATTTATCACAATAAAGCTGAGAATGATAAGATCAAAGATAATTTACTGCCATTTTACCATAATTGCGTAGTCTTCTCTCTCTTTGTTTTATTTTTGATGATATTATACTTTTCATGATGGTCATATTACCAAGATCAAAAGTTGGAGAAGTCTTCGGCAAGGATGGACCAAGAAATGCATTTATACCATCGATACCATTCTTCGTACCGTATAATCCACCAGTGATTAATAGTTCATAACGTCCCCAATAGATCGATAATTCTTTCCATATTCTTCCCTTTTCTGATTTTGTATGTACTAATGCTACAGGTGTATCAGGATATGGATAATCTTGTTCAATAGCATAATCGTCAATTGCATTTAGATCACGTAAATACAATTCAAATTGTGTTACTAAGCACCATGTTGTTTCACCAATTAAAACTGATTCTATAATAAGCGAGGAAAGATCCATCATGATAACGTCCACATCTTCCTTTTTCATTGGTATAAAGGTTGTTGGAAGATGATTTGATTTTAATTCTATATATTGGCTTTTAGTTATATGGCGCAATACTGATGGTATAGAAAGCTGATCATCATTATCATGGTCTTTTTCTGTTTGTTGCTGCTGTTGTTGTTTTTGACGATAATTCTTACTGGAATTAATATCAGTGTTGTAAACTGGACATATACCTTTGGTAGTTGATGAAGATTTTTCAGTTTCTTCCTTATTCTTATTAAGCTCATTTACTACATCTTTTATCATGTTACCCAGTGGAGAAGGGGTTCTGCTACGTTTTCTTGATATTAGTGGCAACTTGTCATTATTTATATTGGTAGAGATCAAGTTAATAGTTGAAAATTGCTGTTACACTGGTACTGATTTTATTTTAATATTATTGTATAAGCTATTGTTTCTATTTTATCAAGTGAAGATGGTATCATAGCTGAATTTATATATAGTGTAATTTTTCGATAAGGATTATTGATTGAATCGACTAAACGATTAACCTGTTTTTTGGTCAATTGGAAACTATTATTCTCAATATAAATCTTTGACAAATTGACAAATTGATTTAACATGGATTTTAAGCTTTGGTGTAAGTATTTGCTGTCATCGTTAATTACTATATTGATACTATTTACATTGTACATAAAAAGAACCAATTGTTTTATTTGGTTTGAAGTTATATATTATTTTTAAAGAGAATAATCGAATTTTTATCCAACTGATTTTTGATGTTATTGCTAATTGGTATATCGATTTTATATTTAAGTTTAAAATAATGGTTCGTATTACTTCATTTGGAAATGGTAATACTTCATTTTGGGATAGCATAGCAACATAGAGGAGTGAGATTTTTAGGGGAAAAAAATAAAAAATAAAAAAAGAGGAGATTAAAAATAGTGGGTTAAATGTGATAATTTTTTTTTAAAGTTTTTATATATTTATTTTCCTATCCCTTTTTTTTTGTATTCGTATTCAATATCCATTTTATGTATTGGCAAATATTATATCATGCCTTGATCAAGAGCGCCTAGAAGGAACATTACCTTCGCTACATTCTTACTGGTTGTTCCATATTTGAGTTCAATCGCTTTGAGTGGGATGTCAGGATAATAGACAATCTTCATACAAGCTATCTGTTATCTTAATTTTCCAAGAAACATTTAGTAAACATTCTATTATCATTATATATATATGTATTAATATTTTTTCCCACTAAATAAAATACGGAAAATTCAAAATAAAGTAAAATTTTTTATCTCGTTTTTTTTCTAACAATTTGACTTTGTTTTTATAATAAAATGGAAATGCTATACTCAACAAGCAACTAAAAAAAATAAATAAATATATTATATCATGAAGCATCACTTTATGATTTTTTTTATTTATTTATTTTTTTTATCAAAATATTCTATGCGTATCAAACTCGCTTGCTCATTTTTAATTAATAGGAAAGCTACTTTTAATTAAACTCAATTTTTACGAGCCAAAATTATATTTTCTATCTCTTTCATTTTACTGCTATTTTTTTAAAAAAAATATTGGAAGCTTTCGGGATGGTAGTTGATATAATCCATAGTATTTATTAATATATAATTATTATTTTTTTTATTTATAATATATATATATATATATATATCAAGAAATAATTTGCAAACTAACTAAATATTTTATTTTGTCTAAAATTAAATGGAAATACTGTATTTATTTCTGTTTGATGCTTAGTAATGTTGATGGCCTATTTTTTGTTTTTGATTGATGTCAATCTATTTATTTATCTATAACAAAAAAAATTAATTGATTGTTACCTTTTTTTTTATCTTTACGAGTTTATATTTTTGCAACATATAATAATTAATTTTTCAAGTAAAGTCAATTTTTGAATCTTAATCATAAATGTTTCCTTTTATAGACACTATATAAATTTTTCAAGTAGATAAGCTATTTATTAAATATATTTTATTTGACATAGTAATTTTTTTTATTTCATTTTTTTTTTTTTTCATGATATATACAGTTTAGAAAACCATCATATATTTTTATTTTTAAAATTGAATACTGTTACTAAGAATGCTCTTATGTGTATATAACTTAACAATACTCAAAAATATATTTACTGGTTGAATGTTATTTAATCAATAGTTAGAATATATATGATAAAATAATAATAATAATAATAAAATAAAAGAATAATATTAGTATATATATAATAATATTAAGTAAATGGATTTATAAAGGAAAAGTAAATGATAAAAATAAACTCTTGTGTCGAATTCTTACTGTACTAAATTTAAATTTTACTATAAATTCACTAGTAATCACATGATTTTTAAAATAACCTAGAGTTTTAATTTTGCAAAATATATTCAACAAACCGAAGTTTTTTCTTTTTCTTTCCTTACTTGTTTTGCTTTATTTTTATATACTTATTTTGCTTTATTTATATATAAACGCTTTATTATTGTAATATATCATAGAAATAATTTTTAAAATCTTTTTCAATTCTTTATTTATTTACTATTTTTCATCTTTATTATAACTCTATTTGTTAATTCAGATATTAACACTTTAATGAAAAACATATACAACTTGTTAAAATATGGTATAGCCTAAATTAGATTGTCACTTTTTTTCTTTCTTAAAAAAAGTGACACAAAGGATTATATAATATAGTTTAAGAGAAATATTTTATGCAAATAATAAATTATATGATGAAATATATATACTTTGCTATTTAAATTTCTGAACCACTTTCTGTTACTAAGAAATAATAAACATTTTTATATTTACAAAAATAAGAAAAATATAGCAGCAACTAACAATATATTAATTTTAAAAGTTATTTATTTCATTATATATGTATATATAAATCAATAAAGTAAATTATTAATAAGAACTAAAAATACAGAAAAAAAAACTAATCAAAGGTTTTTAACAAAAAAAAAATCATTTAACTTTAGCAAATTGAAGTTGGGGAACTTGTTGGTTAAAGACAGTGTAAATATTCTTAAGAAAAATATCACCTAAAATAGAAAAGGTAGAACTACCCGAGGTTGCAACAGCTGAAAAACAAATGGATCCAGATTGAGAAAAGATGAGATCAGCAGCAGGAATAGTGAATTTAGTACCACCAATGATTAAATTCAAATCTTTAGTATTGGAACAAGGAATGGTGTAAAGACCTTGGAATATAAGTTGACCACCAAGTGACGAAGCAATCTTACTAGCAATAGGATCAGCTAAAACTAAAAGAGTGGTTCCTATTGAAAATAAAATAAAGTAAAAGAAATGATTTCGTCACTAAATATGTTATTTTGAACATGATATATGTATTTTTTTTTTTTTGAACTTACCAGTATCAACAATACCATTGAATGGAGTAGTGGTGGAACCACTACCAACAGAGAAACCATCAACATCAATAGTCCAGAAACCTTGAGAATTATCAACAGGAACAGTGGTGAAGGAACTGGCAACATGGTTAGAATTGTAACCACCAAAGACATATTCACCACCTCCACCATTTGAAGCTTTTTTTAAGTAAAAAAAAAAAAAGGAGATTAAGGTTAATATAAAATATAACTCGAAAATTATAAACTAAATGAAAATTGTTCTTTTTTTTTTTTTTTTTGATCATTACCTTTTCCAAGGTAAACACCAAAGATGGGTTGGGAAATCAAACCTTGACTAATAAGATTATCAACAGGAGTTTTGGTACCAGATACAGTTGAAATGCTAAAATAAATAAATAAATGATATACAATTAATAAATATATTGGTATTTAATTTAATACTCGATATAAAAATATGATTCAATATGATTTTTACCTGTTAAAACCTAAACCAAGTAAACCATCGTATGGATCGTTTTGGAAAGAACCAGATACTGATTTAGCTAATTCAATACGTTGATTCTTAATAACTAAACCACCTAAGTTAACAGTATCAATACCCGTAACACCACTGGCAGTAGATCCATCAGCATATTGAATTGACCAAGTTTTTCCTTCCTCTTGAAAAGTAGAGGATTTATTAGAATTATATTTAGTTTGAGAAGCTCCACAATTGGTGCATAAGGTAGAAGCTAGTGATGATGATAATAGTTATATATAAATCATCAACATAATAAAAATAAGAATCATTCTTTTTTTAATAGATATGTAAAGTTACCAAACCAAAGATCACTAGAACCAGTATCAAAATTAAGTTTTAAATTTTGAGATGGATTACCAACTTGAACAGTACCATAATAAGCGATATCATTAGAATAATCAGTCATTGGGATAGTACCGGTACTAAAAGAAGATGCTTCGTCATTAAGATATTTAGCGTATTTTGCTTTTACTTTGGCTAAAGCTCTTTCAGCATCAGGTTTATAGTTGGGATTGGATGAAATGTTTATTTTCTTAATCTTTTTAGATGGTGCAGCATTTATTAGGGTAGAAATGACCAGCAATAAGGTTATATAAGCAGTCACCTTCATCTTGAAATATAATATTTATTATTATACTAATAATATAATTATAATATAAAGTTAACAAAGAGAAAGAAAAGAAAAACATAGATTTATTTATTTTATATTTATGCTTTATATATAATCATTGTTATTTGAAAAAAATTAAAGTTGTCATTTAAAATCATGAATAATACATGTGTATTAAATACTTTTTTTAATAGTAAATGTTATTTGTGCTACTTATTATCATAATTTTATGACAAATCAGTTGAACGATAAAATATAATTGTAAGTGAAGAAATGTTCTTTTTTAAAAAAAAGAATAAAAAAAAGAATAAGAAGATACAAATAAAATATTAAAGGATTGATTGAAGGTTAAACAGGTAGGATTTTCGAAAGAAAAGAAGAAAAAAACATTTGAAATTCTCTAAAGTGGGTAATAAATATCAATACTTGGAAATTAAATAGGGTATATATATATTATGAAAATGAGTATATAAATAAAAAAAGAATATTCTTTTAAATTTCATACATACATGTAGGGATGAGTGTAAGGTTTTAGCTTCTTACTATTTTTTTAATATAGATACATCTTAATAATGAAATATCTTTAATTCTTTTTTTAATATATATATATATATAATATTAAAAAGATAATAATAACATTATCATCGTCGTATGGATAACTATCCAATTGATTGTATATATATATTTAAGTAGTACCAGTTAATATAAATAGGATTAAAGTTAATATTTGTTTACCATTTTGGTTTTTTTATATGGTCTTAAAATATTTTTTTTGGGAATTCCATCTTTTTTGATATCATACAAAGTTCAAATCTTGTATTAAATTGGTTAATTATTTCATATTTGGTATATCGAATGTACTTGGTAAATATATATATATATATATATATGTGTGTGTGTATTAAGTTTATTATTTTAAGTAACTGCATTTCAAATCCAAAATACTTTAAAATACAATAATAATAATAATAATTTTTGATCATATGAATGAAACTTCTTTATTATCTTTTATCATTACGTAGTACTGAATTAAATTTCATTTTTACAGGTTGTCAAAAAAAGAAAATTTTAATCTCTTAAAAAATGGTACTATTTGTAGATACAACTTGTTTATATATATCCCATTCAATAAACACATATAAAAAATTTTATGTAAGAATTAAAATATTATTATATATTGATGAATGTGATCATATTTTTAAGGAATAAAATACGATTTTTTCATTTCGAATAATTAAAATATCATTAAAATGATTTTTTTTATTGATCTTAATTTAAAGAATTGAAACATTAAAAAAAATGGAATGAACATAGTATTATGATAACAATATTGACTTAAGATTAATCATCCAAAGTATAATCATATATTTTTTAGCAGTATTATATAAAAAAAATCTCTAAGGTGATCAATAATTTATTTTTATAAGTTTGACTTGAATAAGTATTTAAATTAATAAACAAGTTTATTTCTTGATTATCCCTAATGATTTACAAATAGTAAAGATTTATGATTGGCTCAGAAAAAAAAGAGTCATATTAATATTGGTTAACCTATTTTTTTTTATTCAAATACATTTTTTAAGATTTTATAAATGCTGATTATTTTATACTTACGTATTTTTATTAATATATAATGAAAATAATCTATTTTATCTTGTAAAATTGGGTTATAGAAAGAAGAAATACCAAAAAAGGGAAAAACGGTAATTAAAATCATTTTGGTTATATGATCTTTTTTTCTTTGGCTCTTTATGTTTACCTTTTTTTCTTTTTTTTCCCTCAACTGCAATACGTATTAAATCAATTAACTGTTTAAACTCATAATAAACAACTTTTTTAAATATTCTTATTTATAAATAAAGTAATATATTATTTAGTTTTACTTATAAATATATAAATATAAAAATCTATTAATAAAATAAACGCGAAATTTCTTATGCACTTATTTACTCATCTAAAAGATGTATTTGTATTATTGATTTTTTTAAACCTTTCTTTTTTTTTGATTTTTTCAAAAGCTTTTTACTTTTATTTTAAAAATAAAAATCATCAATAAAGATGATAAAATATGTATATAATAAGATAATAAAGTAAATAATTGTTTTTTATTTTATTGATATAGGTATATATATGTTTTCAATAAGAAAAATAAAATAAAAATAATAGTATCGATAATAAAGATATATAGAATAATATATATATATATATGTATAATATTATATACACTTTAAAAAGTGATATTAATTATTTCTTATCTTCATAATTATATTCTTCAGGATTACTAATATGAACAATTTCAATATTATTTCCTTCAAAATCATGAACGAAAGCAGCATAATAAGTAGGACAATATTGGGGACGTAAACCAGGTTTACCATTACATGTAGCACCTAAAGAAATGGCCTTATTATAAAATTCATCCACTTGTTCATTAGATGTAGCGGCAAAAGCTATGTGGATACTTTGAGGTTGGTCAATTTTACTTTTTCCAACACCAAAAACACAGTGATCAAACCCAATATATTGACCAGGAATATCAAGAAATACTTCACGTCCAAGTAATGCCATTAATTCTTTATAAAATTCTTTATTTTTTTCAAAATCTCTTACTGATACAGATACGTGGTGGATTAAAGGTCTGAATTCTTTATTATTGCTACACATTGTTTATTAAATATATATTTAACGATAATGATGATAATTAATATATAACAATTATATTGTTTAAAAAAAATATATAAGTAAAGAAGGAAAAAAAGAAGACTAGAAGTAATTAGAACGTTATTTATAATTGATTACTTTTATTTATCTACTGCGGAGTGGTGTCTGATCAAATGCATTTTTTTCGTGTTATTTTTCCAAGCTTAAAAAAAACTAGGGTTTTTAAAAATAGAATGGACAATAAATTTAACCGTTAAAATATTATTAACAATCCTTTGTAGGATAACATAGTCAATGGAAGTATAAAAAATGAAGAAAAGGGAAAAAAAGAGGGAAAAAAAGAGGAAAAACAATGACCAGTGATATAAAACATTTGTTAAAAAAAGTTCAAATACAAAACAAGACGCATCCTCATAGTACGGTGTAGGTACAGATAATTTTGAATTTTCGGATAAACTATAGCCTTAACCTATAGCTGCTGCAGATGATTTTCTTTATTTGGAAAGTAGATAATTTATATCGCGCTTTAATTTTTTTGGGCCCATCTTATTTTATTTTGGAATTTAAAAATATAATAATATACATTTGATGGTCAGATAAACGACAAACTACTAAATTAACGATGTCTTGTTATTTTTTAAAAAAACAAAAATTATTAATAGTCAAGATATTATTATCTTGTGATCATACTAACAATATTTAGATGGATAACAGATTAACGATTGAAAAAAAAAGATATGGTACGTTCAAATTATAATCAGATTTTTTTTTTCAAAACTGACGTAATTTTATAAATGATCAATAAAAAAATGTAACCAAAAAATAAATGGTTATTTGTAAAAACAAATGACAAGAATGCATAAAATAACAATAATGCATAAAATAACAATAATGCATTTAAAACTTTGTATTATGACAATACATATTCTTTTTCTTTCATGAATGGTTCTTTTTTTTTTTCATATTGAAGCATTTATGGTTAAATGATAATCTACTCATATGGAATCATTTTATTTTTTAATTCATCTGTTTTATCAAAATAAGAACCATGCTGCTTTATAAAAATCGAAAAACTAAAACGTATTTAACTAATAAGCATGTATATATGTATACTAACAAAAAAAAAGTTATTATAGTTATGACTATTTTCTTTTTTTATTTATCCATCTTATAAAAATAAAAAATGCGTTAGTGTAAATTATCCATAACAATTTAAAGTTTAAAGCACAATTCAATTGTATAATTATATATGAATATATACTACTAATAAAAATTTTTTATTTTCTTATGATCATACTTTTTTTTGCGTCAACCATTTTTGTAAGGTGATAAAAAACATTTTGATGTAAAAAAATGAAAAATTTATAGAGCTAATGAGAAAATATCAGATTTATTTTTTTACCAAGTATAATCAAAGTTTGTGAAAAATAAAAAATGGTTCATATAAATAAATTTTGTGAAACTACTATGATTTTTTTTAGGCAGTATGATTTTGGCTCAATTCAAAGTATTTATAAAGTCTGATTACATTTCAAAAAATGGACAAAAAAATTCTGGTTATGTAACTCGAGTATATCATACTTTTCCAATCATTAATTTAATCATCTACTAAATTATTATATATATAATCTTTAATCAAGGAAATAAAAGATTATTTCAAAATGATATACAAATATATAAATTAATTTAATAGTATAATTTAATTTAATTATAAAATAGTGGTGATTTTTACATTGAAGCATTTTTACCAAAAAGGAAATTGGTGGATATTTGTGACTGGGGAATTCTTTTTTCTTTAAAAGAAAGTCCGATTTTTTTATGTCCCTTTCTTGTTTTTTTTTTTTACTCTTCTTTTTTTAGCTGTCAATTTTTTTTATATTCAAATATATAATGTTACGATCAGTATTTTCAGCTCAATTAAAAACTATACGCTCATATTCAACTCATGTTCAACCTCCTAAACAAAATATTGGGCTTGGTAATTTAGCAGATAATCCTGGTGCTGTATCACAGGTATACAAATTGTTGACCATGAATATATTTTGTTATTATTATTATTGTTATTATTTTATGTTTCTTTATTATCTTTATTTTGTAATAACTTTTATATACTATTTATTTTATTAGCGTACTCGTGTAGGTCGTGGTACTGGTTCAGGAAAAGGTAAAACAGCAGCACGTGGTCATAAAGGTCAAAACGCAAGATCTGGAAATGGTAAACCTACTCCTTGGTTTGAAGGTGGTCAATCTCCTTTAGTTAAAATTATACCAAAACGTGGTTTCTATAATATGTAAACGAAATAATATCATTAACAACAATAATAACAGTCAAAGTAATAATATTATTGAGAATAAGAATACTAATATGTATGTATTTTTTAATAATAATAGTCATGGAAAGGAATATCAAGAGCTCAACTTAGATAGACTTCAACACTGGATTAAAACCGGACGTATTGATGCTAGTCAACCTATCACCATGAAACATTTATTAGACAGTCGTTGTATTCATAAAATCGAAGATGGTGTTAAACTTTTAAGTGTGGTAAAAAAAAAAGCATTTTAATCGATTGATGATAACATGGATATATATATTATTTTTCATAATAGTAACATGATTATTGTTTTTTTATTATTATTAAAAGGGTGCTGATACATTTACTACACCAATCACTATTGAAGTATCTAGAGCTTCTCAAAAAGCAATTGAAGCTATTGAAAAAGCAGGTGGAAAAGTCACTACTAGATATTATAATAAATTAGGTTTACGTGCTCTTATCCATCCTGAAAAATTCACTCAATTACCTAAATTCGCTGCTCCTTTAAGAAAAGAAGATATCAGTAAGTAGAAAATAATATGAATAATTGTGATAGTAAATGAAACAAACATATATATATATTGATTAAGGTTTATTGATCTATTTTTTTTTTAAATAGAGTATTATTCTGATATTAAAAATCGTGGTTACCTTGCCGAATCATCATAATCATAATCATTATTTTTTTTATTTCAACTCTATCTCTTTTTTTTTTAATTATTATTTTGTAATATAGACTTTAGTATACATGAGACATTTAAAAAAGTAAAAAAAATAAAACATACATATATTTAAGAAAGATAATAACAAATCTATTGGATTGTTATAAAATAATATCACTATTTTGGATTATTTATATATTGTACATATAAATATATATGAAAAAAGAAATATTAGCCAACACCCTCTATATTTTATTATTATTGTTCGATAATAACCAGAAAATGAAAAAAGGAATACTATTAACCAAAAGATTATATAAAAAATTAAATTATAGAAAAGTTTATATCATCTAATTTTAAAAATACCACTCTATAAAACTCTTAAGAGAAAAATAAGACTTTTTAAAATAAAAAAAGGATTAAAAGATGATGTGATACAACTATGTATCCTTTATATATATTTATATTTTTTTATCTTATTATTTGTTCCTTTGGAAAAAGTTATTGCTCTTTATAGCCTTTTTTTTTTGCCATATTTTTTTTATGGCAAGTCTAACTCAGTGAAATTTGACACGGTGATCAATTTTCACTGGAGGATATTTAAATCCCGCATCTCTTTTTACAAATTTAAGAGAATCAAGTAAAAAAAAAGAGTCTTAAATAATATTTATTGATTTCTTTTCTATTTATTTGTTTTCTTTCTCTTCCTTTTTTCTCTTTCTTTTTTTCTTTCTTTCTTCATTTTATTCATTACTTTTTCCATAATATGATTAGATCCCTTCTTGCTACTTCTCGTCCTACTACTGTAAGATTGGCACGTCCTATGTTTGCCAATGCCATGGTAAGAAACTGAATAAAAAAAATACTTTACTTATTATGCATATCTTTGTTTTATTAATATTTTCCTTTTTCTTCTTCTTTTCTTTCTTCTATAATTTAGCGTGGTTATGTTTTTCCCGCTGGTCAAAAAGAAGTAAGTGAATAATAATAAATAATAACAAAATAAAAAAAAGAGAAAGACTAATATGTATTATTACTATAGTTATTAAACGCTAATCTTAAAGAAGGTGATCCTGAAATGTATAATATTATTGAAAACGAAAAGAAACGTCAACGCGAAAGTATTGTTTTAATTCCTTCTGAAGTAAGTTTATATATATGGTATCATTTTATAAATACATATAAAAGAGGATTTTTATTCATATATTTGTTTCATATTATTTTGTAAAAAAAATAGAACTTTACTTCTAAGTCTGTTATGGATGTACTTGGTAGTGTTATGCAAAATAAATATTCTGAAGGTTATGTTGGTGCTAGATATTATGGTGGTAATGAATTCATCGATATGTCTGAACAACTTTGTCAAGATAGAGCTTTAGAAGCTTTCAGACTTGATAAAGAAAAATGGGGTGTTAACGTTCAACCTTTATCAGGTACAAAATAACTAAAATAGAATAAATCTAATAAAAGAGAGGAAAGGAAAAAAAAATAAAAACCAGTTGTTTATTTAATATTTTTAAATGATAATATATAGGTGCACCTGCTAATTTATACGTCTATGGTGCTATTATGAAACCTCATGATCGTTTAATGGGTCTTGATTTACCTCATGGTGGACATTTATCTCATGGTTATCAACTCCCTAATAAAAAGATTTCATATGTCTCATCTTATTATGAAACTTTACCTTATCGTTTAGATGAATCTACTGGTCGTATTGATTATGATGAATTAGAAAAGAATGCTCTTCTCTTCCGTCCTAAGGTTATTATTGCTGGTGCTAGTGCCTATGCTCGTAATATTGATTACGAAAGAATGAAGAAGGTAAAAATAATAAAAGTGATTAATGATATTATTTTAAAAAATAAGAAAATGAAAGATCATTTGATATATATTAATGATAAATATTTTTTTTTGTTAGATTTCTAATAAAGTTGGTGCTTATTTAATGGCTGATATTGCTCATATTTCAGGTCTTATTGCTGCTGATGTTTTACCTGGTCCATGGGAATATGCTGATATTGTTACTACTACTACTCACAAATCCCTTCGTGGTCCTCGTGGTGCTATGATCTTCTACAGAAAAGGTCTTCGTAGTGTAGATAAGAAAGGAAGAGGTAAATTTAATATAAATATATAAATATTTAATCCTTCCTTGTAGATTTTTTTAACCATTTATTCATTTTTCTTAAATAATAATAATAATAATAATAGAAACCTATTATGATCTTGAAAATCCTATTAATCAATCCGTTTTCCCTGGTCATCAAGGTGGACCACACAATCATACCATTGGTGCTTTAGCTGTTGCTTTAAAACAAGCTCAATCAAAAGAATTTAAAGAATACCAAGAACAAGTTTTAAAGAATAATCAAGCCTTTGCTAAAGCTTTCCTTGATCGTCAATATGAATTAGTATCTGGAGGTACTGATAATCATTTATTATTAGTTAATTTAAGACCTAAAGGTGTTGATGGTGCTAGAGTAGAACGTGTTTTAGAATTAGTTAATATTGCTGCTAATAAGAATACTGTTCCTGGTGATGTTTCTGCTCTTAAGCCTAATGGTCTTCGTATTGGTACTCCTGCTATGACCAGTCGTGGTCTTAAAGAAGGAGATTTCGTTAAAGTAGTTGATTTCATTGATCGTGCTGTTGGTATTGCTGTCCAAATTCAAAAATCATCTGGTTCTAAATTATTAAAGGATTTCAAGGCTGCTTGTGAAGGTAACGCTGATATTGAAGCTTTGAAAAAGGAAGTTGTTGAATTCTCCTCTACTTTCCCTCTTCCTAGTGTAAACTAAAAAAACGAAAATAAATAATTAATAATAACATAAATATATATACATATATAAATACAATATCATTTTTTTTTTTTTTTTAATCATCATAATATAATTTTTAATTATTTATATCATCAATAAAAGAACATATAATTTCAGAAATGCGTATGAGACGGTTGCTTTTTTTTATTTATTTTTTTATTTTTATTATTATTATTATTTATATTTAAAAAATGCTTGCCATATTGCCAATATTACAATAGATTGAAAACAAACCTTTTTAAACATATCCAAAACTAATATTATTGTATTTTAGTCATACAAGTAGATTCTATATTTGTATTATTGGCAATATTTTGAAGAGCATCTTTAAAAATAATAGAAAAAGGAAAATATTTATTTCACTGTTTTTCTGTTTTTCCCTTTTATTTATTTTATTTTATTATATTTGCTATTTTATAATATTATTTATTTTTAACATAACTTTTTTAAAAAAAGTATGGAATATCATCTCTCTATATGCTGCATGATTTTCTAAAAAAAAAATAACAAGAATAGAAGGAAAAAAAGCTACTTTTTCCTTTCCGTTTGTTTTTTGTCTTTTTTTTATTTATTTATTTGCAGAATTCAAAAGAAAAACTAAAATAAGTCAAGGGAATGATTTTTTATAGGAGGATGTAGTCTTAATAAAATATCTTTATTTTTTTAATCATTATAAATGCTAAAAGTTATTTTTTTTATTAATTAATCCATTATTAAAAGATATATACCGATCATACATGATTATTATATTTTTAAAAGAAAAAGAAAAAAAATCAATAGTTTTATAGTAGCTTTTTTTACTGTTATTATTAGATCTGCTGTTATAAAACTATTATATTATGATTTTTTCACTACTTTTGATTGGTCCAATTACGTATGCTAATAAGAAAAATGCTGGTATAAATGATCCATAAAAATATAAAAGTCAAAGTATACATATGTATATAAGTACATTCTACTAACAAAAGTCTTTTATTTTCTTATAATCATTTTTATTCATCCATCTGTACATGATAATAAAAAACATATCAGTACAGATGATCTATAAAAATCAAAAAGTTAATATGCACTTAACTTAAAGATATGTATATATACATATACTATTTTTAAAAGTATTTCATTTTCTTATAGTTATGCTTATTTTTTGATTCACCCTTCTTGTGAGAATAAAACACATTCCAATGTAAAAAAAAATCAAAATTCTATAAAGTATCGAATAAGATAATGACAGATTCATTTTATTACTAAACATGAATAAATTTAATGAAAAATAAAAATAATATATTACATATAATTATATGTAATAAGGTTTTTCATATTTTCATACCTTAGATAAAAAATAAATTACTATATTTATATATAATTTTATTAGTATCTTAAAATATACAAGCATAATCAACGGAATGATTTTGGCTCATTGTGCTTTTTTTTTGGTGAGCTTATTTTCAGGATTTTGTTGAATAAATATGTTTAATAATATTCAAAGAATTCACATAAAAAATTGTAACAATAATAAAAGCAGTGAAAAAATCACCTATTTAAAAACTTATACATGTACGATGTGGGGACATCTTTAGTTTTTATACTTTTATATATATACTAAAGTAAATGAATGAATAAATAAATAACCAACCGCTTTGATTAAACCATTTTAACTATTATATATGTAATGATTTACTTTTATAAGAAGATATGTATATAAAAATAAAAACCGTAGTGAAAACCTATTGATGTAAAACTGTTTATCTATTTATTTATTTAAATATAATGAGTACTTAACAACAATTATATAAACTATTTAATTGATTTAATAAAAAAAAAATTGGGTACAAAGATAAAATGATAGATAGCACCACCCGTTTATCTTATTTTGTTCCCGTTTTCGATTTTATTTATTCTTTATATTACTATTATTTTTATTGCTAGCTTACTTCAAACAATGGCCATGAAAAAAAAAAACTCTTAGCTACTCCTATATCTCAGTAAAAGGAATTCAAACCTACATAAATCAAAAGTTAGTAAACACAAATAAAAATAAAGTTAGTAAAAAGGCACGAAAATCTTGATTTGTTGTAGTGGATCTCTTGAACTATTGATTAATAAATAAAAATTGAAATCTTGAATTTTTGTTATTTGATCTCTTTGGATTATTTATTGAAAAAGAAAACTTAAAATATATGTATTTAATATAGATTTATATGATAAAATATAATAAAGAAGTTGATAATAAACATATTTAAAATGAGATTTATATGAATTTATTAATAACGTATAAATATTTTATACTCAGCATGATTTTGATTTTATTGATTTGTGTAATAATCATATTTTGTTTTGTTATACTATTTATTATATATATTTAGTAAACCTTTTTTACATAAAATAAAATGACTTATTACAAGTTTTAAAGAGTAGTTATTATTATAATTATGATCAAGTTTATGTATATATAATAATTATTATCTCATACTAACCAAGTGGAGATTACAATTATAATGTTGCATGTAGTCGATATTGTTATTATCATTTATTTTGTTGCAATACATGGCAAGATTAAAAGTATTGAATAATCATAATGTGTTGAAATAATTTTGCTCATTTCCTTTAGTAAACTTCACAGTCAAAATCTTTTTTCAACCCCATATTAATCACCTATTATTTATTTTTTTATTTTGATGATGGTGATGATGATGATCATTGACCCAATTTTACTTTACATTTTTTTCATTATATATTATATCCATTTTGATTAATCGTACTTAATTAATTTTTGGTTGCCAGTATACCTATTTTCTAAATAAACGATAATATGAATTATAATATATATATATATATAAGAGAAAAAAGGAAGAGAGAGAAAAGAAAAATAAGCACTGCCAAAAAAATGAAATTTATATTCTGGCATATTAAAAACAGTAAATATCCAAAAATGGAAATATCCAATTATTTGTTAGTATTTTCCATGTAAAATAACTATTTTATTGCTAATTACTACTTTTATCAAAACTCACTCATGTTCACCATTTTCATATTAAAAAAAGATCAGTTTATTTATTTTACATGTTTTTATTTTTTAAAATCTCAAGTTTATTATGATTATATCAGATGAAATAAAAAACGAATGTTAAACCTTATCTTTTTTTAATTATTGCTTCATTTTGAGATTATTTTTTTTACCTTTAATTTACTTTCCATTAATCAATGTATATTAAATTTAATATCATTCAATTTTTTTAGAATTAAGGACTTTTTATCATTATTTTAGATGAAATGGTTTTGGAGCAGAAATCACTTTTTATATGGATCTTCGAAGTATATCTTGTGTCACTTTAGCGTCATTACATAATTTTATTTAATATAAAAGATCGCCATTATTTTCTAAAAAGTATACCTAGAATATAATGGTTATTATACAAAGTATTCTTATAAAACTTAATATTTTTATATACATAGAAAAAAAATATTTCATTCACTTATTGAACAATATTCCCTTTTATATTATTAATTCCTTTTTTATTTTAAAAAATTAAGAAATACATTTATATTTTATCCTCTCTATTGGGTGATATTTTCCATAAATGTGAATTTTCGTTAGTATTTTTCCCTAAAAGTGATAATATTATTCTATATATATATCTATTTCATTTTTGTAAAATCAACAATGACAAAAAAAAAGCATAAATTATTATTTTCGAATGAGAAAATGAAAACTAAATTTAATTACATAAATTGAGTACTTCATTTTTTTTTTTACTTTTAACGTTATATATAAAAAGAAGTTAACATAAAATAAAACTAGGCTTGTAAAAGTAATAGTAAAAATAATAAAAACCTAATTATAGAAAAATTCCAATTCCCGATATTATAAACATTAGTACATTAATAAAAAACGAGTGAAATTTCCAAACTGGATTGACAATTATATGATTTTCATTATGTCACACACAAATAGAATGCATAATATATAAACACACTAAACGATAAAATAATTTGTTAATTTTTTTTTTCATATTTAAAAATGAATAGTAAAATATATTCTATTAGTAAAAAAAATAGGATAACTATTACTTGATTATTATTCATATTATTTCTTTTAATTAGGTATATAAATATAAATATATATATATATATATATATTATCCATCAATAAAACTAATATTGTATTTTAAACACCGCCAATGACATTGAGTAGAGATGATTTATTTTAGTTAGTTGTACAACTACCTTTTAATGAAATTTTCACAAAATAAATATAAATAAATAATTATCATAATAATAAAAAAAAAGAAAATTAAGATTTTTGGATTTTCATATAAATATAAAACGAGATTATTTTTATTTTTATTTTCTTTTTCTTTTTAATCTTTATAATTTATTGTTATATTTTTTTTTTAGTTCTAAATATAACATAAAAATTGGTCAATAATGAAATTAACTTTCAGCATTACCTTATTATTAGCTTCAGCTGGTTTATTAAATGCAGCACCTGTTGAGGAATCCATCACTTCAACATTCAGTTTATTAAGAAATCCCGATTATAAACCTAGTGTAAAGAACTCACTTCTTAAAGTAAAAGCTAAGTATGCTAAATACTCCACTAATGTATCATCCATGTCATTGGTTGGTGCTGTTCCTGTGACTGATTACCAAAATGATATCGAATATTATGCTTCAGTTGAAATTGGATCACCTCCACAAAAATTAAATTTAGATTTTGATACTGGTTCCAGTGATTTATGGATTGGTAATTAATAAGAAGGATCCTATTAGTTTTAAATTAAAGTTAGAAAAAATAATAATACATATATTAATATATATACCATTCCCGCTTTTTTTTTTAACAGCTTCAAAATTATGTAAAAACTGTGGAAAAAAACAAAATTTATATGATCCTAAAAAATCTAAAACTTACAAAAAAGAAGGTAAATCTTGGAAAATTTCTTATGGTGATGGTTCTAATGCCAGTGGTATTACTGCTTTTGATACTATTAATTTGGGTGGTTTAAAAATTAAGAATCAACGTATTGAATTAGCTGTTAAAGAATCTTCATCTTTCGCCACTGGTCCAAATGATGGTTTACTTGGTTTAGGTTTTAATAAGTAAGTATATATATATATATATATAGCTTGTTAATTATATATAATATTAATGCCTTTCATTTTTATTTTATTTATTTGTTTAAAAATAGACTTGCCTCTGTTCCAGGAACCATTACTCCAGTTCAAAATCTTATAAATCAAAAATTAATTTCTCAACCTATTTTTGGTGTCTATCTTGGAAAAGGTAAATCATTAATTAAAAATAAATATTTTTTTTTTGTTCCAATGATGATGATCGTTTATTAATTTCTTTATTTTATTTTATTTTAAAAAATTATAAGCTTCCCAAGGTGGAGGTGGTGAATATGTCTTTGGTGGTATTAATAAAAAGCATGTTGGTGGTAAATTTACTACTGTTAAAGTTGATAGTAAACTTGGTTACTGGACCATTTCAGTAAATGGTTATCAAGTTGGTAATAAACAAAGCAAAACACCATTTAATGCTATTGTTGATACCGGTACTACATTAGTCATGCTTGAAACTGCTTTAGCTGATGAAATTGGTATTAATCAACTTCGTGGCAAAAAACAACCAGATGGTTCTTACTTGATTCCTTGTAGTAATAAAAAGGCTGTTTCCTTCATTATTCGTGGAGCTAAATTTACTATCCCTGCTAAAGATGTCATTTTTGAAAATGATAGTGGTAGATGTTTAGCTTCTATTGCTGATGCTGGCGATATTCCATTCTCTATTTTAGGCGATGCTTTCCTTAAACAAGTTTACACTGTTTTCAATACTAAGACTCCTAGTGTCCAATTTGCTCCTGTTAAGAAGTAAAAAAAAATAAAAAAATTGAATAGATCAATTTTTTTTACTACTATACTATATTTAATTAATTATTATTCCCACTACAAATTAATTTACGTAATTTATTGCTATTTTTTCTTAATTATACATTATTTACATTTATTTAATATCATATTTGTATCCTTAATAAATTATATAATGTGCTTTTACTGTTGTACAACATCCTTTTTTTCCTTTTTTGGTTCTTTCTCTAACCATATAAATATTTCATAATCGTGTTGGTTTATATAATGTGATTTTATTAATAAAATTATAGTATGCTTTTCATAAAATAGCTATAATCTAAGTTGAAAATCAAAAAAAAAAAGAGGACGATTATTGTACATAATTTTCACATGAAGTATATATATATATATATATATATATATTTATTTATTTAATCCCATCTTCGTTTGCGTTCAGGTCTTTGCTGTTGTTGATGAGGTGGAGGTCTATTAAAATTATTTTGATTCATATAAGGTCTTGGTGGAGGGCGTTGATGACCATAAGATTGCCCTTGTTGAGGATGATGGTGATAAGGTCTTCCCATATTATTTGAATGCGCTCCTCTACCACCACCACTATGGTTACTAAATCTATTTTGCATAGGACCACCTGGTGCAAACCTAGTTTGTTGCTGCGATTGATGCTGATGCTGATGCTGATGTTGTTGCTGATGTTGTTGCTGATGTTGCTGCTGGTGTTGCTGCTGGTGTTGCTGGTGTTGCTGATGTTGTAATGGAGGTAATGGGCGATAAGGAGGTTGCTGATTTGAAGGTGATGATGATTGATATGGAGGAGGTCTATTAGGTAAAGGAGGTCGTTGTTGAGGTGTAGGTGGTGGTCTAAATGGCGGTGGTGTTGAGGTTGGTGTAGATGGTGATGATGAACGTTGATAATCATCCATTGCTTGTTGTTGAGATGGCAATGATATCCTTTCAGTTTTAGATGACACATTAGCTGGTCTAAATGGTGGTGGCTCTATAGCATTAAGATTAATACCATTACTTGCTGGTCTAAATGGTGGAGGTTCAATATATTCTTCTTCATCCTTTTCTTCTCTATGTAAACTTGCATCAAATTTAACATGACTAGTTTCTCCTGGTCTTGGACGCGTCCAAAATCTTGTTGTATGATCATTTGATCCTGTAACTAAAATGTGTCCAACAGGATGCCAATCCAAAGACCAAATATTAGAGTCATGTGCTGTTTCTTGCGATCCAATAGGTTCATCCTCCCTAAATTAAAAAAAATTAGACTTTCATACTCATATATATATTATTTAATTCATTTTTAGCTTTTTTTTTTTACCCTTGTAACCAAAACATTAGTGATCCTTCTGATCCACCTGTTGCTAATAATCTTTCGTGATGTGGATGCCATCTAGCAGCTAAATAATTAAATAAAAAAAGTCAGAAACAATAACGAATCATTGAATGAACATGATTTATTTTTATATCAACTTACAACAAACTTCCTTTTGATGACCTCTAAATATTTGTAATTCTTTCATTGTACGAATATCAAAAATTTTAATTAGCTGATCTCTTCCTGCTGACACAAGCCAGTTACCATTTTGATTCCATTCTAATGCCAATATAGTGTTTTTATGCCCATGTCTAAATATAAATTTATTTAAATTAAATCAGCCTTTCCTTTCTTTTTTTTCTTCTTTTATTTTTTTTCACTTACAATGTAGTAATATTTTTTGCTGATTTTGGATCCCATAATTTAATTAAATTATCTTTTGAACCAGAACCTATTAAAGCTTTATAAGGATGCCAATCAACACACTTTACATCCCAACCATGACCAGATAAAGCTTTTTCTTCTACACCTGTATTAAAATCCCAAATCTTAATTAAAGAATCATCAGAACATGTAGCAAATCTTGAATCAGAAGGCGCAAACCTAATATTTATATGCATAAAATAGCATTGAGCGTTTCTATTTTCTTATTCCTATTTGTTTTTTTATTTTCTATTTTATTTGTATTTATAAATATACATACGTTAACTTACGTTAAATCTCTAATAGCTTCTTTATGTGCTTGAAAAATTTTTAAATTACTCATATTTGATTGCCAATATTTAATAATACCGCTATGATCACCAGTTACCATCCAATTGTCATTATGAGACCAATTCATTGCTCGAACTGCTGAATCATGTGCCTAATATATGTATATAATTAATATTTCATATTTTCTTTATTATTGTTATTATCGTTATATGATTACCTGTAATATAGTTTCAAAGTTAAAAGTTAAACCATTCCATAAAGTAAATTCTCCACTTGAAGAACCAGTGATTAAACGTCTTCCATCAGGTGTCCACTATAATAAGACGCCATTTTTATTATTAATATAGAAAAAAAAGAACATCATTTATAAACCATCTTACTTTATTTTTATTTTTAATTTTATTACAATATACTTACTCTTACTACATTAATAGGATATCGAATTTTATTTGTTGAAGTATGAATAAATTTAGTTGCAACTGCATTAGTTGGATGATCTAAATATCCAGCTGGTGGTAATAACTTTTGTGCATAAATATAACATTAAAAAAAAGGAAGAATACCTGTTAATAAACAAATGTATGCTATATTTTATCAGCTTATCATTTTTTTTATCATAAATATAAATATATCTTACATCAAGAATAAAATTAGAATCAGGTCGTAAGTATCGCGTATCACGTCTATTTCTTAACCATATTCGTTCCTATTTAAATGATAAAGCAAGAATAAAATGTTAATAATGAAATATATAAATGAACTTTTATATACAATAATAATAATAGTAACAATAGTAATAGTAAGGATAATAATAGCAATAATTTTATTAATAATAATAATAATAATAAATCAAAAACATACTTCCATCCACTTCATCATACTATGATTATAATCTACAGTTTGTCTTTGAATAGCTTTTCTCATTCGTTTCCCATCAAAAACCATCTTTGAAAAAGGAATATTTCCCTGCCTTCCCTGTCTTCCAAATTCCCTTGAAGGTGGTTCTTGCATTTTATAAAGTAGCTGATAATAAAATAATGTATAAATAAATTAATAGATAGCTTATATATATATATATATTTGTATATTGATCAAATACAAAGTAAAAGAGAGAAAATAAAAAGCTGAAGAAAAATTTTCTTCATAAAAAAAGCGGACTTTAAAATATATTTTTATTTGATCATTATATACGCAGAAAAAATAAAATCAAATAAAAGGAAAGAATTTTAAAATTGGTATGAATCTTTTATTATGTAAATTTTTATTATAAACATCCTAAAAAGGTAGATTGAGAGAAAAGATAATATTTTGTTATATGTATATTATTTATAATGGATGGTTGGAATATAAACTTTAGTACAATATATAAATATATATATATATTAATTATTCATAAGGACCGTTCATTGGTGTTTTAGGTCTAGTGGGAGGTGCTACTTCAGGTAATTTAGGTGCAGTAGGTGATACTGGACTTTTTAATTGTTTTACTCCACCTAAAAAAATAAAGCACGCATAAAACAATTAGAATAAACAGTTTTATTATTATTATTATTCCTTTTTTTCTTCTTTTTTTTCTTTTACCTTGTAAGGATAAGTTTTCACTTCCAATTAAAATCTGATGAACTTGTTCGATAGACTTGAAATATTTAACAGTCTGTTAAAAAAAAACATAAAAGAAAAGAAGGAGAAAAAAATAAATCCGTTAACATGAGTTATTTTTTTATTTTTTTTCTTCTTTTACTTTTTTTTTCTTTTATTATTATTATTATTACCTTAACATGTAATTCTAATGTAGCATCTTCATCACAAACAATTAAACCTTTAGGATGTAATTGAATAGCTGACACAGTCCACATATGGTTAACTCCTTCTTCAATGCATTTAGCTAATGCAATAGACTAAAAAAAAAATTAGAATGATCACAACTCCGCCATTTTTATTTATTTTACCTTATGAGCACCAGTAATGATCACAACTACTTCACGAGCATCCATCACAGTACTAAATACATATATAAATATTATATAAATATTTTATCATATGCCTTTTTTTTTTGTATTTAAAAAGAAAAAATAAAGATGAAAAACTTACGCAACACCAACAGTCAAAGCCAATTTAGGTACTTTAGAAATATCACCATCAAAGAATCTAGCATTAGCAATAATAGTTTCATAAGCTAAAGTTTTAACTCTAGTACGAGAAGTTAAAGAAGAACCAGGTTCATTAAAAGCAATATGACCATCAGGACCAATACCACCAAGAAATAATTCAATACCACCAACTTTTGCAATATCAGCTTCAAATTGTTTACATTCTTCATCTAAATCGGGAGCATTACCATCTAGAATATGAACATTTTCAGGTTTAATATCCACATGTTTAAATAAATGTTTCCACATGAATGAATGATAAGATTCAGGATGATCTCTTGGTAATCCAACATATTCATCCATATTAAATGTAATTACATTTTTAAAACTAAGTTTGCCATCTTTATAATATTCTACTAATTTTTTATAAACACCAATAGGTGATGATCCTGTAGGTAATCCTAATACAAATGGTTTTTCTTCACTTGGTTGAAATTCATTTATACGTTCTTTGATATATTTGGCTATATATTATTATTTTTTATCATTATGACCAATAAGAATATAAATAAAATAAATAAATTATCATTCGTTTTTATTATCAAGTAAACAATGATCATTGCCCTTTTTTTTGTATATTCTTATTGTTTTATTTTATTTTATACTTACCAATGTAATTAGATACTTGATCATAATCTTCTCTAATAATAAGTCTCATTTTTTAAAATTTAAAAAAGTGTTATTAAATAGTTTAAAGTTGGAGCTTGTTTTTTTTTTCTATCTAGTTTATTTTGAAAGAAGTAAAGAGAAAGAAGAAGAAAAAAATTATGAAACGAAAAGAAAAAGAAGCTTTAAAAATGGAAAGTGCGGAATAGGGAAAATTTAGTAAGGGATTTAGCCAATCAAATTTCATTTTCCGAAGCTCATGGAAACATTTAAACTATAAATCTTTAAAAAATAAGTGATATCATTGTCTGATTATGAAATCAGATGGGTGTTTACCATCGGATTGGTTCATTTGAATTACATAACCAAAAAATTTGAACCCTGACTGTTTATTAACTCCTTGCCTAAAAAAAAAGGAAATGGTGCATTTTCATTTGTAGGTATAGATAAATAGATTTTAACTTTATTAATAGTATTATTATTAGAAATAAATTTAGTATTAATCATATTATATATATAATTCTATTATAAAAGCAACTGATCATTACTTTTTTTTTGTTTTGTTTAATTTTGCCATGTATAATGCTCTTTTTTTTTGTTTGTTTGTCTTCCATATATATATATATTTATTTGTATATATACACATTAATATATTTAAGGTATTTTTTTTTAATCATCGGCTTCCACAATAACTATAGCCACTTCAATGGAATCTTTTTCTCTAACATTACCAAATTCATCTTCATAAGAAATGGATACTTCTAATCTATCTTTTCCACCATTAGCCAAATAAAGTTTACTTGGTATATAGTAAAGGCTATTAAAGATAGCATTGACATCCTTTTGAGTAGCATCTGTTAATATTAATTCATGTTTTGTCTTCATTTCTTGATGTGGAATACCAATTTGTAATTGACCCATGACAACTTCTGCTTTAATAGTGACTTTTTTCATGACAGGAATACCACCGCGAATATAAATGACATTTAATCCTTGTAATTTACCTGGTACTGATTTTAATGACTCTAAAGGCGCCATGATAACGGATTGTTTTTGATCTTTATTTTTTTTACTGTTTTTGTCAATGGTTGAATAATTGTCGGATGATGATGATGATGAAGAGGCTGCTTTGTAAATATAATCTCTCGGACCTATTAATCTCATTGGTACTAGTCTAGTTTTTGTTGAACTAACAATTTCACCTGTTTTAGCACTACGATGAGGTAAATCTAAATCAAAAGCACGTAACACAAGATCAGCAATACTATCTTTTTGTACTTTTAATTTATTTGTCATTTTTCCATATAAATGAATATTCCAAGTAGAATCCATTAAAGGACCTCTTAATTCTTGTTCAGCTAAAGGATCAGGTAATAAATATTTAGAGATTTCAAGATAATTAACAGGATAAAGGACTTGAGAAGGTAAAATAGTAAAGTTGGCTGCTTGTAAAGGTGAAAGATGATTTTTAACATAGGTTGTAATTGCTTTTGGTCCACCACAATTAAAGCATTCAGGATCATAAGTATAAGCTGAAAAAGCATTTTCTGCCATTTCCCTAAATAGCTTCCATCCACGTTTAAATCTCATTACGCCTTGTGGTAAATATAACCCATCGTTTGGATCCAGTGTCCATACAAAATCAGATGGTAATTTTGTGTAATCAGATCCAATAAACTCCATGTTTCCATTAGGTGGGACTCTTATCCACAATGCATCCATATCCATATAAGTACCACCATAATTGTATAATAATAAACATCTTATATAATCTGTTAAATGCCAATAAAAGTGTTTTCCTTTTTCCCATTTTTCCCATTGATTTAACCAATCCATTGTTCCTGGTCCAAAATACCATTTCCAATTTAATAAATTTTGTTTGTTAAAATGAACTACATTGATATTATATCCATATTTAGTGTAATCATCAAAGAAACTCTGTGGTAAAGTGTTAGAGATCATAAATACAACTGCTCTTGGTTCATGTACCCATATTAATTCCAATGCACGCCAGTGTCTTTCTGTAAATGTAGAAGGTTCACTAGTCCAGCATACCCAATAAACTAAATTCCAGTCATCACTATCTGAATATTTTGAAGTACGATGAGATAATACATTTTCAATAATCCATTCATCATTTTTTCCAATTTCTGATATTTCTAATTCATCTTTTACTTGATTATCAGGTACTTGTTGAAATTCGATATTAAATGGCGATACCCCTTTTTGATTGTCACATTGAAAATTTAAATCTCTCCAATCATCAGATTTATCAAAACAAGGATAGCAAACTGCACATTGATAAGTTGTATCTATTCCTTTACAAGGGGACTGCTGTTGTTGAATATTATTATACATGATTTCCATAGATGAAATAGATTGTACTACTTTTGCTATTTGATCATCTCTACAAACATCTATGTCTTGAATACGAGTATCATGTATAGGTTGAATGGCAAATCCAAATAACCACATTGCTAAATTCTCATCTTCATTTTTAGTGTATCTATGAGTTGTGTCATGTTTAACAATACGTTCTACCATATCTCTAGATAATGTGTATAAAGTCCCAGAAGTAAATGCAGGAAGTGTTGGTATTCCATAATCAGCATTTACTTTTTCTCTAGGATTTCTAAAATTCCAAGGCATATGTCTATAGCAAAAAATAATAAGAATATATATTTAGTCATATCTATATTTATTTATTTATTTATTTATTTATGTGTATGCGCCTTTATATATATGCATTTTTTATTTACATATAAATATAATTGATTTTTTTTATATTTCTTTTTCTATTTTTTTTTATAAGCTATTTATTTATATTTCTTTTTTTATTTTATTTTATTTTATTTCATATGTTTTTTTTTGCCCAGATAAATGAGATACATACCTATAAACAAGTCCTTTCCAAAATTCTGATTGATAACCTTGCTGATTTAATTCAGTTAAAAGACGATCCCAACGAACAAAAACATCATCATTTGTTTTAATAAGATAATGATAATCGGTATTTGTTGACCAACGTAAAGCTTCATATAATTTCCAGCTAGAATGGTCATTTAAATCTGAAGTAGGTACAACCAACATATCGTGATATTTATTAGATTCATCTACTAACTGACTTCCAAATTTATATTGAGCCCATGCAGAAGGTGGTTGACCAACAATAAAACGATAAATGACATTTGGCTTTGCATTATTATTATATTCTGATGATGATGATGATGATGATGTTAATAATTTTAATGATGTATTACGTAATATTTCACGTCTTTGAGCAGACTCTTTTGTCCATGATGATAAAATTAAAACAACAATAACCATGCCAGAAGATGAAGATGAAGATGAAGATGATGAAATAGATGTATCTAATAAAAACAAAGTCTTTTGTAAAAGTAATTGAGAAGTTGTATAAAGCAAACGATCTACTTGTTGAATGCCTACAAACATGGTGACACAAGTAACGAAAAATAACGGTAAAACAAGAACTTTGACAACAGTTGATTTTAAGTTGATGCTACGTGGTACATGGACATCCTCTATTTTACGATGATATTTTGGACTGTTTCCTATTACTAATTTTAATATATTACATATTAATAAAACAAAACAGATGGTCATCCATATTTTTGTTGGTGATCCTCCTCTTGAACTAATAAAGGCTGAGGTTGACCAGTTTAACACTATTAATGTTAATAATCGTACTATGGCATTGTTGACTTCATAGTGATATAACCATCTACGAATCATACTAGTCATGAGAATCCAGCTCCAATAACCTGCCAAAGCACACTATAAATATATATAAATATAATAAATATATTACAATATATATATAAACACTTTTTTTCCTTTCTTTTTTTTTTGTATTTGAATTTTACCCAAAGCGTAGCTACCCAATAATCACGTCTTGTATGATAAAGATAGATAGCCCCACCAGAATCACGTTCATCAACATTCCAAGCAGCTTTTGTATTATAAATAAAACCTAATAAGGATGGTATAAGACTAAGTGCACGTAATAAAATAACAGGTAACCGGTACCTTCTAGGAACATTTAGACTTGATAACGTCTTATTTCTAAAGATAAGATGTGTATCAGGCTATTTTATGATTGTAAAAAAGTAAAAATAAAAAAAAAGGCACCTATTAGTATTTTTTATATATGCAAAAAAAATAAGAGATACTAAAAATAATAATAAAAAGCAAGTTGCTTTTATTACCGTTTGCATACGTATTTGAATTGCTTTTGATCTTTTTAACTTTTTTGATGAACTTTTTTTGGATATAAATATAGCTAAAAAAAATAGAAAGGAGAGGAGAACTGAAAAAAAAATATTGTTCACAAAAGAATTAGTTTTTAAATTGGTTTTTAAACTCCATCATATTTACCAATCAGGTGTCTTTTTTGCTTAATGATTTAACATTGGTATTGATCTATATATATATTCTATTTCCCTTTAAAAATTACATATTATACAATTTTTATTTTCATATGTATATATTTTCTTATTATTTTAAATATAAAAAGTAATTTTAATTAATTTTTACTATTTAGATGGTATTCTCTTTATAAATTCAATAAAATATATATTACAATCAATATAAAAGTATAAATTCAAAATTTTTCTTTCCTTTTTTATAATAAAAATGTATTAAAAAGTAGGAACGATTATATAATTATTATTATTATATTATTATTATTAATTTAGCTTTTCTTTTTTTATTATTTTTCATCATCTTGTTTCTCAGATTGTTCATAATCCATATCAGAATTTAAAAATTCACTAACACTAGGTCCATCATCATCATCATCTTGTCCAGTATTTACCATTTCATTGAAAAAATCATTATTATCATCATCATTACTAGGATTATGATCGAAGTTTGTATACATATCTACATCGTCATCATTAGAAGTCATATCTTGTGGTTGAGGTTGTTGAGGTTGTGATTGTTGCTGCTGTATAGATGATGGTAAATGGGATTGATTTATAGTAGATGCTTGTTGTGGTAATGATGGCGAGGATTGTTGTGAAGGAGTGGTTGGTTGTTGTGGTGGTTGTGTTGCCATTTGAGGTTGTTGTGGTTGTGGCTGTTGTGGAGGTGGACGTGGCACAATAGGCTCATCTTTTAATCCAGGTATTTGAGTTGCGAAAACATTTTCTGTATGATATTCTAATTTACTTTCAAGTGTTTCCGCTATTTCTTGTGTTGCTTTTTCTATTTTCTATTTATTTATATAAATAAATTATATTAACATTTTTTTTTCCAATTAAAAAATAAAATAAGCATTTGATATATCCACTACTTATAAAATATATAAACTTACTTCGATAGTATCAGCATCATTAAGCAAATTTAATGAATTCCAAAATTTTTCACTTTCCATATTAAATTGTTTCATTTTTTCATTATGTTGTTCCTGTTGTTCTTTTGCTTTTTGCTTCTGTTCGTTCTATATAATTTAAATATATATTTAATATAAATCCGTTTTTTTAATACAATATTAACAAATAAATACATAGATAACGATTACTTACGATAATATTTAATAAATCTTCTTTATTTTGTGATATATCTAAAGCCGGTGGTACAATACTGTCTACATTCAAAAAAAAAAAAAAGATATGATTTAAATATCATTTTACTTATTTATTTATTTATCTACCTATCTTTTTTTTTTTTTTTTACCTGCTGTATATGGTGTAAATATTTCTGATAAATAATCGTGGTTTCGTTTATATCTAGCCATAGCAATATCTCTAGCAGAAATATCATCAAGTTCATCTAATAAAAAATAAAAAGCAAATAACAGTTGAATAAAATCTTCACCAGCTATTTTTTGATAGACTTTTATATACTTAAAATATTATTATTATTAGTTGTTATTCATTACCACCAGATGGTTCATCTCTATCTTCTTGTGGTTGAGGCACGTTTTGTTTTGATGACTATTATAAAAGTAAGTTAGTTAATAAAGTATAAACAAAATAGAAATCAAATAATAATATTAAATATTTCAAAATAAATAGTTAAATAATATATATAAATATATAGTATGCTTATTATTATTATTATTATTATTATTATTATTATTATTGCTATTATTATTGTTATCGTTTCTATTTTACTTTGTGAGATCTTTTACTACGTATATTTTCTTGACCACCTCTATAGCCAGCATTTTGGTTTTGCATGTATTGAGGTGGTTGAGGCATAGGTCCTCCACGACCTTGACCTCCAGGCATTTGCATATTTCCTTGTCGATAATAATAAACTGATTCCATGGTCTACTATAATACTAATAATATCTATTTAAGGGAGAAAGTAAAAATAAAATAAGGAAAGAGAAGAGAGAGAGAAAAAAAAAGTCACTTTATGTGCATCTCTAAAAAATTGACTCTCCACCAATTCAAGAAATCTGAGTTTTAATTTTTCAATTTCAATACTTGATTTTCACAAAATTGCTTTTTTCGAGTTGAGAGCATTTTTAGCTCTTCTTTTAACTCTATTTTCTGTATTCCCTAACCCTTTATATAATTGATTTTTAAGTGATTTTTTTTAAAAAATAATTCTTACTTATGGATCAATTAAATTCTCACGTTATTTAAATCACTGGCACGATTTATATACATGAGTATAGAACAAAGAGAAATAAACAAAGACGTTTTTACGTGCTGAAAATATGATATGTAAACAATAAATACATATATATATATATATATATAAAGGATAGATATAAAAAAGGATGAATAAATAAAATGAATAAATAATAATATAAATATTAATAAAAAAAGCAATTTATTATAATAAATATTTGATAGATGTATAACAGAAAAAATAGGATAAATAAAGATAAAAATATAAAACTAAAAAACTATCTCATATAATAGTATTATTATTATTATTATTACTATCTTTATTTATTTTCTTTCTTCTTTTTTCTTCTCACAAAAAATACATTTTTATTTTATTATAAAAATAAGTATTTAATACCAATTACTTTTGCAGATAAATACTAATAATTATTATTTTCTCTTCATTTATATTATCTTTTTTGCTAAGTATAATTTCAATAAAGCTCAGAATCTTTATAAAAGTATGTTAACTTTTATTCTATCTGCTTTTTTCTTTTTTACAAGAAAAAAAAAAAGGGAACTTTTATTGTTTCAATTTGCATGCATATTTTTTCATGTCAAATGGCTTGTTGTTGTGGTAGCGATATTGTTATTATTATTGTCGCTGTTGTTGAGAGCGTCAGGATAGAATGAATTAAGATAGATAGTCTTTAATTGAAATTTAATTTATATAATTTGATATTTTTAAAATAAATGTTATAATTATTTTTTTACATAAATCATACTGAAATGAATTTTAATTCTGGTGATATTAAAGTATACGTGCATTTTTGTAACACTATTTAAAAAATGCTTCCCAAAGAAAATTGACCATGGAAATAGAAAAATTAAAACTCAGAATTCATGAACTGGCGGTAGTCTAAGAGATGCACATAAAGTGACTTTTTTTTAGGATATAGAGAGAATACGCGGCCCTTTTTTTAAAAAATTGCTCTTTTCTTCTTCATTACATTTTTATTAATATATTTTATAATGACTTCTATTGGTACTGGTGTAAGTAAGATACAAAAAAAAGAAAAGTTTTTTTTATACCACTTTTCTTTTCTTTATTCTTTTTAGATTAAAAAACAGTGATAAAAAAAATATTTAACCATATATACTGAATTATCTTTTAAATGTAGTACGATTTATCTGTTTCTACATATTCACCTGATGGTCGCGTATTTCAAGTAGAATATGCTAATAAAGCTGTAGATAACAGTGGGTAAATATTTAGATATTAACTTTTATATACATATACAATGACTTTTTATTTATTCTTAATATTTTAAAATAATAATATTAATACCTATCAATAACTTTATTTTATTTTATGTTATATAGTACCGCTATTGGTATTCGAGTAAAGGATGGTGTTGTATTAGGTGTTGAAAAATTAATTCAATCTAAACTCCTTGTTGCAGGAGCTAATAAAAGAATTCAAAGTGCAGACCTTCATATTGGTATGGTATGTACACACTCGTATATATTTTAAAAAGAAAAATAGCAATAAATTAGTATTAAATGGATTATGTATATTTTTTATGTATATAAAAAAAATAGGTATCTGCTGGCTTAGTTGCTGATAGTAGACATTTAGTAAATCGTGCTCGTGATGAAGCTCAATCATGGAAAGATATTTATCGTCAACCTATACCTGGAAAAGTAAAGATGAAAGAAAAAAATGCATATAAATACGTAATCACCAAATATGGATAACGTCATTAAAAACTGATTTTTTTTTTATAAAAGACAATTGCTGATCGATTAGGTCAATATGTATCTGCTTATACTCTTTATTCTAGTGTAAGACCTTTTGGTGTAGGTACTATTATTGCTGCTGTTTCAAATCAAGAACCATCATTATATTTAATCGAACCTTCAGGTTTATATTGGGTAAATATATATATATATATATATATACAATGATTTTATGAAAAATAATATTAATAGTAATATTAACTAAATATAAATATAAATTATTATTCTTATTATCGTTGCTTTTTTTTTTAAAAAAAAAAATAGGGTTACAAAGCTTGTGCTGTTGGTAAAGGAAAATCAGTTGCAAAAACAGAATTAGAAAAACTTAATTTAGATGAAATGACAGTTCGTGAAGCCGTAAATCACATCACTCGCATGTAAATTACATATATATAAATTAAACACAGCAGATCATTTTTAATGAAATTTTATAACGGAAAATCGGGATCATGTATTTATTTATTTATTTTTATTTTTATCAATATAGTATTTATACATGTCATGATGATGCTAAAGATAAAGATTTTGAATTGGAATTAAGTTGGATTTGTCCTGAATCTAAATATAAACATCAATTCGTACCAAAGGAATTAAAGGAAGAAGCTGAAAGATTAGCAAAGGTAAAATACTATTTATTTTAAAAATAGTAATAATATAGTTATTATTTATTTATGTATGTTTTATTTATTACTTATTTATTTATAGGAATCCTTGGATGATGAAATGGAAGAGTAGAATTAAAATTGTACTATAAAAAAAAATAGTATTATATATATATTTATATATATTATGCCCCTCATATATTATATATTCATGATTAAATAAATAAATAAAGTTCTACTAAAGTTTTATAAAATCAATGATTTAAATAATAATCGATAAAATTGATAAATTTATAAATATTTGATAAAGCTTTTTTAATGTAAAGTAACCGTAATTTATGTACGTTTTTATCTTATTAGTTGTTCCTCCTATTTCTAGCACAATTTAGCCTCTTTAAAAATAACTGCGAACCAATCGTTTAATTTTAAACCCCGCTTTTTTCTATTAAAATGTGGTTTTTTCCACTCCTTCCTTTTTTTTCCTTTTCCTCTTCCTATTCTTTCCTTTTTATATCTACATATATTATTAGTGTATAATAGATCATTTTTTCATTTCTTTTCTTTTAATATATACATATATACATTTATATACGTACATACAATTTATATGTTTTAATATTAACTTGGCATTATTTTAGTTTTATTTTTAATCAATCAATATAATACAATTATTAATAGAGAATGACGGTAGAAAGCACAGATAAAACCAAACTATTAAGTGATTCTATTACCACATATCAGTCTATACCTAATAACAGTAATAATAACGAATCAGAAACTTCTAGTAGTAATAGTAATGAAAATTGGGAAGTGGAAATTGATGTTAAAGATCAAATTTATATTGAAGATTCTGAAGATAATCAATGGTTTTCCTTAAACAAGCTACTACAATATACTGGTCCAGGTAAAATAAAATAAAATAGAGTAGAATAATAATATTATGTTCCAATATTAATAATTTATTACATTTTATTTAAATCAATTAATAAAAAATAGGCTGGCTAATGTAAGCGTATATACACATATTTATAAAGAAATAATGAATATTTATATTAATCACTCAACAATCATTAATAATATTTATAATAGGGCAATAGCCTATTTGGATCCGGGTAATCTTGTAAGTGTTAAGGAAAAAAAACAATAATTTAATTTAAGAACAAAAAGACATCATCAGATGTACAAATAGTGTATTATTTTTATATATTTTTATCTTATTAATTGTAGAAATTTTATCTAAAAAAAAACCTTATTTTCCCATTTTTTCTTTTTTTTATTAGGAGGTAACCAAAATTACAAAATGATCTGGGTAGTACAAACAAAAAAGAAAAAAAGAAGAAAAGCTTATTTATCTCTATTTTTTATTTTTTTTTATTTTTATTTTATTTACTTTAAATATTTATACATATGATATAATTAATGAAACCAATATAGTCTGATCTTCAGGCTGGTTCAGTAGCTGGATATAAATTATTATGGTTACTATTTTGGTGTCATATAGCAGGTATTAAAATATATATATACATTGTATAAATTGAAAATGATTAATTAAAACTATATTTATTATATAGGTTTAGCCATTCAAACGCTAGCCATTAGATTAGGGGTGGTAACTAGTAAACATCTAGCACAACATGTTCAGCAACAATATAATAAACCAACATCCATCTTAATATGGGTATTTACACAATGTGCTATTATTGGTTCAGATATTCAAGAAATCGTAGGCACGGCAATTGCATTAAAAATCTTATTTGGATTTCAACTATGGATTGGTGTCATGATTACAGCTACAGATACCTTTTTTTTTATGTTTCTTCAACAATATGGTGTAAGAAAAATTGAAATCTTTTTTATTACACTAATTGCTGTCATGATCATCTGTTTTTGGATTGAAATGATTTCTTCAAAACCTGAAATTGAATACATTTTAAAAGGAATGATTATTCCTTCAATTCCTTCTAACGCCGCTGTACAAGCTGTAGGTATGATCGGTTGTTTATTGATGCCTCATGATATGTATTTACATAGGTAAATATATATATAAATAAATATAAAAGGTTTTAAAAAAAGAAAAAAAGTAAAAAAAAAAAAAAGGAATTAACGATATAAATGGTGTTTAATTTTATTTTTATTTAATATATATATATATATATATATAATAGTGCATTAGTAAGATCTAGAAATTTAGGAAAACAACCATCAGAAAAAAAGAAAACCGAAGCCAATTTCTATTTTACCTTAGAATCAGGGATTGCATTATTAACCTCATATTTCATCAATTTATCTATTGTTGTTGTATTTGCAAAAGTATTTTATCAGCCTGGTCAATCATTATCACAATTACCTGGATTATATGATGCTGCAGAAGTATTACAAAATTCATTAGGTGGATATGCACGTTATTTATGGGCAGGTGGATTATTAGCAGCTGGTCAAAGTTCAACCATGACTGGTACTTTAGCTGGCCAATATGTTATGGAAGGATTTTTTGGTCCTATCTTTAAAAAACAATGGCATAGAGTAGCTATTACAAGATCCATTGCTTTAATTCCAAGTATGTTAGTTGCTGTTTTGGCTGTAGAAAAATTTGATACTATGGGTGAAATATTAAATGTTGTTCAAAGGTATATATATACATATAAAAGAAAAGAAAATAATTAATAATAATAATATAAATCCATTTTATATTTTTATTTTATTTCTTTTTCTAGTTTATGTCTTCCAATGGCAGTGATACCATTATTAAAATTAACAGGATCATCTGAAATCATGACAGAAAGTTTTAAAAATAAGCCATTTTTAAATAATATATGCTGGATCATATCATGGATTGTTATTGGTTTTAATGGATATGCTTTCTTTACATTTATTCAAGAATGGAATTTTTCAGTTTTATTGATTGTATTTAGCATTTTTTATTTTTCATTTGTTATTTATTTGATTTATTCGCCTTTAAAAAATTGTAAATCTTAAAAAAAAAGGAAAGAAAAGGAAATTTCAATAAACAAAAGTCAAATAAAAAATAAAAATGTTAAATGAAAAATATCAAATCAATTATTAACCATATGCTCCTTTCATTTATTTATTTTTTAAAGATCAACAATGCAAAACTCTAATATTTACCTATTACTATTTTTTTTTTAAGTCACTTGGTACAGAATATTGGATTTTAATTGGTTCATTTCATAATAATAAATGATTTTATCGGTTTTTAATATTTATGTGTAACACAAGAACACTATTCACTTTTTCACATGGTGATGATGTAAGGTTATAAATTTTTTTTTATGGTTTTTATTTATTTTAGTAATAAAAAATATAAAAGAGGGAATTTAGAAAGTAGTGGAATTTAAAAAGTCATAAGTTAATTTTTATAAATAAAATAAGAAAAGAAAGTAGGTGATATTCATAAATATATATAAACGAATTATTCTCGTTTTTTTTAACATAAATAATTATATATAAAAGAAAAAGAGAGAGAAAGTAAGTTTTTTTTTAAAAAAAAGGATTATTTACAAAATTAAAAAGGGTAGATGGGAGTTTTTTTTTTTTGTTATTGTTTCCATTTGGAAATAAAAGAGATAAGGTATTATTCACTTGACGAAAAAAAAAAAATAATAATAATTATTTACGAAGAACTCTTCTGGAAGCACTAGTTTCTTGTTCAGTCATGACTTTAGCTAATAATTCCATAGGCATAGCAGATTTTACTTTGTTAGAAGCATTTTTTTCATTATTTACAAATAAAGAAGGGTTGGATAAAATATCTTCAACACGATATCTAGGACGATTTTTCATTAATAATTCCTTTGGTATAGTAGGTTTATGTACAATGCTCATTAAACGAGTAGTAATACGAGTAGTAGCAGTTGCAGACATCTTTGTTAATTAATTATATATTTTTATTATTAATAAATTGAAGTTAAAGGAAAAAAAGAAAAGAAAAAGAAACAAAAAAAATGGATTAACTTCGTAACCCTTTTTATGTCTTTAGATAAAAAAAATCACTCTCCTGAAGAGAATCAATCGATATCTTTTTGTCTTATCAGTTCATTCTGATTGGCCGATGCTACTTATCTATCTCGAGATAATTCCGTTTTTATTTGGATTGAAATCTTTCATGCGATTTTTACAAAAGGAGAGAGAAAAAAGTGGAATTTTTTTTAAACCCTTCAAAAGAAAATAAGTACAAGTCATTTGACCTTGTTTATTATTGATAATTGTTTAAAAACAAGTTTTCTTTTTTTCTTTTTAAAAGACTTTCCTTTTTAGATATGTTTAAATAAAATCGAAAGGTTTGATTTAATGGGTTTCAGAGGAGTTTTTAAAAACCTTCTTTTTTTTTGTTTATGATGGGTTTACTAGATGTAAAAACATAAAAAAACAAAAAAAAAAAAAAAATAAAATATTCTATTAACTTTATTTTTATTCCCTTTTTTTTTCACTTTAATTATTTTTTATTTTATTATTTTATTTTATTTTTTTTAAAAAAAATGGGAGAAAACAAAACACCAAGAGAAATTTTAATTGAAAAATTCAGTCATGAACCTGATTTACAAAGTAGTTTATCTCGTGTTGTAGTTATATCTATAGATAATTCATCTGCTGGATATGTATTTGATTGGGCTATGGAAAATTTTATTCAACCAACTAAAGATCTTGTAATAATAATAATAATAATAATAATAATAATAATAATAATAATAATAATATATGGTCGATGATGATGATGCATTGATTATTTAATTTAATTTATTAATTGTTTATTTGTTTATTTATTTATTTATATTTATTTTAGGTTGTATTAGTAAATACAAGAAATATTGATGTTACAATGGCTCCTTATATTAATCCAACAGGATTTGTTGAAGATTTTGATGATGAAAAAAGAGAAGCTAGTATTGCTTTATTAAAAGAATATGCTCATAAATTAAAAGACCAACATATTGCTTGTCAAGCTATTGCTATGGTTGGTGATCCTAAAGTTGAAATTATTCGTAAAATAAAAGAAATCAGAGCTGATGTATTAATCATGGGTTCACGTAAATTAGGAGCTGTTAAAAGGTAAGATTAAATACTAATAGTGATCATCATCATTATCATAAAAAAAAAATGAAGAGACTTTATTAATTTTTATATTTATCATTATCTTGTAGAACTTTATTGGGTAGTGTATCTGATTATTGTTGTCATCATTCTCCTTGTGCTGTTATTATTGCAAGAGAAAAAGAGGATGAAGTTCATGATAAATCACATTCTAGTCGTCGTTCTATCTTTTTCCATTAATACTTTTACTTTTTAATGCTTTATTTTTTTATTTTTATCTCTATTCTTATTTATTATCCAAATTTATAATAACTAGTTGTGTATTATTTATATAAAATAAATTCTAATTCTTACGTATATAAATATATATATATATATATATTATTTCTATCTATTATGACATTATTCCTTTTTACATACTTCACAGTCTTCTTTTCTATTTAAAAAGAATAAAAAGAAAAATTATCTTAACTTATACAGTGGTTATATAATATACTCTTATTTCTTTTGGCTTACTTTTTTCTTTTACAAGCTTCTTGAAACTCATTCCATTCTTTCATACATTTTGAACGATCATTATTATTTTTTATTAAACATTCTTGTAAAGGTTTATAATCACAAGGTGATGCTTTTTGGGTAGATAAAGTTACTTCTGACATAATTATGTATTTTTTACTTTTTAAAAAGGAAGAAAAAAAGAAAAAAAAGAAAAAAAAAAAGGAAGAGAAAAACAGCGGAATTTAAAAATTCTATTTCTTTGTTTTTATTTCATTTACCTTTTCATTTACTTTTTAAAAATATGATGTCATTAATTTTTTTTCAAAAAAAGACTTTAGTTCCATATGGCTTTTAATCAACTTGCATTTACTTTTTTTCTCAATTTTATTTATTTTTTTAAAATAAATAAATAATCAACTTTATGCAATTCTATATATCAATAAAGGTTATTATAAATCATTATCATTCTAATTGATTTTTTTTTCGTTTTTTTAATCAAAAATAAATATAAATAAGAGTAAAAAAAAAAAATATACTAAAATTTATCAAAGATCATATCAATTTACATGGGAACAAAATAAAAGAATTCAGTTCCAAAGTGAATCAAAATAACATTAACAAAAAAAAAAATAAAAAAATGGAAAGAGAGAAAAAAAAAGTATTACATAAAATATATAAATAAATAGATATATATAGATATGAAAAATGAATGTATGTATACTATATATATGAATAATTAAATAAATATATATATAGAATGAAAAAAAAAATAATAAGCAGAAATCAAAAATAATTATAAGGTAAAAAATAATAATAAAAAAAAGCGTACTATAAAATAGATACTAGAATAATAAATAGGTAAAGACTAAAATAGTAATAATAAAAATAAAAATAATAACTTGATTAAATGTAAGATGCAGGTATCTTTAACTGTTCAGCAGGAATTGGATCAAATTGATGAATATTAATATTTCTAGATAGTAATTCTTGATCACAATGTGGTGGCACTAATCTTCGAATAAGATCAGGTCGAATAGATAATTCTATTTTTTTTTTAAGAAAAAAAATATGGTCCATTCATTTAATATGTCATTTTATCCTCTTGTTTTATATGCCTTTATTTTATTTTATATTTACCATGTCTTGTAAAGTTTAACATAGGTGGTAAAGGTTGACCATTAGGTAATCTCATGCTTGGATCACGTATATCATCAAAGAATGGATGACATAAAGCTTCTATAGCAGAAATTCTTTGTTGAGGGTCATATTTTAACATTTTAGATAATAAATCAACAGCATCTTCAGTTGCACCTACAAAAATCTATTTATTTATTTTTAAAAAAAAATAAAAAAAGAAACCAATAGATTAATTTAAAACGATCATCACTCCTAATATATATATATATATTACCTTATGTAATGGATGAGGTTTGATTTGAGGAAATTTATGTTCAACATAACTAGCATTCATAGCAGCAATTTCTTGTTTTGAAGGTGTACCTAAAATTTTAATAATTTCAACTAATTGATCAATACCACTATCACCAGGGAAGAAAGGTTGTCCTAAAATTAATTCTGCCATTACACATCCTGTTGACCATACATCAATATTTAAAGTATAATTAGTAGCTCCAAAAATTAATTCTGGTGCACGATAATAACGGGAACAAATATAAGAAACATTAGGTTCTCCTGGTGTTAAAATCTTGGCACTATTTTTTATAAAAAAAAAAAAAAAAAAAGAAATATTAATTCAATCATTTCTTCACATATACATACACTCTTTTCATTTATTATTAATATACATATATATCCATGTTTCTTACCTTCCAAAATCACACATTTTACATACACCAGAAGCAGGATCTAATAAAACATTTTGAGGT
This sequence comes from Cunninghamella bertholletiae, assembly GCA_037043795.1. Taxonomy (NCBI): domain Eukaryota; kingdom Fungi; phylum Mucoromycota; class Mucoromycetes; order Mucorales; family Cunninghamellaceae; genus Cunninghamella; species Cunninghamella bertholletiae. The sequence goes on from JAZGVP010000001.1 coordinate 88,175, forward strand.
TTAATATCACGATGACAAATGCCTAAAGAATGAATATAAGCTAAAGCACGAATCACTTGATACATGTAAACTTTAACTAAAGCCATTGGCATGGGTTGTTTGGATTTAGCATATAATCTAATTGCTCTATATAAAGTATCAGGTACATATTCCATAACAAGGTTTAAATAAACTTCATCTTCCTATATATTATTGAATATATATATATATATATAAATATATGAATTATTTATTTCTATATATTTATTCTTTCTTTCTCTTTCTTCTCTCTTTATTTATATATAAAAGCAAAATAATATCATTGTTATTATTACCTTATTTTCAACTTGGTTATAAAAATAGGACTTTAACCTACATACATTTGGATGATCTACTAATCTCATTATTTGAAGTTCACGATTCTATATTAAAAAAATAATAGATGAATTTAAAATAAGTATATAAAACCCATCTCATTTCTTATATATTCATCATTCTTTCTTTTTCTTTTTTACCTTGAATCTTCTATCTTGAAGAACTTTTTTAATAGCAGCATCTTCATCAGTATCAATAAGTCGAGTTTGATAAACAACACCAAAAGAACCATTTCCGGTAATCTTTTTATTAATATAACTAATCTTTATTTGTTTCCCGGTTTTAGCATCTTTAGCAAGTACTCGTGCTATTTTACTAGAATCATAATTCCCTATTTATTTTTTGATTTATATATGATAATAAATACAAACAAATAATAATAATAAAATAAAAAGCATTATTATATATATATGTCTAAAGATAATAATATTTATTATATCTCTTATTTTTCTATTATTATAATAAATCAAAGATCCATATTATTTCCATTCTAGTATATTATCGTTCTTTTTTTTATATTCCCTCATTTTTGTTACACTTTCGATAAGTCATATGTCATTTTTTTTTCTATATTCATTTGTCTTTTTTCTTTTCTTTTTTTTGTGTTCACTCAAAGTTAAAGCTTTCTTTTTTTTTTCCCTTTTTTTTTCGATATATTTCATCTCTTTTTCTTCTTTAAGAAAGGAAAAAGAAGTAGGAATAATTATTTTTGTAAGTGTAAAAAATAGAAATATAGAAAAAGAAATGTAAATAAAAAAAACTTACCAGACATTATAAAGTGTTAAATATAAAAAATAACGATAAAAAAAAATTGCAATATAAGAAGAAGAGGAAGAGGAGAAAAGGAAGAATAAAACCAAATAAAGAGTCAAATATAAAAAAAACGAAAAGAGAAAAAAAGAAGAGGGAAATAAAAACAATAGTGATTTAAAAATCAAAGGTTGACCATGGAATAAAACAAAATGGAAAGGGAGAGTTCAAAGTATGCACCAATCAGATGGATTTTTAACCCAATTTGGAAATCGGAGTCTATAATTTGTTATAGACAAAACGTACATTTGTATTCAGAATCCTAATATACTGTAATAAACATTGTTATTTTTAAAATAAATAAAAACAATATATTTGTACATATTAAACGTTTTCTACTTTTTTTTTTACTTTATATGTTTTATAGTAACATAAATAATAGTAATGATAAATAATTTATTCTTTTCATAGTTTTTGTATATTACTTTTATTATAAATGGGAAAAAAAACATTTATTAACTCAACCAATCCGTTCCCATGGTTTGTCAAAAAAAAAAAAAAAAAAAAAATGGAAAGAAAAAATTCAAAATACAAATTATGCAACCTATCTGAGATTATTAAAATAAGAATAATCATCTATCGAGGATAAAATAAAAACGTTTGAATATAAATAAGCTATTTAAATTATTGATGATAAAAGGTCTTTTTAAAGTAAAAATCAGCCTATTTTAAAGAGTTAGCTTTTGACTTTGAAAAAAGAATATTTTTATTATTTTTCACTAGTTCTAATAATGATCATAAAAATTAAATGCATCTATCGTTTTCTTTTATAGATTTTTTGATATTTTTATATCAACGCTTTTTTTTTTAATTTATTAAGAGGAAAGAGATGTAGTTATTAGTAGTATATGTAAAAAAAAAAATACGTCTAAAAACGAAGTATGTTTTAGTCTCTCAATTTTTATTGATCATTTACATCGATGTGGATATTTTTCTCAGAGAAAAAAAATAATAATTAGAAAATACATATAATCATTCTTATAAGATACTATATGCAGTTTTAAATTGGAGTAGATCCATAATAAATAAATGTAAAAAAAAGCGGTTAAAAAAAAGACTTGAATGGTCGGTGTTTTAAAATCGAATCTAAAAAAAAATGGGACCTTTTTATTTTTGTGTTAAATTTTTTCTATATAATTATGATGAAACTAGTTCATCTAAAATGACAATGATCAGCACTTGAGTATGAGGAGTCGAATGATATAAAATAAAATTATTAACTGATAAAAATTATATTAATAATAAAAATGAATATGCTTACTTTCATAATAATATCAAAGTTTTAATTATGTTAAATAATCATTATAGTATTCTATTTTATTTATATAATCCAAATCTTGATTAATTTTTTCAACGTTATCTTGTTTTTTTATAGGATTTTGTTCTTGATCAGTCCAATAAGGGATTTCTATTATATTATTCTTTTGAAAAGAAATAATATCACCTGTATTTACATAAGGCATTTCTCCAGTATGGATTCGATAAGTATCCATGGCTTTACCAAAATAAGTTCTTGGAATATTTATGCTTCCTTTTTTATAGTAAGTGATTTTAACAATTTCAAAATAAATTTTTTCCCATCCTTCATGTTCAGTACTCATTAAAATTAATCGTACGCAATCACCAACTCGTAACTTATTATATTCTTTTTCATTTAATTTTACACCACCCCAATTATATACTTGTCTTTTGCCTGAATCATAATCTAATTTCCAATTAAATAATCTGAAGTCTCTTTTTGTTGACATAATTAAAATACTAATAATAATAGTATTAAAAAAAGATAAATAAATAACTAGAGAGAAGAAAACATTATGATATATATTATTGATCAAGTTATTATGTATATTACCGAATGGCTGATTGATAACTAAATTAATATTACTAGCCAGTTTTTTAAAAAATGGTTTAAACACCAATAAATTGATAATACTAATTAAAAAAGATAAAAAAGAAAAAGAAAAAGAAAAAGAAAGTGAAAGAATGAAAAAAAAAAAAAAAAAAAAAAAAGAAAGATTAGCTTTTTCTCTTTTTTTAAAAAAATAAACTGCGGCATAATAAATTGTGGATTATATATATAAATGTTTTATAGGCCATACCTTAAAATAATATATTTTATAATTTCCATAAATTAGCCCAAATAAATATATAAATAATAAGGTTTGGGCAAAAGTAAATAAATAACAACACCGAAAAAGGAATCAAACCTGATCTTCCTTTTTTTGGAATTATGTTATTTTAAATTTTTATATATAAAAAATAGACTATTATTTTTATTGTTATTATCATTTTTCTTTCTTTCCTTTTTTTTATTTACCTTTTTTCTTTCTTTTTTTTTCCCATTATATATACTTCTATTCTATTTTAAAAACTATATAAAATGAGAAATTCAAGATATCAAACTACATATATAGATCCATATTATCCATCATCATCATCATCAGTTCATCAAGAATATTATAATACTGCCAATGAACCTTATTGGACAGAAGATACTACCGTTCCTAATTATTATCAACCAAGACAAAGACAAGTAAGAAAATTATCTGGAGGAAAGCATGCTCATTATTATCAAAATCACCCTCATCATCAATACTATCATCAACAACCCTATTATGAAGTAAATAAAATTAATAAAATTAATAATTTCATATATATATACATCTTAATTATTTTTATTTTTTAATTTTACTAATTTAGACAGCAAATCATAATAGAAGATCATATATGGAAGATCATAATATGCATGATTCATCTGATTATATATATCCGGAAGAGGAAGAAGAATTAGAAAATAATGATTCCATAGAAGAGGAGGAAATAACACCAGATGAAGCATTGGCAGCTCGTAATGCAGAATTAAATAAAAATGTTCAATCAGATATTCCACCTTCATCTTCATCATCATCATCTGTATTAAATGATAATAATAATAATAATAATGAAAATATAGATGATTATGTTAATAATAATAATAATAATAATGGAAGTGGTCATCATGATCATGATATAGATTTATCTTTGAATCAAATACAAACAAATCAAAATATAATCAATAATCAACATAAAGAATCATTCAATCAACTACAACCAAATAAAAAAAGCAAAAAAAAACTAATATCTATTTTACAACAGTTTGGAAAAAAAATAAAATTGAAAAGTAAAAAAACTAATCAAAAAAAATCAATACAAACTTTTTTAGTAAAAGAACCTATTGGCGATATTCTTGATTATAAACAAAGACAAGAAATTATTGAATTATTATCAAGTCCAAAACCACAAATAATATCTACTTCACCATTATCAGTCAATAATGATAATATTAATAGGCACACTCAAAATAATAATATTAACAATAATAATAATGGTAATGATAATGATAATCAGTCATCAATATTAAAACCTTCAAAAGAAGCAACCAAAGTATCGAATTTAAAAAAGATATGGGTATTTCGTCAAGTTGATTCACCCAACACTAATAATGATAATACTTCACCAACAACGACTGTATGGACTGGATTTGATTATGAAAATCAAATAAAAATATCAAAGCATTATAATGATGATAACGGTATTGAGTTATTTGATACTCATATACGTCAAGGAAAACTACCTATACTTGTTTTCCCAAAAAGAAAAATATGTTATTATGTAACTCAAATAGACGGTGATGTTGAATCTTTACATGTAGAATGTTTACCTAATTCTAATAATGTTCAATTTGTTTATCGATATGGTCAACAGTCAAAATAAATATAACAAGAAATAATAGTAATAGTAAATGAACACTTTATATATATATATAAATAAATAAATAAAGAGAAGAGAAGTAAAAGTCTCAAGTGCTCTCACTTTTTATTTAATTGTATGCTGAGATTGAAAATCCGAAAAAAATACTTATATCCACAATGATAAAAAATTTTACCGAAATGGCAGGGATCTTTGTGTAACGAAATATCGGACATTAAAATCGATTGTTATTTTTTTTCTACCATTTTTTTTTTTTCTCTTCAAATAATTGCTTTCAATATATGAATGACTGAAGTTTTACCTATTACTTTATTATGCTTTAATATCAATGATTTTGGCGATAATGTTAGTTGAATAAATAAATAAATATATATATACATATATAATTCGCTTATTATTATTATTATTATTATTACTATAAATAAATAAATAACATTATTATAGTTTGATAAAGCTTTAAAACTTTTACCTAATTATGAACATAAAGAAGTTTTAAGATACAAGTTTGAAAAAGATCGTCGCTTAGCTTTAGCAAGTAGATTAATACGTCGTTACTATTATTCAACTAAATTAAATACTCCTTGGGAAACAATAGAATTTACTATTCAACAAGGTGGTAAGCCTACTCTTGTAAGTTCTTTTTTTTCGATTCTTTTTGAACAAAAAAAAATAGAGAAATAAATAAATAATAAATAGTGAAGCATAATATATATGTATGTATATATATTTATAGAAACAATCACAAAAAAAGGGACAATGGATGGATTTTAATATCTCTCATGATGGTGACTGGGTTATTTTTGGTGCAACAGAAAAAACAAACATGAGTATTGGAGTAGACGTTGTATCATTAAAAAATGAAACCTATGGGGCAATTGATGATTTTATATTTAGTTTTCATAATCAGGTAACAATTTAATTGTACAAATATATATATATTTAAAAGATAAAAATAAAAAAAGTATGTATTTATAGAATAAAAAATATTTCTATTATTATAGCTGACTCAGGAAGAAATTAGTATATTAAAAAACATCAATAATGAAGAAAAAAGATTAACCACTTTTTTTCAAATATGGGGATTAAAAGAAAGCTATATAAAAGCTCATGGTAAAGGTTTATCAATTCCATTAAATGAATTTTGTATTTATAATGATAATGATGATAATGAGGATAAAAGTAGAGATCAAGATAATGAAAAAACGAAGAAGGAAGATGACGAAGATACTAAAGATACAACAAAAACAAAAACAAAAACAAAATATATGCAGCATATTACCTCACGTGAACCAATTACTAAACAATCCATGGTATTAGAGCAATCCAAACTATTACCAAAAAAAATAGCAAAAAGAAGATTAAAACTCCACCGAGGTAACCAGACTTTTGAAGATTATTGGTGCGTTCATCTAAGCTATTTGGACACAAACTCCGTCAGTGTAATCTGCTGTGGCAATATCAATGAACGGCAACCAATAGATGACGATTTAGTTTATATGGCAAATCAATCCATTCAACTTGGTGACAAATATCAACAAGGTGATTCGGTTTTTAAAAGGTTACAGTTAAATCAATTATGTTCTTTTTCCTAATATACATATAAGGAAAATAAAGAAAATAAACAATTGTATTGTAACTACATAATAGAATAATAAAGCTCCCTTTTTTTTTAATACTTTTTTTTATTAAGATACATTTTTTATAAACAAACAAAATATATATGGTAAGGTTTTAATTAACTTTTTTTTTTTTTTGAATGACTTTTTGGAAAAGCTATCAAGTTTTAAATACCTGAGTAAATTATGATTACACACAATTACAAATATGGCAACACAATAATATATAGAAAGTTTTTTTTCCTTTAATTTTTTTTTTTCTCACTCAAATACCTGGATTTATTTTTTTCCTTTCTCTTCTTTTCTTTCTCATTTCTCATTTTTTTGATTTTTTTTTTTTTATATTCCTTTCTTATTATTCTCTTTTTATTTTTTATTATTCTCTTCTTTTTTTCTTGTATATTAGTCGGACTATATAAAATATAAAATATAAATATAAATGGGGTGTTGTGGTTCTAAAGATATTTCAAATGGATCTGCTGTCACTAACAGTAAACACTGTAAATATATATAAATATATGTGGGTTGTGTATTTTAATAAATATGTATTTTTTTTATTATATATAATAAAGGTAAACCATTTAAAAGATCAAGTATACAATGGACAGCAGAATCACCAATAACAAAATCCAGGCTTTTACAACAAAGATCTACTTTTTGGGACACAGCACCATTTTACGAGGTATATTTACAAAACAAATAATAATAATAAAAAAAAAAAAAGAAAAAATTAGGAAATAAATGTGGGGATATTAATAGGTATATTTTATATATATGGTTCGGAAAGTTAGTAAAATATAAATATAAATAAATACACAAGAAAAAATTCATAATAAAGATGATCGATAAAAGAGTAGAATATAATTGCAGATTACTTTTTTTTGTAAACAACAATTTGTTAATATAATTTACTCTCTTTTTTTTCTTTCCTTGTTTCTTTTTCTTAATTATAATTAAATAGGGTAGACCAGAAATATGGCAAGCATTACAAGCGGCTATGAATAGTGACGATCTTGCTTTATCACAATCTATTTTAGATGCTGCTAATATTAAGTTACCAACAGGAAACCCTGCTGATGGATGTTATGACGGTATACAATTTATTGATTATATTAATATACATAAAGAAAAAAATATTGTTAAAATGCGCATAAGATTTTTAATTATATTAATTGACTGGTTTTTTCTTTTTTTTTTTTTCTCTTTCTCCTTTTTTTTTTTTAATTACAATAGAACTAGGAACTAAATATGTTATTCCAATATATTGTATTGTTGATCCAACCAATTTAGTTGATGATGATGTAAATTCAATTGAACGAAGATATAGTGAAGATATACAACAAGTTCCACCATCTACATTAATGCAACAAGATTTCCGTAAACATAAAAAAACTATGAGCTCCACATCATCATCAATGAGTATACCACACTCACCAACTTCATATATACATGGAGAATACCGTTTATCAAGATCTATAAGTAATACAATGAATCCTTATAGTGCCAGTAATAATAATTTAAATACATTAGCTCCTATATCAGCATCATCATCAACATCATCTATTGTATCAACATTAATCACTGGTGATTTCCCTGTTACAATAAGATTATCTACTGGTCAAGATGTTCCTTTAAAAATTCATACAGATAATGAAACTGTCCCAATGTTAAAAGCTCGTATTTATAAGGATGAACGTGCTAATATATCTCCCGATACCCATTCAATAAAACTTATTTACCTTGGAAAAATATTAGATGATCGTACGGACATTCTTAGTGAAGCTTCTGCAAAATCAAATAAAAATGCCGTCAGATTACGTAGTGATGCAGTTATTCAAGCATTAATTGTTGATAAAAGAGATTAAAAAAAATCACGCACTAAACTAAACAAACAAAAAAAAAATCATAATATCATTTTTTTTTCATTCCATTATCTTTATTTTATTATTTTTATTATCATATCATTTTTAAATATTATAAACTATTTATTGATTTATTGATTTATTATTATTAACTATTATTTATTTACTTATATATATTTATTAGTACTCTTCCCAAAAATCCTTTCACTCTTTTTTTTATTATTATGTTTCAATTGTATTATTTCTAACTAAATAAATTATTTATATATAGGTGAATTTGTTTTTTCAATCTCCGCTTTTTCTCTCATATCCCTTATTTTTTTTTTCATATACAACTTTTCTTAGTCTTTTTTTCTTTTAAATAATACATATATATATATTATATAAAAATATACTAAAATAGATTATATAATGCAACAAAACGATATATCTTCACCTAATAACTCATTATCATCAACAAGTACACCAAATAATGAACGTAAACCTAAATCAGATCAAACACGACAAGCGGTAGAAGATCAACTCTACGAGTTATTACAAGTTCTATTTGAATTAACAGTTATGGTTTATGATTTCCAACCTGATAGAAATAAACTTGTATGGAATAAAGTGTAAAAAATGAAGACAGTTTTTAATATATGAAATAATAATAATAATAATAACATGAATATGAATATAAACAATAATACATAGATAGATAAATAAATAAGAAGGAAGAGTAATATTTATATTCACCTATTTTCTTTTAATAGTAATTCAGTATTAGAAAGATATAAGTCCATAAATGAATTAAAAGATGAATTGAATTTATATATTCCTGAAGAAGTGATAAAGTAAGAATATTAATATATAGTGAAAGACAGATGTATGTATTTACTGTATATATTATTGTTTTTTCTCTTTTTTTAGTTATGTTGAAAACGGTAAAAATCCAGATTTATTTACCCAAGGATTTATTAGTAGAGCAGCAACAGAAAATCAATTCACCAATGGGAAAATCCAAGCAGTAGATGTAATAACTTATATATATACATATACATATATCGATGATATCAATTATATTTATGATCATCTATGTATTTTTATTTATATATATAGGATTTTCGATCGTTATTATCTGATGAATTTGCAAAATCTTTTCCTGATCTTTATGAAAATAATTATAATCTTGATGCTTCTTCATCATCCGATATAAAAGAAGAAAAAAACGAAGTAATAGAAGAAACCTTGTAATTTTTTTTTGGTCAGCCACTTTCTATCAGTTTAGCATATTAAATTATACATATATATAGTGAAATCAACAGTTTTTTTTCTTTTTTTTTTTTATCATAATTATTACTATTATTTCTTGACTTTCTTTATATAATTTATAATTATCATTCAGTATCATTATTATCATCATTATTCTAATGCTCAACATAATCCAAATTTTGAAATCACAAATTTTCTTTTTTTTTTCTTTTTCTTTTTCTTTTTTTAAAAAAAAAGCCCACAAATGTACTGGAATGGATGGAAAAGATTTATTTTTAAAAATATGTATGGAATTATGCATGATGAAATAATGAAAAATGAAAAATCTTATATATATACTCTTAAAAAAAGGGAAAAAAAATTGGTTGAACAATTTGATTTTAAATAAAATCCAATATTATTATTAATTTTATATCATTTTATAATTGTAAAATGTATGCTAATATTTTAAACAAAAATAAAATTAAAAAAGGTGTTAATGATGATGATTTTTTATCTTTATTACTTATTTATACTATTTCTTAAACTACCTTTTTTGATATAAACAATTCATTATCCTACTATTTTTTTTGAATAAATATATATACACCTATGGTGTTATTTTATTTATTTATTTATTTATTAATGGCGCGTTTAATCAAAGCATCCAAACCATTATTATCTTTAAGAGCACCTTCTAAACTCTTTAAAGCATATTTAGCCAACATATCCACTTCAACATTAACACGATCACCAATTTTTTTTAAGGGCATAATAACATGAGCTTGAGTATGAGCAATCATCATAATAGAAAAAGTATGTTGATCATCATCCACATCACAAACTGTCAATGAAGTACCATCTAAAGTAATAAATCCTTTTGGAATAATAAATCGCATAATATCAGTATCTTCGCCATCTGGAATTTTAAATGTAAACCATATAGAATTGCCTTCAGGTTTAATAGATTCTATCACAACAGTTGTATCAACATGTCCTTGTACCATATGTCCCCCAAATCTTTTTTGTGCATCCATAGCCCTTTCTAAATTGACTTTACTTCCAACTTGTAATTGTCCTAAGAAGTGAATACACATACATATAGATAGATATATATATTGTTATTATCACTATTTTTTATATGTAATGCTTTATTCCAGCTTTTAAAACAGTTATTTATTACATATAGTTTATTTATTTTTTATTACCAAGGTTTGTACGTCTTAAACTTTCAGGTGCTACACCAACTTTAAAACTATCTTTATCAAACTCTGTTACTGTCAAACAAGTACCTTTATAATAATAATAATAATAATAAATACATACAAATACATTAAATAGATAAATAATATACGTATATATATATATATATATATATATATATAATAGGTTTATTATTTATTTAATACCATTAACGGCGATACTATCACCAATATGACAATCGCCAAGAATACTAGAAGCGTCTCCAATAGTTATGGTCCAACCATTACCACCACTTTCAGTTGAATCGTTTTCAACAACAGATACAACTGTTCCCATTATTTCAATTAAACCAGTAAACATTTTTTTTTTATTAGCTTATTAATAATAATACAAATAGTTTAAAGTTATAAAGCAAAAGAGAAAACCAGAAGAGTAAAAAACGTGAAATTTCAGTTTTCTATGTTTATTTTTATTCGGAGTCTTAATTATAACCAAATCCATCCTTTAAAATTTGTCATCAACATGTAATCATTATTATATTATCCCTTCAACTATAAAATTATGTATATATATGTATATATAATAATAATAATAAAATACTTACAAATTTTCGATATAAAAGTTAACACCAAGCTTTGATTAGATAATGATCACAAAAAAAAAAAAGTTAATCAATGACATTTAATTTTTTAATTTCATTAATAAAAACATTTTCAAAACAGTACAAACATGGAAATTGTCTAATATCTCTAGAAATGTTTCTTAATTTCGTCAATTCCTATAAATGAAGAATATTAAAATAAATTAAAATGAAAGAAAAGAAAACTAGTTAATAAAAATTGATGGTATAGCTTTAACATACTATAGCTATTTACAACAAAATAATATTAATATTAATAATTATGGTAATGAAAATATTATTTACGTCTAATTGTTGATATATATTGATTGTTTGATTTGTTAAATTTTATACAATAATCCATACAAAAGAAAATGTAGTTGTAGATTAATTTACAAAAGATGAATTTTTATACATTTTATATTGTAAATAACCATAGCGTTGGAATTTATAGGAAATATATGATGTTTCAATTATCACGTTGTTCTAAAAAAAATATGTAAATTAAGTATAATTAATATATGAAATGGGTTAACTTTTGGAAGTAAAATTAAAATCCAATAAATTAATCCCCCATCATTTAATTTTTCCCTCTGCAACCTGCATTTATTAATTGCAAATTTCCAGTGTTCTCAATAAAAACCAAATTAGGTTCCATTAATACGAAAATAATATATAGTACAGTGAAATATTTATAACATTATGGTTTGTTAGTTTTATATTAACATTAATTTTATTGCTTATAAATTTACCTTCAGAATGAGTATCATGTATTCTTTTTATTTCAACAACATAATTTGATTCTTTAGATAGCGAAGTAAGATATGTAAAATAATGCTGTGAAAAAGTGGACATATATATTGAGTTAAGGTAAGTAAAAGAAAAGTGCTAGAAGCAGAGTTTTAAAATTGAGTATATTTTTTCTTATTTTGTAAAGATTTTATTATATATAGTTGTATAATGATTTTATTTAGAAACTAATAAGTAAAAAAGGTCATTATTATTCGTAATAGATATAATAATAAAGGCATATATATACTGATTGATTAGTAATTTGGAACGATTGGTAATATGTGAATAATAAACTTAAGCAGTTGAACTTTATTTTTTATTTATTAATCAATTCGGAAAGCCATCCGAATTATTAGAAGATTGACATGATTGTAATCAGATCATTAAAAAAATTGATTGATTAAATCTTATTTATCATTATAGAAATCTTTTCTTTCTTTTTTTCTTTTATTTTCTCTTTTCATTTTTTCAGTTTAAAATGAAAGTATTAACGGAACTACCTACTGAAATAATAATCCATATTTGCTCCTTTTTAAATATATGTGATTTATCCAATATAAGGTTAGTAAATAAAAAAATAAACATAATAATAGATCAACCATTATTTTGGCAACATCTATATATTCCTTTACCATCATCTTCTTTTGAATTAAATGAAGATCATTTTTTACCAATATCCAAATGTAAATTATGGGAATTAAAAGATATAAAAAAAATCATCGAACCTCATAAAAAAATTATTAAATCTATAGAAATTCATGGAGTAAAAGATAATGTTGTTAGATATATATTATCTCAATGCTATCAACTAGAAGGATTAATATTATATGGATGGATTACATTATCTAATCATGCTTTTCAATCACCATCATATGCAGCAACTCTCTATAAACTTGGATTAGTTGGTATGGATGGGTTCCCTAATTTTCTTTCGATGAATACTTCAATTTTGGACCATTTATGTATTTATCCTTATATCTTATTAAAGAATTTTTAAGAGATCATCTTCAAAGACGTCTCTAATAATAATAATAATAATAATAATAATAATAAAGAATTATCATTATTTTTTAATATATAAATGTATATACAATCAAGTGATTTATTTTATTATTTTTGAATATTAAATGGTATTTTTTAAATATAGTTGTATATAAGATTATTATTGCAAAGTGTAATAAAATATTAGCATTTGTATACTTCTTTAAAGTGAATATTTATTTTATTTTTAAATTATATACCATACTAAAATTAGTGCCATACCTGTTGACTATATGATGATATGATTTGTTTTTATTAAGATGAATTGAATTAATAATTTTATTAAATAGAAATCTGAATTCAAAGGTAAGATTTTTTATTTTTTATAAATGATTGGCAAAACAGGTACGTTCTTTTTTAAATAAAGAAAAAAAGTGAAAAAAAAAAGTAATAGAAAGTCAATAAAGTAAGCAATATTTTTAAATTTTGATTTGTTCTGTGGTCTTTTTGTAGCTAATAATAATTATTTAAAGATGCTTTCTTTAATATGCCACATTAATTCTATAGTAAAATTGGCATATGATTTAACAATGTAATATATTTTATAATAAACATTGATCTAAAAGAGAGAGTATTCGCATTAAAAAATAAAAAATCACGGTGTAACATTATATGGTGTATCAGTTTCTCCATTCATGTAAAGAGAAGCTTCGCCTACACATATTTGGTTCTTTTTTTTTTTTTTTTTATTATCCAATTACTATTATTTTTTATTTAAAAGAATTTTTTAAAAATAATAAACATATTTATTCAGAAAATTGGAAAAAATAGGTTCACTAAATAAAAAGAAAAAACAATGAGTCAAGCTTATTCCGTTTAAACTAATAATACTAAAATGACCCTGCGATTTTGTTATTATTATTATTTAAAATATAAATATCATTTTCTTCTTATATATATATATAATTATTATACAGTCTCTTTTCCTATTTATCACCAGTTTATTATATGTACTAAAAAATGAATCTTCCATTATAACTTTAAATTTATTGTATAGTTTTAGTTTCTTTATATCAAAATGTTTCTTATTATCACGTTGACGTGGATGAATAAAAAAATAAGCACAATCATAAGAAAATAATAAATTTTTGTCAGTAGATGTATATATAAGCATGTATATAAGTGAAGTATACTTTAACTTTTAGATTTTTATGAATCATTTATTTCAGTATGTTTCTTATTGCTGTAATAATGCCAAGGAACAAAAATTTGAAGGGCCATACGCTAAAAATAATTTTATAAATACAGCTTTAGGCATAAAGTGAACATAGCATTATCTCTGTAAATTTTGATAGATTTTTGAATTTTTTATTTCAAAAGATTCCTTTCTTTCATAATAAAATGGATGAATAAAAAAAACAATAAGTCATAGAGTAATTCGTTTTTTTAACAGAAGATTTAGTAATAAAATGAATTTACTATTATCTCTTTAAATACTTCATATATATTTTATTTTTTTACATCTGAAAAAAAACAAAAACTTAAAAAGTTAATTAATTTAAATAATATGGTTTATTAATTTTAAATATGATGATTTATTAAGCATACTATAATTAAACATAGGCTAGAGATAAAGGATTATCATCAAATAAATCATTATTAAAAAGTAGAATTAACCAAAAATATACCAAACTTGTATCCTAAAAAGAGAAAAAAAAATACATTGATCTGTATTTTTAACAATCTATTGACTTTTTTTAGGTAAGAGGAAAGTATAAAAATAAAGCTGAAAGTAGTCTGGGTTTTAATTTAATTTTTTACCTTCTCTTCAGTAATTTTTATAGTATGGTAAAGCAAAATGAGTACAAGCCTTTTAACAGAATTTATTGGCTTAGCTTCTCCTTTTTCCTTATGTATCAAAATAAATAAGAAGATAAAAAAAAGTTTCACAAACTTAATAGTAAGTAATCCATATATAGACTTCTAAGCCCAAAAATTATGTTAAATAAATTTACCATTCTTCTTTTTTCTTGTTTTTTGTTTTTTTCATTACTTTTTGGTTTGTTTAAAATATGGCATCACCATTTGGTTGTTCAGCAGTTAGAACAGAACGATTATATGAATTAGTTTATAATAATAATAGTACTAGTTTCAGCTTTAATATATATAATACTAATAGCATTGATGCAACACCACTTAAAAATACCATATGCGTTAATAGTAATAATAGTAATAATTTTAGTTATACAGCGTGTTCTATAATAGGTAGTAACTTATTCATTGTTGGAAAAGATAAAACGAAAGGAATTGGTAAATAATATATATATATATATATATATATATATGTATGTATGCATATATATAAATAAATACACTTTTTTATTTATGTTAATATTTATATTTGCTATATTACAGTTATTTACGAATATGGAATAGATACAGCACAAACAATAGCAGCAGGAAGTTCTAGTTGTCTACCAGCTCAACTTAAAAATATCCAAGAAACAAGCATCTTTTCACTTATTAGTATTACAGCACAATATCCATCATATAATAATGATAATAATTTTATTTTATTAGGAAGTAATAGTGAAAATCGAGTCATTGCTGAAGTTTATAATGATGTTAGTAAAATCGCTTACTTTTACATTGATGCAGCTCCATCCGATCTTTTACCTATTTCAATTTCTTTTAATAATAATCAACTAGCTATATTTGAAAAGTTCGCAGTTAAACTTTATAAGTTAGAATCCAATAGTAATATTAGTAATATACCTAAAGATAATAGTAATAATAGTAAAATAATGCCTACTGCAACAAAAGAAATGAATCCATTACCATCTATTAATCATGATGCAGCTATTTTTAAACGACAAAATATGCCTATACCAGCAAATCCATCTAATGATAATTCTATTTTATTTCAAATGACTCCCAATACTTTATTATCTGATCCTACTACTAAAATAAATGCTTCACCCATTCAAGTAGGTTCATTAATCCTATTACCTGCTAACGATCGTGAGATTGTTAAAATCAATTTATTAACTGGATCATCTTCTAATAATACTGCTGAAATATCAACAATGGATGTAGGCATGTTAAATAAAAATATACCAAACCCATCTATTAAAGCAATCACATATGATAATACAAATACAGTTTATATCAGTAATTTGGATTCATCCAATAATTTATTATTATATGCAATTGATCAAAATGATATTCTAAGAGGTAGTGGTGGCGGCGATACTTCATCTAATGGTGTTATTAATGCTACTGGTTATAATGAATCATTATCCACTGGTGCTATTGTTGGTATTGCTATTGGATCCACTGTTGGGGCTATTTTAATTGGTATTATTGGATATATCATATGGAGAAAGAAAAAAAGACAACAACAAAAACAACTACAACAGATAAATAATCAGCTTGATGATAGTGATATTGGCATGACAGATAAAATATCATCTTCACACCCCTATCGATCTATACCCAAAAATGATTCAAATAATAGTAATAATAATAATAATAATTGGATTAAACTTGCATTATCGTCTGGTATTATAAAGTCAATAAATAATTCACCATCACCTCAATATGATGATCAATATCAACCTAATACAACTAGTGAAATTTTAATGATTGGATCTGACACTTATGGATTAAATAATGAACCTCCTGTATATGGCACTTTTCCACAAGGTTACGCAACAAGATCTGCTGGTGAATATACCATACATTATTTCCAACAACATTATGCTTTATTATTTATTCGTTTAGTAGAAGTAAGTAAATCATTATTGAATCAATCTAAACAACAACATGTTAATAGTTATCATTCGTCATTATCATCTTCTGTAATTGAAACAAAGGATGCTATTGCTTTAACAAAACCTACTAATCATGGGTATCAATATTTATGGATCACTTCTAAATTTTCACTGCAACAAACTTTACATTATTTACTTTTTAATGAATCAAATCCTACTGTAGACCGTACACAATTTTCTTTCAAAGTATGGTCTACCTTATCATTATTAAATTCATTAAAAGAGATGCACACTTATGGATGGATTCATTGTAAATTAAGTACACATAGTTATTATTTTGAACAACCAAGCTCTATTACCGATTGGTCATTATGTGGTTTTTATCAATCTCAACCCATTTCATCATCATCATCATCACCATCGTCATCATCTTCTTCATCACCAACAAAAATTTCACCACCTTCATTATTTTTGTCATCTAAAGATATCATTTTAGAATTAGATGAATATTCGTCTCCTGAATTGATTAAGCAATTAAAACAAAATACAACTAGTATTAAAATCAATCATAAGATGATGTTCAATCCTTCCATAGATATTTGGTCATTGGGATGTATTTTATATTCGGTAGCTACAGGAAAATATGCTTTTCAACATTTACAAGAATATCAAACTTTACTTTTTACAAATCAATTACAAACAAAAATTGATAACATGTTGGATGAAGTTGCTTTTGTAGATGATTCTTATAAAATATTATTAAGTCGTATGCTGCAAATAGATCCTTCTAAACGTGATCATATAAGTAGTTTAATTGCTTATTGGGTGGATGTTCATAATCTTAATGAAGATGATGATGATGATGACGACGAATTAAATGAATAATAATTATTAATACTAGGCAAGAAAAAAAACCATATATGTATATATATATACAAATACATAATATATTTCATCAATTATAAACAATGACTTAATCCATTCAAAATAATAACAAAATAAAATAAATAAAACTAAAAATTCATCTTCTTAATTAATATATTATAAGTAGATTTTATTAAAACATTATATAATAATAAACATTATATATATATATATATATTTATAATAATATCAACGTTCACTAGTAAATTAATAGGTATGTAAATAAAATAACAAGTAATTATATAGCCAAATTATCAGTTGATTTTGCGCTAAAAGTGATTTGTGAAGCAATACCACTTTCAAATGGATTTTTTAAATCATCTTCAGCCATTTCAAGATCATAGGATGTATTGGATTCTCTTTTAGATGTTGATTTTTTTCTAGCGATAAAATCACGAAAGGAATGTATTCCCATTTGAAGAAAGAAACATATAGTGATGAAAATGGTAAGTGCGACATAATAAGTAATTGCCGTTACAGGTTTATTCCAATCCATAAATGAATATACCCACCAATGGTCACTAAAGAAAAAGTATATATATTAATAAATGAATCCTGATAATATATATATATATATATAAACTTACATTGCAAAATATATAAATGCCCAACATAAATATAGTAATACATTTAATAATACTAATAAACATATACGTCCATGCATCACCATTCTATTTAATATTATATCAATTAATACCATTAAAAATGAAATACCATGTACTGAAGGTGTTAGCCATAATTCCATTGGTGGGTTAGAATCTGCTATATATAAATAAATGCATATTAATATGAATATTTTTAAAAAAAAGAATATACATATATAAATCTATAAATATATATACCTTTTGATAAAAAATCGTAAGATAATAATGCCCAATAAACAGTAGGAGTCACTAGACTGAGATAATATATATATATATATAAGTATTATAAATCATTAATAATAGGTTTATGTATATATATAATTTTACTTGAAAGTAACCACAGTATGATACAAATAAACATATAAATAATTTAAAATAGAGTATTGATACAAGAATGATACTGGACGTTGACCTGATCGTATATATTGAATATGATGATAAAGTGTTACCTATAATAATAATAATAATAAATGAGGAGGTCTTTTTCTATAACAGTAGCATGATAAACCTTTATAGCATAATTTGTAAAAAAAAATAGGAGGTAATGAAGAATGCTATAGGAGGGGACTTTTCTTTTTTCTTTTTTCTTTTTTTATAGTTTTTTTTCTTACAATAAAATAAGAATGTAAACCAATAAAAGTAAGATAAGTAAAATAGGCAAAATAATGTTTAAATTCGAATTGAGTAGCCATCCAATATACCGAAGCCCATTGTACAGCACCAGAATATAAAAATTGAATAATTCTTATATATAATAATGTTTTTGTTGATACAAAATAAGATGTCACAGCTCTTTCAGGTTGAAATTGATCAAATCTAAACCATTGTAAAAATTTAGAATCTGTTATTGGAATCACTTGATCTTGATAATCCATTAATATATAAATATAAAAATATTAATATAAAAAATAGTAAAGAAAAACAAAGAAAAAAAAAGTGAAAGAAGAAGAAAATCAAGTTAATCATAGTTTCAAAATGCGTTATAAATATATAAAATATGAAGTAAATTAAGGAGTGAAATATGCTTACAATAGTTAAACCAATTATTAGTCAAGAACATAACTTGATAATTTAATAGCTTATTGATTATATTTTAAATAAAATATTGACATTTATTTCATATGATTGCTATTTTAAATGATGTTTTTTTCAAAATGATTCATTTTTTGTTATAAAGTCAATGTTATATAATAAAAATATTGATATCATTGATGAATATAATTAAAAAGTATAAATTTAACTTCATATTAATTGATTAATGAAAAGTTTATTCATATTGACATATATCATAAATATAAACATGTACTGCTTTTTTATTTTCATTTATTTATTCTATCTATAGAAAAAAAAGAATCTTATATAGGGTGCTTTATTGTGTTAATAAAATGAAAATACAATCCTCATCCCTTTTTTCTTTCTTTTTTCTTTTGCTAAATAATAATATTATTATTATAAACGACATCCATATTATTTAATTTAATATATCATTATTTTCTTAATTATCATTAGGCTCCTTATAGCACTGTCCACTTCTCCTCTATTTACTCCTCTTTAAATAAATTCACTATATATTATTTTCTCCTTTGCCTCACCACCACTCCCCCTTTTTATCCTGTATTTTTAAACCCCTTCAAAAAAAATTGCCACTTTTTTATATCCACTTAAATATATATATAATCTAAGTATATATATATTATCATGTTATTATTAATATTATTATTATTTTTAATATGTATTGTTAATATCATTTAGTGTATAAATGGTTTTTTAAAAAAAAAAATGGAAGGAAAAGTGAAAAAAAGGTTAAAAAAGAAAAAAAACTGAGTTTTAAAAAAATTAACAATCTGACCAATTAAAATCCAGAAAGAGAATTTCCAATAAATTGAGAATTTTTTCTCTCTTTTTTCAAAATCACCTTTTTTTCTAATCACCTTATTTATTTATTCCTAAAATATATCTATCTCTTTCCTTTATTTTGAGCTTTCTCTTTTCTTTTTTTTAGATTCTTTTATATTTAACTTCAAAAAAAAAAAAAAAAAAAAAATACAACAAACAACAATAAAAATGTCTTCTGAAATAGCAATTGATAAAAAAATAACTAAAAAATCTAATGTTGGACGACATAGACTTTATTCTAATGAACAAAGAAAAGTTCGTAATCGAGAAGCCCAAGCAGCTTTTCGTCAACGTCGTTCAGCTTATACAAAAACTCTTGAAGAAACAGTAGAAAAGCTTGAATCTTTAATTGAATCTTTACAACAATCAACTAATGAAGCTAATAGACGTGCGGAATCTGCCGAAAAACGCTGTACCCAATTAGAAAATGAATATAAAACTATAAGGAATATGATGACTTATTATTTTCCTCATGGACCTTTTAACCAAGGTAATAAATAAAATTATTTACATATATCCTTTATTTTTTCTTCTTATTTATAAAATGCATATACTAACTTATGATTTTTATTATTATTACTATTATTTAGCTATGAACTCACCTTCACCAAGTCATGAAAGTCTTGTTTCTCAACCAGTAGAGGTATCATCACCAAGTTCAACGTTTTCTAATGATATAAATATTGCAAATAATATATTAAATACTGATATTCGCCAAAATATTAATATATCACCTATGAACAATAGTTTACCGAATAATATTCTAGGCGAGTATTTCATTTTAAAATTTTTTGATAGACATAAATATAAAAAAATATATGATTATATAGAAATAAGTGATCCTAGGCCCTTTCTTTTTTTAATTTAGGTATGCCATGTATTGATCCATTAAAGGAACAATCCTTACCAAACTTTATAGAAAATTTTCTAGGCAAGTGGAGAATGAAAATATATATTTAATAGTAATAACATAAATAAGAGCTATTTGATCCTAGAGTTTTTCCTTTTTTTTTTTTATTAAATAGATAATCCTGAACAGTGTAGTTAAAATAGCTTTTCTAAGAAGAAGAAAAATTCATTATATATATATATTATATACATAGTCATATATACATTACCATATTTTTATTTTACTTGTCTATTTATTTTGAAACATCTAATTGTATTAATAAAAAAGTGCATTTTATATGAATGTTTTTTGAATATTATATTCTATTTTAAGAAAAAAATTGCATGTTTATGGAACTTTGGTATTGAAACAGTAATAAAAATTTCAAAGATACTTTAAAACTGGTTTTATATACTGCAACTATTGAAAAAAAATGAATTATAAAACTCGATTCTACTATTATATATATGTACTCAAAATAAAATCATGGTTTTATTTTGCATCATTTCCTTTTTTTTATAATATAGGTTTTAAGAACTCAAATAAACTCATTTAAACAAAAAAAAAAAAGAGAAAAGATGAAAACAAGTGAATAAAATATTAAACTTGGTCATAAGAAATATGTAAGAAAAGCAATCTTTTATTAATAGCCTAAGGTGAATACGCTATGTATTAAAAAAATACAACACTAAAAAATTGCGCTGTGAAAAAAGAAAACCTTTTATAGATTACTTATAGAGTTCCTGACAATTCTTTTTGTTTTATTCTATCCATTTTCATTCAAAAAAAATATTCTGTTTAGCGAGTACGTGGTATTTAAAGAAAGAATTAAACACGAAATTTTTTATTTACTTGATACATAAAACCTAATATAATATAATATAATATATAAAAGGTAAAGAGCATTTACATACAAAAAATTATATATTGTGAAAAAAGCGGGATTTAAATATAATTTAATTTTTCGAGTGGTATAAATTTATGGCCAGAGTGTTCCCTTATTTTCTTTTTCTTTTATTTATTTTATTGTTCATCGTTTTTTTTATTCACCCATCCATCCATCCATCCATCTAATAATTAATTATGGTAAGAAGAAATATATAAATAAAAAGACTTTGTATGTTACAAATAATTGGTGTTATATGTCGATGATGCGCATATCCATATCCGTATAAATATATTTTTATATATTTATAATAATAGTCAGTTAGACTATTTAATTTATTTTCTTAAATGAAACAAGGATACATTTTTGATATATGTTAGCTAGACATATTTCATCTGGGCTGAGTTGTTTACTCGTTTTTTTTTCTTTTGTTCTCTCTCTTTATTATTAATAAAAAGAATTCTTTCCTTTGTTATTAATAAAAAGAAGAATGAAAAAAAGGAAAACGATGTAACAACTGTTAGAGTGACGTTTTATCAGAGTTGTGAATTTTGAAAAATTAAATTTGAATCTGATCAAACATTTTTGTCAACTCAATGACAGCCTGCTACTTCTAAAAAATCTAGTGCTAAGCGTGTTGCCCCTGCTCCTTATCCTATCAAGAAGGCTACTACCTCCAAATCCACCACCAATCCTTTATTTGAAAAAACACCTAAAAACTTTGGTATTGGACAAGATGTTCAACCTAAACGTGATTTATCTCGTTTTGTTAAATGGCCCAAGTATGTTCGTCTTCAACGTCAAAAGAAGATCATTTACCAACGTCTTAAGGTTCCTCCTGCTATCAACCAATTCACTCAAGTTTTAGATAAGAACACTGCTACTCAATTATTCAAGTTAGCTAACAAGTATCGTCCTGAAACCAAGGCTGAAAAGCGTGATCGTCTCCGTGCTATTGCTGCTGCTAAAGCTGAAAAGAAGGAAGTTGCCAAAACTGAAAAACCCGTTGTTATTAAATACGGTATCAACCACATCACTGCTTTAATTGAAAGCAAGAAGGCTCAATTAGTTGTTATTGCTGATGATGTTGATCCTATTGAATTAGTTATCTGGTTACCAGCTCTCTGCCGTAAGATGGGTGTTCCTTACTGTATTGTTAAATCTAAATCTCGTTTAGGTGCTGTTGTTCACAAGAAAACTGCTACTGCTTTAGCTTTCACTGACGTTAAGGATGCTGATAAATCCGAATTAGCCAACTTGGTATCTGCTGTTAAAACCAATTATAATGATAAATGGGAAGAAAACCGTCGTCACTGGGGTGGTGGTATCAATGGTCCTAAGTCCAATGCTCGTTTAGCTAAACGTGCTGCTATTGCTGCTCGTGAAGTTGCTGCTCGTCAATAAACTTAGTTTTTAATTTCTTTTCCTTTTTTCCTTTTATCATTTTATAGCTTAGTTATTATTTCTTAAAAACAAATCATTTCAAATAAAAATTATTCCTGTATATATTAGAGCTCATTTATATTTTAAAAATGACATTTTTTATTCTTGAAAAATAAGAAATCTTCTCGTATATGTATCTAAATAAGTATTATTAAAAGATTCATTTTTAAAGGTATATACATGTAGTAAAAAATTACTGTTTTTATTTTAACAACTTGTAAAGTAAGTTATTTATATATTTACAATTTATTGTTAATTGTTGATTAATTTAAATTTTATTTATAGATGTAAAGCAATAAAATCATAAGTATTAATTACAATGGAAGGATGATAAATCCAAAAAAAGCAATAACGGATTTTATAACATTTAAAAGTCAGTCACCACTTTTTGTTTTTTTTTATACCAACAAAATTTTTTTCCTTTCTTTTCAACTTCCTTCTTTTTCTATTTCAGAAAAGATATTTATTTCTTATATTTATAGGAGATAATCAATCAAACAATATGGTAAATCCTTTTAAAATCTTTTTATAATAAATATGGTTATATATCGATTACTATTTATAAGATAAAATAAAAGAATAATATAAGATTAATAATAAAGAAAATCAATCTAGCGACAAAAAAAAAAAAAAAAAACAATAACAAAAAATGATGTAGAAATACTTTGTATTTTTTGTATACAAAGAAAAATAGATTAAGATAAACAATCATTATATTCTTATGATCATCTTTATAAATATTCATATAAATACATATATTTATTTATTATTGAAACTCTTTATTTCATATACTGGTAACTAATATCTAATTTTTCCTTTTTTTTCTTTATTATATTATATATATATATACTTCTTTATTTTAGGTTAATTCTCGTGAACCTTCTGTTGAACGTATGGATGAAGATACTGAAAGAGTAGCACGCTCTCGCTCTCGTTCAAGATCTTTAACACCACGTCGTAGTGTATCTGGTGAACGTAAATACCGATCTCGTAGCCGTTCTCCTGCTAGACGTTCTCACTCTCCCGCTAGACGTTCTCGCTCTCCCGCTAAACGCTCTCGTTCTCCTGTTAAACGTTCTCGCTCCCCACCTAGACGTTCTCGTAGAGGTAGATCAAGATCATTCTCTCGTTCAAGAAGTAGAAGGTAAGAACGATAAATATCTATTTATAAATAATACGTCAGTATACATATACACCTTTTCTTTGTTTTTTTAAAAAAAGAATAACAAACAGAAAGAAGAAAAACAAAGGAAAAGTACAAAAAAAAGAGAATGATAAAACCCATACTTTTACTTTATTACTATTATCTTTTCTTTTTATTTTCCATGGTTTTGCCTTTCTTTAATATTTATTATTATCATTATTATCATCATTATTATCATTTTTATTGGAAAATTGGGGGATGATTTATATTTGTAAAAAAAGGGTTGAATAATTAAAAGGGAAATATTTGTGGATGGATAATAAGAGAAGATATTATTATGGCTTATATATTCATTTACTTTATTCCTTTTTTTTATATATATTTATTACAATCATTACTTTTTTTTTTACCTTTGGAATACCCTCAAATATGAAGAATATGAAAAGAAAAAAAGAAAATTTAAGAGAAGAAAAAGAAGTGAAAAAAAAAGAGATTTTTATTAAAAGAAACAAGGATTATGAACAAGAAAATAATGAAGAATGAAGTTGATGAAGGTTTTGAAGAAATCAAATATTATTATCTTTGAACTATCAAGTTATTATATTTTTACTTTTTAAAGAAGCAAACCATGGAAATTGAAGAATGAAATTGCATATGTTTATGAATATATCCTATCAATCTCCCTTCCTCTCTCAATCTCTATTTTATTTTATCAAATAATATATATATACTTATAATATGTATATATATACAGATATATTATATAATTTTATCTAATTTATTTGATTTTTGCTTAAAAAAAATAGCGCTTCACCTCGTAGATATCGTAGAAATTCTCCTCCACCTCGCCGCCGTCGTTTCTCTCGTTCTCCAAGCCGTTCCCGTTCTCCTCGTAGAGGGTAAATCTTTTTTTTAATTATAATAATAACGGTGGTGATGAGCATAACAATATTAATACTATATTTATATGTTATTTTACTATTTATATTGACTATAGATCACGTTTACCAAGCCGCTCTCCTCCTCGTCGTTCTGGAAGGTAAGTAATTTTTTAAGTAATAAAAAATAATGATGATGATGTCAATAAAAATAAACTTAATAATATATTCATATTATTTTAATATTTATAATTACCATAGCTCACGTGTACCAAGAAAAGAACTTCATGGAACTAGAGTAATATACACATACACAAATATTAAATATCTAAAATATGAAAAAAAACTAACCACTTTTATTTAATTGATAATTTAGGATCAACCTGAAGTTTCAAATATTCTTGGTGTATTCGGTTTAAATATGCATACTCGTGAACGTGATTTAGAAGATGTTTTCAGCAAATATGGTCCTATAGAAAAGGTTACAGTTGTTTATGATCATCGTGTAAGTTAAAAGGAAAAAAATATAAAAGTAATATTAATATTAAACATTTGATGCATTTATTTATCATCGTTATTTTATTTATTTTTAGGCTAAACGTTCTCGAGGTTTTGCATTTGTAAATTTTATTAAGGAAGATGATGCTACTCGTGCTCGTGCTGAAACAAATGGTTTGGTAAGATCATCATCAACATCATCTATTTCATTTCATTTACTTTTATGAATTTATATTAAATTATATTAAATCTATATATATATGTCATTATTTAGGAAATTGATGGTAGACGTGTTCGTGTAGATTATTCAGTCACTCATCGTCCTCATAGTCCAACTCCTGGTGAATATATGGGTGAAAAACGTCCTAACTATGAACGTAGATATGATGGAAGACGTCATCGTTATCATAGATCACGAACACCTCCTCGTCGTAGAAGAAGTAGAAGTCGATCATGGTCTCGTTAAATAAAAAAAATGAAAAAAGGAAAATGAATGAAGTGAAAAGAAAGAAAAAAATATAGTTATCTAATTATTATTATCATCATCATATTATTATATATAATTATCTTTTTAATGGAAAAATAAATAAAAAAAAAAGTATAAAAAAGGGTATCTAAAATGATGATTTTTTTATATTTTGTGATCATATAATAATATCAATATAATTTTCATAGTCGGTGTTTCAAATTTTACTTATGCTTCTGATTTCTTTTATAAATTTATTTCATCTCCTTTTTTTTCTTTCTTTACCTTTTTTTTTCTTTACCCCCCCCCCCCTTTTCATTTCTTTTCTCTTTTATAATTACTAAATTGATGCAGTAATATATAAATATATCACTATATATTATTTTACTATTATTATTACTATTGTAGTTAACTATTTTTTAATAATTTGCATCTTTACATTTTTAATATAAAACGCTTAAATAACGCTTCTTTTTTTCTACTTAATATATCTTTTTTATCTTTTTACTCTCATACTCCCTCTTTTTTATTTTATCACTTTACTTTTTATTAATACGTTTATATAAGTATAATATTATACTGAAGCTATTTTATTTACATCTTCCTTTATACAATTTTTAAACAGTTTTATCATTGTTGTTATTATACCATAATGGCTGATTCCTCCTTAACCGTGGACCTTATTGATGGTTTTGACAGACTAAGTTTAAATCTTTTATCTAAAAGTTCGCCTTCAAGTGTTTCTCCTTTCCAAGTAAATCATTCTCAACAGCAACAAGGAAATTCATTAGGAATACAAAATATAAATACTTCACCTTTACCCACTAAAAGTAATGCTTGGAATAATAAAGGTAATATTTATATATATGTAAACAATATAGTATTTTTTTTTCTTTTTGTATTTATATTTATATTTAAATATATGTACCTTTTTATTTTATTTTAATAGCAGCAAACCTATCACACGTTCCTTGCAAATTTTTTAAACAAGGTACTTGTACAGCTGGTGCTAATTGTACTTTCTCTCATAATCTTACACCAACAAGTGAAGCTTCTGTTTGCAAATACTTTTTAAAAGGAAATTGTAAATTTGGTACAAAATGTGCCTTACTTCATACAATGTCTTTTTATAGCGAAGGTAGAAAACTATTAATTAATCGTAACTTAATAAATGGTAATATATCTTCTCAACAACAAGACAATGTAAGTGCTAACATATCTTCACGACAAATGGCATTTTCTCTTGGATCAATGAACCATAATAATAACAATAATCCTCAGTGGACAAATGGTCCACCTTTTATAACCCAACAACAACAATTAAATAATATTGAAGATAATATTAATAGTAGTAATAATAATTATTTGCAATATTTTTCAACTTCTGAAGGTATATCTTCAACTAATGGATTTAGTAGTCAATTAACAGCAGCAATTCAACAACAACAACAACAACAGCAACAACAACAGCAACATTACCATCATCGTCACCAAGATGCAACATCATTAAATCAAATGTATAATCAATCTTTAGTAACAACCAGCACTTCACCACGTGATTCAATTTTGGCAACATCTTATGATTATAATATATCATCATCCTTTCAAAATAATAATAATAATAATAATAATTTAATATCTATGAATAGATTGAATGGATTAAGTAATGATGGTAGTAATAGTATTAATATCAATAATATCAATAATAATAATAATAATATTAATAATGGATTTAATGGTATATCATCATCATCATCATCATTTTTACATAGCATCCCTGAAACTTCTACATCGTCATCCCAATATCTTATAAATGAGTATCAATTGAAAGAAAATTATGTAGACACACTATCAACATCTAAAAGAAGTGATCTTGATTTTCAACCACCTTTACCATCTTCTTTTCATGATCAACCTAGAACACCTCAATTATATAATCAGTATTCAACTTCTTATGATAATAATAGTCTTCCACCTAAATTACTATCTAGCATGAAAAATAATAATAATAATCATTCCCCATCTTTTCATTATGAATCATCATCAGCGGCGTCTGAAAATTCTAGAGCTTATTCTAGTGATACACCTCAAGCGAATTATTTTGATCTTTTTGGTTCATCTAATAAATCATTCATCTCACCTCATTATCAACATTTTAATAATAATAATAATAATAATAATAATCAAGGAAATGAAAAATGGTCTGGATCACTTTTAATAGGATCATCCTCTTCCTCTGGTTATTTTGATCATCGTCCAATTAATTATCAACAACACCATTTTTCAATTGAAAAAAATAATACATTATCAACAAACGCTATAAATATACCTAATAACAATAACAACATTGACATGAATACTAATAAGGAACAAAATAATACCACTAATAATAGTAATAATACTAATAATAATTTATTAAATAAATATTCTGATCAGTATATTCCAGGATCACTCACTCAAAATACTCAACAATATCCACCATCATTTAAAGAGGCATCGTCTGAACCATCTTTTATTTTAAGTTCAAAATCTATAGATCTATCTCAACAACTTCATCGAGATTATTCTGCATTAAAAACAAGCACACCTCCTACTCCTTCTATTACCACAGTATGCACTTCCACTTCTAATACACCTTTAAATGATGATAATGATCCCTTTTATATGGAAGATACTGATATTAGTCATCACGAAAAGCAACAAAAATTAGAAGATTTAGGCTATATGCCATCTTATGCTTCAATTATTCGTCCAACTTCTTAAAAAAAGTAAGATCTATTAATGTGATTTTTTATTTTACTATTATTATTATTTATACTTAAAATTTATTTTTAATTTATTGCTATACATTAACTTTATATAATCAATATTTAGATTATAGGTTATATTATACATATATATATATATTATACTAAATTAAAAAAATTGAAAAAAGTAAAATTAAAAAAAGAAAATTATAAAGAAAAAAAAAGAAAAAAAGGATAAAAGAAAGAGTAAAAAATAAAATAAATAAAAAATGATAAAGTAATACAACAAAAGAACGAAAAATAAAAAAGTAAACTAAAAAAAAAGACACTTTGATATTCTTATATTATATATATATATATAAGTTTTGTATTTCGTCTTTGTCATAAATTTAGTTTTATATCCTATTTGATTTTTGAATTTTAGAAAAAAAAAATACAATACTGATTACAATTTTTGATTTATACTTAATATTATATCTATAATTAAGGCATCTAATAAATATAATATTTTCTAACCAACTTTATTTACTTAAAATTATTATTATTATTCGTGTTTTTATTTTTTTGTGAAATCACTTTACTCATTATTTTATTCGTTAGTTTAATATCTACTTTTTTTTAGATATCTCGTTTTTACTAGACATTTAAAGCCTTTGTTACTTTTAATAAAAAGCATAGTCTATGCAAATTAAAATAAAGGAGTAAAAAAAAAAGGATAAAATACATACTATAAATAGCTACAATTAGTAAAATACATACACACATATAAAATCTTTTAAAATAGTCTTTTAATTCAATACAAAGTAATAAAAAGAGAAGTCTTTTTAGACAGTATAGATGACCTTTATATTTTACTAATTTCCTTCAGAAATGAAATACAGTGATATAATGGTTAGATGAAACCATTGCAAGATTTTTTTTAAATAATATATTTATATATAAGCTCTATTCAACTACCATATAAAATATATTTTATACTTGTTTAAAATAATGAAGAATTTTTTAGAATAATATTTTATATGTACCTCTATAAAATAAATTACATATACGATTTTTCTATTGCTTTTTTTATTAATATTCAACTCTTTGTATTTTATTTTTTTCATCTATATATATATATATATTTTGAAAACTAATTAATATATTGATCCAAAAAAAATTGGAAAATAAAAAGACAAAAAATATAAAAAATAATTTGTAAAAGTGATTCCTTTATTATGTATAATGTATATTATATTTAAGCATATATATATACATACGAATTAAAATAAAAAGTGAAAAGAAAAGAAATAAAAAAAGGTACCAACAAAAAAGTTAACATTTAAACTTTCATTTAAAAATAATAACCTAGCTTTTCTTTTTTCATTGGCTTACTTTTTTTAATACATATTATATATATATATATAAGTTCTATTCAAGTACTATATAAAATATATTTTATATTTACTTAAAATAAATGTTTCATCAGAACAATTTTTATATGAAATATACATTATCACAATCTTCCTCTCAACTAAGTAAAAAAAAATCACTTTCATCTAAAATGGATACCAGTTAAATATATATATATATATATATCATATATTTATTTAAAATAGTAAAGAACTGTCCAGAGTAAATACAATAAATAAATATATCTATATATACATTGTAGTTATTTCAAACTAATCATTTTCTTTTATATGCATATAAATATATATGTATTTCTAAAGCACCTAAAGAAAAAGCTAAAGTATATATAAATAAGGTTTAACTTTATTCTAAGTATTTTCCTTAAAAATAAATGTAATCATAAGGTATAAAGAACTTTATTAGTAGCTTCATTATATTTAATAGTAAATGGCTTACTATTTTTTTCTCATTATGATAGATTAAAATATAATCTATTTAGTATATTTATATATAAATGAATATGATCAAGACTCTATATTTTATTTTATTTTATTCATTTAATAATATTATGTATTTTATATTAAATTAAGTATATATATATATATATATATATATATATGTATGTATGTATGTTAATTTCGGGTTTAATATGCGCTTTTTTTTTTTTGCTTTGTTTGTTTTACGTAATTATATATAAATAAATATGATTAACCAGTATATATAAATATATCAATGTCATATGAAAATGTATTTATATGTAGATTATATATATAGATATAGATATAGGGTTAGAAGATATCATTATCATCCGTCTATCCGTCCATTTAGAATAAAGAAAAAAGTAAGGTAATACCATAAAAGGCAAACCAGAGTAAGCAAGCACTGACCACAGGAATAGTTAAATTGTCATCCAAACCTAAACTATCACAGATGAATTCGGAAAAAGAAGCTACACAACCACCATAAATAGCTACTACCCAAAGAGGTACCACCTGATTTGTCATTGGATCATATGATGAAGGAAATTTAATGGATGATGAAGAAGTAGACCAAGACATGTATTGCCAATGACCAAAAAAGAAATATGTAACAATGCATCCTACTAACCAAGCACCTAAACTTCCTGCTAATGATTTTTTTCCAAATTTAATTGTATATTTACCCCATAATCTTCCAAAAATACTAGCTGTAGGATCTGTCCATGATAAATAAATAATCGATAATGATGCGATATCTCTAGGAAATATATATAATACAATGATACATCCTAATATAATAAATATATATATATATATATAAATGTTAATTAATTTGTTTTTAAACCCATCAAAACTTTTTTTTTTTTTTCATAATCCTTAATTAAATCATCTTGGTAATAATTTATATACCCAGACCATTACCATCCTTTTTTTAAGGTGTTTTTATTTTAAAAAATGATTTATATATATATATATATATATATATTACCTGCAAGATAATAAACAACACCATTATATCTAGAATTAATTTCAGTTTTACGCATCAATGGGCCTAAAATTTTACAATATAAAACATTGAAACTATTATATCGAAATCGAAGAAATTCAGCTGTCAAAACTATAAATAGATATACTGCTAAAGGTGGATATATAACGGCTGTATCATAACCATTAAAAAATAAATACAAGACAAGAAATCCTATAAAATAAGTAAAGATAATAAGTAACTATATTTATTAATCAATAAGCATATACATATATATATATATATAACTATTTTATTTATATATTACCAATAGAATAATGGTATAATTTACGAGGTAACTCCCATGAACCAGTGGGTTGAATATGTGCAAAAGGTTTAGCTACTTTATCTTCTTTATCAAGTTGAGGTTGTTCCTTGATTGATTTATTATTGTTATTATTTGTTTTCCTTTGAATGGTAGATGGTGACATTATTATTATTATATATATAAATATATATTATCTAAAAGTATTTATATACAAATTAAAAAAAAAAAGATATATTTATATATATATATATTGTAATAAATAGAAAACAATAATAATAAAAGGAGAATGAAAAAAAGCAAGCGAAAAAAAAAGACATCTTTTTAAATTCTATAATATTTAAACTCCGCTTTTTTTAAGGTTTAGGACGGAATATCAAAAATTTAATCTCTTCTATTTCCTATTACTTTTTCCCTTTTCCCTTTTCCTTTTTATTTTTTTTTTTCCTCTCCATTATACACCTTTACTTTTTCTTTTTCTATACATATTATTTTGCATAACTTTTCTTTTTCTATTTTATTCTTAATATTATTATTAAATAGATAAATAAAAATTTAATGTCTTTATTTAAATCTATTTTAAAGTTTAAAACATATAAACCAACTTGTCAAGTCATGAGACCTTCCATGACCCTAGTGACTTTTAAACCTACACCTATTCAAGTTCAAGGTAATTTATAATCACAACAAAGAAAAAAAAAATAGCTATTAAAATTCTTTATTCATAAATAAATAATATATAAATATATATATTCCAGGTATCATTAGACGCGACTTTACTTATTCAACAGTAAGATATAATGAGTTGGAAACAAAAGCTGATATGGAAAAAGCAATGAATGAAATAGAAGAATTATTTGGTATTGCAAAAGACGAAGTAAGTAATAATAATAATAAAAATAAGAATAAGAATAAGAATAAGAATAAGAATAAGAATATAAAAATAATAATAAGGATTATTAATATATAAATATATATATATATATAAATATGTGTATATTCAGATGGAATATGCTGAAGAATCACATGGATCTGTTTACTATCAAGAAGAATATGTTACTGCTAAAAAAGCAGTAGATGATTGTTTAAATGCTTATGAATCCTTTTTAAAAGATTTACCTACGGATGAAATGCGTAATGAAGTTAATGGAAAAGTGGGTATGAAATTAAAAGAATTAAAAATGGCCTTTGATGCTTTACCTTTAGATGATCATTAAATATATATTTATATATAGAAAATAAAATGATAAATATATAAAATATAAAAAACAGTGATAATATATATATACTTTATTATCTATATTTTATATATATGATGATCAGTTGATGAAAAAAGGAAAAAGAAAAAAGAACAAAAGGATGTAATAAGTATAATTATGTACATATACATTATATATGTTTTTTTTTTTAAGAGTCAGGGTAATATGGAGAAGCTAATAAAGCAGAGGAAGAAAGAGTTGAATTAAGACGAGGATCAAAAGTAGGTGAATGTACATTAAGGGATGTTTTAGATGTGGATTTTGAATGCTGAGGAATGAAAGATGGTAAATGAACATTAAAAGATGGTTTTAAGGATGATGATGATGACGATGATGATGAGGTTTGAGGATCAAATGGTGCCGAATGAACATTTAAAGCTGTTGTTTTTGAAGGATCTTTAATTGAAATTTGGGAAATAAATGATGGTGAATTGATATCCAATGATGGTTTAATAGTGGTAGTTTTAGAATGAGAAGCAGTAGTAAAAATGGATGATACTGGGGATATTTTTATAGGGTTGACTGCAGTTGATATAAATGTAGGTGAATTAGGTACAGACAATGGTAAAGAAGCACAATAATGTTCATTATATTCTGTTTGATATTCTTCTGTTTTTATTGGCATAGTAAAACTAGGTACTGTTGAATCCAACACTGTAGCAGTAGTAGTGGTAGTATCATTTTCATTGTTATATTCTGTTTCATTCATTATTTCATTTTGATGGTGATAAGACTTTTGTATAAAACTGGCTTCTGTAGGATCACGTGAGATACCTTCATTTTCATTTTCATTTTTATCTTCATCTTTCTTTTGATGGGTGATAGGAATAAAAGTAAGAGCTGCAGGATTTAATTTTATTTTGCCATCGTGTTTGGTTGATTCAATTTTATTTTCATCACCATTATTCTTATTATCAATATTTTCATCATCATTATTATCTTTATCATTGTTATCACTTAAATTTACTGATGTTGTGTTGGATGGAATATATTGATAATTAAATGTAAAAGAAAAATCCTTCTTTAATATAGTATTATCATTATTATTATTGTTATTTTTATCATCATCATGATTATTCTTCATTGTATTCATATGTACTGGTAATTGAGATAATGGAAAATTGAAATTAATTTTTGACATATTAATATTAAAGTTACTATTATTATTATTGCTATTATCATTATGATTATGAAGGGTATCTAAAGATGATGATGGTGATGATGATGTTAAGCTTGGTGTAGCTGAATCAATTAAATTTGATGTATCAGGCTGATGTTGTTGTACATTGTTTATTGTTATACCTGAAGCTAATTTATTAATGTTATTGATAACTTTACTACATTTTGATGGTTTTGGAGGTGGAATAAATAGTTTAGAGTAAGGATCCAATGAGATTAAATCTTTGATTTTATCTTCAGTGGGTTCATCAAATGATCTAGGTCTATTTTTGATGATTTCATTATTTTTCTTCTTATTCTTTAAATATCCTTTATTATTGTTGTTCTTATTATTACTATTGGCATTTATTGATTTGTTATCAGTATCTTCATCATTATTACAGTTATTTTTAGTATTGTTATTTTTAGATAATAATGATGTTTTTTTAGTATTTATGATAGTAATAGCAGACATTGTTGGAGAAGTAATAATAGTAGTTAATTTTGATTTTGATGTATAGTTAGATATTGTTGTTTTACTTGAAATGCCATCATTGGATATAAAATCTTCATCATTAACAAGTAAAGGATCCATTCTAAATACTATTTTATTTTCATTTTGTTCCACTTTCACTAATCGATAACTATCCAAATGAAAAATATCTGAAAACGTACAATTTATTATCCATTCAGGCTTTTTCTTTTCTTTTTCTTCTTCTACATTTAATGGAATAGTGGGTGTTGGTGTATCCCATGATACCTTATTCGAAAGTGAAGCATTGATCTGTTGAATAGGAGGCATATCTAAAAAAATGAAAACCAGTTTATAAATAAAATGTTTAACAAATAATAATATTAATAAATGTCAAATTATTTTGAGTCTTTACATAGATTATTCTATTATTATTTATATATGTATACAAAGGGGAAGTAATCAAATAAAAAAAGAAAAAAAAAATAACTAAATAAATAAAGTGTGTATGCGTATAATATAAATTTAAGGTATTGCTTTTTATCAAAATGATTAATTAAAAAAGGTTCGCCATTGTTGATAAATAAGTAACAAACAAAAATAGCAAAATAGTAACTGAATACCTAAAACAACTTACTTGAACGAGTTTTTGTATCAGCCATTATTAAATATTAACGATATTAAAAAATTTGTCTATTAATATTCATTATAATAATAATAATAATAAAAGAAATGAATAGTTACAATCAATAGTATACATATAAATGCAAAAAATAGAAAAGTATAAAGAAAAATAAGGTAAGAGAGTATCAGGATTTTTTAAGAATCAGACTTGATATATTTATTACCAGTTGTACTATTACTATATTTAATATTTCACTATTATATTAATTATTAATGAATAATAAACAGAGAGAAAAGAAAAGAAAAGAAAAAGAAAGGATAAGTATATAAATATATATATAAATGTTTATATAAAGGATTATTGTAAAAGAAAGAAAAAAGTAGGAAAAGAATTTTAAACCCAGCTTCTCATTTTTTTTTTTTGCAAGTTGAATAGTTAGATTAAACTACCGATCAATAACCATTTACTTATTATTACCATTAATTAATATTAATTATAAATACCATTATAATTAATATTAATACAAATAACTTTGATATTTAACAATTTTTTTTTCAATTATAAATATATTTATATATTATATTGGTACAAAAAAAAAGAGAAAAGCAAATACACATCAATTTAAAACTCCGTCACTTTTTTTATTTTGGCTTTTGATCAAAAAAATTTTTCCTTTTTTCTTTCCTCTTTTCATTTTTATTCTCAATCTAACTATAAAAAATCATGTCTGGTAGACAAGGTATATGATCTTTATGTAAATATGATTTAAAATAAGAATAAGAAAATGTATTTAACCATTTATATATATATATATATATTTAAAAATAATAATAAAAAAAGGTGGTAAACTTAAGCCTCTCAAGCAATCTAAAAAGAAACAAAATGACCTTGACGAAGTAATAATAAAATTTACTTATCTATTATTAATATAGTCTAAAACTCATTATGCTTTTATTATTATTAATATTATTAGGAAGATCTTGCTTTCAAGAAGAAGCAACAAGAAGAAGCTAAAAAATTAAAGGAATTGCAAGCTAAGGCTTCTGGCAAGGGCCCACTTCGTATGTATTTTTTTTTATTTAATACAAATACAAGGAAAAAACTGTGATATATATTTATTTTTTTATTGAAAAGAAACTCATACTAATTTTATTTATTTATTTTTACTTATGATGACGTATAATAGTTGGCGGTGGTATTAAGAAGAGTGGCAAGAAATAAGCATATTGATTTTTTAATATATAATAGACATTTAATTGCCTTATTCATTTTTTTTAAACATGATAATTTTTTTCAACCACAAAAAGAAAAAAAAATAAAGCTGGGTTATTTCATTTTTTTTAAAACACAAATTACTTTTCTCTCTTTTTCTCTCTTTTTTATTATTATTATTATTATTATTATTATTATTATTATTATTTATCCAACCTATTTTACAAAATATGAATTCAACTTTTGAAGAAACAGTAATGAATAATAAAAAAAGAATAAAAACCAATATATATATATATATATAACTATGTTTACCTTATTTTTATTTAGTTAAAAAAAATAACAACCTTAACAGCAAAGTATCCTCACTTCCAAGATATTACTTTACAAGTCTATCAAGACTTAGTATTAAGTAAAATGAATATAAATTAAATATAACTTTATAAAAAAAAAAAAGGAGAATTATATGATTTTAATCCAGTATATATATATTGATGATCCACGGTAATTATTTTTAGATAAAGCATGGAAAATAGTTGATATTATCCCTATTGATTCTTTAGAAAGGTTTATTATACAAGCACATGAACCAGAAACACCACTAGAGGATAGACTAATCATCATACCTATTCATCAAGATCAATCTTTATCCACCAGTATTTTAAGTACAATTTTTCAACAATTATCATTATTAAAAATATCAAATCATCTTTCTCATTTTTCATTAAGGTATATATTTATATAAAATGTGATGATGATAATATATAGAAGAGTTATAAAAATTAATCCTATTTTTCTTTTTATCTAATTAAAAAAAAAAAGTAAAATAACCTTAGGAATTGTAGCATCAGATTCCACTGTATTATATTATCATATTTATAAAGGACTTGAACATCCAAAAGAATTTTAATCATCTAAAATATAAATACAAACCTTGTTGATCTTTTTATTAATATTTTTATTATTATTGTCATTAATATTATTATTACTAGAATAATATAAATATATATATATATATATATAAAACTACACATAATTAAAAGAAAATCATAAAATTATTATAAATGATCATATATAATGTTGATTTTTTTTTCTTTTTCTTTTTTTTTTAATCTTCTATATATATTCCATTTGCTTTTTGTTTTTTGTTTTTTTTTATAAATAACGACCAGTTCTTCTTATTGTATTTTTTAAAGCAATAGTGGTAATTATAGTCAATAAACCATTCAAAGTACCTAATTCTCTTAAAGCATTTAAAGTATATAAAGAAGGAGAAGTTAAATAAGCTTTAGCTTGAACATAAGATTGTCCCCAGGAAGAAATAGCAAGTACCCATAAAGCTGTACGTTCTGTTGATAAACGACGTTCCTTTAATGCTAAAGCTGCTAAACATCCTAAAGCTAAATGTAACACTCCCATACCACGGAATTGATCCATCATTAATGTAGTAATAGCAGATGATGATAATGTAGATGATGATGATGATGTTAATGATGATGATATGGCGGATGTATGGTTATTTATGGTAGTGGTTCTAGAAATAACATTAGTATATCTAGCTACAGATGCTTTTGGTTTACCCCATAATTGTCTAGCTGCTAACAAATGCCCAATAATATTTAATAATAAAGTTAAATTATTATCTTTAAACATGAATCGACTAATCATAACACTAAATGATCGAATATGTCCTATGATGAAATGCTGAAAGGATGGTTTACTAATGGGTATAGGTGGTAGTCTATCGTTACTATCATTATTATCATCGTTATAATCAAACCTGTTGTTATTACTATTGTTATTATTATTATTATTATTTAATGAATTATTATTATTGTTATTGTTATTTATAGCTGTGGTATCCTGTTGAATAGAGTTAGATAATGATATAGGTTCACCTTTATGTAGTAAAAAAAAATATATATATTTATATATTCATATGTATAAACATTTTTTACTTTATATATTTTTACTTTATATATATATATATATATATATATTACCTCTCAAAGGGGAATGTTTTTGTGTTAATAATTGTTCAAGTTCTTGTTGCTCTAGATCATCACTAAGTATACGTGATACATCAGCGTCTAAAGAAGGAAGAGAAGGTATTGAAGAAAAGGTACTTCCTTCTGTATGTTTATCATCTAATTGCTGTGATGATACTAAAGAAGCTGTTGACATATCTAAGGAAGAATTATCTGTCATATTAAAAAAAAAAAAAAAAAGGAAAATGTGTTTAAAGTGTAAAAAAAATAAAATAAAAAAAAATAAAAGGAATAAACGAAAGAAAAAGAGAAAAAGAGAAAAAGAAAAAGGATAAAATAAAATTAGTAAAGAGAAAATGAAAAAAAAGCTTAAAAATTAAAAGAATAAATAGCCCCGCCTGTGCACATGTGATTTTCCACAATAAAGGAAAAAAAAAGATTTTATGATGATCTTTTTTAACTATAATATTATATACGTTTTTAAAAACTACTTTTTATTTCAAGTTTTCATTTTTTTTTTACTTTTTTCTTTTTAGAAAAAGATTGTTGTTTTTTTTTATAAAGGTATAATATTATTTTAACAAAAAAATAATGATGAAAGAAAAAAAAAATATAGTGTTTTTATTCCTTTAAGAAATAAAAAATAATGCTAAAAATATAAAATAGTAATAAAAAAAAAGAAGTGATTATAATAACATTTACCAATACTTGTATAATAAATAATAAAAATAAAAAATGAAATAAATAAATAAATAATAACAAGAAAAGAAAATATATAAATAATTAAGATTATAAATAAATATATATACTATATATAGAGAAGAAGAAAAAGAAGAAGAAAGAGGAGAAAGAAAGAAAAAGAAAAATGATAACGATGAGGATGATGATGATGATGATGATAATGATGATGAAATAAATAAAATAAAATGTTGAATGGTTTTGGTATATTGTCTTTTTTTTTTGTTTTTTTTGTTTTGTTTGTTTTGTTTTGTTTGTTTCTTTTTAAGCCGCAGGAGCGCTATGACCAGAAATAAAACCACTACACATTAAATCATGTTCATTCATTGTTGAAGGAGTAGAACCGGGAGATAAAATACATACTCTTACAAGTAAACTTCTTAAACGTTCATGAGAGCTTCGACAACCAGCCAAAGAAGCTCTTTCAAACCAAATGGTAGCACGATGTAAATCCACTTGACATCCAATACCATTTTCATAGCAATTAGCTAAATGATATTGAGCAGCTGTATGATCTTGTTCAGCAGCACGTTTAAATAATTGAAAAGCTGTTTCTTCATCTTTTTCAATCCCTAAACCTTGTTGTAAATGAACACCTAATTTATCTAAAGCTCTAGCATGATTTTGTTTAGCCGCTTGTTGGTACCAAAAAACGGCTTGGGTAGGATCACGATCAATACCAATACCATTAGCATAACAAAAGCCAAGATTACATTGAGCCCAAGGGTTATTTTGACGAGCAGATTTATGATACCAATGAACAGCACGAACAGGATCCTTTTTTACACCTAAACCTTCTTCAAAACAAAAACCTAAAGAATTTTGAGCCAAAGCATTACCTTGTTCAGCCGATCGTTTAAACCATTTTACAGCTTCATGTTCATCTTTATCTACACCAATCCCGTTACGATAACAATAGCCGAGAGATAATTGAGCAGGAGCATGGTTTTCTTCCGCACTAAGATAATACCAAAAGACAGCTTCTTGTTCATCTACATCTACACCAATACCATTTTGATAACAATAGCCTAAAGAATGATAGGCAAAGATATTACAACGATCAGCAGATCTACGATACCATTTTACAGCTTCTACTTCATCTTTATCTACACCAATACCGTTTTGATAACAGAAACCCAAATTATGTTGGGCTCTTGCATGACCTTGTAAAGCGGCTTTACGATACCAATATGCACCTAATTGATCATTTTTTTCTACACCAATACCATTCTGATAACAATAGCCGAGATTACATTCAGCCCATGGATAACCTTGTTCAGCTGATTTTTGGTACCACATACAAGCTAAAGAAAAATTTTGTTCTACGCCAATACCATCTTCATAACAATAACCTAGAGAATTTTGAGCAAAAGCATTACCTTGTTCAGCTGATCTTCTATACCAACGAACGGCTTCTACAGGGTTCTTTTCTACCCCAATACCATCTTCATAGCAATAACCAACATTATAAATAGCAACAGTTTCATCTTGCTCAGCGGCTAATCGATACCATCTCATGGCTTCCACTTCATCCTTTTTAACCCCGAAACCTTCACCATAACAATAACCTAAAATCCCTTGGCCGCGTTCATTGCCTTGTTCAGCACTTTTTTTATACCATTTAAAAGCTAAGTGTTCATCTTTTTCAATACCGATACCATCATGATAACATACACCAAGAGCATATTGACAAGAAGGATGATTATCTAAAGTAGCACCATCTATTAACCATTGAATAGCTGATAATTGGTGATGTTTTTTATTTTTATTATTAATAATATTAAGTGATGATGATGATGATGATGATTGTTGTTGATTTATTGTATTTGGAGATTGATTATAATAACGTCTTACTCTTTCAGCCCATTCTTCTGATTCAGCTCTATCGATTTTAATATTAGGTCTACCATATTTTCTTAAAAAAGCTAAACGAGCCATACCAAGGCCATCGTATTGTTTAGCAGCTTCTAAATAATAATATTCAGCTAATTTAAAATTTTTCTCTATTCCAAGACCAAATTCATAACAAAATCCAAGTACACTTGAAGCCTCTATTAAACCCATAGAAAGAGCTTGTTGATATAAAGGAATAGCTAGAGTAGGTTGTTGTGTATAAGGTTTTCTTCCAAATAAATATCCATTTGCTGTATGAAATATTTTTTTTGCTTCTTCTAATAATAAATGATTTTCTTTATTATCTTCTTCTAACAACATATTATCGTCTTCCATTTCGTTACTATTATCATTATTATTATTATTATTATTATTTAATTCTAAAGAATGAAAAGTAGTTGATAATATTAAAGAATCAGTTGAAGGAGATAAAACTGAAGAAGAAGATGAAGATACTGATAAAGTAGAAGGAGAAGTGATAGAACTAGAAGAAGTGTTATTATTTAAAGTAGTTATATTACAAATATCAAGAGAATTAGCTGAGGATTGTCTTTTTGGTTGCCATCTTGAAAATACATTACGAGATCGTTGAATAATATGTGAAAAAGGTAAGTTAGTGTGTGTCATTGTTATTTTATATATATATATATATATATATAAGGTGGTGAATGTGCTAAAAAAAGAAAAGAAAAAGAGGTTATATATATAAAAATAAAAATAAGCTTGAATATTAAAAAAAAAAGAGTATATATTTTTAATTCAACTGAAGTATAAAAATAGGGGAAAGAGTGATTAATAATTTAAACTATGAAATAAAGAAAGAAAAAAAAAAGGTGAAGACTGGTTAAAAAAGTCAAAATGAAAGGAACTGAATAGTAAAAGAAGAAAAAAAAAAAAAGTAGTAAAAAGAAGGAATGGTAAGGGGAAAGTAATATAAATTAAAAAAGAGATGAAGAAAAAGAGAAGAGAAGAGAAGAGAAAAGAAGAAAGAGAGAGTGAAAAAATAAAAAGTGAGTTTATGTGAAAAAATGATGAAAAAAAAAAAAAAAAAAAAAAAAAAGAGGGGGAGAGTTAAAAATTATTATACAATAAAAGGAGATTCAAAAAAAAAAAGTTAACCTTTTTATAATCCGAAATATTAGAAAAAGGCTTTCCTTTAATGCCATTTTTACTTTGATTGGATAAATTCAATATATCAAAAAATCTAATAATGGAGCAAAATAAAAAAAAAATAAAAAAAAGATATTCAATAGCTTAGGGTTAAAAAGATCTTCCACTCCTTAAAATGTCGCCAAGAAGTAAATTATCATATTTTTATTATATTATATATTATAATAATATATAAAGTCATTATTATATATATTTAATAAGTCATTGCTTTAAATTACTTCATCTTCTTCTTCTTTATTATTTTTATTGTTATAATACTAGACTGATCTTCATATAAATTAGCTGTTTCAATTTATTTTTATTTTTATAATTTGATGATTTATTTTTATATACAATTTTATAAAAAAAGGAAAAGGGGGGGGGAGAAAAGTGAAAAAAAAAAAAAGTAACAAAAAGTGTGAAAATAGCTTGGAAACATATTAATTTATAAAACCTATGATTAGCAGGTTTTCTTATAAAATGAATCTCCGTTATTAAATAATTATAATTTGACGAATAAAAATATAAATGTTTTACATTTATATATATAAAAAAAAATAGTTTATCCAATACTTTCATCATCATTATCATTATATATATATATCATAATCATAGTCATATATATATAAAAATAAATATATAAATATATAAATACCTATATATTTAAACAATAATTGTCAATTCCGAATATATTATTATTATTAACTTCAGACTAATTAATATTTATAATATTATCCTTTTATAAATGGCTTAATTAACCTTATAAAATATATACCTGGATTAAACTAAACCTCCTTGTCAAAAATTTATAATTATGTATTATGTATTATGATTAACATTTATATAAAATAAGTGGGGAATCATTTATTAATAATATATATATATATATATTTTCAATGCAAAATAAAATAAATATAGTCATCATTATCATCAACATCATCTTGTATAAAAGGGATAAAAAAAAAAGAAGATCATGTTTAATATATAAAAAAAGGCATATAAAACTATAATTTAAATATATATATATACGAATAAAAAAAAAAAAGATAAATTTAAATAAATACACTAATGAAAAAAGAATATAATATAAGAAAAAGAAAGAAAAAAAAAAAAAAAAAAAGAAAAATAAGGAAAAAGTAAAGAATATATATATGAAAAGTATGATTATGGTGTATTAAGAAAAATTAAAGTACATTTCCTATTTAAGTAATTTGCATTTTTTATGATACCATGAAGAAGAAAATAAAATAAAAAAAAAGGAGTGGGAGAGAGAAGAAAAATAGAAAATGAGAGAATGAGAAAAAAAAAAAAAAAAAAAATAGAAGTTCATGAAAAAAAAAAAGAAGACATATTTATATTTCACAAAGAAAAACAGAGACACCAGATCTTATTTTTTTTTTTTCTTATTTGGGTCGATTACGTCTTGGACAGTTCCAGGCAATGTGACTAAGTGCTCCACAATATGAACAAGCATTTGAATCTTGAGTATGGTTTTGTTGAGTAGTG
The DNA here is from genome assembly GCA_037043795.1 of Cunninghamella bertholletiae. NCBI lineage: Eukaryota > Fungi > Mucoromycota > Mucoromycetes > Mucorales > Cunninghamellaceae > Cunninghamella > Cunninghamella bertholletiae. The sequence goes on from JAZGVP010000001.1 coordinate 132,740, forward strand.
AATATAGTTTGCATTTGTTATTTTTTTTTTAAAAATTGATTGATGGGATTAATTGGTTATATTTTTTTTCTTATCTTATCTTGTTTAATATTAATATATATATATATAAAAAAAGTGAGAGAAAAAAAAAAGAGAAAGATGGAATCCACCACTGAGATTGCAGCAATGGATATTTATATAAAAATAAGAAAAGAAGGAATGATGAAAATAAATAAACAACAATAATAATAATAATAATAAAATGTAAACAAATATATTTTACTCAACAATCCAACTTAAAATAGGTAAGCCGGTCAAATTCTCTTTGTCTCTCTTTTTTTTTTCCTTATTGTTTATTTGAAATATGTATAAAAACGATCACTTTTTTCCTTTTATGACTATCCCCCATTTATTTATTTATTTATTTTATTTTAAAAATAACACTTTGACTTGTTGTATATAGTCTTCTTTAACATTAAAAAAAAAAAAAACAAAAACAAAAAAAAAAGCAATTTATATATGTATAGTAATATTTACGGGTCGACATCAAACTTTAAATTTGTACACAAACTTCTTTTTATATACATTAAAAAATAATAATTTATTAACAACAAAAAAGTTTTATATAAATATGTCATATAAACAAAAAATAAAACAAAAACAAAAAATGATGATAAAAAAAAGTCACCAAAGTGTTTCATCTTTTTTTCTTTTTCTTTTACTTTTATAAAAAAAAAGTGAATGCTCAAATCTTATTATTTTATTTGTTAATCGCGAACCGACAACACATTCATAATAGCTTCTAATTTAGCATTACCACCTAATTTTTTAATATCTTGACGAGCTTCATCTTCAAGTTTAGCTAAAAATTGTCTACAATAACTAAAAGTATCTGTTTTTTCTAATAGTTGTAAAGCAAATTGTTTTAATTCAACAGATTGACTTTTTTGTTTAAGAATATTTAATAATTGTCGATTGCTTGGATCTGATCTAATAGAATGAATAATGGGGAAACTGAATTTTCCTTCTGTCAAATCTTCACAAAATCCTTTATTATCGGCATACTAAAATAAATAAATAAATAATAAATAAAAAGAAGGAAAATAAGGATAACAAGAATCATTTATAAATAAATAAAATGAATAAATAAATAAATTAAAATTCATATTTTCCCCCCCTCCCCTTTTTTTTTTTCTCTTTTCCCCATTCCTTATATATAAATACTTACTGTTTTTGATTGCAAATTCATATAATCATCACGAACTTGAAAATGAATACCAATTTTACTAACTAAAGCTGTATAATCACTATTAATGAATATGAATAAATAAATAAATAAATAAATGTATATAAATAAATAAAATAAAAAAAAGGATTTACATATTCCCCTTATTTTAATAATTTACATGTCCGAATCACTAGCTGCTTGCATCAATTTTACTGCTAATCGTAATAAACCACCCGTTTCTTAGGATAAAGGATAATGATGATAATGATGAAATGAAGGATAATAATAATAATAATAATAATAATAATAATCAATCACTTCTATTTTATATATATATATATATATATACACTTACTATTATCAACCATTTCAAGAAATTCTTCTTCAGTTGGACAAGTTAAAGTATCTCTCCAAAATAATTCCATACCTTGACCTTTATGTAAATTAATTAATTCTTCAGTATAAATGGTAACCATGTCAGGATTATTTAATTTTAATATTTCCTGTAAAGCCAAAAAATAGACATAATTGGCACAATTAATGGTTTGTGGAGTACCATATAAATGATGGGCTGCAGGAACACCTCTTCTAAGTACAGAATCATCTTCAACATCATCGATTAATAAACTTGCACTGTGTAACATTTCTATCACTTTGGTAATGGTTACTAATTTTTCTTCAGGAACTTGTAACCATAGATTAAAGGCTTCAATCATTTTAGATCGAACATCTTTTCCTGGATGAGCACATAGATAATGAAATGGTTCTAATAAGATCTAATATATATATATATATAATAATAATAATAATAAAATAAAAGAAAGAAGGAAGAAAACGCGTTAATATAATTGGCTTATATATATATATATATATATATATATATATTTCTTTATTCCTTTTAAGATCTACTTTACGGAATCTTTATCTGTGATAGTATTTCCATTGCTTATATTATTTTGGTTTGGTAAATTAGTTTGGGTATGAATAGAACTTATAGGTGATTGTGATGATAACATGGTTTAGTAAATAATAATAATAAAGTAAAGTAACGAAATAAAAAAATATTAAAGAGAGAGAAAGAAAAGAAGAGGAGAAAGAAATAAAAAATTAACCTTTATAAATATATAAATATATACCATATTTTATTTTAACTTATCACTTAATTTCAAGTATATATTATTATTACGATTATTTATACTTTATTTCACTTTTTATCTCCCACACTTTTTTTTATGTACTATCCTTATGTACCTTGACAACTTTGAAAGTGGCGAAAAAAAATAATAATAACAATAAACAACAAGGAAGAAGAGGGAAAAAAAAAATAGGGGGAAAATTACCAAAAATAAAGTTTTCGACAGTATGACCAAAATAACTTAGCCAATCAATTGCTTAGCCTACTTTTACACAATCACAAGTTTATTATCATTGTTGAAATAGTCATTTTTAATAACAGAAAATCAAATCTATCAATTGTTTTTTATTTTTATTATTATAAATTACTATTCTTTTTATAATTTAAATAAAAAGAAAGAAAAGAAAAAAGATCAAATAAAAGCAAGAAGCATATATAAAATTAAATATTATAATATGATTATAATACTAAAAATAAAAATAAAAAATTATAAACAAAAGTATATGTATGTGTAGGTAGGTGTGTGTGTGTATATAAATTTTATGGGCTGTGATATTCTTTTCTCCTTTTATTTTTTTTTTTAAAATAAAAATTTGGCTTATTCTTTTTCAGCAAACATAACCAAACTCTTATTTTCTTCTACTAAATCACCAACATTATATAAAACTTGATCAATAACACCATCTACAGGAGATCTAATAACATGTTCCATTTTCATAGCTTCTAATACAAAGATGGCAGCTCCTTTTTCAACCTTTTGACCAGGTTTAACCATGACTTGAGATATTTTACAAGGCATTGGTGTTTTTACAGAACCACTAGTGGAACCTCCAGATGCGCCAGCCATGTATGCTGGTGTGGGTAATTTCAAATCTGTACGACCATTCTATTTTATTCATTATAACAATCAATAATTATAATAATAATGAAATTAAAAAAAATGAAATTTTAATTTTAATATTTTGGATTTTTAATTATATTAAAACCTGCTTTTTTTTTTTTTTTTTTTTTTAATTTACCTTATCAAATACAACAACATCATTATTATATAATACTACATTGGTTTTGAATTGTTTATCATCAATAGTAGATACTAATAAACCATCTTCATCTAAATGTCCTTGTACACCTTCATAAGTCTTGATAACATTATCTGATCCAGATTCCTTAATTTCTAAATCCAAAAGATAAGGATTGGCATCGGTGGCCTTTGGTGAGGTGGTCATATATACATCAAATGATTTTCCGTCACTTTCAAAGGTTGTTTTACTAGTTTCTAAATTATTTAATCTGAAAGGTCTATCTAAGGATTGCCATGGGCTATTAGGTTCATTCTTATTAAATTTCAATTTATTGATTTCTTGAAGTCTAAGTGCAGTAGCTGCAAGTGCTAATGTTTCAGCTGATGGTACTTCAGGTGCTTTAAGTAAATCTTTTTCAAATTGCTAATTTTTTTTTTTTATAAATAATAAAATTAAAATTAATTTTACATTTTTTTTTCCTTCTACTTCATTATAAATATTATATTTATTACCTGAATAAAACCAGTTTCTACTTCACCTTTAATGAATTCAGGATGTTCAGCAACAGTTTTAATAAAATCAATATTGGTGGTTAAACCTACTACTTGATATTCTTCTAAAGCACGACGGAATCTACGTAAAGCATCATTACGATCTTCACCATGAACAATTAATTTGGAAATCATTGGATCATAATGTACACTAATTTCATCACCTTGAATAAAACCAGTTTCTAATCTAAGAACATCAGAATTAGTAGGTGTGCGAACATTGAATAATGGACCAGTATCAGGAAGGAATTGACTAAAAAAAAAGAATAAAAATTAAAATAAAATAAGTTTCATCTTTTATATTTATATATATACATATATAATTAGATAATTAGAATAAAATATCTTACTTTAAAGGATTTTCAGCATAAACACGAGCTTCAAAGGCATGACCAGTTAATTTTAATTGATCTTGAGTCATAGGTAATTTATTACCAGAAGCAACTTCAAATTGCCAATGAACCAAATCAGTATTAGTAACCATTTCAGTAACAGGATGTTCTACTTGTAAACGAGTATTCATTTCCATGAAATAAAATTGTTTATCTACGTTATCCATAATAAATTCAACAGTACCAGCATTTTCATAACCAACAGCACGAGCAGCAGCAACAGCTTTAGCACCTAATAATTGACGGGTTTCTTCAGATAAACCGGGAGCAGGAGCTTCTTCAATAACTTTTTGATGACGACGTTGAACGGAACAATCACGTTCAAAAAGATGTACTACATTATCATGTTTATCAGCAAATACTTGCACTTCTACATGACGAGGTCTTTCTAAATATTTTTCTACCAAGACTTTATCATCACCAAAGGATTTGATAGATTCACGTTTAGATGATTCCAACATTTCTTCAAATTCGCCTGCATGTCGTACAATACGCATCCCTTTACCTCCTCCACCTTTGACGGCTTTAATTAATACAGGGTATCCAATCTTTTCTGCTTGTTCTTTTAAAAATCCAACATCTTGATTTTCTCCATGGTATCCTGGTACAACTGGTACACCTGCTTTTTCCATAATAAATTTAGATTCACTATATAAATTAAAAAAACAATGAGACGATCATTACCTTTTTAATTTTATATCTATATTATACACATATATACGTATATATATATATACATATATATATATATTACCTTTTAGAACCCATTGATCTCATAGCATCACCAGAAGGACCAATAAATGAAATCTTTTCACTTTTAACACGATCAGCAAAATCAGCATTTTCAGATAAAAATCCATAACCAGGGTGGATTGCCTAAAAAAGTAGGAAAATGAAGTTTTTTTAACCGTGAGAAAAATTAAACAACATGAAAAAAAAAAAATTGGATTGTTGGAAGCGGAATTTTTAATTTTCATGTTCATTTTTTTTTATAATAGTATTTATATGAAATAAAATATTACTTGAGCACCAGTTGCTTTGGCTACTTGAAGGATTTTATTAATATCCAAATAACTTTGAGCAGAAGGAGCAGGACCAATTAAATATGCTTCATCAGCCTATATTTATTTTTGTAAAAACGCGAAAGATAATTATAAGTTAACCCTTTTTATAATTTTTATATTCCATATTGATTTTCTTTACATAGATATAAATATATATAGGTATTCTACTATTTATTTTACCATTTTAACGTGTTGAGCATTCCAATCGGCTTCACTATAAACAGCTACAGTTTTAATACCTAATTTTTTAGCAGTACGCATAACACGACAAGCGATTTCACCTCTAAAAAAAATAATAATAACAGTACATATAATTATTTTCGTGTTTCTTTTACTCCTTTTCTTTTTTTATTCCTTTTTTAAACAATAATAACAATAACAATAATAGTAACATTTTTTTTTACCTGTTGGCAATCAAAACCTTTTCAAATAAAGCATTGCGTTCTATTTTATTTATAAAAGAAGATAAATAAATCAATAGGAAATATTATATATGATAAAAGTGATTTATTTTCTTTTTTTTTTTACCTGGTATAGTAGAGAAGTATAATTTTGTACAAGTAAATTGAACGGGATAAGTAGATCTAATAGTATTCACAGGATTTTTTAAATTTTTACACAACCGGAACATGGTGAAGTGAAAAATATATGTATATATTATAAAATAGTGATTATAGTATAAAAAAGAAAAAGAAGAAGAGAAAAAAAGTTGGAAAGAGAAAAAAAAAGAAAAAAATAAAAAGGTGGAGATATCATTCGTCGTGAGAAAAATAAGAAAATGAGTCTGAGCTTAAATTTACCAATGTCAAAAATCTTGAGAGAATAATTTATAATACTTTTCCATGCAGTTATTTTATACCTTTAAAATTATTCATTATTATTAAAATATAATCTAACAGCTTGTTTTTCTTTAATCATTATATATTCATTAAAAAAAAAAAGATAATTGATTGCAATTTACTTGAAAATTATCATAAACAATATATAAGGTTATAATGTATCTTTCATTATCTTTTTAGATCTTTTATAGATATTCGATTTTTACATCACGCTATTTCTCTTTTTGGTAAAATGATAGATGAATAATAATAAAAAGTTTTTATCGTTCATTTATATATATTTATATATATAAAAAATAGTGAATTTTAGCAGTTAAATTTTTATGGACCATTACCATCAACATTACATTATTCTAATACAGTGGATAATTGGATAAGCGATATTGAAAAGGCATAACCAATTTTTTTTTACACTGGTTAATCTGATTATCCAGCTAAATATCGTTAATGTAATTATAATATAAATATATCTGATTGTTAACAACCACTATCTCTTAAAAGAAAAAGCATTATTAATCTGACCAACTACTGTAATCAATACTTTTGAATTAACCTTATATGTAAATATTGACGTTAACAGATTGATTATATTATAGCAAACACATAAAAAATAATTATAAAGTTATAATGCTTTAAAACTACTTATTTATTTATTTAGATAAATAAAGATTTAACGACAATTATATATATGTTTTAAAATGAAATATAAAAATGAAAATAGAATAATAAATAGTACCACCCATTTATTTTATTTTATTATCATTTTCATCTTATTTATACTTTATATTACTATTATTTTTATTACCAACTTACCTCAAAACTCAACTGACTTGCTTGAACTGACTATTGTTACAATAATAGAAAAACAAACTCCTAACTACTCTCATATCTCAGTAAAAGAATCTGAAAACCTACATATATCAAAAATTAGTAAAAAAAAAAAAAAACACCTCCTTGAATAGCAGAGGATGAGCGCACTTGAACCACTGCTTAGAAAAAGTCACTAGATACCTACAAAATAAATAAATCAAAAATTAGTATAAAAAAAAAAACACCTTCTTGAATAGCAGAGGATGAGCGCACTTGAACCACTGCTTAAAAAAATTACTAGATACCTATAAAATAAATAAATAAAAAATTAGTAAAAAAAAAACGCGCAACACCTTGAGTAGCAGCGGATAAGATCTCTTGAACCCTGCTTTTAAAAAAAACTTGCATATTTGAAATTGTTGTTACTGGATTGCTCAGAACTATTAATTGAAAAAGAAAACTTAAAATATATGTATTAGCATAAAAAGATCTTTTTATATAAATTAATTAATAAAATAAATAAATGGGTGGTACAATAAATAAAAGAATTATCGTGTTTTATATATATGTGGAAGTAATAAAATAAAGGAAAAAAAAGTGAAAAACTGAAAACAAAAAGTATTTTTTCATATAAACAAATAGTGACTTGCAATTTTTGATCAGATGATTTTTAAAACTCAATAACAGTCCTTTATATAAAAATAGAATAAAGTAGTAAGTATTTAGTACTGTTTAGCATAATAAAACATAGTAAAGAAGAGGATAATAATCATATTTAAAATGAGATTTATATGTATTTACTATTTATGCATAAATATTTTATACTCAGCATGATTTTGATTTTAATTTTATTTTATTTTTAAGGTGTAACAATATTACTTTGTTTAGTTTTACTATTTATTATATATTATCATTACTTTTTTTATACAAATAAGTATATTTAATAGTCATTTTTAACATAAAATTAGATTATTTATTGTAAGTTTTAAAGAATAATCACTATTATAATCATGATTAATTGTATATTTATCGATGAGCCCTTGTTTCGTATTAATCAAGCGGAGATTATACTCATTAGCTGTTATAAAATTATACTGATACAGTTTCTTCATTATTTTTTTTATTGATTCAACTGCTTATGTTAATAGAAAATACATTGGTGTATATGATCCATGAATATCTAGAGGTTAGAGCATACTTAATTTACAGGTATATATAAATTCATATTTTATTAATTAAAGTTTTTCTTTTTCTTATGATCATGCCGATTTTTTATGAAAATAATAAATGTTTTGATGTAGAGAAATCAGAAATCTATGATATATTTAAGAAAATAATGGAATATTCATTTTATAATTAAAATTACAGTTACAAAAATAATTTTTTTTATAATTTTTGATTTTTTTTATCCATTCATCTTCTTACAATAATGAGAAACATGTTACTGTGAATGATTCAAAAAATTAAAGATTAATGCATACCATTTTATCAGGCTTTAAAACCGGAAATCGATTTAAAATAAAAATTTTCTCGTTTATAACTTACATCTATTTCTTTTCTTTAATATCTTTTATAAATATAGACTTATTTATTTTAATATACACAACATAAACAAAAAAAAGTTAACCTTAATAATAAGAATAATAAAAAAATCGCTATACTAAACTTTAATTGCTATATTTATAAATATATATATATATATATATATATATATATTATTTATTTTTCTTCTCCCTTCTTTTCAACGACATTAATTCCAAATCTTCTTTTCAATGATAAAATATTAAAGTAATACTGCCATCCTGCAGAAGCTAAAGTTAAAAATATGACAAAGGAAAGCATAACATAAGTTGGTAAACCCATAATATAGGCATTATAATGATATTGATTGCCATCAAAAATAAGACGCCAAGAATTAATAAATCCAGTATGAGCAAAAAGATCTAATCCCATAATAAATAGATAAGCACCGATAAAACTAGTAGAAAGGATCACTATATAACTTTCTAATAAATACAGAGCAAATGCAAATACGACCCCCATACCGACAATAAAACATATTCTTGCTATCTTAACTTGGATCACTAAGGATTCTTTCCAAGACATAACAAATACAGCAAAAAAGATACCACAAACTGCTCCAATAAAATAAAGTGCAATAGGAAATACAAACATAAAGATCACCGCCCCAATCAGTCCAATACCACAACTAACACAAATATAAATAATTTCTGTATGAGGATAACCAAATTGAGGTTCATTATTAACAAGTCCAATCCATGTCATAGATGCTATTTTATATACATATATAAAAAAAAATCAAAATCAGAAAAAAAAAAGAAAATGAACATAACCTTTATCTAATATATATATGTGGATGATTATTTTGATCATTTACCAAAAAATATAAATCCAACAAAAGCCATGGTAGGACGGAAAAATCGATAACCAAATGTAGCTAAATAAAGACCTATGATCATCAATACAATACCAGTAAATCCTTGAGCAACAGTAATACCATCACCATAAGTATCTATATTTATTGGAGAAAAAAAAAGAAAATGAAAAGATTATTAACTCATTTTATTCTATATATATATATGTGTGTGTGTAGAAAAGAAAAGAAAAACAAACTTACACCATAAATAATCGCTCCAACATTCATCAGTACATTTAAAGAAGGGTTCACTAGTATAAATTGTTTGAGTGGCGGTAGCAGAAGCAGTAACGGTTTGAGTAACGGTTTTTATTTGACCATTTCCACAATTAACAGTAGTAGTAACAGTTTTCCAAAGTTGTTGAATTGGTACATCAAGTTGAATACTGGCTTGATTATTATCTATTACCTTAATATTATTATTTGCATTATTACATATACTACGCCAATCTTGATATAAACTTAAAGTTTGTTGTAAAGTACGTTTTACAAGTACAGGATGAGGTGCACCTGTAGGTTGTTGTTGTTTTATTTTTGCTTTTTGTATATTTGTTTTGGTTGTTTTGGTTGCTGAGGGAGTTGGTTGAATTACATAACCATTAATACTTTGAATACATAATAGTAATAATAGCAGTAAATTGAATAAATGAGTTGATTTGAGTATCATTTTTAACTACTTTTTATATATGATTAAATTTATATATATGAGTATATATATTATATTTTAAATGTGTATATATATATGTGTAAATGAAAATGAATGAGATAGGATATAGGTATATATAAAACAAAATAAAAATATAAAAGAAAGAGAAGAATAAAAATGAGAGAGAAAGATGATTTTTTTTCTTTTTTCTTTTCTGAAATATCAAATAGTCCTCATGAATCTTGTAACCACATAAAAATCAACCACTTTCCTTTTTTGGTGAATGTTTTTTTTCTTATTTCTTATTTCTTCTTGTTTATTTTTTTACCTCAACATAAAAAGAAATATAAAAACAGCGATATATATGTAAATAAATTTTACTTTGTTTATCGATTCCTATTTTTAAAATGTACCATTGTAACCATCAACAATAGTTAAATAAGGTAAATTGACTTATAAAATTAGTAAGATTCTTTTTTTTTTAGGTTTTTTTTTAGGTTATTTTTTTTTTGTGTGTGCATGTCTATATATTTATGTGGATCATTATATACAAATATATAATAATAATAAAAACAACAGAAAATCTAGACCTTCCACAATGATATTTTTATTTTAATAAAGAAATAAAATAAAAATCAGTTAATCAATAAAAAAATAAATACATTAACAGAGAATTGCACCAAAAAAACCTAACAAATAAATTCAAGATTGACATCTAATGGGTGACTACAACTGAATTGAGGTCGTTGAGAGTATTTTTCTCTAAGAATATCACGTACATTATTTAATAATTCATGATAAGTTTGATTAGGTTGTTCACGAAGAGTTCCTATTATTATAAATAATAATAATAGTTGAATTGGGTTATTTATTATTATTACTATTATTACTATTATAACAATAATAAATATTCACTTACTGATAAGAGCATAAGACATAGCACCTGTAGCTTTTCCTGCTTCACTTGCATCGGCACTTGTTTGATCATCTTTACATCTAATTATATTTACATATATATTTAAATGAAATGAATTATATATCTATATATTTATATATATATCATCATGATCATCACTATAATTATATTTTTACCCTGAAAACATAACAACATCAGCTGGTGAAGAAAAAGCTTCACGATTATTTTCTTCAAGATTTTTTGTTGCCATGACTTGTTTTCCAACAGATACAACTGAAGATAAAGCACCATTTTTATCACCAGAAAAATAAGCCATACCAGCAGATAATAATCCTCTACCTACATCCTTAAATGCATTTGTTTTGATTGTTCCTTTTGTAGAATAAATATAAGGTAAATCTAAAACAGTACCACTATGACAACTGTCAAAAACAGCCGTTAATCTACAACCTTTTGGCAATGGTTTTACTAATAATTCATGTAAAACCTATATATATAATGTTTTAATTAATGGTGATATTTTTATACTATATATATATATAAATCATTGTTATTTTTTTTCAAGATTAATAAATTATAATACATACATCATCAATAATTTGGCCACTATCACCTTCGTATTTTTCAAAATCAACTGGGTAAATAGTTTCATCAGAACCATCAGCTTCATCACCACTTACATCTTCTACCTATTAATATCAATAATAATAAAAAATAATCAGCTTAATATTCTCGTCCCCCTTAATTTCTAAGTTTGGTATATTGTTATTGTCAACCTTTTTTGTACATTAATGCCATTTTTTAGGGAGAAAAAAAAATTTACTTACACTACCACCATGGCCACTATAGTGGAAAAAGTATCTATATAAATAATAGTAAAAAGTTGTATAAGCATAGTTTTTTCTCCTTTTATTCTTTTTTCATTTTTTTTCTACTTTTCATATTTTATCATTATATTATAGATCATTGGGTTAATATTTACGAATCATTAGGTTTAGCATCTTGAACTAACCACTTCATAGCTGCAATAATGTTATCACGAGTAGGTATAAACTTTTCTTCTTGTTGATCATCTGTCAAAATTACCATATCTTCCTATTTATATTAATAATGATAATAAATTAATGCTTTATTCATATATAAATGTATTTATATATATATGTATATATATGTATTAATATATTTAATCGTTATTTTATTTTACTTCTTTAAAACCAAATTGGGTTGTGATAAAGTTTTTAATATTATGGACATCATTAATACAACCTTTAAGTTCATTTGGTGAACCAAAATAATTAATACCAATCAAAAGAGCTTTCTTTTTTCCTTGACCTATATAAAGTTAATCAATATTTTTTTTGTACATTAATAAAATACGTTTTACTTTTTAATCAACAACTCCGATGTGCCTTATTCTGTTTTCTCACATGACAGTTTATTTTTTGTAACTTATTTAAAAACTTACAGTTAGATAATTCATATGAAGGAGCATTTCTTAATCTAGGATTAACATGTTCGAAAGTCCCTTGTCGAACAGGTACACCTGTACCATCATAAGAAGTGGTAGTATAAGATGAAGTGGAATACTATATAAATATAAATATAAATATAAATATATTTTACAATAAATAACGTGTTTATATATTTAAGATATTAAAATATTTTTTTCTTTTCTTTTGTTTGTAGATATTTTATTATTATTATTATTATTATTATTATTATTATTAACACGTACTTCTTGCCCATTATTATTAAATCTCTCAACTGTTTCAGTGGTTTCATAATGTTGTTGAGTATAATGGTATCCTTGTTCAGAGGATTGGTATTGTTGTTGATGACTGTAGTTATAATCTTCCATATTTGTTTTAAAAAATATTGATATAAATATATATGTATAAAAAAGAAAAGAGAAGCAGAAAAAAGGAAGGAAATAAATAGAAAGAAAAAGAAAAATAAATAAATAAACAGGAGAGAGAAAAAAAAAAAGATTTCGAGAATGAAAGTTTATTTTAAGTAATTATAGCTGAGTAATAAGCTGAAATGACTTTTTTTGCCTATTAAGCGTGATTTTAATTTTGAGAGTTAAGAAAGCCAAACGATCCTATCATTATATTAAAAATTAAACTTTAATATATTAATTTATGGTTATTATTTTTTTCATCCATTCATTTACCTTGATTTATATTTGAACATAATTCCATGGTTTCAGGATTATTATTAATATTATTTAAAAAGAATTGTTGCCATGCATCTTGACTATAGTTTTGCTGTGAGTTTGTTGGTAATGAAATAGAAGATAAAAGCATTGGATCGTTTAATTCTGACGATAATACTGAGGTAGCTGCATCATTATTATTTCTAGGTATATTGTTTTTGTTATTAACATTAAAATTATTATTATGATTATTATTATTAACATAAGGCACTGTGTTTGCTGGTGAAAATAAAACTCTTTGCATATATTGTAATTGGGTTAATGATTCAGACCATTGATAATTAATATTCGGTTGAATTGGGAGTGATGATGATGAGGATGAAGACAGTGAAGAATCATTTTCCGTATTTGTTTGATTATCTTCCTTATCTTTTGATTCTGATGTTGATGTTGATGTTGTTGTTGTTGTTGTTGATGATAATTTATTATCTTCAGCATTTTTGTTCTTTTTACTGCTATTATTTTCATTTTCATTATTATTATTATTATTATCGCTGTTGTTACTGCTTTTGTTTTCATTATTGTTATTATTATTCAATGATAGTTCTACATCGTCAGGTAATATTCCTTTAATACCAAGAACTGGAATAAGTGAATATAAATGAGTACGAATACCTACAGCAGTTGGAATATCCTCTAATCTATTATAACAATCTAAACTATGTTTTAAATATTCTCTTGATGCCTGAACTAAATTAGGATCTTCACTACTACAACAATTATATGTATGAATAAATACACAGACTGTTAATACAAAGGTACCTATGTTATATCCAAATCGTAAATAACTAGCAGAGCTTAAATGCCTTCCGATTTCTACACCTTGCATTGCTGCTTCTGTACAAATTTTTGCGCTTTCAGGATTATATAATGATTCATTTTCTGCAACAATAAAAGGGCGATGAAGTATAATAGTGACTGCATAATAACATAACATTAGTTGTGATCCAATTTGCCATCGAGTTGTACGTAGTATAGCCTCTTTTTCTTCTGTAGAAAGTAACTGTAATTTTGCTACGTCTTCCAATGTTATTCTTGCAAAAGTTGGTACTTGTTCATACCACTCTAATAACAATGATTGAAGTGATTGAACAATATAGTTTGTAGTTGGTGATGCATCTAATTTTGTTTTAGCTCTAGGTGAATAGATGCGTCGTTGAATTTCCCCAAGAATGGCAGATAATTTAATAAGTAATATAAAATAAAAATTTTCCATATCATCTTTACCATCATCGTAATTATCTTCATCATCATCTTCATGATCATCATCATCTGAATTTTTATTGCCATTATTATCTTGTTGCGTTGATTTTTTTAAAATATATTTTTGTAATTTAGGATGATAAGGTAATTCTAAATGAAAATCTGCATCTGCTATTGCTAATGGTCGTCCAAATACTGAGCATGCCCATCTATCCATTGTATATGCTGAGTACCATAATCTTTTACCAATTTCACTTGCTTTTTTTGAATATGGGATAATATCTAATGGCTTATGTAATCCAAGATCCAAGCACTATTTTTTTGTTGTTATTATTATTAAAAAAAAAGAAAGAAAGAAAAAAATATGATTGATAAGATGCTTTTATTTTCCTTTTTTTTAACTTATTCTAAAAAAAATGATATTACCATACGAACAGCTAACCCAACCTTTAAAGAGAAACTATTTACAGTAGTGGTATAAGAAGGTTGATGACATAGTATAAGTAAAGCTTGAATATTTCCTATAGTTGCATCCAACATTGCAGTGCGCAATAACTCATTTTCTTTATTCATAAAATCTTTTAATAGTACATTTCGACTAACCTTGTGTTTTTCATAAATTGAATCTGTTGGTGGTATTATCCAAATTTCAAATAAACATACTGCACAAACTAAGAGGGGTTCGATAGTTCCATTATTGTATGATTCGAAATATGATTCTTTATTAATAATTGGTAATATAGATGGACCTTGAACAAAAAATCTATAGCCGTATATTTATTTATTTTTAAAATGAATGATAATTGAGAGAGGGTTTTTTTATGAATTTATTAATATATTTTGATTACTGACATTACCTTTCTGCTAATTCATTTAATAATGCATCTGAGATAACATCCTTTAAAATATTAGTGTATTTACCTAACAATATATATTAAAATTATTATAAATACCAATTATCTTTAATATTTAATTAATAAATGAATAAAAATATACTTTACTTTGATATTCTAGATTTTCATCTGTTGATGATTCATGTGTATTTTTACTTCTTTTTTGCCGACCATTTTCTTCATTTTCTTCTGCATTTTCATCACTTGATTCATTATGTGTTGTTTCGTTATTACCTTCTTCGCTTGAATTTACTTCTTTTAATAAGTGCTCCATTTTACGTAATCGTATCTCTAAACTTTCGATATAACTATTAAAATATTTTTTAATATATGGTATAATCATAATAAAATTAATAATAATAAATATAATAAGAATAATATTAATAATAAGACTATTAATAACAACTATAATAATAATAATAATAATAATAAAAATAATAATAAAAAAATGTAGTTGTATATATTTATTACCCTTTGGGACCTTCATATTGATTTGTAGGATTAGGCTATACATATATAGATATAAAAATAATCAATATAAGATTTTGTTTACAATATTACATATATATATACTTACTGAAAAAGAACATAAAGAATGATATTGCTCACAGGAAGAACAAGGCTGTTTTTTATCTATATCACATCTATAATAATAACGAATTGAACAGAACGTGTAAGTTCAATTATGAAATAATTATTAAAATAGCAAGTATATTCAATCATAAATTGTATAAAATAACTTTACTTGATCTTTTTACGTCGACATATATCACCTAAATATAAATAAATATTATTATATTAATTAAATATTATTCCTCTGAATATACTATTGCTGTTATTTTGGTATTTTTATACTTCGTGGTTTCTTTATTTAATGTATATATAATATATATATAAATATATATATATATATAAAGTTATACTTTACAAGCTCTAGTGACCCTTGATCGTTTTTTAACATTATCTGCAGACTTTTCAAAAGTAGTCATTTGATTTACTTGAATAAATAAATAAATATATATATATATATTTGTTTATATGTGAAGTAGCAATATAAGTACAAATTGCTTAAAGAAGAAAAGTATGAAAAGTAAAAAAGAAAAAAAGCAAAGACCAGCCAAAAAATAATTTAGAGTAAAACTTATTCCTCCAAAAAAGGAAATGCTATTAAGCCTATTATTGTGGAGGTTGAATTTTTATATTTACAAAATGTTGTTTTAAAATAAAGACCTGTAGATCAAAATAAAAATAAACTAGAAGAAAAAAATTCTGAGCTGTGTATATATATGACTTTTTTTACAGATTTCATATCAGAGATTAAAAATAAAAAAGACGACATTCCGGATAAATCGGTAAATTATATCACCGATAAATATTTTTTTGTTCTCACCTTTTCTTTTTTTCTGAACTTTATTTCAATTTCCTTTTTCTCTTTTTTCTCTTTCTCTTTCTATTTTTTCTCTCTTCTTTATTATTTATATATTATTTATTTATAAGTATTTATATTAACATATAAAGGTAGTGATTAATGATATGGCAACTATAACAGTCAGCAGTGAAAGTTTGACAACTTATGAGTCTCCAAAACAGTCTTATAGTGGTACAAAAAGAAATCGTATTAATCGTGCTTGGTACGAAGAAATAAATCTATATAGTATTTATTATAGTACTTATTTAACAGAAAACTAATATGCTTTTAATAGTGATAAATGTAGAAAAAGAAAAGTAAGATGCGACATAGCTGATAATGAAAATTCTTGTAAAAAATGTAAAAGAGCTGGTGTTGTATGTACTTTTGAAACAAGGTTAGTTGTACTTTTTTTTATATATATATTATCATAACATATTATAAATATAATATATTCATGTATATATATATTGCTTATTATTATTTTACTTAAAACACTAGTCCAAGAAAAAAAGGTCCTAGAAGGTAATAATAATAATAATAATAATAATAATATATATATATATTGTATATAACTAAAAAAATAAAGTTTATATTTATTTGTTATACAGTAACGTTTCAGAACTTGAAAATCGACTTAAACGTATAGAACAGCTTTTATTATCAACCATGGAAAAAAAGGTTCAAAAAAACATAGATCAAAATGCAAATCAATCTGCTATTCCTATTGAAAAATTCAATAATAATAATAATAATAATAATAATAACAATAATAATGTTTTAATTATTAATAATCAACATCCTACTCCTCATCCCTCTGCTACTATATACTATGAAAAAGAATTAGATGATATTCATCTATTTAAACAACATTTAATATCTCTTGGTAAATTACGTTTAGATGAAAGTATTCTTGGAGTCAATGATTGGATTTATAAAGTGGCAGGCATCGATAGACATACAAGTGATGAATTATTAAAAATGTAAATATAATTAATACATAGAATAGTTATTTATGTGTAATCTAATTTTAATTCATTCTCCTACTTTATTTATTTGTCATAGATATTTTGCCCATGTACACCCAATCTTTCCCGTAGTAAATAAAAGTGAATTTTTACGACAATATAGACAACAGATTGATAAGTTACCTAGCCCACCATTATTGTGCGCTATGTATGGATCAGCTACTCGTTTTATTGAATGCTGTAAAGCTATTAGAAATCAAGATTTAACAGCTAGTCGGTTACATGCCCCTTCTTCTGATATTTGGTTTAGTCAGCACATGTCTTATGTGAAGTGTAGCTTTGATCCTAGTTTACCTATTATTCAATCTATTTTGATCACTATGCATCATTATGCTGGTAGTGAAAAAAAATGGAGTGATGCATGGCTATTAAATTCTGTGGTAAATATTTTCCCTTTTTTTTTTGATGATCATGATCATGATATATGTATAGCACTATTAATACTAACTCATTTCTTTTTTTTCTTTTCTTTTATTTATCTATTTTTTACAATAGGCAATACGAATGGTACGGATAAAATATCGTTTCTAAAATTATAAATAGCATAATAATTCTTTTTTTTTTTTTCATTTTGGTAATTAACTTTTTAGGCACAAGATATTGGATTACATCGGTCTTTAAATAATGCTGACATATCGGAAAATGAAATGGAAATTAGGAAAAGAATATGGGGGCTATTATATAGTGTAGATAGATGGTTTTCTGCTGGAACTGGACGTCCTTTAACTGCTTTTGATGAAGTAATTTTATATTAATTATGCAAAATACTATGAAATATAATGAAATATTATGAAATATAATGAAATAACCTTTTTTTTTTTTTTGAAAGGATTGTGATGCATCTTTTCCAAAAGAAATGATAGATATAACAGAAATAATGGATGATCCTTCTTATAAGATCGATTTTAATAGTAATAATAATAAAAATAATGCAAATATATTATTAGACCAGCCTCGATTTCCAACTATACCAACATGCCCTTTAACATTCGTATATAATTCAAAAATACCAGCATATGAAGCTATTGTACATATTATAAAAATATCTAGAATATTAGGTCAAGTGATTCAAAGCCTTTATACTCCAGCAGCAAAAAAATATTGTTTAACCTATGGATGTACCGAAATTCTTAATTTATTAGAAAAATCACTGACCGAATGGCGTTCTAATTTACCATCTTATTTACAAATTTTTACTCCCGGTGTACAATGTGAATTAAATTGCAATGATGATCAGTTATTTGCTCTAAAAGGTATTTTTTTTTCTTAATATAGTATACATTTATTTAATAATATATTTTTTAATATTTTATCCTCATGATCATCATCATTATTATTTTTATTATTATTTATATAGGTTTAGTTAATGTTTGTTATTACACGGTGCTTATTTTAATTCATCGTCCATTTATTGAAAATGATTCATCATTATTAGTATCTCAAGTATCATTAAGTATTTGTTCAAATGCGGCCATACGATGTGTAGATATTGCTGAAAAAATTCATTCACAAGATCCAATTTTAGTTACATGGGGATTTGTTATGTATCCTATTTTTATTGCTTCTTTAATACATGTATATAATGCAAAACATCCTGACAGTATAGTTTCTGATGTAGCTAAAGCAAATCTTTTCCGTGCTTTAAACCTATTACGAAGATTTAGTAAATTGTCACCAGTGGCAAATAAAATCTATACAGCGCTTTATGATTTAGCAAAGCAATATCGTTATTTACCTAGTTGTGAACATGACGAAAAAGATTTTTGTAAATATACAGCAACAACATCAACTTCATCTGCTTGTAATACAGTGTCAGATTTAGAATCAAACGCTCTTATAGATTGGCTCAATAGCATAAACCCATCTCTAAAAACATCAACAAAGTCAGCTGGTAAAAAATGAAAATAAAAAATAAAAAAAAAATGGATAAACGCATACAAATGTATATATTTACATGTGTATATACTGACCTTTATTTATTTATTTATTTATTTATTTTATTTTTTTTGCAAAAATATTATATTTATATATAGATATTTTTGACCCAACTGGAATGCATCTATTATTCCAAACTAGATTAATGAATCATCACTCTACAAGTAACAGTGAACAAATTGATTCACATGTGCTTCCAAATATTCTACCTGGCATCAATAGAAACCACTTAGTAAATGAAAAGATATCATTACCATCATTACCAAATATATTGAATGAGCCAATACCTTCTCAGCCTTATAAGGATTTCATATTGTATGAATATCATAATAAATGTGAAAAAGATCGTTTCAATAATAATCACGTGAATAATAACAACAGTAATGGATCATCAACTTCTCAGTTATTTTCTTCCAATCCTCTTTCAAAACAAAAGTTATATCCAGGTGATGTATTTTGGAATGTACCAAGTTCTATGGAATTAAGCGAGTGGCCATGCTTAAGTGTTTAAAGAAAAAGAAGAAGAAAAAAAGGATTATATTTACGAAACTACTCAATTTTAGATATATACATATATATATATATAATTTTATAATAATTTATTTATTTCCTTACCTTCTTTTCACTTTTATTTTTTAATCATATTCTTGTATTTTATATTAATCGTTTTATTTTTAATATTTCTTTTATTATTACTATTATTATTACTATTATTATTACTGTTATTATTATTATTTATATAGTATGCCAATTTTGTTATATATTTTTTCCACATTTATTGTGTATATACTTATACCTATTAATTATCTTTTAAATATTCTCTTAATAAATATATTCTATCATCATAATAATACAAAAAAAATACCATCTCTTTTTATTCAAATAAAAATAGGGTATAGTGTCTGAAAATTATATAGTATTTACACCTAAATAATGAATCTAATGAAGTAAAATTTTGTGAAAAGGCTCATTTTTAAACCTTATTTTTAAAACTCCATCCATCCTCTTTCTACTTTATCTGACCACTTTTTTTACAAATATTTATGAATATATTCTATCTAAAATAACAACAAAAATCCTGTTGAGTTTAAAGAATCGAATGATGTAAAATTTAATATATATTCATTAATAAAAACCATGTTTAAAATAGAATTAAAAAAAAATGTTCATTTCGAATAATAAATTTGATTTTGAATAATTATAATCATATAAAGTTCTTTTTTTGTTATTGTTCATGTAATAATATTATAAACATTTTTCAGTTAACATAGTATTTTATTTTAATTTGTTGGATGTAGAAGAAAAAAAAATTAATAAAATGAAAAGAAAAAAAAAAAGATAAATACATATATATACACAGGCTTCCATTTTTTTATTATGCTTTTTTTTTTTTTTTCATTCTATATAATATTATTATTACTTATTAAGTTTTCTCTTTTTTTTTTAATCTAGAATCTATATAAAATAATTGATATTTTTTTTTAAAAAAAAGGAAAGGATATAAAAATAAAAAGGATGTATTATATACATAACCATTTTTATTTTTTAGCAGCAGCTTCCTTCTTCTTATATTCATCAATAAGTTGTTCTTGAACAAAAGATTGAACAGGTAAATGTTCCTTATATTCCATAGTGAATTCACCTTTACCTTGAGTAGCAGAACGTAATTCAGTAGAATAACCAAACATATCATTAAGAGGAACATCAGCAATAACATTGAAGTAATCTTCTTGAATTTCAGTATCTACGACAGTACCTTTACGTTTATTTAAACCACCAATAACGGCACCTTGGAATTCAATAGGAGCGGAGATGGATACATTCATAATAGGTTCAAGAATAGTAGGTTTAGCTTTAGCAAAGGCTTCATTGAAAGCATTCTTAGTAGCAATACGGAAAGCTAATTCAGATGAATCAACAGCGTGGGCAGCACCATCTTCTAAGACCATACGAACACCATTAACAGGGTGACCAATTAAGGGACCCTTTTCTAAACCATCCATAAAACCTTTTTCACAAGCGGGGATGAAATTGGTAGGAATATTACCACCAACAACACGATTTTCAAAAGCAATATCTTTACCAGATTCTTCATCTTTAACCATAGGTTCAAGTACACCAACAACACGACCGAATTGACCAGCACCACCAGATTGTTTTTTATGAGTGTAATTGAATTTAGCAGGTTGAGTGATTGTTTCACGGAAAGCAACACGAGGTTTACCAGTAACACATTCAACATTATATTCACGTTTCATTCTTTCAACATAGATTTGTAAATGTAATTCACCCATACCAGAAATAATGGTTTCCTTACTTTCTTTATCAACATGAACACGGAATGTAGGATCTTCCTTTTGGAAACGATTTAAAGCTTTAGAGAAATTAGGAGATTCTTTACCTTTAGGAGATAAAGAAAGAGAGATAACAGGTTCAGGAACAAACATGGATGACATGGAATATTGAAGAGTACCATCAGTAAAAGTATCACCACTAGCACAGTCAACACCAAACATAGCACCAATTTCACCAGCACCTAATTCATCAACATCTTCCATATCAGCAGCATGCATACGAACTAATCTTGGTACCTTGATTTTTTTACCAGTCTTGACATTAGTAATGAAGGAACCTTTCTTTAATTTACCTTGATAAATACGCATATAAGTTAATTGACCATAACGACCTTCTTCTAATTTAAAAGCTAAACCAACAAAAGGATTGGCAGAGAATGGACTAAGATTAACAGGTTTTTCACCTTGATTAATATCAAGAGCAACATTAGTAACTTCAGATGGATCAGGTAAATATTTAACAACAGCATCTAATAAAGGTTGGACAGCAGTATTTTTAAAAGCAGAACCCATAAGAACAGGAGTAAATTTCAAATCAATAGTAGCACGACGAATAGCATCTTGGAATTGTTCAACAGTAGGAATTTCTTCCATCAAGTAAACATCCGCAATTTCATCATCTACATTAGCCAATTGTTCAATTAATTCATGTCTTTTTTCAGTAGCCAAAGGTAATAAATCTTCAGGAATATCCTTTTCAACCAAATTTTCACCACTTTCACCTTCATTATAATAAGCTTTCCATTTAACTAAATCCACAACACCTCTGAATTGATCTTCAGCACCGATGGGGATTTGGACAGCAGCAGCAGTTAATTTTAATTTATTACGCATTTGATCAATGATTCTAAAAGGATTAGCACCAGCACGATCCATTTTATTGATAAAGGAAATACGTGGAACATTATATCTTCTCATTTGTCTATCTACAGTAATAGTTTGTGATTGTACACCAGATACAGAACATAAAATCATAACAGCACCATCAAGTACACGAAGAGCTCTTTCGACTTCAATAGTGAAATCAACGTGCCCAGGTGTATCAATAATGTTAATGTTGTTGTCACCCCAACTAGCATAAGTAGCTGCAGATTGAATAGTAATACCTTTTTCTCTTTCTAAATCCATAGAATCCATTTTAGCACCAACACCATCACGACCACGTACATCATGAATTTCTTTAATACGTCCAGTATAAAATAAAATACGTTCTGTACAAGTAGTTTTACCAGAATCAATATGAGCAGATATACCAATATTTCTTAATTTTCTTAAACGAGACTATATAAAAAAAAGAAAATTAAAAATTTTAACCAATTGCTTATCATTTACCATTTTTTTTTTTTTATCGCATTGCTTTCCAACCCTTTCTTATATATTTGCACTTTTTATTTTTGATCATATACTGTTTTTTTTTTTATTATCATACACCAATTTTTTTTACTTTTATCATAGACCATTATTTATATTTTACCATTATCATATATATTGCTTTTTCATTTTTGTTAACACTTTCTTATTTATGTTATATACTGTTATTTTATTCACTTATTTTTTTTTTTTCATTCTTTTTTTTTCTATATGTATGTTTTTTTACATACCACATCTTCAGGGTCAGCATTATCATAGTCAACGGCTGAGGAAGTGGATTGCCAGCGACGATATAAATCAGTAGGTAATAATGTTTGTATAGGTTGAGCTAAGCCAACTTTATTAGAGACTACAGTTGACTTTATTCTCCCTACACTGCCAAGTAGGGAACGAATTAAGGTCATTTTTCTTTAATCTTGTCAAAAAAAAAAAAAGAGTAAAGAAAAAAGGGAAAAAAAAAAAGACAGGACAAGGGGTAAAAAAAAAAAATCGCTATGTGAAATTTGAAAAATTTAAACTCAGAAATTTGACAAGTGACGGTTTATCCTTTCTGTGTGCTACGGTATTACTATAAATTTGCATGAATAAAATTAAAAAAATGGCTTTACATAAAATATAAATTAAAAAGAAATGATATAGATATATAAATGATTATTTATATAATCATTTATTTATTGATTATTTTAAATTTTAAGAAGAAGAGGAGGAAACGTTTAAAGTAGAATGAATTAATGGAATTAAAACATCAGTTGAAGAAGCAGATTCCAAGAAAGAATGATTTAATAAATAATCAGCAGAAGCTCTTTTTCTAGGATTGACTTCAAGACAACTATTTAAAAAATAAGTTAATCCGACGGTTATTTTTTCAGGATGTTCTAAATTAGGTCTTTTTCTAAGCGATAACATATGAGCAGCTCGTTCAGGTTCATCTATATAAGGTGGTTTTTTTTCAATCATTTCAATCACAGTAATACCAAAAGACCAAATATCAATTTTACATCCATAGCTTTCTCCACATGCAACTTCTGGTGCCATCTAAATATATAATAAATAAATAAAAATTTATAATTAAAAACCTTACATATATATAGATTATACATTATTATTATTATTATTATTATTATTATTATTACCCAACATTGGGTTCCTGCTCTTGTTTTTCTTTTCGATCGATGACGACTTAATTGTGCAGAAAAACCAAAATCAGCTATATATAAAAAAAATTAATTATCATCATAATAAATAATCATGATAAAAAAAAATAGTGGGAGTTTTTTTTTTCTCTTACATAATTTCACTTGACCATTTAAATTAATTAAAATATTGTCACTTTTTATATCACGATGGATGATCCCATTAGAATGTAAATAATGTAAACCTTTCAAAACTTCACGAGAAATGACAGCAATTTCTGTTTCAAATAAACTTCTAAAGGAAACTACATCTGTTAAATTCCCACCATCCATATATTCCATTACCATCCATATAGATTTACTCCATAAATAAGATTCAAGATGTTGAACTATATTTGGATGTGATTTAGGTTTTTTAGCAATCATTACTTCATTTAATAATAAATCATGTCTTGGATGACTATAAAGACGAATTCTTTTAATAGCTACATTCATTCCTTCACGAGTTTGAGCTTTAAAAACAACACCTGATGCACTATTTATATATATGTACGTAAATATTTTATATTAATATATATATATATATAAATATAAAATATAAAAATAAATAAATAAATTTACCCCTCCCCAATATGAGAAAATGATTGATAAACTGAAGCAGGATTTTTTTTAATACATGATAACATAACTCTAGTAGTTGCTTGTTCATGAGTTAATGGATGTGATTTTTCATCTACTTTTTTTACTTGATTTCCTGAAGTTTCCAATTCTGAATATAACTTTTGAATAAATAATAAAAGTAATTCATACTGATCACCTATATTGCTTTTTTGTAATGTTTCGTTTTTATAATAATAATAGTAATAGTAATAGTAATAATAATATAAAAACATAAATAATAATAATAATAATA
Source organism: Cunninghamella bertholletiae (assembly GCA_037043795.1). Taxonomy (NCBI): domain Eukaryota; kingdom Fungi; phylum Mucoromycota; class Mucoromycetes; order Mucorales; family Cunninghamellaceae; genus Cunninghamella; species Cunninghamella bertholletiae. Next base: position 158,212 of record JAZGVP010000001.1, read on the forward strand.
AATAATATATTATATATAATGATCATGATTAATATAGATATATATACATCAAACTTACTATGAATCATTTTTATAGTTTCAGGATAGCACCCACCCCATAACCATTCATTTTCTTCTTTATTATAATGTACATGATTAACATGTAATGCACAAAAAGGAGATGATATTTTTATATTCTTGTTTTTAGACCATCGATCTATTATTATATCATGTAAAAATTTGAATGCATGTAAATCAATCATATTAATTAATTAATTAATTAATAGTAATAATAATAATATATATATATATATATATATATTTAAATTAGGGATATAAAGTAGTTTCAACCATCGGTATTACATTCGGTATTAAATAACTTACTTTTTAAATTACCAAGAGCAGAATAAATAGAACCAAATTTTTGTTTATTTTTATTTGAGATACTTACGTTTTTATTGTATGTTTCAATATTATTATGATATTGTTGTTGCTGTTGTTGTTGCTGTTCATAGGTTGAAGAAATAGGCATAGTAAGTTTACTTTTTTCATATTTTTTATTGATAGGTACATGAGGATTAGACGGAGTAGAAACTAAAGTCTTTGTTGAAGAGTTTTCAAACATTATTTTCTATTAAAAAGAAAAAAGAAAAAAGAAAAAGAGAAAGAAAAGAAAAAAAAAAAAAAAGTAAGAAAGTGAAAAGAAAGATAAATAAATAAGACAAGTTAAAAATAATGAACTATAAATACAGTAAAACCTTGGTAAAATATTTATTACCTAAATGACGTTATTATAATCATTAATAGTTATATAATATACTAAGAATATTTAATATATATATGGTAAGGTTACTAGTTCGGCATCTCTTTTTCTTTTTGACAAAGGGAAGCATAAAATATGAAAATCGCGTGAGTTTCATAATATTCCCTTTTTGTTTAATTATTTGTTATTTTATTTTCTGCTATTATTACTTTTTTCTAAGAAGCAAATATAATTCTAAATGTATATATTTATCTTTTATTTCTTTATTAAGCTAAAGAAAAAATGAGGAAAAGAAGAAATAACAGCACAAAAATTTAATAAAGGGGATCTGAGTTTTAAAAACTCAATTACCATATATATACATTAACATTAAAAAAAGTGTTTTTTTTTAATATGCACTGTGAATACAATGAAATTACTAAACCCTTACATGAAAGAACAAGAATATTAATTTAGGCATAATAAACATTTTTATTTCTAATTAATATATAATTAATTTAACCAAGTGAATGAGTGGGGTTTTTTCTTTTTTCAATTAAATACAAAAGTAGATATACAAAATGATGGTATATTTTTATTTTATCCATAAAGTTTCAATTATATATATATATATATATTATAATTTATTGTAATATATTTATTGTTCGAAAGCATAAATCATGAATTTTTATTTGAACCAAGATTAAAGTTTATAAAAATGGCAGTTTTTGCACGTATGTTTGCTTTTTATTCTTATGATCAAGATCTTTACATCACGTGCATAAAAACTACTTTTTTTTTTTCCTCTTTTTTAATAAATAATTATATATATATTTATTTTGAATGAATTATGCTGATTAAAAAAACCACCTTTTAGAATAGATGATGATTATTTATTAAAATCATGCAAAAAAAATAACAAATTCAAAATCAGAAATTCATCACGTGACCATGTCAGATAAATGTCATTTTTCTTGTTTTATTTAATCATTACTTATTATAATAATTATGAGTACTATTTTCTTTAATAATCATATGATACCATATATAATACATATTTAAAGAAAATTTTAATGTGTCAATTAATTGATTATTCTTTTTTTTTGTAAATCTTGTTTTCATCAATATACCTATCCTCACCAGCAATCAACATCATCATCATCATCATCAGTAGTAGTAACATGATCATTCTTTTCAATATTTTATTTGGATTTAAAAATTACTTATCTATTTTCCATATTTTCTATAAATTACTGATTTTTACATAGTAACTAAGTAAAGGATTTTTAATATTCAACAAACTTTAAAATTTCATTTACGTATTAAAGAGAGAAAAAAAAAATATATACTCCGACATTTTTTTTTTAAAATACTCATTTTGACTAATTTTTCTTCTTTCTTTTCTTTTCTTTTCTCTTTTCTTAAACTTAAAAATATAGAATTTTTAAAAAAAAAGGATACTAATGAGCCAAGATAATGAACTTCTTGAAACTGAATTAATACCAGCTGTTAAAACACTTTCTGAAAAATGTCATACTATTTTACAAGCATGTACTGAAAGACAAGAAAAAGCACCTATTGTTGGATTGTATCGTTTTACGCAAGCTTTAACTGCGGAATCGCTCTTTCTTGACAAGGTAAAATATATTATATATTTTTTACATGTTATGTTATAAATAAATGAATTAAAAAAAAAGAAGATTCTACTTTTATATAAAATAAGTAAATATAAAAGCCTATTAATAAATAAAGTTTCATTATTTTATTTATTTATTTATTTCTAGTTATTAAATAATCCTAATTTAATAAAAAGAAAATATATAGCAAGTACCAATCTAAGTTATCTTGAATCTGTTTATGAAGCCATCCAACAAATCAATGTGATAGACGAATTAATGAGAAATATTGGGGTACCGCCCATTAATGGAGAATGGATGTCTCAAGCTAATATGTTACGAAAACATAGTATTAAATTGGACCTTGTTACAGAACATGAACGTGTTTGGATTAAAATTTTTGCACGTAATACAAAAGCAATTCGACATGATATGGATGGATTAGAGTGGGATGATGAAGATGATGATAATGATAGTGATTTTGAGTATGATGATGGATTTAACAGTAATGATGATGAAGATGATAATAATAATAAAAATTCAATCCAAACTCATTTTGATCATTTACCTATCTTTAAAAAAGCAAAAACTTATCTAAGATGTGCACAATTATACCAATATCATTATAAACCACCAGTAGTTGTATTTGCATTTATGAAAGTGAAAGAAAATGAAGATCCTTTTGTACAAAAAATCATGGATAGATTAAAAGAAATGGGAATTTGTGTTTATTTACAACAACAAGATGGTGATAATAGTAATAATTTAAGAGATCATTATATACCTTATTTAAAAGAAAAAGGATGGGATACAGCTAGTATAGATCTTACTGCAAAAATAACAACAACAACAACAACAACAACAGCAACAACAGAAGCAGATTTATCTTCATTAACTATCAATGATAATAGAAGTAATAATAATGATCATAAAAATGAAGAAATAGCGTATTCCTTAACAACCAATAAACTTAATTTGGATGTAAGTACAGTTTTAGCCATTATATCGGAATTATCACATCATGTTTGTCAAGTGGATGAAGTGGAAGGGGAAGCATTAAAATTACAAGCAGCTATGGAATTAAAACATGTGATTTTAAATGATCTTGAAAAAATATTAAAAGGAAAGCAATTGTTTATGACTCAATGTGCTTATGATAGATTAAAAAGTATTATGGAGGTGGTGGCTGGGCCACAAGAAAAAAAAAGATTTTATTATTTATTTCCAAATGAAAAAAAGGATGATGATCATGAAGATAATGATGATAAAGATTTATGGACTATTTTAACACCACCAAATTTACCTATTACTATATTACCCGATGAACCTTCTTTAAGATTTAAACAATTATTAGAACTACCACCTAAGAGTGGTAAACGTCAACCTGGATCTAAATTAAATAATGGTAGAAAAATTCGATGTCGTTTTACTGATTTTCATGCTAATATTTTTGGTACAGCAGATACTCATCAAATGTCTTCCGTCACAGCTATTCAATGGATGCCTTTTGCTTTAGCGGAAGCTGGCATAACTGGTACATCCATTGTTATTCATGATCCAAGATCTTTAGCCGAACAAAAAATGCATGTCAATAAAAAATAAATGACTGATTAAAAAAAAAAGTATATAGATATACTTATAGATTTTCTTTTTATTAATAAATAGAATTATTATTATTATTATTATTATTATTATTGTTTTTGATTATTTATTATTAATAAAAAAGTTGATTTTTTTTTATATACATCATATTATGTAATAAAAGGCAATAGGGATAAATAATGTGAAAAGTAGTAGTAAAAAAAAAAGCGGAATTTTAATTACATTTTTTCATTCCTTTTTTTTTCTTGTGTTTCTTCCTTTTTTTACTCTCTCTTTCTCCCTCTTCACCATTCTTTTTTTTTTTTTTTTTATCTCTCTCTTTTACTTCATTTAAATAAATAAAAAGATGTCACTTATTTATGGTTTAGTAGCTCGTGGATCTATTACTTTAGCAGAATATACAAATAGTTCTGGAAATTTCACAACTGGTAAAAATATAACTATGAAATAGTAATAATAATAAAAAAAGGATAAAAAAGAAAGTAGGTTTAAAAAAAAAGGAAGGGGGTTAAAAAAAACTGGAAAGTGTAAGAGATATATTTATATGTATACTTCCTTCTCTTTTCTTTATTAACTTAATTTATTATTATTTTATTATATAAAAATAGTAACTCAAGCTATTTTAGAAAAAATACCACCAAATAATTCAAAATTAACCTATGTTTATGATGGGTAATTTATATATAAGAAAGAAAGAAAAAATCATTATTATGCTTGGCGGTTTTTTTTTTTTTTTTTTTCCTTTTCCTTTTTATTTTAACCTTCTTTTTCCTTTTTCTTCTATTTCCATTATTTGGTTATAAATAAATAATAGATACCTTTTTCATTATATTTGTGAAGATGGTATAACATATATGTGTATGGGGGATGATTCCTTTGGAAGACGAGTTCCTTTTGCTTTCTTACAAGATTTAAAAGAAAAATTCATATCTACTTATGGAAGAGAAAGAGCACTTTCTTCACCACCTTATGGGTTAAATGAATTTTCAAGAGTGATTGCTAAACAAATGGAATACTTTTCAACCAATCCAAATTCAGATAAATTAAAACAAGTTCATGGAGAAATTGAACAAGTGAAAGATGTTATGGCTCATAATATTGAAAGGGTATTGGAACGTGGAGAAAGAATTGAATTATTGGTAGATAAAACAGATAATTTAAATCAACAAGCTTTTGCGTTTAAAAAGAGAAGTACTCAATTAAAAAGAGCTATGTGGTGGAAAAATACTAAATTAATGTGTATGATTGCTTTAGCTTGCTTTGTAAGTTTAGTTAACTATACAAATAAATATTATTATTATATGCAATCATCATCAAATCAAAGAAAAAAAAAAGAAGAGATAATATATATACTTACTTTTACTTATTATTATTATTATTGTTATTAATATATAGCTTATAACATACTTTATTGCTGCTTCCTTCTGTGGATTCCCAAGTAAGATTTAATATTTTTTATTTATATCTATAAAATCGGATAGACTTAAAAAATTAATCCTTATTTTTATTTATTTATTTATTTATATTTATAGCATTTGCCAACTGTCGCGCCTAAATGAAAAAAAACAAGTACAAAATAATGATTTTGATCACTTGATATATTTTAAAATTGATTACAATCACTCTCATTCTCTCACTCTTTTTTTTTTATTATTATTATTCTGATCATCCTATTTATTTTTTATTATAATATATTACTATTATTTTACCCATTCAATAGTTAATACATATATTTGTATATGAATATGTAGATGTAAAAAAAAAATATTCATCTATTTTTAAATGGTACAAAGTAAAACATATCATCAATGATATTTTTAGTATGGTATTAATAAAAAAAGAAAACACGAAACAAAACAAAAAAAAAAAAATATAATAATACATATTTATGGATATATTAAAAACAGTAGTTTATTTTATTTTAATATAAATAGAAATATAATACAAAAGGTAACTCTATACTATACAAAGAGGAATGGATTATCACACTATTTATAAAAGAAAAAAAAAAAGGTTGTTTAGTAAAAAAAGGAATTAAAAAAAATAAAAAAAAACTTTATTTTTAATATCACTCTCTTTTCTTTTTTTTTATTATTATTATTATATCAGGAATGGCTCTTGTTGCGTATATAAGCCATCCAGAGTTTATGCTATCCATCATGTCACATTCGGACTGGTGCCAGCTACGATTCATCATTTTAAATAATAATAATAATAATAAAAAAAGAAAAGAAAAATGATACATATATCATTTTAAAATTCTATTTACCTTTATATTAAGTATATCATCACATGGGTATTTTTTATAAATAAAAGAAAAAAAGAAGAGAGAAAAAAGAGAGTCAAAAAGAAATTCGTCTTGTTAAATAGTTATCTCCTATGAAAAAAAATTTTTTGACTGGGTATTTTTTAGCCAATCATTTTTATTTCCCAATACAAAAAAAAAAATATGGAGATGAAAAAAAAAAAAAAAAATAAGAATAATCTATTCAATTTTAATAGTAATTCATCAATATCATTTTTTTCTAATTTTATTATTAATATATTTATTGTATGATCATTTCTTCTTTTTTGTTTCTTTTTCTTTTTATTTTAGAATTCAAGAATATTATATAATCAACATAGTATTTAAAAAAAAAAAAGAAAAAAGGAATTTGAGGCAAATATATAAACTTATTGTTAACTTATACCTTATTTTGTCGGAGTATTAAAAAAAGGCGCAAAAAAGAAAGTAAGGGATATATCCATCAAAAAAACGTGTACATGTTTATTTATTTTTTTAAATATTTATAAATGATTTTCATATAAAAGTCAATCAGTCAATGGAGATTATGACGATTTAGATAATATATAATATATATGTATATATATATATATGAAAGTAGAAAAAGATCGACTTATAAATATCAAGTTTTTTAAGTTTAATATACTTTTTAAGATGTGGAAATTTTTTATTTTTTTATATTTCATCATTAAAAAGATACACGTATAAAAAATTCATGATTAATTATTATCTTTTCTTTTTTTTTTTTTCTCTTTTTTCTTTTATTTCAAATCGAAATAAATAATAAAAAAAAAGAATGATTAAAAGAAAGATTAATAATATTTTCTTTATTATTATTATTTAAGAAATTGAGGCGTAAAAAAAAATGTTTAAAGTGATGTTGATCAGCAGTATCGGAATTATAAACAATATGAACATCAGGTGGTTTATTTTAACAAGTCATTGGATTTAAAGAAGTTGTAATAATAATAAATAAATAAATAAATAAAAAAGAATATAAGGGAATAAATAATTCCGATATACATATATCTATATATATATGTGTATATTATTTATTATTATTGTTCCTGGATCATTTATTTCATTTTTATTTCTTCTTTTCTTTTTCTTTTTTCACTTTTTCTTTTTTCACTTTTTCTTTTTATTGTTATTATTATTATTATTTATCCTTTTTTGTTATAAGATTTATTTAAAAAGATTGTTGGTTTAAAACTGTTACACAAACAATACTGCAAATACAATAGATAATTTCATCTTTTTTCTCATTAAAAAAAAAAAAAGGAAGCATTTCTTTTTCTTTTTTTCGTTTTTTTTTATTTTTCTCTATATTACTTCTATTATCTTTATATTTTAATAATAATGACAATAGCAGAGCAAATCATTCATTATATTCAATCATCAGCTAAAAAATTTCATTCAAATAGAAATCAAAATATAAAAAATGATGATGATGATGATTTAACAACCACAGCCAATCATATTAATCAACAACAGCAACAACATATTACTACAACTATAACTATTGTAGTAGATAACAATGGTCAACCAACTACTAAATGTATTCAACCTATACATTCACTTAGTAATAATAATAATAACAACTTAAATAAAAAGGAACGTTTTAAAAAACAACCAACTAAAAAATTATTATATTCTAATTTACAAAAACCATTTAAATCTTTAAAGTATCCTCCTACAAGTAAAATTATTCCTACCAGTAATAGTAAGTTAAAAAAAAAAAAATTAATGATGATGATATATATACATTTCACGTGGTAAACTCTTTTTTTTTTTTTTTTTTTTTTTTTTCTTTTTTATTTTTAATTTTTAATTTTTAATTTTAATTTTATTTTATATAGATCAATTATTTCAATTACCATCGGAATTATTTATTCATATAGTTACTTTTTTAGATTTAAAAGATATACTTACTTTATCATCTACTTCTCATTATTGTTATCAATTATGCGGTAAAAAAAACAATTATTTATGGAATCAATTATTTTTACAACATTATAAACAACATTATCATCAATTAAATCATCCTGGTCATTCATCAAAAACAACAATAATAAAAAATCGATTGAATGATTGTTATTATTATCAAGTTTATAAAGATTATACTTTATTAAAAAAAAGATGGCAACAAGGTCAAGCTAAAAGTGATTATTTAACAGGTCATGAAGATAGTGTTTATTGTTTAATATGGTTAAATGATCATCAAGTCATTAGTGGAAGTAGAGATAAATCAATTAAACTATGGGATATTTCTCAAAAGAAATGTTTATTAACAAAAAATCATCATCAAGGAAGTGTTTTATGTTTAACTATATCAAAAGATAAATCGTTTTTCATATCTGGATCATCCGATTCTACTTTAATTTATTGGTCATTGCCTGATTTACAACCTCTCAAAGTCATGGAAGGGCATTTAAATGGCGTATTGGATTGTAGTATTGTAAATGAAAAATATATAGTAAGTTCATCAAGAGATGCTACTTTAAGAGTATGGTTAATAAAAGGGGATCATCATCATAATAAAGATGAAATAGGTGTTCCTTATCATCGATTAGTAGGTCATCAAGGTCCTGTCAATGCTTTAGATACTATCCCTGATACTAATTATGTCATTTCCGCTTCAGGGGATGCTACTTTAAAATTATGGGATTGCTCTAATGGTCAATGTTTAAAAACATTTGTGGGTCATCAACGAGGATTGGCATGTGTTAAATACGATTCCTTTTTAAATTTAATTATTAGTGGTGGGCAAGATGGAAAAATTAAATTATGGGATATTAAATCTACTGATTGTTTACAAACTTTAACCGGTCATAGTGATTTAATTCGTACTTTGGATACTTATCAAGGTAAAATCATTAGTGGTAGTTATGATCGTACCTTGAAAGTTTGGAATGGTTTGGCTGGTCAATGTTTATTAAGTATTCATAGTGGTCATACAAGTTGGATATTTAATGTTTTAATCAATGGAACAAAAATCATCAGGTAAATAAATAAATAAATGAATAAATAAATATATATATATATATATATATATATAATTGATGAATTAATTATATTAATATATATATTTATATTAATTTATTTATTAGTGCTGGTCAAGATAAAAAAATGATGATTTTAAATTTTGGATATAATTTATTATACTTGTAAAAAAGAAGATTATATATATATATATATAAATAGATAACAAAAAAAAAAGATAAAAAAAGATACCTAATAATAATTTAATTAATATAAAACAATTACTATTATTATTATTTATAATTATTATTACTAAATAACCCAAACTAATATTATTACTATTACTACTATTACTACTTTTTAAATATTATAATGATACCACTTTATTCATTTAATATATATATATACATTTTTTATATAATAATCATAGAATAATAAATAAACAAATAAATAACGATAAACTACGAAAGTGTTTTAAAAATTAAAAAAAGGCTAAGTTTCTTAATAAGTCATGCGCCAAATATTATCGGCCAATGAAATTCGTTTTCTTTTTTTAGCTTCGTACTATTATTATTTTTTATTTATCCTCCTTGCTTATTTTTTCCTTTTTTCCCCCAAAAGTGTTTATTTCTCTGGCTTTTTTTTTTCTTCTTTCTTTCTTTTTCTTTTCTTTAACTACTACTTTTTTTTTTTTTCTTTTTTGTCATCATATTTTTTTTTTCTTCTTTTTATTGTAAATACTTCTTTTTTATTATATATACTTTAAAAAACAATATCTTTCTCATTTATTCTGCGAATAAATAAATAAAAAAAAACAACTATGAAAGTGAAATCGTTATTATTCTCAACACTCTTATTCTCATTGCGTAAGTCGCCGATTTTTTTTTTTATTAAACATATGATAATAATATATTCCTTTTATAATATTTTCTTTCCTACTTTGTTTATTGTTTATACTTATTTTTTCACTTGCTTTATGTATACTACTTTTCTCTATCTCTTTTTTTTTTAATTTTTTAATTTTTTAATTTTTTACTTACTCTTTTTATATATATATATATATATATATATTAATAATATTAGTTCTTCATGTTTACGCAGCACCTTTACAAGATATTTCAGTAACATCAGTTGATTTATCAGAAGAAAATATCAATACAAACAGCAATGGTAATAATGGAAATGAACATTTATATGTAACAGTAACACGAGTAGATGATCTTGTAGATGATGATGGATCCATTTTAGCAGAAAGAGTAATGGCTGTTAAAGTCACCTTTGATGTAGTTGAAAATCAAGTTCGTTGTAATGGAGTACCTATTGAAATAGGTGTATCTAATATTCAAGTTCAAGCTCAAATGTCATCTGACCCTAACAAATTATCCATTGATTCACCTGAAGAATTAGCTTTACTTCAAGATAGTTTTGATGTTGGTTTAGCTAATGTAGAAGTTACTGCTACTTTAATCGACGAAATGACTACTCCTGAAGGTATTACTTTCCGTCGTATTGCTGTTACTGAAAAAATTACTGAAATTAATAATCAAAAAGTGGTTCAAACTGAAGCTGGTCAACAAGTTTTAGATATTTTTGAAAATGGTCAATTAAATAAATATACTGTTGATCCTTTAACTGGTTTCTTATTACCTGATGAACAACAATTACAAAATGATGCCATGTTAATGGATGAACAAGATGGACAAAATCCTCATCATGGTCATCATCATGGTCACCATCATGGTCACCATCATGGTCATCATGAAGACCAAGAAAATGAAGAAAGTGAATTACCTTCTTTCTTAAATGCTGCTCCTTCTAATGGTTGTGTTACTTTATTAGATCCTCTTGTTCAATGGTGGAATCAACAATCTACTTTAATCAGAGCTACTATTACTGGTGCTCTTTCTGCTCTCTTCTTTGGTCTTGCTCTTTTCATTCGTCATTTAATTTTATCTGCTAATCGTGCTTATGAAGCTTTACCTCTTGCTTCTTATGATGATGAAAATGAAACTGTCTATGATAAAGACGATGAAACCATTTATGAAAAAAATCCTCCTGCTTATCAACATGATGAAAAGGAACGTTTGATGTAAATCTTTTTTTTTTTTTCTCTATCTCTTTTTTTAGTTCTTTTTCCATTATATATTATATATATATTTATATATTTATATATTTATATTAAATAAATAAAAAAATATATTTTAAAACATCAATTATATATATATATATATATGTATATATATGTATAAAAGATAAATGTATATTTATGTTTATTTATATTGCTTAATTTTTTTTTTTTTTCCTTTCTTCATTTACTATTAGTTAATATTATAATTAATACAAAGTTAAATATGTACTAATATATAATAATGTGCGAGCGAGAATGAATAATATTGATTAAAAGATAACGATTGTAATAAAAGGGGAATAATCATAATCATAAAAAAAAAAAAAAAGTATATATATATACAGTGTGTAAGGATGGAAATATTTACAATTGATATGATTTGTATATATATTATAAATCATTGATTGGGTTTAAGTCGAAGGTTTTCTTTTCATCCCATGATAAAAGGTACCAAGACGATCCATAAATTTTAAATAGGAATTCGATTTCATTTTATCATCATCATCATCTATACAAAGAATATGATGAACACCTATATCAGGTTCAGATCTTGATTTTCTTTTAAAAGTATTAAATCGACCAAGAGTAGTAGACATTGGTGATTTTTTTTGTGAATCTTCTATGGTAGATACACTATGAGAACTACTATTATTAGTATGATTGGTACTATTTAAAGATAATCCCGATAACATGGAACATTCACTACTAGTAGATGATAATGTATGTTGACTTGAATTAAAATGTTCTTGAAATCTTGACATTATATTTATATTTTGAATTTATTTATTTTATTTTATTTTTTTTAGAAAAAGTGATGATTATATATAATTAATATTACAAATCTTTAAAAAGAAAAAGGAAAAAGAGAAAAAAAAGAAAGAGAGTTAAAGAATTAAAGATTTATAGTTGTTTGTTAATAAAAAAAAAAAAAAGGATATATCAACCATCTTTTTTTTTACTTTCTGGGTTTCTTAAATGATACATCATGATATTTATTTTCAAATGAAGGTAACCAATCAATCCATCCATCACCTTTTCAAATCGCCCTTAAAAAAAAAGTGAGAGAATCCTACTCAATCATTTTTATTTTATTTTTTATTCAGTATATAGGTTTCTTAAATATCCGGTTTTTAATGAATTTCCTTCACCTTTAGTTGGTTCTTTTTTACAACTTCTTTATATCACCATAGAGTATAAATACAAGAATTCTAATGGTGTATAATCATTGCATTTTTTAATATTATTATTATTAAAACTGAATTTAAAAACATTCTTTCTTTTCCTTTTTCGTTTCTTTTTTTTCTTTTCTTTTTTTTTCTTTTTTTGAGATTTGATAAAGAGGCTAAGTCTTTAAAATAGGTAAATATTTTGTTATTTGTTTCTTAAAAAAAAAAGGTATACTTATTTTTTGAGACATAAACAAAACCTGATTAAAAGGTACCTTCCTATATACATCAATTTTATTTTTTAAGTTTCAGATCGACAAAACTTTTTTTTATTGCAAGGATTTACTTTTTATTTTATTTTTATTCTTATTCTCTCCCCTTTTTTTTTTTATTCTTTTTTTTTTTTTCCAAAAAAATAAAATAAATAAAGATTGATTATCGATAGTCGTCGATCGATTTTTTTTTATTCAGACTTATATATAACAAAAACCAGGGAAAAAGAAAGAAAAAAGCGAAGTTTAGAATTTTATCATTATTAAAAAATGAATAACTCATTTTTTTTATTTTCCTTTATGTATAACATCTTTTGAAAATACTTAAATATATACAAATGAAACTGACCACGTTCTTTTTTTTTTTAATAAAGGTGAGAATATTTTTAGGTAAAATATGATCTGTTTTTTTTCTTTTTTAGGTATTTTATTTGATAATTATATGTATATAGATCTCTTACGTTTCGCATAGTAAATGGCCAAGATTTTTTTAATCGTGTAAAATTTTATTGGCAATGATTCTTTTTTTAAGAAAAGTTCGTTATTTTTTCGAATTCTCTTCTTTTTCTTTTTCATTTTTATAATAATAATAAAAAAGCCTTGAAGATAAAATAAATGATTATTATTAATATTACTTGTGTTTTTTTTTTTTTTTCTTACTCAAATACTAACAATAAAACAACTTATGATTATACTGCTTATTAATTATTTTTAATTTATAATCATCTTATTTAAATAATAATCATCATAACTATATCAATTATCATAATCAATATCATAATCGCAAAAATAAAATAATATACACTTATATATATATATATATATATATATATGTGCATGTATATGTATATGTAAATACCCATGATCTAATACCCCTCTCATTAGGAAAAATAGTTTATAATTAATAAAATTTAATAAAATAAATAAATAAATTAATAATAATGAAAACGGATGTTTATTTTATTTTATTATTTTCATAATTAGTAAAATGGTTATTATATATTTGTATATAGATTAGAACTATAAAAAGTAAAACTATGGTACCTGATAAAATTTTATACTAGTTTTCTTTTATTTTCTTTTTTTCTTTAAGATATTTATAGTAGTAGTTTTTACCCAAACTGAATTTTATTTTCTTTATGTTTCAGAAGATATCTTTTTTTTTTTCATTTTATTTTTTTTCACATATACTTTTATCCGAATTTAATATTTAATTCTCAGGGCTTAAAAGAAAAAAAAAAAAGACCTGCATGATATTTTCTAGAATATAAAATCGATGTTTATTATTACTAACTTTTTTTTTCTTTTTTTGCATGAATTCTTTTTAAAGATCTGAATATTTAGAATGACAAGGTATTAAAAAAAAAAAATTTAATTTTCTTAATAAACATAGTTAAAATTTCATTGATCGTTTATATATTATTAAAATTAATATTAATCATAAAGATCTAAAAATGTGATGGATATCAAATTTTGTTAATTTATACCCATATTATACTTCAACTATTATATAAAAGGTTTCTTCTATTTTTATTATTTTAAAATAAATATATGAAGCACATATGTTTTTGAATAGTATAGTAAAGTTTATATTTGAATCTATATATAGATTATTATTATTATTATTGTTACTATACACTTGAAATTAAAAATGTTTGTTGATTTTCATTTTTGGGTGAATATTTTTTCCATTTATTTTATTATTATTATTATCTCAATTGTTGATAAATAATCCAATTAAATAAATTTTATTACTATGAAAATAAATAAATAAATAAAGAATAAAAGAATAAAAAAAAAAAGTAAAAATATAATATACAAAAATAATAATGATAATAATAATACATAAATATATATGATAAAAAAAAATAGAAAATGTTAGCTAATTAATTTAAATAAATATATATATAAATATATATATTTTTAAAAGAGGTATACTGTTTGAGTTAAAGGTAATTCAGAAACAGGATCACAAGTAGCAATAACACCATCAGCAGTGACTTGATAAGTTTCAGGATCAACATGAATTTTTGGCATAGCATCATTCAATTTCATATCCTTTTTACCAACGTTTCTACAATTTTTAACCGCTTCTACACGTTTACGTAATTTATATTTATCGATTGTTTTTGAATCAATAGATAATTGTGATACAAATACCATACAAGAACTTGATAAACTTGAAGGGTAAGAACCAAACATTGGTCTAGCAATGACAGGTTGAGTTGTAGGAATGGATGCATTTGCCTCACCCATTTGTGAATAAACAATGACACCACCTTTCATGATTAATTCAGGTTTAGTACCAAAGAATGCAGGTTCAAACATAACAAGATCAGCTACTTTTCCAACTTCAATTGATCCAATCAAATGGGAAACACCATGAGCAAGAGCAACATTAATAGTGTATTTAGCAATATATCTTCGAATTCGATAATTATCACCACGATCGTTTTTATCTTCTGGTAATTTTCCACGTTGTTCTTTCATTTTATGTGCAGTTTTCCATGTACGTAATACAACTTCACCTACCCGTCCCATAGCTTGTGAATCTGAACTAATAATACTAATAGCACCTATATCATGTAAAATATCTTCTGCTGCAATGGTTTCTGCTCGAATACGACTTTCTGCAAATGCAACATCTTCCGGTATTTGTTTTGATAAATGATGACATACCATAAGCATATCAACATGTTCATCTAATGTATTTGCTGTAAATGGTCTAGTTGGATTAGTTGATGATGGTAATACATTAGGTTCACTACATACTCTGATGACTTTTTAATAATAATAATAATAATAAAATAAGTATATATATATATCCATTTAAAATATTAAGCACTTACTATCGGGAGCATGTCCACCACCAGCACCTTCACTATGATAAGTATGAATTGTTCTTCCTTTGAATGCATTAATAGTTGATTCTACAAATCCTGCTTCATTTAAAGTATCAGTATGAATAGTAGCTTGTACATCCAATTCATCACAAACATCTAAACAAGCATCAATGGCACTTGGTGTTGTTCCCCAATCTTCATGCAATTTCATACCTAAACATCCAGCTCTAATATGATCTACAATTTCTTCTTTACTTGAACAATTTCCTTTACCAGTAAAACCAAAATTAAGAGGAATATCATCTGTAGCTTTCATCATCATTTCAATATGATGAGCACCAGGAGTACATGTTGTTGCATTTGTACCAGTATTTGGACCAGTACCACCACCAATCAATGTTGTAATACCACTTGTTAATGCCTATTTTTTTTATTTATTTATTTTTTTAAGAAAAAAGGGCATGATCATAAAAATAAAATTAAAATAAATATGTAAATAGTTAACAAACAAATAAATAAATATTTCATCTTTTTTAAATAAAGATAAATAAATAAGCATTCCTTTTTTTCTCCTTTTATTTTTTTTTTGTAACCCTTACTTCATGACAGATTTGAGGACAAATGAAATGAACATGAGCATCAATAGCACCAGCAGTGAAAATTTTACCTTCACCAGCTAAGGCTTCAGTAGCAGCACCAATGATCATACCAGGAGTGACATCTTGCATGACATCAGGGTTACCAGCTTTTCCAATTCCAACAATGATTCCCTTTTTAATACCAATATCTGCTTTATAAATACCAGTATAATCAATAATCAAAGCATTTGTTATGACTAAATCAAGCACTTGATCTTCAAAAGTAGCTGTGTTTGTTGTTTGACCCATTCCTTCACGAAGTACTTTACCACCACCAAATTTGCATTCATCACCATAATGAGTATAATCCTTTTCAACACGAGCCCATAAATTAGTATTTCCTAAACGAACCAAATCACCAGTGGTAGGACCAAAATGATCAATATAAGATTCACGATCAATAGTATAAGCTGGAGCTGCAGGTAATAAAGGTGTATTTCCATCATGTAAAAATCCTTTCATCGATAATGTATTGATGATCATTGGAAGTTTGGCAAAATCAATAGGTCCTGTTGCTAATCCATTTCCACCAGAAATCACTTTATTACCACCTATTTCTACTAAAGTCACTGTTTTAAAATCACCTGGTTCAAAACGAATAGCTGATCCTGCTGGAATATCTAATCTCATACCATAAGCTAATGCTCGATTAAAATGTAATGCTGCGTTAACTTCTATAAAATGATAATGGGACCCAACCTATATATTTATTGTTTAAAAAAATGATAATAATAATAATGAGTAAATATAAATAAAATATAAATAAAATATAAATAAAATATAAATAAAGAAAGCCATTTATTTGTTTATTAGTTTCATTATAATTACGTATATATACACTGTTGTTTATTATTATTTTTAAATTTCTCACATTATTGTTATCATCCTTTTTTTTGTTGATACTTTTTTTTTTTGTTATCGCTTTTTTATTTACCTGAATAGGACGATCACCCTGATTAGTTACAGTGATAGATAAACGTCTTCTATTAGGACATAATGTAATAGGTTGATCAGCATTATCAGGATCAGGTAAAATAGCACCAGGAGCATCTTTTGCTTCGCGTTTTAAATTGACAATATCATCCAAAGGAAATTTTTTATCATTATCAGGAATAGGATAAAAACTACCATAAAGAGCTAATTCTAAATTACCACTATCAGAACAGATAGGATCATGAACAGTCACTAAATAAGTACCATCAGGAAAAGTTCCTTCTACTTGAACTTCATATAAAGTATCCCATACATCAGGCTGGACGTGTCTTCTACCTAACATTTGTTTTCCCATATCCATAAGTTGTGCTACTGAGTATACACCATCCCTCATTAGCTCAAGTAATTGCGATGCTATTAATGCTGTTGCTTCAACATGATTTAACTTTACACCTCTTGCTAATCTACGTTGTGCTAATGTACCAACTATTTTTTTTAAAAAATATACAAGTAAATAATAAAAAATAATAAATATATGAGCAAATAAAAAAATTATGAATATACTACTCTTTCACCTTTTATTTTTAACTTATTTATTTTTACTTATTTATTTATACTACATTATATTATACTTACCCTGGTGCAATAATAAACGATCTAATTCTCTTGGAACTAAACGCATATTTGTATTACTATTATTTTCAAATAAATTAAAACTAATAAATAATTGGGAATTTCAAAAGGAGGTAAAATATAATATACAAAAAAAAAAGAAAAGAGTATGATATAAATGAGGATATAATATATTTATTATGAATATATGAATAAAAGGTTATTTAAACCTTGTTACTATCTTCTTTTATTAGACAATAAAAAAAATAGAAGGAAGAAGAGAAGAAAGAAGAAAAAGATGGAGAGAGAAAAAGTTAATTTTTCATTTTTGGTCGGAAAAGTTTATTTCAGTCGTCTTATCAATAATATTGAAATGATAATCAAACTTCATTTTTGATAACCAGCTTATCATACCCATATATAGATTAAACCGGCTTTTTAATAAGCGGTTATCTAAACTTGCCTCGGAACTCTATTATTACTTCATATTATTGTTATATTCATTCTAGTATATATATAAATAAATAAAGCATATGATCAACAATATATATCCACTATAGAACTGGTTATTAAAAATTTACTGCTTGTCTTTTTTTTTTAATATAAAAGTTGAACATTCTTTATTAATTTAATACTATTTTTCTTTTTCTTTACTTTTCCTTATATAGATAACATTTGTACAATGTCAAAAACAAAAAAGAAGGAAAGAAAGATGTGGAGATTTAAAAATGATTTTTCAATTTTTGACTTTCTTTCCTTTTTCTTACTTATTTTAAATCAAAAAAGAACATTATTGGTACTAAATCAAACGTGTCATTTTTTTATATAATATGAAATATAAAATTAAAAAGACTATTTGAATTTTTTATGATCATCCGTTGTAATTAATCATCATAAAACATTTTTATTAGTTTATTATTAGTTAATTATTCTACTTGTACATATTTATCTTATATGTATTTACGACTACTTTACGCTATTAATGCATTTATTACACTTGAGAACAAATAACAATAAAGTATGAACAAGCATTTTACCAAAAATTTAAAAACAACAAAACAAAGTAATTAAAAGCCCGACTCTTATATATAAATATATATATATATATATTTGTATAAATTATATATATTTGTACTATCATTTTTTATAGAAATTATTTTTGAAAGTTATTCTTTTTAATTCTATTTCACTTTTTCTCCTTTTTGTTTTATTGAAAAATAAAAAGACTTTTAATTAGTTAATTCAATAACATAGAGAGTTGGCAAATGAAAAAAAAACAAAAATAGCAGGGTGTTAAGCATTCAAGCATCAATAAAACAAATAAATTTAATAATGAACTGAATGAAATTTTATTATTATTATTATGCTTTAAATCATTTGATCATAGATGAATAGTAATATAATTTTAATATATATATTTATATATAAAAATAAGTGTGAGAAAGAAAGCATATAAAAAATAAGAAAATTATTTTTTTTTAAATGATGGTATAAAAATTAGAAAGAAAGAAGAAAAGGAAAAAGAAAAAAAAATGAAACCATAAAAAAAATGGATGATGATGATGATGATGTATATAAAATATGAAAGAATAAAAATATAATTAAAATTAAAATGAAGGATCAAAATTAATAATAGAAGATATATTCATAGGGTCAAGATTTAAAAGTTTATTAAAAGACATGACATTATTGAATTGTTGCTCAAGTTGGGATCGAAAGGTTGGATTAACAAGTTGTAAACATAATTCCATACAATGGTTTGAAGTAGTAGGAGTATATAATAAAGGAATCATTTCCAAAAAACCATGTGTGGCAGCATATAATAAGCAAGAATTAAAACCATCTGATCTGACTTTGGATGAGTAACCAGCTTGGCATAATTGTTTAACAATATCTAATTTTCTTTGTTGTACTGCCAAGTAAAGGGGGTCGTCATTATCATTACCAGCATCATCGGTACTATTAATTTTACTATCATCACCTTTCTTTTTTTGTAATAATAATTTAAAATAAGGTGATTCTTGATGTTCTTTTTGATATTGTAATAATTTACTTAATATATCACTTCTATTCCAAAAAACACATAAATAAATCCAACGATCTTTTTCATTTGGATGTAAATATAATTGGTCATAATGATTTTGAAATAAATAATACCATAATTGATTAGAAAGTTGATACTGATGAGGTCTTTGAAGTAAAGTAGTCATAGAATCATCATTTAATGTATGGATTAGTAACTGAAGTATATCAAAGTTTACGGATGATGATGATGTTGATGATGACTGGTGTAACAATGCCAATGTTAACGGGGTGTGACCAAGTTGATCTTTAATGACCGACGAAGCTCCGTGGTAAAGGAAATAATGTACAGCTTGGCATTGATTTTTTTGTACTGCGTAATGTAATGGCGTTTTCCCTTTATCATCTAAGATATTTAACCAATCTATATAAGATGAATTTGAATTTAAAATTGATGAAGAAGAAGAAGATGATGAAGATGGCGGTGAGGATGATGATGATGTTGTTGAAGTTGATAATAATATATGCTTTAATAAACCTTTTTGTTGCTCTTGTTGCTGTTCATAATAATGTTCAAAAAGATAAAACCCTTGCATAAACCCTTGATCTGCTAACATATGTATTGGTGTTACACCATGTTTACTTGGGAAACAGAATAAATCTACCAATCGATCTTTTGTTTTGTCTTCTTTTGAACACCAATGATCTAATAATAATTGGATACCTATAGTTGATTCACTTTTTATGGCCCAACAAAGTAAACTAAGTCCTGTACCTGGATGGCGAATATTGCAACTTCCTCCTTGATTTAAATACCTTTTTAAAATATTAATATCAATCTCTGGTATATGGTTTTTATTTTTGTTATTATTATTATTGTTGCTGTTATTATAGTTTTCAAAAGTGCCGCGTATAGGTGGTAATGTCATTTTTGCCGATATGCTTGAATTATCATTAGGTGATACTGGTGGTGTTGGAAGTAATGAAACACTATTCATATTATTCAAGAAAAGAAAAGAAAAGGAAACACAGTGAATAAAGAATACAATATATAAAAAGAAAGAAAAAAAGAAAAATAGTCTTTGCTTTTATGGTTTAGATTTTAAAACTCTTTCTTAAAAAAAAGGTGCTAGTGTATCATTACAAATATTTCTAAACTCAAAGTCTTGGCAAGCTGTGACATTAACTGTAATAATAATAATAATAATAATAATAATAATAATAATAATAATAAGAATAATAATAATAATATAATAGTGTAATTATTAAGAAAGAGGAGTGAAGAAAAAAAACGGAGTTTTAAATTTTATTCTCTCTCTCGGCTTTTTTTGTTTTTAAACTAGAAGAATTAATAAGTATATATACACATTAATAATATAACATTATTTAATGTTATATTATTGATTCAATTAGTTATTATTTATATATATTTATATATATATGAAGGAAAATGATAAATAATACAACCACTAAAAGTATAAAAATTCGGATTTTCCATTATTTTTAAAAAACTCCGCCATTGGATTACTTTAAGGATCTCTCTTTGTTAAGGTTTTATTTTCCTTTCTCTTTTGGGTATATTTCATATTAAGATATAAATCTTTATTACGTTTTCTTTTTTATGTATTTTTTTTTTTTTCATAATTAGCCTTGGCATTCAAGATCTAATATAAATTATGAACTTATCTTTTTAAACTTTCCCACATAAAACATTATATAATTATTTTTACCCTAAAAAGTACTATTAGCTAAATGAAGTGACACTTGATAGTCATATCAATGAATATATAGAATCAACTTTTTATGGTAAAATAATAATAGTAATAATAGTAATACATATTTCACTATATTCTTTATTTACTTTTCATTTTTTTGTAAAATCAAACAAATAAATAAATAGTAGATAAATAAATAAGCGGTAGGTGGAACTTTAATATTTATAGCAAACAAGAAAGAATATTTTGTCAAGTTTTGCAAAATGGGTAGCAACTCCTTATATAAAAGTATAAAAAAGAAAATACTTATATACAAAATAATAAAATTAAAATTTAGCTATTTAACCTTTTTTATATAATAGATGCTTTTTTTTAATAGTCTAGAAGAAATTGGCACATATAAAAAGACAGTTATGAATGAGCCTTTTTTTAATATCAGATTTAGAATCAAAAATAATGTTTTAAATGATTGATATTTATTTTGAAAAATGATAATAATGATAATAAAAAAGTATTTATATATAAAGATATATATATATTTATATGTGTGTGTAAAAAATATAAAAAGAAATATGATAGTACAAAATTAATAATTATATAAATATATCGAATACTGATCGAAATATAAAAAAAAAAAATGCAAAGAAAAAAGAAAATAGGAATATCAAAAATTGGCTTATATACAAAAAGTATAATTGGAAATGAATATTATATATAAAAATAAATATATATAAAAATATATGTATTGACTTATTTTTTTTAAAGTTCACCAGCTTCTTTTAATTCTTTAATTTGACCAGATGACATTACTTTTGTGGGATCAACGCCATACCAACCAATAATTTTACCAATTTCTTCAATACTTCTTTGTTTTGTTTCGGGGATAAAGAAGATTAAGAAGAAGAAACACAAACAAGCAAGACCAGCAAAAATTAAGAATACATAAGGACCACATGCTTGTTGTAAAGTTGGGAAAATCAACCCAATAATGAAATTACATAACCAATTTACAGTAAGAGCAGCAGATGAAGCACCACCAACAGCATAAGTAGGATAAACTTCAGCAGTATAAAGGAAAGGAATGATACCCAATCCAATAGCAAAGGAAGCAACAAATAATAATACACAAACTACTTGTAAAGCACCAATATTGAAAAGTAAACCTATCATTTCTAATACACCAAAAATAGTCATACCACCAGCTGATAAGATTAATAATAATTTACGACCTAAACGATCAACCAAAGACAAAGAAACAAAGGTCATCAACATATTTAAAGCACCAACACCAATTGTAGCATATTTAGCATTATCCTTGAATGAATTTTCAAAAATACTTGTAGAATAATACATAATGGCATTAATACCAGTTAATTGAGAAAGAGCATGGATCAACATCACCTTTACAGTTAAAACAGCCAATACAGGGATTTTAATAATTTGGAAGAAGTTTAAGGAAACTTCAGATTCAAATTCACCATCAACAGCATGTTGGAATCCAGCAGCAGAGTCACGATCAGTTCCATCAGGAATACCTTGTTTTTCAGCATCTTTATGGCCACCACCTTTAGTGGAAGATAAAACCATTTCAGAAAATTCTTCTTCAATATCACCATTACGTAATTTTAATAAACACTCTCTAGCTTCATCAATACGTCCTTTAGAGATTAACCAACGTGGTGATCTTACACACATGGGTAAACAAATGATTTGTACAATAGCTGGAACAATAGTAAGCATAACAACAATTCTCCATCCAACAGGTGATGATGTTCCAAGACCGATTACTTGAATAATGAAAATACCAATGGTCATAAATAATTGTAACAAAGATCCCATAGTACCACGATATTTTGGTGGAGTTGTTTCTGCTATATACATAGAAATCACCACAGTCATAAATCCTGAACCTATTCCCACAAAAATTCTTCCAATAGCAAATTGTGCACTTGATGTAGATAATGATAAAAGAATAGCACCAATAAAGAAGGTAACATTGATGGCTAACATGGAATCTCTTCTTCCTAAACGTTCTGACATAGGTCCAGCTAAAAGAGCACCAAGTAACCCACCTACAGCGTACATTCCTAAATAGACATGTGAATAAATAAATAAATAAATAATTAAATTAAAACAAAGTTCTAAATTTTTAATTTTTCCTTCCATCCTATTTTTTACCTGTAGCAACACCCCTATGTTTGTTAGAATAGTTGATAATTCAAGTGGAAAAATGGAAAAATAGAAAAAAAAAAAAAAAAAAGTTAGTATTAATAGTAACACGAGTATATTTAAACTCCATCCACATTAGAATGTTTTTAATCATAAGAATATTCTACTCCGCACTTCTCCCCACCTGTCAAAAAAATTTTTTTTTCCATATTTTTTACTTTCTCTTAGTTCATTTATATAATAGAAAACTTACCAAATCCAATCAGACATTGGAATACACTTAGGGAATGGGCTATTAGGAAAATAGGTAACAACACCTACTGGTACATCAGGACATTGTCTAACATAAGTACCTGGAATATTTAATGATGAAGTATTAAAACCAGAATTAAAAGCACCAAGGGAAGCAATAATTGCGCCAAATAAAACAATAGGTTTCAAGCTACTATTTCTTGAATCCATTTAAGTTAATAATGTGGGGAAATGAAAATAGAAAAAAAAAAAACGATAGATATATATAATAAATTAAATATAATAATAATTTAAAGGATTATAAAGAATAAAAAAAAGTGAATGAAAAAATGATTCGATATATAAAGGTAAAAAAGGTTTGAATCACCTTATTTTTTGTGGTGCAAGAAAAATAAAATGGAAAAAGAAAAAAGAAAAAGAAAAAAAAGAAAAAGAAAAAAAAGAAAGAGTTTAGAAACACGGACTATTTTTATATAACGAAAAAAAAAATAATCGTATATATTATATACTCAGTGCGCATAAAGCCATCATTCATCGGAATGAACAATTGTTTTATTGATGCTACCCTATTTTGGTAATTTAATAAAGAAGGGTGCACAACAAATAATAATTTATAAGGGTGCAGGTTAAGTAATCTATTTTTTACAACTTTTTTATTTGATAACGTGGTTCTTTTTTTTTTTTTTTGTATTTTCCGCATTCACCTTTTAAACATTTTTTGACAGAACTTATGATTTATTTTTTCTTTTTTTTTGCTTGCTTTCAATTTTATAAGTTACTAAAATCATCCAATTTTTTATATGATTACCTTATTATTATTATTATTTTGCTAAGTATATATATTATAGAAAAATAGAGATTAGAAACAAAAAGTAATTGTGTCATCAATAAAAAAGGGTTTAGTGGATTACGGTTCTATATTTAACTCTCTTTTTTATTATTATTATCTTAGTTAAGAACAATAAAAAAAAAAGTTAAATCATTTATCCATTTATAATTATCAATATATTAATATAATGATTGGCTTTTATGATTATTTTTAATATTTTTTGAAGGAAAAAAATGGGAAATGTCAGGAAAAATGTGCTTCTATTATAATTTTAAATCGCCGCTTCCTAATTAGGAAAAAGTATCATTGAGATCTATATGCTCCGCTGAAAAAATTTTAGATATCAAAGATGATATCTATTTAACACGAGTATATATTTATGTATACAAAGATGATATGAGCTTCAATTGTTTTGAAAAAAAAAGTAATGATAATAAATGATAATCGTTTCATAAATAAACTACTTTTAGAGTAGAATGCGGGGGAATATAATAGCAAAAGTGGGGTAAACAAAGGAAATATAAACACATAAATTCTACGATGAACATGATTAAAGATATTAATGTAAATATTGTTATTATTTTTTTTCTCATTTATCCCGAATTTTCCAGTCAATTAAAAAAAAAAACAGGAACCTAAAAAGTACTTTAATCGAATTTATAATATAAATATATATATATATGAATTTTTTTCACAAAAAAAAAGCATCATTTTTAATAAACAAATACGATCCTTATTTTTCCGAGATGTTTTGAATCATAGCAAATTAAACTTTATTGGTCAGCATTCTTCTATATTTTCTTTTTTATGTTTGTTTATACTAGATATAATGGAAAAAATTGTTTATCAATCAGTTATACTTTTTTAAAAGTAATAAATTAGTAAAATAAAATAAAAATATACATCTTTTATTTTATAGCCCAATAATGATTAACCCCTAATCACAAGATTTATTCCAAAATATCTATCCTAAAACTATTGATGATTTTCAAATTTTACAAAATGTAAATTTAGAGATTTTATATAATTAATCAAACTTACTTCTGATGATTTCCGTAGCAACTTTTCCTTTTTATTCTTTCTATTATTTTTTGAAAAATCATACACTGAAAATACGTTTATAAATATAGTTTCAATTATAAAGTAAATCCGTCATTATCTCTTTAGCTCCTTTACAGGATTTACTTTTTTCTTGTATCAAAATATTTCTTATTTTACTATCACTTTTCATATTTTTTAAATTCATCTTTGTATGATAACAAGAAACATATTGATGTAAATAACCTATAAAATTTAAAGGTTGAAATGCACATAATTTGAAGATATGTATATAAATATAAATCATTAATTAAAGCCGTTACTTTCTTATTATCGTGTTTATTTTATTATTCTATGGTATTCTTATGAAAATATATATAACAGCCGATTTAGTAATACAATGAATTTGTCACTATCTTTTTAAGCACTTTATAGATTTTTGATTTTTTAGCATCAAAATACTTCTTTTTATCAAAAGAAGACAATGAGATGAAAAAATAGGCATGATCTTAAGAAGATAGAACAAAAATCTCATTAGTAGCCTATGAATACGTAATAAAGGGAGTACAACTTTTTTATTGTCAAAAAAGAATCTAAACTTTCAACATGCCTGTTTTTTACTCTCTTATAAATGTATTGTATTGTGATTAAAAGGTTTATCGAAATACTAAAATTAAAAGGAAAAAATAAAGTAGTTTAGATTTAGAGCGATTTATATAAAGTAAATAAATTCTTTAACAAAGTAATAACAATAATAAAAAACCAAATTAACAGTATCAAAGCTGTAAAAATATAATTGGCTAAAGATTAAAAGTAATAGCAAAAAAAAAGTCTCCCCTTATTTTCTCCCAACTGAATACAAGTTTTTATCCGTTTTTCCTTTTGTTCCTCTTTTTATTTTAATAATGAATATATAAAAAATTTATACGCATGTGCTTGGTTTTACTTGAATGATAGATTTAATTAAACAGTTTTATTTATATTGGAAAAAAAGTATCATTTTGGCGTAATACAAGTTTATTAAAGGAAAAAAATCACAGTAGTTTTACGTGTAGTGTAACCTTTCCTTATTTTTTTGTATTTATATATAATTATTTTTTGTATTTTACTAGATTATCTAATTATAATGGTTTGAACTAAAGAGTACATAAAGCTTGGTCTCAAGAATGACAGTATCTTTATTTGACAAAACTATGATCACACTATCACACCTGGAAAAAAATATTTGGAAAATACAAACGAAGCTTCCTTATGTTGTCAAAATAGAAAGATTATTTTTAAGTAAATGATGTTTTATATATATGTATACTTATAGTAAATGTTATGAAAATTAAAAAAAAAAGATCACTAAAAAAATATCAGGATTTAAAAACCAAATTATATTTCAAAAGTATTACATCAATAGCCTACTTTTATTTTATGATAAATTAGACTATTTCAAGTATGAAGAAAATTTTGACTGGCCAAACGCTCTCAAATTGATTTGATGTAGAAAGATCTTTTTCCAAAAGAAAAGGTTGGAACTGTAATTTGAAATAATTTTCTTATATGGTAATATAATAAATGGTATTATTTAATACATATTATTTATGTTTAATATATTATTACATAGATAATAAAAAAAGCCTATAGATCCCAAAAATCACGCATATACTGAAAAAACAATAAAAAACTTAAAATGTTATAACTCTGGAGTTATACAATCCTTAAAGGAATATAAAGTCATTGACTAAGAAAAATATAATAAACCTAAAATCACCTACATAAATAAACAAGGTCAATAGTAAGTATTATTACATATATCTTTGACTATATATAAATTATTGGTTTGGAATTCATAATTTGTATAAAAGTAATATAATTATTTAGGTTTTAGAAAATGGAGAAAAACAAATTCCTTGTCACGCTTGTGGGAACTATAATAATTTGGAAAAATATAAAAATGCTCAATATGATAACATCATATTAAATAGGTACTTAATATGTAGAAAAAAGTAGCATGAACTTGTTAGGAAAGCATGTAAATAAGGGAGTAAGCTGGAACTGGATATATATTAATAAAGGAAAATAGGATGAATGGTTATACAAATGGATTGTTTCTTATAATTTCGACTATAAGTTTTTAAATAATTTATCATCAAATGGTCAACTAAGATTAATGGATTCAATATTTAATAATCATCCTTAGCAAACAGATATAAATATTAATGAAAAGTTAACATTTAATGAAAATACCTTTTTAAATTACCTGTATCATGCTTTTGGCAAACACTCTAAAGGCCATTTTTTACCTTTTCAATAGTGGAGTTAAATCACAAAAGGAATTGTTTTTAATACTCGGTTTGTATAATTGGATATATATGGAAATAGATTTAAACAAAATTATATAATAAAATATTATATGTATAATGTATAATACAGGTTTAATTAATAAAAGATTATTTTATATAACAATTATTTTTTATTATATAATTATTTATTACATTTTATTTTACTATGATGTTATATTTTTATATGTGGAATACAACATTTTTCTAATTTATATAAAATTGGTCACTCAAAAAAAAAAAAAAGAAATAGACCAACATAGTACATAGAGTTATTTGCTACGTGTTCTATAAATAAGGGCATCACCCAATTTCCAGTAATGCTGTTTAACATATAGACGGAAATAGATAAAACAATGTACCCCACAATAAATGGAATAAATCATATAAAAAATTAC
The DNA here is from genome assembly GCA_037043795.1 of Cunninghamella bertholletiae. Lineage (NCBI taxonomy): Eukaryota > Fungi > Mucoromycota > Mucoromycetes > Mucorales > Cunninghamellaceae > Cunninghamella > Cunninghamella bertholletiae. Next base: position 186,759 of record JAZGVP010000001.1, read on the forward strand.
AAGATAATAAAACAATGTCACCAAGAGTGTTTGTATATGGTTATCTTCGATGGGTTGATATAAAAAAACAAAGTATCGACCATAGGGATGAAAGTAAATGTATCACGTGAAAATGGTACTGTTATTAAGACTTTAATACTACTAAAGAATTAGCATCAAATCTTGAATTACCATATTATGCAGTAAGATAAAAGCTGAAGAATAATTATGATACCTTCTCCATGAAGCTGATGGCCACATAATTTCTAAAGGCTCCCATAATGAAAATGAAAATATGGATGAATATTTAAAATTAATTTTTACTAATAGTAATTTCACAAGTTTTGATTATGATACAGTGACTCCAATGGCAATGCTAAGATGAAGACAAATATAATGTTATGATTTTGGAACAATAAGATGGTGAGTTTATAACTGTAAAAGTCAGAAAGGAGAGGAATATCTTCATTTTACTACATATCTCTCTAATAACCGTGTTAATATTTTAGTATCTCGTGCTATAGTTTATGTTTACAAAAAAGATTACTATGATGTAGGTTGCAAGATTATAGACCATGTTGATGGTAATCGTAGAAGCAATCACACCAGCAATCTTCATTAGAAGTGTTGACATAGACAGTGAAGATCAACCATCTGGCTTATTGTAGGTGGGATCTGATTATGATTCTAATTCAGAAACTGATCTTAGAATAATTATATAATGGTACATTTTTTATAATTTTTTTTATTAAATTTTTATATTATTCTACATTTTCTTTCGTTGTGTTTTTTTATATAACCGTTTTTTATATATTTAATTTTTTATATAAATTTTTTATAATATCATTTTTTTTCATTGCATTTTTTATTCAATGGTTTCTCTACTTGATTTAATATATATAAAATAATAGAGGTGACACTTGACTTATGCTAATATAAAAATACTAATGCATTAGTTACTATAAAAAGATAATAATAATGTATAAACTAAAAATTAAAATTATCAAAAAAATACTTTTTTTTTATTTTTTCCTTTCGATTTCTTTTTTTTTTTTTAAAAAAAATATAAGATCTTACATATCAAAATAATTTTTATTAATCTTTACTTCTAAAGCAATTTGTATGGTACTTTCTGATGATTTTAAGTTATTAAAATTTCATATTTTTATATAAACCATTCAAAATAAACATTCATCAATTGATTTTGTACCTTTGTTTATATAGTATAATATCCGTATTTAAATTGCTTATTTTAATAAATTTATAAAAATATATAGGTATGAGAGTATATAAGTTTCAATATAAATAATAATAAAAATAAGTAGAAAGCACGATTTATATAAATATAAATATATTCATATAAATTTTTATATACATGTTGAATAAAAAAAAAATTGAAAAAATAAAAAATAAAATGAATCCAATATTGGCTTGTTTATATACAGATGCAATCATTAAAGATGTATAATAATAAAAAATTACATTTTATCAGTCTTCTTGAATTCATTCGTTTCATTGGAAGATGATACTAATTTAACAGGATCAAGGTCATACCAACCTAAAGTTTTACCAATTTCTTCAATAGATTTTTGTTTTGTTTCAGGTATAAAGAGGGTAAAAATAACTAAAGAAATAAAAGAAAAGCCAGCGAATATTAAAAATACATAAGGACCGATGGTACTCTTTAATGTAGGAAAAATAAAACCAATGATAAAGGCACATAATAAATTGACGGTAAGAGAAGCAGATTGAGCTGCACCAACAGCATAAGTAGGAAAAACTTCAGTAGTATAAGTATAGGGAATAATACCAAATCCAACAGCAAAAAAGGCAACAAATAATAAAACGCAAACTACTTGTAAAGCACCAATATTGAAAAGTAAACCAATCATTTCTAATACACCAAAAATAGTCATACCAACTGTTGATATGATTAATAATACTTTACGACCTAATCGATCAATTAAATAAGTGCCTAAAATGGTTGACAATACATTCAAAACACCAACACCAATTGTAGCATATTTAGCATTGTCATGAAAAGAATTTTCAAAAATACTTGTAGAATAATACATGATTGCATTTATACCAGTTAATTGAGATAACCCATGAATCAATAATACCTTAATAGTAATAATCGCAAATACAGGTACTTTAATCATTTGGAGGAAGCTTAAAGTAATATCAGATCCAGATTTATTAAGTTGTTGATTACCATCAGCCTCTGCTATAATGGTGGGTGTGTTTTGAAATCCAGCTGCAGAATCATGGTCCTTAATTTGCTCTTGATAACTAACCTTTTCAATATCATCATGATCATCACTAATATTATTATTATTATTATTATTATTACTATTTGAGGTTGATAACATTTCAGCTAATTCGTCTTCAATATCACCATGTCGTAATTTTAATAAACTTTCTCTAGCTTCATCAATTCGACCTTTGGATATTAACCAACGTGGGGATCTTACACAGAAAGGTAAACTAAGAAGTTGAATAATAGAAGGAACAACAGTAAGAGCAACAACGATACGCCATCCAATAGCTGAAGAAGTACCAAGACCAATAATTTCAACAATAAGAATACCAAGTGTAATAAATAATTGTAAAAAGGATACCATAGCACCACGATGTTTTGGTGAAGATATTTCAGCAATATACATACCTTTAAAAAAAATAGAGAGAGAAAAGAAGAAGAAAACATGAGTATAGATTATCATCAATATTATTTTACTTAATATTTCTATAAGTATTATTAGTATTATTATTAATCCTAACCTCCTGCAGCTATCATTGAACCTGCTCCAATACCAACAAATAGACGTCCAAAAATAAACTGTGTACTAGTTGTAGATAAAGAAGTAAGTATAGCTCCAATAAAAAAAGTAATATTAGTCACCAACATAGTGTCTCTTCTTCCAAATCGTTGTGCTAAAGGGCTTCCTATTAAAGAACCAACCAAACCTCCAAGTGGGAAAAGTCCGTTAGCTGTTCCCCTATATATTTGTATTTATCCAAAGTAGTTATAATAAATCATTTATAAGTAGTATATGGTGAGGAAAAAAAAAATTGATTAGCACACGTAAAGAAATACATAGATTTCGACTCCGCCTTTTTTTTTTCTTGTTTTTACAAACACAACTGTCAAAAATAAAAAATAAAAGAGGTCCACTTACCAAATCCAATCTGACATTGGAATACACTGAGGGAATGGAGAATTAGGATAATATGTAACAACACCATTAGGTACATCAACACAATTTTTAATAAAAGCACCTGGAATATTTAATTCTGCATTATTATAACCATAATTAAAAGCACCAAGGGAAGCAACGATGGTACTGATTAAAACAGTGGATTTCAATTTACTATTTCTTGAATCCATCAAATTATTTATCCAATTTCTTTTCTCTTTTTAATGAAACAAAAAATAAAATAAAAGAAAGAAAGAAAAGAGGAAGAAGAATAATTAAAATAATTGATTTATAATACAAATCAATTGAGATAATAACAATAAAGTTAAAAAATGTAAAAAAGTTGAAGAAAGTTGAAAAAATATAGAAAAAAAAATATATAAATCAATTTATATGAAAATCTTTTTCATCAAAAAAATAAAAATAAAAATAAAAAATCGTAATAATAATAGCAGGTATAAAAAAGGTATATGTCTTATTTTAGAAATATGTAAAAGAGGTGAACCAATAAATCTGTGATAAAATCAGAAATAAACTTTTGTGTTATCTAGATGTTTTTAAGCTCCAGACTTCTTCCTTTTTTTTTTTAATATAAAAATAATAATACTAAATAGAGATCGTATACAGTATATATAATTTTATTCCATATTATTTCCTTTTTTAAGTATTATTTTCTTTATCATTTTAAAAAATTATTAATAATATCATTATACTCTTTAAAAAAAACATTTATTATGATTTTTTTTCTTTGTTTTTTTATTTTATAAACATAATTAAAATAAAATAAAATTAATTGATCCAGAAATATTTATTCTGATTGTTTTTTTTTTTATATGAATATATAAAAAAATTTTTTTTACAGTTGGATGCCGATGACCCGGGTATGATAAAAAAAAAAAGGATCAGAGAATATGGAGAAATAAAAATAATAAATTCTACGATTGAATAATATATTATTGAGTATACCCATTCACTTTTTTGCCTAAAAAGGGGTTCCTGAATAGTTTCCAAAAAAAAAAAAAAAAGGAAAAGGGAAAAGGAAGAAAAATCATTTGTTCAACTACTTGTAACCTTCAAGTGATTGTTTATTTATGTAAAATGGAAGATCTTTATTTTTCCGAATTGTGTGTGTAATGGTTTTATCTTTTTATAGTTATTTTCACATATTGTGGATAGATAGATAAATAAAAAGTAGGAACAGAAAAAAAAAGAGAAAAAAGAAAAAACGATTTCATGATTAAAGGGTACTTATGAAAAGTATTATATATTTAATTTTTAAATGCAAGTTAGTTTATTTTTCTACCTAATTTTTTATACCTTTAATAAGCGTTTTTTTTTAAAAAAAAGAAAAAAGAAAAAAAAAAAAACCACTCCTCTTGAAGTTTATTTTCATTTTCGTGAAACGAATAATGTTCTTGATTATTTGTGTGTTATTTTCTTATTGTCTATATACCAGTGGTTTCACATTTTTATTTATTTATTTATTTTCTTTTTCAAGTGATTTTTTTCTTTATGAAGCTGGTGATGATTTTGATTTTCATTATTGTTTTAAATTATTACCATTTTACCAAGTAATCATTGATGATATTGATATACAAATTAATAATAACAATAATAAATGAGATATATAAATTCAAAAGCGCTCATATTTATAATTAATGGGTTAGATAAATTACAACTATAATTTTTTTTTTTGAAATTGGAATGAACGTTGTTGATGATTAATTACATCCTAAAACTGACTAATTATAAATAAAAGTTCATATAGTTATTATTTTTCTCTTTTATAAATATATATAATTAGAATCAGATTCCTTTTATATATAAATTAGATGCTATATATAGTTGTAGATCTTTAGTTACATAATTTACATTTCCAATGAATTTGCAAGAATGATCTAAAATGATCATCAATCAGTTATTTTTTCATATTTATTTAGATGGAATAGTATTTGTTGTTAAAAATATTTAAGTTAATGAATATATATGATGGTGTCTAATTGTAATTAAAAAATGATAGTAATAAAAATTAATTTGAATAAATCAATAATTTTTTTTTGTATGAAGTTTTATATACATATACATATATATATATATATATATATATATATATGTAAATGAAGAAAAATAAAAATGGAATTCCAGTATTGGTCTTTTTATATACAGATGCAATCATTAAAGATGTATAATAATAAAAAATTACATTTCGTCAGTCTTCTTGAATTCATTCATTTCATTGGAAGATGATACTAATTTAACAGGATCAAGGTCATACCAACCTAAAGTTTTACCAATTTCTTCAATAGATTTTTGTTTTGTTTCTGGAATAAAAAAGATAAAGACGATGAAGGCAAAGAAAGAAAAACCTGCAAAGATTAAAAATACATATGGACCTATAGCATTATTTAATGATGGGAAAGTAAAACCAATAATAAAACCACATAACCAATTGATAGTTAGAGCAGCCGAAGAGGCAGCACCAACAGCATAAGTAGGAAACACTTCGGTAGTATAAATATAAGGGATGATACCTAATCCAATAGCATAGAAGGCAATAAATAACAATACACCAATCACTTGTAAAGCACCAATGTTGAATAATAAACCAATCATTTCTAATATGAGGAAGAGAGTCATACCAGCTGATGATGTTATTAATAATACTTTACGACCTAATCGATCAACTAAATAAGAGCCTAAAACTGTTGCTACCATATTTAAAACACCCACACCAATTGTAGCATATTTAGCATTATCATGAAAAGAATTTTCAAAAATGCTTGTAGAATAATACATGATTGCATTTATACCAGTTAATTGAGAAAAAGCATGGATTAATATTACTTTCACAGCTAAAATAGCCAATACAGGTACTCTAACCATTTGGAAAAAATTTAAAGTAACATCAGATTTAGATTTATCAAGATGATCATCCTCTGCTACAATGGTAGGTGTGTTTTTAAATCCAGCTGCAGAATCATTGTCTTTAATTTGTGGTTGATAACTAACATTTTCAGTATCATCATGATTATCGCTATTATTATTATTATTATTATTATTATTATTATTTGAGGTTGATAACATTTCAGCTAATTCGTCTTCAATATCACCATGTCGTAATTTTAATAAACTTTCTTTAGCTTCAATAATCCGACCTTTGGATATTAACCAACGTGGGGATCTTACACAGAAAGGTAAACCAATAAGTTGAATAATAGAAGGAACAACAGTAAGAGCAACAACGATACGCCATCCAATAGCTGAAGAAGTACCAAGACCAATAATTTCAACAATAAGAATACCAATGGTGTAAAACAATTGTAAAAAGGAAACCAAAGTACCACGGTAATTTAGTGGGGCAGTTTCAGCTATATAAACGCCAACAATAACAGTCATTACACCAGAACCAATACCAATAAACAAACGTCCAAAAGTAAATTGTGCACTTGAAGTAGATAAAGAAATGAGTATAGCACCAATGAAGTATGCAACATTAATAACCAACATAGCATCTCTTCTTCCTAATCGTTGTGCTAATGGACCTGCTAACAATGACCCAAGTAAACCTCCTACAGTATAACTTGAATTTGCTATTCCCCTATAATTTTTTATTTACCCATAGTTATTATAATATCATTTATAAATTGTATATTGTAATAAATGTGAAAAAAAAAGGAAAGAGGAGAAAAAAAATCAGAATAGGAAAAAAAATATACGCCAATTTAAACTCCACTTTTTTTTTTATTGCAACTGTCAGAAACTTACCAAACCCAATCGGACATGGGAAGGCATTGAGGTAAAGATGTATTAGGATAATAAGTAACAACACCATCAGATACACCAGTACAATGTTTAACAAAAGCACCCGGAATATTTAATACGGCACTATTATAACCATAATTAAAAGCACCTAATGAAGCAAAAGCTGCACCAAATAAAACAGTGGATTTCAAGCTGCTATTTTTTGAATCCATCAGGAAATATATGATTTATTTATTAATTTATTTATATATTTATATAATAAAAAAAAAAAAAAGGATAGATAATGAAATAATTGATGTATAATTATATATAGATATATATAATTATATATAAATTTTAAAAAGATAAAAATGAAGATAAAAGAAAAGATAAAACAAAAAAAATAAGATTAAAGTATATAAATCTAAAGAATTTCTTATATGGAAATAGATTTTATATGGAAATATTCAAAGAAAATTTTACACGGTAAAGGCATTAAAAAAATTTTTTTTATATGGTAGTATACGAGTAAATTTTATATGGAAAGAAATTTTATATGGAAATATTCAAAAAAAAAAGTGAACCAATAAATCTGTTATGAACTAGAAAAAAAAAATTAAACTTTAGTATTTTACGATATTCTTAATTTCCATAAGCTGATTATCTTCTTTTAAATATTGTTTTTTATTATTATATAATATATTTTAATATGATAAAAATAATATAGCAATACAAATAAAAAATGATTATTATTCACCTTCATCATCATCATCACGTTAAAAAGTTGATCAAGTAATATAATCTTAATATATTCTCCTTAAAAGAAGATCACTGTTTATTTAGTTTAAAAAAAAAAATAAAACTAAAATGCGTACATTCAGAAATATCTATTTTTATTATTATTATTATTTAAATGAATTGATCCAAAAATACACAATATTTTTTTTTCTTAAAAATCAATTGAATGGCCGATAGTACGGGTGCATGCATTATTTATAAGATGATCGATGGTAGAATAAAATTGTAAAGAAAATAAATTCTATGATTGATTATATAAATTAAAAGAAAGCCACCCATATATTTACTTAAAAAGGAGTTCCTGAAAAAAAAAAAAAAAAAAGTAAATAAATAAAGTTCCATACATATATATATATATATATTTAAACTTTGTCCAACATCAAGTGATTGTCTAACAAAGAAAAACAGGAAAATCTTGATTTTTACCAAATATGTACAATGGTTTTTACCTAATCGTTATTTTCACATATATTTAATATATATATATATATATATATATATATATATATGTATATATAAAGAATCGAATGATTAATTTAATTAAATAGATATTTATATAAAGCTTTTATATTTATAACAACTAGTATTATCTAGTGCATGATTTATAAAATCTTTTTCAAATAACTTGTTAATCAATTGCTTTTGTATATTCATTTAGGTGGGACAACATTTGTCGTGAAATAATTAAAGTTTATAAATAATAAAATAAAATAAGGAAAAAAGAAAAACTTTAAATTATATAAATAGATATTTTTTTTTCATATAAATATATATGTATGATATATAGAACAGACTAGTATTGGCTTATTTATACACAGATGTAAATGTTTTGAAAATTGCACAAGAAATCATAATTCATCGGTCTTTTTGGACTCATTCATTAAATTAAAAGGTAATGATACCATTTCAACAAGATTACAATTCACATAAAGATTTAACGATTTAATATATTTTTGTTTTGTTTCAGTGAGAAAAAAGATAAAAAGGGTAAGGAAAATAAAAGATGAACCCAGCAAAGATTAAAAATATATGACCCCAAAAAAATTTCTAATGAAGAAAAAATAAAACTAGTGTTAAAACTAATTTGTAGCAAGACATGTACAGTATATGAAGCAACACCAATAACACAATAAGAAAAAGTTTCAATAATAGAAACATAATACATAATACCTAATCCGATTGAAAAAAAGACATTAATTAATAATAATAATAATAATAATAATACAATAATTTGGAAAATACTATCGTTGAATAATAAATTAATCATTTCTAATTGATGCGAAATAGCTGCACCTGCTGATGATCTGATCTAATAATACTTTACAACCCAATCGATCAACTAAATAAAAGGCTATTACTTTAATCGTCGTATTTAAAACATCAATATCAATTGTAGCAAGTTTGATATTATCTATAAAGTATTTTTCAAATATATTTGTGGGATAATATGTAATTATAATGATACCAGATAATTGACAGAATGCATTAGTCAATATCACTTTAAACCATTAAAAGAGTAAAAGCAGAAAATTTCACTATTTCAAAAAAGTTGAAGATAACATCAACAGATTCAGATTTTTCAAGTTATTGATTATGGTCATCTTCTATACAATCATAGGTTTGTTTTAGAATCAGATATGGAATTATGATCTTTATATTGACAACTAATAGTTTCAATATCATCATAAAATCCATTATTACTATTGTTATTAACTTTATCATCGTTCTTTTTTTTTTTTTTTTTTTGAAGCTGATAACATTTCAAAAAATTCATCTTCTATATCATGTAATTTTAATAAACTTTCTTTGGCCCATTAGTTCAATCTTTAGATATTAACCAACGTGGGGACCTTACACAAAAAGATAAACTAATAAGCTGAATAATAAAGGGAAAAATGGAAAGAGCAATGATGATATACTATCCAATAGCTGAAAAAGTAATAAGAACAATAAATTCAACAATAAATATACCAATCTTGTAATATATAATTGTAAAAATGAACCTGAGTAACATAATTCTTTGAAAGAGTTGCCATTAAACTTTAACTTGTGTACTAACAAAAAAACGTCCAAAAATAAATTGTACACTTGTTGCAGATAATGATAAAAGAGTAGTACCAATAAAATAGGTAATGTTAATAATTAATAATATATCTTTTCACTCTAATCGTTGTGTTAATGGATCTGCTATTAAATATCCTATTTAAATTGTCTATCGAATAAATTTCTTTAGCTGTTTTTCTATAAATTTTTATTTATTTATTGTTGTTATAATGATAAATTATTATTTACAGGTTAAAAAAAAAATAGATTTATATATGTATACGGTAAAAAATAAAAAGTGAAAAAAAAATTAAACGTAAGGTATTAAAAATGAGTCAAGTAAATTTCGTTTTTTTTTACCGAGTTGCGTATTGCGATTAAAAATTTGCCGATGTACTTTTAAAAAGAGATAGTAAGTTTTTTAAAAAAAAGTAAAGATATGATTAGTTAAAATTTAAACTCAGAAGCTGTCAAAATGAAGAAATAAATTTACCAATTCTAATCTGACATAGGAAGGTATTGTGAAAACGAAATTAGATGATGTGATCATATCATTAGATATATCAGTACAATACTTAATAAAAACTAGTGGGATATTTAATAATGATTCATTATAACCAAAAAAAATAAAATAAAATAAAATAAAATAAAACAGGAAATATGATCAGTTTATTTAAATTATGCTATAAATAAATAAATACGATATATATATATTTATATATGTAAGTGATGAACCAATAAATCAACTATGAAAATAAAGTGTTTGAAGAAGATTTTCTTAATTTTCATGAATTTTTTTCTTTTTATAATAATATAATAATAATGAATATTATTATTATACGATTACTAATATTATACAAGATAATCCCATTTTACTTTTTATATTATGTTTTTTATTTTTATTTTTTGTGCACATCTTTTGTCAATTTTTTTTCCTTTACAAAAAAAGCAATCTAGTTATAAATTGTTTATCTATATACCTTTGAAAGGAAATAAATATCTTTTTCCTTAAAGAAAAAGGAATAAAATACCAACTTCCATTAAAAAATAAATAGATGATTTTTTAAATAATATAGTTTATAATTGGATGACCGAATATGAGCGGGATATATAATATTGAAGTGGGGTAAACATGGGGAAATGTATGGTTTTTTAAGAAAAAAAGAAAAAGACACTTTATTTCTATTTTTATCTAAGAAGATACAACATATAACATCTTGCATATAATTATTTTATTTTTAAGGAAAAAAATATGGATTATCTTTATTTTTTCAGGTGTATAATGATTTTTATTTGATCACTATTCTTACAAATGACAAATAAAAAAAAAGGCATGGTTTTTCTTTTTCTGTTTACAAAGTGATAAAATAATAGTGTGACTATTTATTTATTTTATTCATTAATTTTTATTATCATAAAAATAAATAAATCCTATTTACAAAAATAAAAATAAAAAAAAAACGTGATTGAAAATGAATTATATAACAGTAAAAGTGTAAAATGTATGTTGTAAATGATTAAAATTAAAAGTGGTGAAACAATATTTTAAAAAAAGGATGATCTTATATAAACAAAGAGAAAAGAAAAGGAAAAAAAAAATGTAAATATAAACAAATGGACAAAAATGCAAAAGTATAACAGTAAAAAAAAAAAAAAAAAAGGGAATGGTTAAATTTCAAAAAGCAGGAAATTTTGATCGATGGGGATCGGATGCAGATGACGATGAAGAATTGGTATAATTTTTTCCATAAGGATGTTCAGGTTCTTTATATTTACCAAAACAGGTGGCATCACCGTCATCTTTAATATCAGGAGTGTAAGGGGGAGCATATTGACGATGGAAAACCATATCAAAATCAATAGAAGCAAACCAAGGATGTTGTTTAATATCCCTTTCACTAGAAACACCATATCTTTTATCTAAATCAGGTGTTAAAAGTCCCAATAATAAGTCTTTGACAACGGGATTAATATCTTCAGGCCAATCAATACGACATTCTAAAATGTTTTCATAAAGATTGACTGGATTCTTATCTTTAAATGGAGGGCATCCAACAAGCATTTCATAGATTAATACACCAAGGGACCACCAATCAACAGCTTTAGTATAACCATTAGATCGAATGATTTCTGGTGCCAAATAATCAGGAGTTCCACATACTGTATATGTATAAGATGGCACTTTTTTTGCAAAACCAAAATCTGTTAATTTGACATGACCTTTTCTATCTAGTAAGATGTTTTCCGGTTTTAAATCTCTATAAATAATTTCATTTTCATGTAAATATTCTAATGCTAAAATGACTTCAGCTGCATAAAATCTTGTAGCTTCTTCCGAGAATTTCTATTTGTTATTAAAATAAAATAAAATAAAAGAATAAGTTAATAACAAGAAATAAGAATAAAATAAAATAAAATAAAAATAAAAAACTGTCTTTTTTTTTTTCTAATTCATTTCTTTTTACCTTTTGTTTTCTTAACAACGTAAACAATTCACCTCCAGGTTCATAATCTAAAACCATAAATAAGTGGGTTTGATTTTGGAAAGCATCCCATAAAGTGACCAAAAAAGGGTGAGCAATATCACGTAAAATGGTGAATTCATTATTTGTATGATCTACTTGATTTTTTCTAACGACATCATGCTTATTTAATGTTTTGATAGCATAATGTTTCTTGTTAAATTTGCTTTGAGCTAAATGAACTCTTCCGATAGCACCAGTACCTAAGGTTTGCTTAATAATAAAATCATCTAATCGTAATTTACGATGCTTATTTCTTTTGACAAGATATTTTCTTCGATTACTGCTACCATTGAAAACAGCATGAGTACCATATTTTTTATTTGATCCAACAGTATGAATGGTTCTAAAATTATGAGATGATTTTAAGGGAATGCTATGATGACTTGATGAGGATTTAACAGATGCAGAGCTATGTGTTTTTCTTAATACTGGTCTTGAAAAATAGTCTTTGGAATTATCTTCATCTACAATGCGGGGTATATTAGTAGTTGTGTCCATGCTATTATTATTATTGTTATTATTAATATTATTATTGTTTTGTTTTGGTGTTAAAGAAATATCATGAATAAAAGGTAAAGGTGATAAAGGAGAAGCTTGGGATGGTGAAGTAGATAAATAATTATTTTTAAAAGCTGCAGAAGCTGATATTGGTAGAGAGGTTGCTAAAATATCTTTGTCATTTTTAATAGGTTCTATTACTGACATATGTAAACCAGGAATAGGCGCTACTTCAGAAATATTACTTGGTGTTCTAATAGGTGTAGTTGTTGTATTTGTTAAACCACCTAAATATTATTTTTTAAATATATATATGTATATACTGATTAGTAAACTGCTACTTTTTATTTTATATTCAAATAAAAAATAAAAAAGGGTCTTTACATTCTTCACTGGTAATACTACTGGTTACACTAGGAGTCCTGCTGGCTGATGGAGAGGGTGTACGACTACGACTCATTGACAAACGTAGTTTTTCTACACCTTTACTAATGATATCCATTTTATTATTTTATATGCAAAATAAATAAATAAATAAATAAAAAAGAGGTAAAAATAAGGAGTTGTAGAATTAAAAAAGAAGTAGAAAAAAAAAATTAGGAAAAAAGGAATGGAAGTAGTACAAATAATAATAACAGAAAAATGGAAGTTAAAAAAAAGAAAGAAGGAAGGAAATAAAAAAAAAGGAACCTGAAATATAAATCAAAGCTGGAAAAAATTTTATTTCAACTTTTTTTTTAAGCGGAGCTCTTCTTTATTAAGTTGACTTTGGTTGGCTCTGATTATCAAAGATAAGTTATTCTATTACGTAGTTTGATATGTGGACCCTCTTTATACTAATTTATCATTGGATGTATTAATTTCGTTGAAATTTGTTGCATATATCTCAATCAATTATCTATCTCTGGTTTTTAAGAATCATAATCATTTTTTTCTATTTTAACTTTAATTTGCAATGAATAATTATAATTTAAACTTAAAACAATATTAAAATTGATGAAATCATCATGTTTCAACTATAAATTTACTAAAAGCGGATAAATAGTTAAATATAATGTAAAAGAGCCAATAATTAATTTTTAATATGAACAACTTGTTTTTCTTAAAAAAAAAAAAAAAGAGAATAAAAAACCGTTTTCTTTACAATTTTTCTTTTTCTTTTTTTATAATTTTATCTGGATAGATTACTTTATCTATACCTGTTTTTTATTTTTATTTTTATTTTTTTGTTTCCCTTCTTTTTTATATCTCCGTTTTAAAGAATCAATCTGATCCTTATTAATCAATATACTAAGAATACTCAAAAACCGATGCTCCAAAAACACATTAAAAAATAGGCTCACAAAAAGTTTCTGAGTTTTAAATGCTATCAGAAAAAGTATATATAAATAAATAAATGGAAGCGTATAAAAATTTTGCCTATGCAAAGTTATTTTATATATGCAATATTATCAAAACAGTTATGCGTGAGAATACCAATACAAGTCCAATAAATATCTCATTTTAATAATTAACGTTATTTCATATCAATTAACATATCTATGTATCAAAGATAAATAAATAAATAACGGGGTTTCTTAATAAGTATTATTTTTACATATTATTTAGTTCTGCTGAATATAAAAAAAATTTAATATTAAACCTTATTAAAAAAATAGCAAGTTTGAGCAAATAATTTATTCTAATTATGACATATGAAAAAAAAAAAAAGATCATGAAATCATTATTAGTATTATTTTTTAATTTTTAATATGACTATAAAAAATAACAGTAAATATACATTAAATATACATAACAAATTAATATTATTCTAATTATTTTCCTTTTTCCTTTTTATTTTTTTTTTAAAAAAAAAGAAAAGAAAAGAAAATCAACAATTATTCTTCATCAACAGCATCTAAGGCAATCTTGAACATATTTAACAAATGATCACGATCTTCTAAGCCAACACTAACACGTACTAAATGTTTTTCAACACCAAATTGGCTGGCCCATTCTAATTCTGTATAATGAGCAAGAATGGTATATGGACTTGCCAAAGTAAAATTGGTACCTAATGATGGTCCTTTGGCACAATTTAAATGATCATAAAATTGGCTAGCTTGTTTTTCATTTTCTAGCATCATAGAGAAAAGACCACCATAACCACCATTTTTGTTTTTCACAGCAAGATAATATTCTTTACATGTATATTTAGGATAGAATACTTGTTTTACTATAATAAATAAATAATTAATAAATATTAGTTAATACTTTCTTTCTTTTTTAAAAAAGAAATTATATATATTTGAATTTACCTTTAGGATGAGAAATTAAATAATCACACAATGCCTCAGCATTTTCATTAATAATCTTTGATCGATCTCGGAAGTTTCTTGAGTTACGTTCCATAAAAACTGCATCTTCACCCCACACCAAATCTTCAAAGTCAGTTGATAATGTTTTTACTAATGAAGAATAATATTGTCGATTGGGATTCAATACCATGCTAATAATAATAATAATAGTAATAATAATAATAATAATAAAATCAGCCCTATGATCTAATTTTTTTAAATATATGTATATATATAGTAATAATAACTAAAATTATTTACCTTCCACCCATGACATTACTATCACCTGAAAATACTTTGGTTAAACTACTTACAACCATATCAGACCATTCTAATACATTAACATTGCTAAAGTTGCCGATAGTTTCATCTACAACAATAAGAAATCCATATTTATCAGCTAATTGCCTTAAACGTTGAAGATTAGGTGATTTTAATAAAGGATTAGAAGGTAATTCACAAAATAAACTAAGAATTCGTTCACCTGATTGTAATAGCGCTTCAAGTTCATCAACACTTTCGTCATCGCCTAATCCATAGAAATGACATCCAGCTCCAAATTTTTGTAAAATCTTTAATGTATCAGTATATGGGAAACTATATATATATAAAATAAATATAAAATAGATGAATAAGTAAAAACAAAACAGAAAAACAATTAATCTTCGTTCTTTTCCTTTTTAAAAATATTCTTTTAAAAATAAATGATATAATGATAGGTATAAAAAGAATAAATAAATGAAAGAAATAATGTACGTTCCTCTTTTTTTTTTAAGTGATTTATTCATTTTGGTCATTTGTTTTTTTCATTCTTTCAAGTGGACTATTCATTTTGGTTTTTTTTATATCTCTTTTTTTTTTTTTTTTAGTAGATTATTCATTTTGATCATTTTTTGATATTTATCCTTTTTAAGTATATTATTCTTATCAATCTTTTTATCTTTTTATTTATCCATTTTTCTTCTTTCTTTTTTAAAAAAATTACTTACCCAAAACAAACACTTCTTAGTTTTTCATCCCCAACAATGGTAGCTAAACGGAAAGCATGGAAGATAGCACTCATACCAGAAGGGAAAAGATAAACGTCGTCTTCAGATAAGCCTTTAATACCGCGTTCACCTTTTCTTTGTCTTTGTTGTTCTAAATCTTTTTCTGTTGATAAATCGTCATTATTAGATAATGAAGCATGATTGGCTATTTCTTCTTCAGTTAAAACTCCAGCAATACGACGTCTTAAAGCTCTCTTAGCACGATCAGCATATTCAACAGGTAAATTTCTACCATATCTTTCTTCAACATAAAATTTTTGATCAACATCTTCCACTTCCTCTTTTTCTTCTACATTTTCTTTTTTTTCTATAGATGATGATGATGGCTGATTATTATTATTATTTTGATTTTTAATAGATGATGATGATGATTCATTAGAAATAGATCCAAATTTACGTCCATAACGACCCATACCATGTTTAGGTTTTATGCTTTCTTCAATTGCTTGAGTAGTAGATGAAGCTTGTGATACTGATTCATTTTGATCTAAAATACGTAAACAATATTCTGCCATACGTGAAGAAATAATATCACCAGTATGCTGCCAAAATTGTTTTGCTACTGAAAATGCATCATTAGGAAATAATACAATATAAATAGATACTTTTTGGAGTTCACTAGTTGTATCTAAAGGTGCAATCCCACATTCTGCTATACGAATTAATCCCATACGTTCATGTGCTGGTGTATAATATTGTTTCATAAAAGTACGACATCTTTCAGCTACTCTACGTGTAGGGAATAAAAATGCATTTTCCGAAGGTTTACCAAACTTTTGGACAAGACGATCCCTTAGCTAATAATAATAATAAATAAATAAAAAATAATATCATTAATATATATAGACAAAATAACTTATTTTCTTTTTTAAGTATATATATTAAATCAATATCCATTTCCTTTTTTTTTTCCTTTTTTAAGATATAAATGTATACACGTATATAAATACAATAATCCCTTTTTTTTTTTTTTAATATATATATACATATATATATATATATATATATAAATATGTTATATCAATTTACTTTTTGAATATATGGATGAATAAAAAAACGAGGATAACCACATTCCATTTTATCTGTCACACGACGATCGCCTTCTTCATAATAAACATTATCTTGCCATGTTGGAAACATAACAGATACAGCATGAGGGGTATGAGCAGGAATAGCTGATCCTACCTGAGTTGGAGGTGCTGGAACTAAAACCATTTAAAATAAAATAAAAAAAATTTATTATAGTAGTAAGAGCTTAATAAAAAAAAAGTAGAGGTGAGAAATAAAAAAGAAGGAAAAAAAAAAGCGAAAGAGAGATTTAAGTTTTAAAATTGGTAAATTTAAAATTTATCGCTTACACCATACCGCATGACTCACATTGGCCAAAAATCGTCGGAGATGAAAATTATTTAATCTTTTTGATTTGAAATTTATGTAACCAAATCCATTTCCTTTTTTTTATATGCATTAAATGTATAATTTTTTTCAACTATTTTATTATTGTTAATTATTGTAATGATGATTATTATTGCCATTATTAAATGTTAAATATATATATATTTGTTAAAAAAAAAATAAACTATGAATTTTCTACAACCAACTAATTACCACATCCAAATTTTTTAAATTATTTATTTGATTGTTTAACCTTGTCTTTGTCTTGGTGCAGCTCTAATGATATCATCTACACGAAGAATCATTTCAGCAGCTTCAGAAGCAGATAAAAGGACTTGTTTTTTAAGTTTAAAAGATTCAGTAATACCTAATTCTCTAACATTAGCTACTTCACCATTAACCATATCTAAACCAGCAGTACTGTCACCTTGATAATGTGCAGCACGAAGTTGAGCAACAAGTTCTGAAGAATCAAAACCAGCATTATCGGCTAAAATAGTAGGCATTTGACGTAAAGCTTTAGCAAAGGATTCGGCAGCAATGGCTTGTTTACCGGCAACTTTAGTAGCAATATCATCTACGGCTCTAGACATTAACATTTCAGAACAACCACCACCTAATACTGTACGGGGTTCTTTAACAGTTTGTGATAAAACAGAGAGAGCATCATGTAATGAACGTTCAGCTTCATCTAAGATTTGTTGTGTAGCACCACGGAGAACAATAGTACAAGCTTCACCAGCAGCAACACCAGAGAATTTAATTAACTATTATTATATGATCATATAAAAATAAACACACCCATATATATTTATATTTAGATTAAAAAAAATAACAATAATGATAATATATATACATTTATTTTGTTTACCTTATCTTCACCAATAATAACTTCTTCAATTAAATCACAGTGACCTAATTTAACTAATTCAGGATGATCAAAAGTAGAAGCAATTTCACCGCCAGTAACAAGAGCTAAACGTTCAACACCTTCGAAATCAGCATGTTCGATACTAGCAATACCAGCATCAGCCATTAATTGTTCAGGCCAGTTATAAATTAATTGACGATTAACAAAGCAGTTGATACCATGTGATTTAATCTTTTCAACCTTAGCCTTCATCTTATCACGTTCAGCACGTTCTAATTCAGCAAGTTTACCAGTAGAATCTACACGTACACGAGCACCAAAGATTTTAATTTTATCGGTATCCATAGCTATATATTGATATCAAAAAAAAAAACCACATTAGCCATTTAATACAAATATTTATAAATATAATCTTATTTCATCATTATTATTAGCTTACGTGTATTAGCAATTAAAATATTAGCATTTTCAATTCTCTTGGGGCAATTGACACCAATCTTTTTATCCAAAATAAAACCTTTTTTTTTCATATAAACGAATAAATAAAAATGAATAAAATAATAAATTAGTAAATAAATCAATAATTCATATGTATTATATATATATTTTTTTAAGAAAAACCAATAATAATAAAAGTAATACTGATGATGATGATTATCATTTTTATCTTTTTTTTATTGCTTAAGTGATCATTATAATCCTTATTTTTTTTTTTACCTTCATCCAAGTATGAATCCATTAATTTACCACCAGGTTTCTTAATGATTTGAATATTTTCCAAGTTAGTTGAACCTTTTAAACGAAGAACAGCATCTACAGCTAATTCAGAAAAGTATTCTTTATCTTGAGATAATACCTTAGAACTAAGAGTAGTTTTGGCAATATTAATAAGATCTTTGCGGAATAAATCTTTATCGGCACTGTGATCGATAGCACTTGCTTCTAAGATTTCATAAGCAGCTTTTGATGCTAATCGGTAACCTTCAATAATAGTTTGAGGATGGATTCTTCTATCAACAAGTCTTTCAGCTTCACGTAATAATTCAGCAGCAAGAACACAGACTGAAGTAGTACCATCACCTACTTCATCATCTTGTACTTTAGAAATATTTACTAATACTTTGGCAGCAGCATTATCCAAAGCAATAGATTTCAAAATAGTTGCACCATCATTAGTAACTAAAATTTCACCAGTTGTTGCTGATTGAAGAATTTTATCCTATTAAAATAATAAGAGTAAAAATAATAATAATAATAATAAGAAAAAGAAAAAAACACATTATACATATTAATAAATAAATAATACACGTATATTTATATCTAAATAGTGTAAATATAATATATATATAAATATATATAGATACATATATATATATATATATATTCTGCTTCATCCCCTTTATTGTTATATTAATATTTGATGAATACTTACCATACCCTTTGGACCTAATGTACTTTTAACGAGATCACCAACAGCAATTGCACCAATAAAAGAAGACTATATATATATATTTAAATAAAATAAAATAGATAATATTAGTGTCAGTTGTTTTAGTCTCCTCGTTACGTTGCTGTATTTTTCTTTTTTTATTTCAGTTTAGTTATTTCTAATTTTTCATTATCCACTTTTAGAGTTGCAATATAATAGCTGTATTAATACTCATATTATTTTTATGCTTTATTGTCTTCCATCATCATTGTTATAAAAGCATTATTTACCAATCTAGCATTTTCAGCTCTTTCTTCAGTAGTTTGATCTTGGAAAATTTGTACAGGTGCTAAAGACTAATTTATAAAAGGTACAAAAAATAAGAATAAGGAATAAAATAAACAAATATAATGAAATGAGTTTTTTAAAGAAAGAAAAAGATGACTATATTATTCGTTTTAATATTTTTTTAATCATAGTTTAAAATATAAAGTTTACCATATTGATATAAAAAGGTCAAGATGATCTGATGAATATTTTATAAAAAAAAAGTAAAAAGAAGGGAAGAAAAAAAATTGCTGCCTGTCAAATTCAACATTTTAAAAAAATAATACGCGTAGTGGGCTCAACTGAGTTTTTTTTCAAGTGGAGCAAGTCACATTGTGCCAATTAATAAAAAAAGGAAAAGGAAAGTAAGATGCATTTTTTCATATTTTAAAATTCAACTTTACTTAAATAATAAAAATGAATATATATATATATATGGATAAACATTATTTTATTACTGTTATTTAATAAAATGATATTTTTTACTATTAAACTATACTTTTTATATAATGATCAAGCTTTTACCTAGTTTTTATATTATTACTGCATAAAAGCAACATTGCCAAGACTACTCTATTTTTTAAGTTTATCATCAAAATAATAATAAAAATAATAAAATCATTTTTACTGAGAAAAAAAAATAATTATAGTATATTTGAATTATATCAATTATTTTACATATAATATAAAGTTAGGTAGGATAGCAATAACAATTGGTCCATTATTATTATTATAGAAAAATAAAAAAACAGAGAATAATTAACCTTAATTAAATGTTTGTATATATAAATATTTGATTTTTAACTATTTGTTGTACTAAAAAAAGGGTAAAAATAGAGAGAAAAAGAGAAAGAAAAAGTATGAGTGAAAGTGTACCTATTTTTGCAATATAATAATATAAAATTAGTTATTTTAGATGGTTTTTAATAAAAGCATATATATATGAGTATTATTATTATTATTATACTTACTAAATAAGTGTCAAATTATTTATATATATATATATATTGATCTCAATATAAAAATAAACTTTTATAACTTTTTGTTTATGTGGAAAAATACATTGTCCAAATTTGGAAACTAAAAAATATAGATTATTTATATTTTATACCTGAAAGGGAGGACTATTCGATTTTTTTTTTTTTTTTCTCTTTCTTTCTTTTTTCACTTTTTTCAATTTTTTGTCGATTTTGCCACTTTATTAATATTTTTTTTAATACCAACCACTCAATTCCCTTATTTTTTTATACTACTTCTTTCTGACTATAAATTATTTAAGCTGGCTTCAAAAAAAGTATATAGTAGTAACGAATATGGATTCGATCCAAACGCTCCTCTTCTTTACCATTTTGTTTGCGACCCTAATGAACCAACAAGAATACAAATAAAAAAAGAAACAACTGCTACTGGCTATCCTCCTATAGTATTAGGTAATTATATATTATTATATATATTATCATTATTTACATAAAGAAAAAAAAAATAGCATATAAATATTCTAAAAAAGCAAAAATAATACTGTATATATATACTACTAAATATAAATATATATAAAATATATCTTTTTATTTATTTACTTTAAACTAACTATTTTCTTTTTTTTTCTTCTTCTTCTTCTTCTTCTTCTTCTACTACTACTACTACTACTACTACTTTTTTCCTTTTTCTTTACAACTTTGAGAATATTAGTAACTGGACCTTATAACAACAACAATGAACCTATTATAGATGATCAACGAATTGATCAAACTAAGAAAGTCATATATTTGGATCGTAGAACTCATCAAGGAACACCGCCAAATTGGTTACCGCAAGCTTGGTCCAAATCTGGAATATATCCTATACCACCACAAATGATTACGTTAATCACTAGTCTACCTTTTGATAGAAATGCAACTAATACAACTTCAGCAACAACAACTACAGCTAATACTAATCCAATGGGAATAACTGCAGCACAAAATATGATGATGCCAGCTATGTTTCCTAATAGTTTTTATAATCCCAACATGTTTTTTGGTGCTAATAATATGATGATGGGTCATCCTCCTCCTCCTCCTCATCCTTCGCCTATGTTACCGCAAATGATGCCAAATCTACTTCAGCAACAGTTACAACAACAACAATTATTTCAAATTCAACAACAACACCAACAGCGATTACAATCCATGAATAATAACAATGGTAGTAATAGTAATCCATCATCAACAAATAATTCACCTAGATTAACGCCAACTTCATCATCATCAAATTCTAATTCATCATCTTATACTCAACGTAAACCTATTAGCGCTCTTATACCCATGTTAAATAATACTCATATATCACCATCACCGTCATCATCATCTAATTTAAATCATACAGATAATAGTAATAAAAAAAATAACATCAATAATAATAATAATAATAATAATAATAAAAATAATAATAGCAATAATAATAAATTAAAACGACAATCATCAGCATCATCGACATCATCATTAAATAAATACCAAGAAAATAGAAAATCACAACAGTTCCAAAAACCAAATAGAAAAAAAAGTCGTCATGTTAGATTTGCATCAAAGGATGAAGTTTTTGAATTTGATGTTTTAGAAGAGTTAAAAAAAGTAAGGGATGATCAACATGGTGAAAAAATTTATTATGATGATGATAATAATGAGTATTATGATGATGATGAAAATGAATATTATGAACAACAACAACATATGTATGACCAAGACCAAGATATTGGAAATAATAATAGTAATGATTATTATGAAGATGAAGAAATTTATTATGATGATAATCGAGCATATCAATATTATGATGAAGATATGTATGAACAAAGGTATTATTATGATCATTATTATCCAGAGGATGATGGGTATGAATACAAAGTAGTGGATGATAATAATGGAAGTATACCAAGAAGATCAACCATGGGTAATCGAAGAATTAATCATGATTGGGTAAGACCTAGATCTTTTCAAAATCATAATAGGCACATGATACATAATATAAATAATCATAATGAAGCAGCAACATCAGCACAAGAATATCAATATGATATAGGAAACGATATAGCACATGATGATAATGGAATATATTATAGTGATGAACATGATCAGTATGAATCTTTTCATAAAGGTAGATATTGGGAAGAAGGGGAAGAAGATGATGATGATCATCATCAACAACAAGATGATGATCATTATGATGATGATAATGATGATGATGTAGATGATGAAATAATAAATAATGGGGAAGAAATAATAAGACCATGGTCAACAGGACAATATGATAGAGCAAGATACCGTCTTCAACAACAACAACATCAATATCTTCATCAACAACAGCAGTATTATGATCAATCGCCACAAAGACAACAGCAGCAATATTTAGCTAGAAATCACCCAAGTAGATTAGCACATAGAGATGATCAACGTGATGTTTTACCAACTGTAACTCGATCTGCAAGTACTTCTTCGACAAATCCTCGTATGTGGAGACCTTCAAGGAATAATCATCTTCAACAAAGATGGAATGCTACTCCAGTAACAAGATCAGCTTCTACTAGCGTTACTAGTACAAGACGATATTAAAAAAAAAGGAAACGATAAATGAAAATAAATAGAAAAAAGAAAAAAAAACTTGGATATATTTATTGTAATTGATATTATTATATATATAATTCATCTTTGTATTTATTATTATAACTATTCTTATTATTCTTATTTGTTAATTCTATGTTTTTATTCATTATAAATATATTTATATTCATTATTTAACCTATATTTTATTCAATTAATTCAATATATATATATATATATATATCATTTATTTTATTCTATTTTATATTTTCAACTCAAGTATAATCTGGTTATATAATTAAAATTTTCGTTCTAATTTTTATATAATTATAAAATGGCTTTCACTATTTAATTTTAAAATCATCGTAATTTTTCATTAATAGCTAAACGAATTATCAATTAAGTTTTTTTTTAAAGAATAAAATTATATTCTTCTACTTGTATTTACATTGAAAATCAAAAAATCAATATTTTATAAAATTAAAAAATAAATATGATTATTTACAAAAAAAGCAGCACCCTGATCACTTCAACATTATCGGATGATCGTGTTATGACTTTTTTTTGTTTTATAAATTTATCATATACTGCCCATTCATACTATTGGGATAATTAAATTTATATAAAAATAAGTATTATTATTATTTTATTTACTCACGATACAGTTTTATTACTATTATTATTATTCAAAAATATAAATTAAAAATTAATATATATATAATGTAAAAGAATATAAATTATTTAGGAAGGAAAGGAAGAACATTATCAACTTTTTCTTTAATCCAATTCTTAATAGCATATAAACTAGAATGATGAGTAGGACCATTAATTGCAAGATCAAGAGTTAATTTTTTACTATCAGCACGGAAGACAAAATCGATGGCATTAAGATAAGAAATGGTTAAAGGTACAGAAATAGTATCACCAGTGGCATTATTATGGAACCAATTGGCAATAAAATGAGGTCCGAATGGAAAAAAGCTAGTACCTGATCTAGCACGAGAAAGACTTCTATCCCAACTAACATCTTCTTTAATAAAATCAACCCATGAATCTATGATTGGAAAAGTGATATTAGGATGGAAAAGTTCATTTACAAGGATAGCTAATTGTGATTCAAATAATTTTCCAAATTCTGGATGGGCTTTTGACATGACGGTTGCTTTTGTAAGTGGTCGTAAATCCATACCAAGGAATTTTTTATAATCACCTACGATTAATTTATGGAATTTTACTGGTCCTAAAACAATAATAAAAAAAATGGGAATAGTAAAAATAGATATAAGAACAATGATTGTATATGCTATTACTATTTATTATTGTTATTATTGTTATTGTCATTATTATTTTAATTACCACTTCCGAGTCCCATATCATAATCCCAACCTAAGAATACAAGTCTGTTTTTAATCGGATCTTTATAAAGGAAATAGTTGTTTGTATTTTGAAGATAAGTATCAAATGATCCCATAAGAAATTCTAATGCAAGACTATTATTTTTAATAATAATAATAGTGGAAAAAGTTAATAAAAAAAAGGACCAATAAAAAAATCCAATAAAAGGAAAATAAATACTTACTTGATAAAGAATCCATTAAGATCAAAATGTTTATTCCATTCAGCAAGTGAGGCACTAGTATTAGAATGACTATTTTGTAATTTAAGTTGATTATCAATGAATTTTGTGAAGGAAACCAAATCATCCATACTATTAATGCCAACTTCAGGTTTTTCAGAAATACTATACGCACTGTCTTTATAATAAGCAACATCATCACCATGATAACTTAAATCGGCACTATGTTTATTTGATTTTTTAGTACCTTCACCTTCATATAAAATTCCATTTTGATAATGTTTATCACCTTTAGCAAATTCGTGTCTTAACCAATTATCATCATATTTATCTCCAAGTAAGTATAAACCCATAGCTTGATCATTAATAAACACTCTAAAAGAAACAATAATAATGGATAATTAGAAAAAATAGTTAGTGATTTGTATATATATGTATTACCTAACATATGAAACTTTTGCTGCTGGCCTTCCTGCTGCTAATAACATATCATAAGCCAATTTTTCACGCATATAGGAAGGATCACTAGCACACGATCGTAATTTTAAACTTTTAAGACCATCTAACTTTGAACCTTTAGCAAGTTTGATATTATATGAGAGTTTTTTAAAATAACGAGTTGATCTACCACCTAAGACGAGTTTATTATTTTTAAATTTAAAAATCTTTTTGGAGCTATATATATAATATTAATAATCATTAATAAATAGAAAATAGTTAAACAAATCCCTTCTTTTTTTAGAAGAAAATAAATAAATTCAGCTTACGTTATATAGGTAATATTTGCTTGAATATCGATTTTCTGTAAATAATAATCATGAAGTCTTCTAATATCAGCTTCAGGTGCAGTGATATGCATAGTAGCTATTTCGTTTTTAGGATGAAGGTTTTTGGCCTTTTTTACATTATAATCCTTTGGGAATTGTTTGAGTTTTTTAAATTGCTTCACTTTACGGTATGTCCAAGGTCTACCATAAAATTCGTTTAAAGTTTGATTGCCAGTAGAAGGAGTTTTTGATAATGATGAAATAATAATGGTACGATTAAATTTTTCAGATTCAATAACCTTCTTTGTTTTTCGATCAATATGTACATAACGATAACTAATTTTTGCTTGTGGACCTTTAGCTTCATGTAAAACACTGCCTTGTTCAAATGGTACCATTGGAACCACTTGTTTTTCATCAATAATTACTCCAAAATCTGTTAATGGTTTTGTCATTGGCGCACCAATTACTCTATAAATATGTTCTTCATTATTTTTTAAACCTTTTGCTTGTACTAATACATTATTCCAAAAACTTGAATAAAATAAAAAGAACCCTATGGTTATATATAATAAAATGTGATTTAATTATTTTTTTGTCTTGCTTTGTTTTCAAATATACAGTTATAAATATAAAAAGCTTACCTATACAAAATATTGTAAATTTGACAGATTGTTGCATTATTTGATGTTATTGAATATTTATATTAGATGCTTGTTGATAAAAGATAAAATTAAAACAAAAACGAAAATAAAAAAAAAAAAAATTCTCTTTTATATCTATTTCTAACACCAGTTCTATTTTATTTTTTCTAAAATTAAAACAGTATTAACAAAATGATTTTAATTCTTCTTTAGTTTAGACCCTTTTAAAAATAAAAATAAGGTACCAAAATAAGGGGAATACGATATTTTATTTTTTTGATCCATTAAAAAAAAAGTAATCACTAAATACGCGCATTTTCTAAAAGTCTAATAGTTAGAGGAGGTATATTTTTAAGAGCCAGAGATTTGTAACACTACCCAATCAAGACCTTCAAACAATCTATTAAATAAAATTAAGTAAGCACAATATACAATTAACTCATATTATCCTTTCTCCTTTATATTTAATTATAGATCAAGTAAAGTTTTGTATTTCTTTGAACTAATTGTTTTTATTGTTACAATTAAATCTTATTATTATTAGTTCTTTTTTTTTTTTCGATAATTACCCATCACCTGTAAGTGCCGAGCATGCCTATGTTAAGAAAGATCAACGTTAATAATTTGCTCTGTAAGGTTTTTCATTTAATTTCTCTGGCCACCTCCTTATACTACTTTAAATTCTATTTATAATTTTTTTTACTCCTTGTAACTTTATTATTTTTATTTTTATCATTTTTTACCTGAATATGCCATTGACGGTCCTTTAAAGTTGAAAGTGCCAATACTTCTGAAATTTTTGCTGCTGACATTGCTCCTTTCACATCTTGTTTATTTGCAAATACTAGTAAACTTGAATTTTGTAGTTGCTAATAAGGATTATTAAAAGATTAATCCAATTATCTATATATATATATATCCATACTCTTCATATTATATAATACTTACTTCACTTTCCATCATTTGATGTAATTCACGCTTGGCAATATGTAACCTGTTAGCATCTGTACTATCTATCACCATAATAACTGCCTTTAAAATATATGATATTTTAATTTAATATAAATAGCTGTATTTATAGTTTAATTATTGTTTTTTTTTCCTTCTTTTTTTCTTTTCTGTAGACTACCTTCGTATCTACATAATAAGTTTTCCATGAAGTACGTAAAGATTCTTGTCCACCAATATCCTACAATATATATACATATATAAATCACTTGGTGTTCATCTTTCATCTATTTTATTATCTTTATTATTATCATTATTATCATCAAAAATAAACTTTTAATTTCTAACTTTACCCACATCATAAATTTAATATTTTTATATTCTACAACTTCTACATTACTTCCAATCGTTGGAGTAGTTGTTACTACTTGATCCATCAATCTAAAAAAAAAGAGGAAGGAGAGAGGAAAAAACGTATTTTTTTTTTAATATGCGAATACAAGTATATTTTCCTTAATACTAAATATCATTGTTATTATTACAATTTATATAAAATAGTTGTTTTTCCAGCATTGTCTAATCCAACAATAATAATTTTAACTTCTGCTTTAGAAAATAATTTATTCCATAATCCACTAAAAATAATACCCATTATTATAATCTAAAAAATAAATGAATTGAAAAAGAGAGATTAAGAATAATAAAACTTGGAGTACCAAAATGAAAAAATCGGAGTTTAAATTAAGCACCAAACAGCGCATTGAGAGTTCCACTTTTTTTAAATTTCACACCATTCTAAATATTGTATCTTTTACCTCGTTTATTTTACTTTTTGTTAATAATAGTATATTAAAATTTATATAGTTGAATCCTTTAGAGTCAATAGTTTGTTATAATTATCTTTTAAAAAATAAGATTTATAATAAATATATATCCAAAATAAAGCAAAAAGAAAGGATCATTTGGATGAACGAAGTTTAAAAACCAAATTTATGTTTATAAAATAATAAATAATATCTCTTGACTCCGAAGAATCAAAAGATGCATAAAAATATAAATCAAAATGTTCACTTTTTATATATTTATTATTAACCAAAATAGCATTAAATTTTATATCGTTCGATTCAGTATCAAAAGCATTTCATCATTATTTTAGATGAATCAGTTATATAATAAATAAATGTATATATATAAATGAAAATATAAGATGGAAGAGAAATGAACAATGTATTTGTTTATTATTATTTTCAAAAATTTAAATACACATTCTGAAAATCGATACTACTTACTGCAAATAAGAATACTGTTATATTTATATATATCCTTACATGTGACATGATTAAGTATGGATATGTGAAAATATTTTTATTTGCGATATTTTAAAAGTGATTTTCAAGTTACATATCATTTTTAAAATTCATTAGAAAATATAAAACCCAAAACTTATTTTAATTATAATAAAAATCTTTTTAGTTTTATACATAAAAATAAAAATAAAAAAATAAAACGAAAATTGAAACTATATTTGCCTTCTTATCACTCGTGTTTTTTCAACTTCTTGAGAAAGCCTTTTAGTTGTATTTATGGAAACTGGTGGTGATGTTGTTAAAAACCTGACGATTATGTTATACATGATGAATGTTTCTCGAATGAGATTAGTTGCACTTTGTAATAAAATCAAGTTATTAACACCTAGATTAGATATTTTAAATATTTACTGGTCATTAAATATTACATTACTTTATTATTTCACATTCTTTTTTATAAATTAAAAAGCTGTTAATTCTATTTCAAATAAAAAACATACTCTTTTGCGTTTTAATATTCTTTTTTTATTTTATTAAACAAATTATAAGCAATTTCACCAAAAGTGAATCCTTTTTTTAATTCATTTCTTATTAGTCAATATATAATAATTTTTATATCATATGATTCTTTGGGATACCGAATTTATTATTATATACGTTAGATTAAGTTAATTTTATAATAAAGAATAAGTAAGATTAGTTTGGATGATCAAAATTTAAAAAACAGGGACCATTTTAACTTCCATTTTTATACTTTTATGTACATTTATTATATAACCAAAATTCATCTGAAACAATAATTAAAAACTCTTGATTCTGAAAAATCAAACAATATAAAAAATCATTATAAAAATTATATTAAAATAAAAAAATAAAATAAAAAAAAGTGAGAATGAAAATGGTTAATTTTTAATAATAAAATTAAATATTAACTTTTTGAAATTGTCAAAACTATATCTTTCATCATGTATATACTTCTATTCCAAATCTGGAAATATAAAGGTTATCAAAATTAAAGTTTTAAAACGAAATGATATATCTATAGATAATGTTTTTTATTTCTCTTTTTGATATAAAATAAGATAATAACTATATATATATATATATAACATTAATAAATGATTATTGTTAAAATATATATTGATATTGTTTATTTATTTATTTTTAGGATGATCTTTTCAAAAAGGATTTATAATATTTACATATAAGACGAAAATTGAGAGTTTTAGTTTTCAAAAAAAGAAAAATTAAATTTAAATCCCGCTCCTTTTTTTTTTTAGTTAATTTTTTTTCCCCTGCCTGTTTTTTTTTCTTTCTCTTTCTTTTCTCTCTTAACTTTTTTTTATTACTAAACAAGTAACAAACAGTTATTAGAAATAAATTAATGTCTGATTCTGACGAGCAACTTCAAGCCAATACATATATTTGGAGTCAAAGTCATGACCAAGTAACTATATCATTTCTTGTACCCGAAAATTCTAAAAAGAATGATCTTGATATTGAAATAACTAGTCAATATGTCAGAGCTGGTCTTAAAGGACAAGAACCAGTATTTAAAGTAAGTTTTTAAAAAAAGAAAAATACATATATTATTATTCTTAAATAAATATTAATAAAACCAGTGTTATTACTATTATTAATATTAATATTGATTGACATATTTTTTATAATAGGGAAAGCTATTTGCACCTATTAACCATTTTGATTCTTTATGGCAATTAGAAAAAAACTCAGCATCACCATTTTCTTCCGTTACTGCTTCACCTTCTTTATCTATAGCTTCTTCTTATGCATTTATGTCACCTACTCATTCTCCCAATTCATCCATGATTTTACCAGCTCCAGCACTTACAACTGATTCTTCCTCCTTAGATCCTTCTTCAGCACAAATGGCAGATCTTTTACAACAAACTTCAGCACTTGGTAATGATAATAATGGTAATAATAATGGAAATAATAATTCTTCTTCACCACAATCTTCTGAAATGGCTGATGAATTACCTTCTCAACCTTCCTCACCTATTTATATTACATCTCCTAATTTATCAGCAACTCCACCTCACCATCCTACAGGTTCATCAGTGGCATCAAGTCAACATCAAACAAACCCTTTATCATCACAACCTATTAAATATAGAATTTTAACAATACATTTAGAAAAAGATCAAGAAGGTTTAGAATGGGCTATTCCTGTCTCAGCGGGTTGGAAATCAGAAATGGATTTAGATATTACAAGTGCACATCATTTAGCACATTGGCATGAAACTCGTATGGGCAACCTTAAGGTAAGATTATAAATATATATCTTCATTTTTTTATGTAGAGATTAAAAAAAAAGGAAGAAACTTTTAACTAATAATATGTATCTTTTTGTTGTTGTTTTTAAAATAATAGAGAGCTCTTGATTATTATTTAAGTGCTGCTGAACGTGGTCATACAAAATCTATGGTAAAAGCTGCTGCATTATATGAGGTAAGTTTTTTAAAAAAAATAAAAAAATAGATAAAAAAATAGATAAAAAAATAGATGGCCAATCATAATCTTTCTCCTATTTTTTTTTTGTTAATATTTTCATTAGGCTGACAAAGATTTAGTTCCTAATGCTACAACTTATCCAGAAAAGGACATGAAAAAATCCTTCTATTGGTATAAATATGCCTCTGATCTTCCATTTGTATCAGGAACAGCAAATAGTAGTAGTAATGGACCTGATCCATTGGCATGTTATGTTGTTGGATCACTTTATGGGTCTGGATCAACTGAATGTGGAGTAGAAAAAAATTATGAACAAGCCATTTATTATTATAATCGATGTATGTTAATCACAGCACCACATATTGATCTTGATTTTAGATTAGTTGATCAAGAACATATTCCTAAATCATTATTAAGAAATAATCCACCACAAACTCGTGATGAACGCTATTTTAGTAGTTCCGCTTTTCAAACAGGGCTTATTTATTTATATGGATCAGAAGCTGAAGGTGAAACAATAAAATCAGTTACTAAAGTAGAAGTGGATGCATCATTGGCTTTACGTTATTGGAAAGAAGCAGCAGTATTAGGTCATGCTCAAGCTTCTTATAATATTGGTATTGTCTATGCAAATGGAATGGGAGTAGATCAACAATTATTTGAAGCTGGAAAATGGTTTGGTCGTGCTTTGAAATTAGATACAACACAGCGATTGGTTGCTCCTGCTGGTGTAAAAGTAATTAACGATTGGGATGCTAAAGAATATTCTAATGTTGATAATGATCAGCCTAATAAAAAAGAATCCAAAGATAAATCTACTACTAGAGATACGAAAGAAAAGAAACAAAGAAGAAAAAAGAAGAAAAGTAAGAAACAATCTAATGCAAACAATGACATATTAGGTTTAGTATTAGCTGTAGGATCGGCTACTGCTATTATTGGTGGCGTTGTTTGGTGGTTGTCACATAGATCTAAAAACAATAAATAATTATCTACAATTATTCTTATTCTTATTATTATTATTATATACTCATATATCTTTATATATATATATATATATATATATTATTCATAATATAAATTATAAAAAAGTAAATAAATATATATATCATATCATTTTAATAAAACATTTAATACTTTTTGTTTTATTATTGTTTTTGTTTTTTTTTTTTAAAGGCTTTAATTAACTAAATTATTCAAACTCCATATGGATTGGTTTCCGGGAATAAGTCATCTTGATTTTCCTTTTTTTTATAACACCACTTTTTTTTTCGGCCCCTTTTTCTCCTTTCTTTTTCATTTTCAACTTTTTTTTATCACCTTATAAATATCTTTATTTTCACACCTCTCTATCTTTTATTATTTTTTCTTCTTTCATTGTATATTTTCTTTTTCTTTCCTTATTGTATTTTTATATATAAATAGTTAGTTATATTTATATATATTTAAATAACCATCTTTTATTTTCTATATATTCATATATATAATGTCAGCAACACAAAAAGAAACATCACCGAATGTAATATTAGTATTAGGATCAGAAACAGATAGATGTGGAACACCACCAAATGTTGATGAAAAAACACGTTGGCCTTGTCATAAACATATATTATCAAAACACTCTAAATATTTTGAAGCAATGTTTTCTTGTGAATTTGAAGAATCTGGAGCAACCATTATATTTATGCCACCCGGTATATTTAGCACAGCTAATATTTTAGATTATATTATACAATATATGTATACTTCAACTTTTACACTTGGAAATGACAATAATAACGATATTAATAATGAAGAAAAAGATAAGGATCCAATTGAAATAATAAATAATTTAGATGATAGTAATAAAAATACTGATAACAACAGTAAAGAAAGTAATAACACTATTAATCATCACAATAATAATAATAATAATTTATTGTTAAAATTGGCTCAGCTTCAAGACATGTATTCGGCTGCGGATTATCTTATTATGCCTGTCCTATGTCATCATCTTGTAACCAAAATGATAGAACTAGCTCATCATTTTAATTGTTATTGTTCATCATGTACTTTAATTGTTCCATCCTTATATGCTTTTACACAACCAAGATCACTTAATAATGATGATCCAAATATGATAAAAATAACTCAATCAGCTATGTCTATTATGACCTCAGATCCCGAAAAGGCATTAGTTTCATATTGGACATGTCCATCTATGATCGACTTATTATGGTCATTATTTAGTACAGCGCATTCACCACCTACGATTGATAATCCATTAACGCAATCTATTTTAAATCATATAAGTAAAACCAGTGCTATTGAATCTTTACATGGATGCTATATTGGTATGAAACAATTAGAAAAATTAGATGATGAGCATAATACCATTTTACACTCCACTTTTAAAGCAGCAAGGCATAAAGCAACCAAAACAATAGCTACCTATTTTGGATTTTATTGCTCGGCTTATCCAACTTTATTATCATGTATAGATGGAATTGTTTATACCTCAGATTTTACTGAATATTTATTAAGTAGTACTATTCATGATCAGATGACTCCTGATAATTCTGGTTTAATATACCAGGGAATTGTTAGAGATCTAATGTCCCGCCACGCTGTACAACACTCTTCCCATCTTCTTAATATATTTACAAATATTAAAACTGAAATTATCAAATATATGTTTTATCATATTAAAGAAATTAAAACACGTGGTTCTTTAGAAAAATTGGATAGTTCTATTTTAAATGGGTTATCTCAAGGTAAAAATCTCAATATAAATATAAATATAAATATAAATAATAATAATAATAAAGAATAAAATTAGGTAAAAAAAAAATCTGTTTTTATATTATTATTATTTTTTTTTTTTTTTTTTTGTAATAAAAATTTATGACTAATATCTTAATCATCCCACTTTTTTTTGGGTTTTTGTTTTCTATAATAGATTTAGCATTACCATTAGATAAATTAATATCAACTAATGATCATCATCATATAAATCACCAACAACAACATCATCATAATAATAATCATTCATCATCATCATCATCAACTAAAAAATCATTATTAAATACACCCTCTTGGTCAAAAATATTTAATAAATATAAAAGACATCCTAAAAAGTCAATGTCTTATGTAATACCTAAATTTGAAGATATGGATGAAGAAGATGAAAAATATGTTTATCAACAAGTAAAAAACCAACAATCTACTAACAATAATTGGTCAATTAAATCATTTTTATTAAAATGGAATAAAGCATACCAAATGGAAATTCATACTGTTACCATTGGTAAAAGAGTAGAATTAATTCATAGACCAATATCTACTACTGGTACTGTAGCTTTTGTTGGCCATGTGGCTTTTGGTTCTGGTATATGGGTTGGTGTAGAATTAGACCGAAGAGGTAAAACATAATAATAATAATATAAAATCCTAAAAAATATAAAATTCCAAAAATATAAAATATACAATGAAAATTAAGGGTCCTAAAATATAAGTAATTATTATGTATATGTAATTTATATATTTTATAAACTCATTTAACGCTATTATATTCATATTTTTGTTATTTAATTCTCGATGTATATGGGAATAGTTGGAAAAACAGATGGATCAGTCGATGGCCAACGCTATTTTAAAACTTCAGCCAATCGAGGAGAATTTGTACGATTAAATGAATTATCAGTTATTATTTAAGAAAAAAAAAAATAACCTACATAAATATATTTATATATATCCCCGTTTTATTATTTCTTTATTTCATTTTTATTTATATTACCTTTTATTAATTATATTTATATTATATCATTATAATAATCATTTTTATATCATTGCACATCATTTTTACCACTCTTATTATTATATATCTTTTATTTTAGTTTTATTTCTTAATATTATTAGATCTTGATTTGTATAAATATTTCAATATGATAAATCTATATCATTTATATATTGATTTATTTATTTATTTATTTATTTTTTCACTAGTGTTGTACAAAATAAAAAATATTCTTTTCTATTTTAATCAAAGGTTCTTTTTTTTTTTGCATTTGTTATCCGAATAAACTTTTATATAAAAATTAAAAGAATATTTGAATAATAGAATAATAGAATAAAAAGAAATAAATAAAAAAATATAGCATATGAAAATATATATATCATATATCTACTTATTTACTATTTTAATAAATAAATAAAACCTTGATATTGTATTTAATATATTTATTAATTTGTATTTGATTTTATCCAGCTAATATAAAAGAGAATTAGAAGTATCGGTGTAACAATAAAATTTTTTAAAACTCAGAAATATTCTAGGCCCCAATTTTGAGATAAATCAATTCTTTCTTTATAATTTTCTTCTTTTCTTTTCTTCCTTTTTTCTTTTTTCTTCTGTTTCTTTATTTTATTACTATTGATTTCACTTTTTTTTCTTTAATATATTATATATGAATTTTTCTTAACAAATAAAAATTAAAATCACGATAATAATTAATTAACATTGCTACCACTGACATAATGAAGTACTTTTATATTTTTATTGTACTTTTATGTCTTTTTTTTACTTTAGTTAAAAGTCAGTCAGGTACAGTTTTAGGAAGAAAATAAAAAGGATAAAAGTATATTATAATAAATATATGTAACAAGGTCAACTATAGGTTTTTTTATTCATTTATTTATATTTATGTGTTTATATGTATATATATATATATATAAATGCAATTTTAATCATTTAGGAAATCAAACGGATGGTTGTATGCCTAGTAATTGTCAAGCAACTTGTACTCCGGCATGTTCTACCGGCAAAACTTGTGTACTCGGCACGATGAAATTATGTGGACAATGCCCTATATCAACCTGTGTAGATAATTCTATTTTAGGACCATCAAATCCAAATGAATCATCATTACCAAATAATAGTAACAATAATAACAGTGGACCAGATGGTGGTTTGATAGGCGGCTTAGTAGGTGGTTTATTAGGTGGTGGATTATTAATAGGTACTATTGTATATTGTTTTCTCCGAAATCAAAATAAAAAGAAACAAGGGTTACCATTTGTTTCTGCTACTTCAAGATTAGGAACGGTAAAAAAAAAAAGAAAATGAAAGAAATACAAATTTAATTTATGAAATCAAAAAAAAAGACTTCACCCTTTTTCTTATTTTTATTTTTTTTTTCTGATATATTAAAACTTTAATTTATATTTATAGACCACATCATTTCATTCACCTAATATCGCATCATCACATAGATCAGTTACACCTATGAGTGGAAACCATCCAATGTCAAGTATAATAAGTCATCATTCTCATTTACCACCACCATCACCTTTACAAAACGTTCAACCAATACAAGAAAAAGAACAAGACTCATTATCATCTCAATTACAACAACAAAATGAAAAGGAAGTATCTTTATCACAATTACAGGTGCCATCATCATCATCATCTGAATTACAAGATATAAATCGTACATCTGTAATTTCAAGTCAATTAAGACCTACATCAACATCTAGTTTCCTTAGTGAAGATGATGATGATAGTAGTTTAGGTAGTATTAGTCAACGAGGATCAACAGCAATTGCTACAACCATAACACCAGGGTACCGGGCTTCACATCAAGCAACAAAATCTGCCACAGCATTTCAAGTTACACGTATTAAACCTCAAATTATGCGTGTTAATACAGTTCGTGTTTTAGATTCACCTTCACCTGGTGGTAGTAATAATAACAATAATAATAATTTAAGTAGAAGTGGATCTGTACGTACAATTTTAACTAGAGATAATTCCATCACATCTAATTTATCACGTTCTAATACAGCACCTACTAGACCTAGAAATAAAAATAACAATAATGATCATAAAAACCCAGACAATAACAACGACGATGATTCAACAATAGTATCATCTCAATCTGCAGCATCTCCTCATTTAATTTCTCCTAGACGTATATCAGCTCCTTTATTATCACCAAGTCAAATTAATCCTTTTCATGATCGACATAGTGTGGTAGAAGAAGATGATGTTAATGACAAAAGTGATGATTTTTCAAAGGATGAAATTAATAATAATAATTCAGAATTAAAATCTGTAAATCCATCATCATCATCCAAAGATGTATAAAAAAAAAGAATACCTAGAAAAACCATCTTTTTTTTTTTTATCAAAAATGGATCATCATTTTTATTATTATTATTATACACTTTGTAAATGTTTCAATTTTTTTCTTTCTTTTTTCATACATGATGTTTTTTTATATATACATATTCATATCACTATTTCTCCACACACACACCCCCTTGAATTTTTTAGTTGATCAATTTCTTTTTTTTTTTTTCGCTAATGTTGTACCTTTATTTTTTTTTCTTCAACTTTATATTTATTGTTTATTTATTTATTTTAGCCTACTTCTTAAAAAACAACAACAATATATATATAATCATTACCTCCTATTTTTTATATTTTTTTATACCAAACGACAGGATTCGTTAATATATACTTATTTATTCAATAATAATAATAAAAAACATCGATCATATTAATTAAAAATAATAATTAAAAAAATGGCTTGGTATTTCCGAATTAGTTTTGAAGATCTAGCTTTATTTTCTTTATAAATCAACTTAAAAATATTTATTATTATAATAATAATAAATAAGCAACAATAATAATAAAATAATAACAAATGTATTTTTATGGATACGTTTGCCAATTATTTTATTTGAAAATTACAAATTTTTTTTCCCTTTTTGTTGGGTGTGTTTTTTAATGAATGAAACTATATATTTTAAATATTTGTGATACCATTTTCTGATAAAGTATATAGAAATCAATGTATACGCACGTTTATGTTTGCGTTTCTTTTTTTTGCCACTTTTTCTTTCTATTATTTTTTTAACCCCCTTCTCCTTTATTACATTTATATTATTTATATATAAATAATGTATTATATACATATCTGTAATTTAAAATAAGGTAAAAAAAAAAAAAAAAAAAAAAAGAGGTAAAAAAGACGAAAACACATGGAGTTTGGCAAAAAAAAATAATAATCTATAACCTTACTATATAAATAATAGATAAATATAGAATTTAATAAGAGTTTAATGACTAATAACAATAGATAAGACACTATAAATATAAATATAAATAAATAAATAAAAAACAAGGAGGTAGTAAACGATAATAAGTTCATCTTTACTGTTTTTCGATTTTTTTCATTTCTCGGAATCAAAAAAACACATTTTGTAAAAAAAAAAATGGAGTTTGAATTTTTGCTTTATTTAAAGGAAATTTTTACCCGATTTAAACTTTTTTCTTTTCTCTTTCTTTTCTTTAGTTCACTTTTCTTTTTATCTATTATATATATATCATATATACACTTTTATTATAAATCTAACTGTTAAAGAGTAATTATTGTAAAACATTATTATTTTATTTTTCTGTTATATATATATATATATATAAAGAAAAAATTATAAAAGAAAATAATGACAACCACTACTCAAACGATAAATATATCAAGTACTAGTGAACAAGTGATAATAGAAGATAAAACAGCTTCTGTCATATCTTTTGACCAAAGAAAAAAAGTAGCAGGAACACCAGCGAGTACTTTAAGGTCTGATACAAGTTCATATCGTCATTCTATATCTTCTTCATTTCAACAAGGTGGCCATCAATTAGAAGATGCTGTAAAGGAATCTAAAGAACCACTACCACCAACTTTAACTACTTTACAAAAATTAAGAAAACAAGCATGGAAATTATTTGTACAATATTGGTTTCTTTTAGGTTTATCTATAGCTATAGGTTTAGCTTGGGCTTTCCCTACAGTTGGTAAAACTAATGGTTCTATTCAAGCTCAATATACTGTGAAATGGGGTGCTGTTGTGGTTATTTTCTTCTTATCAGGTTTAGGTTTAGATGTTAAAGTCATGTTTAAAACAATTCTTCGATGGAGGCTTCATTTATATGTTCAATTCGTTAGCTTTATTGTTTTACCTTTTTTAATGTGGGGTATTGTTCGTTTTTTAATTATTGTTAATGCTAAAATTGATCAAAACGTTTATGCTGGTTTGATCATTGCTCTTTCTACAAGTACTACTGTTTCAAGTAATAGCGTCATGACAAGAAATGCTAATGGGAATGATAGTGCTGGTAATGTGAAAAAAAATTAAAGTAAAAATAAGTCATGATGATGAAAAAAAAAGTATGACTAATTGTTATTTTTTTTATTTGTTTATTTATTTTATGATCTATTCATTTTTTTTTCTTTTTTTTTTTTTTTTCTTTTTCTGTTTACTATTATTATTTGTTTATTACAATTAACTTTTTTTTTTTTTTACCTTTTATAGCTGTTTTTAATGCAGCATTGGGAAATGTTCTTGGCATCTTTATATCTCCAGCTTTAATGACAGGTAAATAATATCAGCTTTTTTTAATTTATTAATTTCTAATTGTTTCAGTTCATATATATAATTAAGATTGGATGATATCATTTGTAATAATGTTTACTAATTTTTTCTTAAAAAATTGATGAATCTTAATTTTTTAAATTTTTGAATCTTAATTTTTTTTTTAAAAATTACTATTAAATTTAGTATTTGGCGATGATCGTGTACTTTTCCCCCCTGGATCAGCTAAAGGACAACCTGATTATATCAAAGTATTATTTCAGTTAGGATTAACAGTCTTAGTTCCTTTAGTAGTTGGTCAAATTATCCGTTTCTTTTTTAATCAACCCGTTAAAAAATTAGCTCAAAAATTAAAATTCTCAATCATTAATAGCTTAGCTCTTTTAGTGATGGTTTGGTCTGTATTTTGTGATGGTGTTGCAAGTGATGCTTTTCATAGATTATCAGGTGTGGATATCATTGCTATCATTGGAATAGATATCTTTATGTATTTATTTGGTTGTGCTATCTGTATTCTTATTTGTCGTCTTCCTTGGCCAGAAAGATTTAATGAACCTGCTTGGGTAACTAAATATCGTTTTAGTCGTGCTGATACTGTTGCTGTGATGGTAATATATTATTTATTTATTTATTGTATGAAAACATGTGAAATTAAAGGGCTTTTTTTTTATTATTATTACTATTATCATTACTATTATTATTTGGTCATTTTAGTATTGTGGTGCAACAAAAACCGTATCTATGGGTATTCCTTTAATTAACGTTTTATATTCTGGAAGTGCTTATTCTATAGTTGGTATTCTTAGTTTACCATTATTGATTTATCATATTTCTCAGTAAGTTAGATATATATAATATATAAGTAGAATGATGGATTTAAAAAATAGATAAATAAATAAATAAGCAACCTTACTTATTTATTTATGATTAGGTTATTTATTGGAAATTTCCAAGTACAAATTTTGAAAAAATGGATCCAAAAAGATGAAGATGATGATGGAAATACATTACATGCAGAATCTAACATTGGTGCTGAAACACAATCACTCCCTAGCTTTACTTCTAGAAGAAGAAATAATGCTCAATAATATAAAGACAAAAACAAAAAAAAACAAAAAACAAATACTCATAATAATTTATTTTGTATCATTGATAATGCAGCTACAATAGAATGCAACATTTATATAATTATTTGAATATATATATATATATATATATAGTCCATTTATATATTATATATACTGTAAACATAAAATAACTTGATTGAATTAATAATAATAAAAATATAAACATATACTTTGAAATCAATATTAAATTTACATGAAATTTAAGGCTTAGATGGCATTAATTATT
This sequence comes from Cunninghamella bertholletiae, assembly GCA_037043795.1. Taxonomy (NCBI): domain Eukaryota; kingdom Fungi; phylum Mucoromycota; class Mucoromycetes; order Mucorales; family Cunninghamellaceae; genus Cunninghamella; species Cunninghamella bertholletiae. The sequence goes on from JAZGVP010000001.1 coordinate 228,004, forward strand.
GTTAGAAATCTAAATTAGGTAATACGCAAATGACCTTTTATTGTTATCATCAAAAAAAAATCCTTAAAATATTTTGATATTTAAATAATAAATAAATAAGGTTTTTTTTTCTATTTCGGATGACATTTTTTTCTTGGAAGGAAAAAAAATAAATGTTTAAGTAATTAAAAACAAATAAGTGATCAGTCCAATAAACTAAAATTTAAATCTCTTCCTGATATGATTATTAATAATCATTCAAGTTGTATTATTGTCGGCAAAATCTATATTTTTAGTTTTTTTTAAAAAAAATAGCGTAATAATTACATTAAAAAGAAAGAAAAAAGGCGATAACGATAGATGATCATTTTATTGTATATTTAAATTTAGTCACTTTTCTAAAAGTGGAAGTAGCAAATTAATTTGACAGGTCATGTTCTTTTATTTTACATTGTTATATTATTAACATATTATAATCTTTCTTTAACCATATAAATATGTGAAATAATACATAATAAGAGAGAAATAGTGGATATTAATGTTTCTATTTATATATATACAACGATTTTTAAAATATAAATACGTATATAATTATGCATTGATTATCGATATTAGTATCATCCAGTGAGTGAACAATCAATATCAATGCACCTAACCTTTTTTTAATACTATTATTACAACTTATTTTAATATGTAGAAAAGCATATGAATTTAACAAGAATTAGAGTTTTTGAAAATGAAGATTTAAAAAAAACAAATGGGTAATTTTGTAAAGCTTCTAATAAGGTTCATGATTAGGCCAAAAAATCTGACCAATCAACTTTCATGATACTTTATTTTTTCTTCTATATCATTATATTATTACTCATATTAAAAAAAACCTTTAAAAATTACATGTTTATTCTTTTTAATATATGTATATATTATAAATAATAGTAATGATAATAACAGTAATAAATAATAATAGTTGTATATTGGGTAGGTGGAAATTTTTAACCTCCGCTTTTTTTTGCTTTCACAATTTTTAAGTTTCAGCTTTTTTTTTTCTCTCTCTTTTCTCATTTTTTTTTTCCAACTGTTCAGACTGGAACTAAAAGATCTAGTCTCTCTTGATTAATTCTATAATGAATAATCATGATCATAATGAAGGTAACTTATTATTATTTCATTTATTATTTAATCTATAGTATTGAAAAAAAAGTAACAATAAAAACAACAACAACAGCAACAACAGCAACAACAGCAACAAATAACAATAACAATAACAATAATAATAATAATAATAAGCGTTTTAATAATCCATTTTTTAAAAAATACACGTCAATAACTCTTTTTTTTTTCTATATAAAACATTATTTTTTTGTTTTGTTTACTTTCTTTATTATTATTAATAAAAGATAAACCAGTAAATAACGAAAATAATATTGATAGTATGATAAATCATAATGATAATGAAAATAAATTAAATTCAAAACTTATAAATCAAGAAGTGAAAATGGAAAGGATAAAAAAAGAAGAAATAACAACAAATGCCGAAAATTCGTTAAGTAAACACAAACGTAATGGAAAAAAGACAAAGCGGCATTTAATGATTGAAGAAAAAATAAAACAAGTTAAAGTAAGAACTTTATTTGATACCGATGGAGATATTAGTGCTCATAATATCTTGGAACCTGAAAATGGTGCTGTTAGAGCCACACGGCAATCTAGAAAAAGAAAAACCTCAGAAGATAATAATATAAACATTGCTTCTCCTTCTTCTCCTCCCTCTTCTTCTTCTTCTTCTACTTCTTCTTCTTCTTTAAATCAATTACATCATGGTCAAAATAATAAAGTACGTAAAACATCACCTGATCAACGTGGAAATAATAATAAAAAAAATACCAATGGTCATCATCATGATAATAAACATAATAGTAAACGTACACTTACAGCAGCAGAAAAAGCAGCAGAATTAATGAAACAGCGTAAAGAAAGTGTTAATCAATTACGCCCTGAACCAAAAACAGCTTTAGATCGTGTACGTAATGAAAATATACGTGATCGTGAATTAGAATTACAAAGGATTCAAATAGATCATGATACAATGATTAGAGAATTGGCTCATCTTGAAGTATATCAAACTATTTTAGATTATCAACCAACAGTTTTTAATAATGATGAACGCGTTAGAAAGGTATTTCATATATATACATGTACATATATATATTAATTTAGATATATGTATTAGTGTTAAAATATTAACCATTTTTTTCTCTTCTTTTTCTTCTAAAAGTTCATGTTAGAATATAATCTTTGGGATCTTGCTAATGAATATTTAATGAATAAACGGAGATCAAGTCCAGGCATTCGTACACGGCATATCATCCAGGAACAAAAACTACCTTTAATAAAAATGTTACAACATTCAACAGAACTTGATGCACTAACGTCAGCACAAAAATCAAATATACCCAATGATACACAAAGACAAATTTTATTACAATCATTACCTCCAGCTGAAGTCAATTATATAAAATCAGGTACTGGCCTTCGACGAATGAATAGACAATACCCAACACTTGATGAATTTCTTTCTTCATTCACTTATTTGGATGACACAGATGATGCAACCAATGTGGATATAAAAGAATATATAGAAAAGGAACAATCTATTCGTGAAAGGATCAAAGAATTAGAAGAAAATGGCGAATTATCAACCACAACATCAAAATTAAAAGAAATAGCTAATAGAAAACCACAATTGGAATTTATTTCATCATCATTAATAGAAGGGGAAGAAAAAAATGAACCTAGTGTACATGATAGCATTATTTCTCAAGCCATCCAATCATCAAAACTCTTTCGTGGACATACTAAATATCGTAAAAATGCAGCTCGTAAATGTGCTAAAGCTATAGAAAAATATTGGGAAAATATACGCACAAGAGAAGAACGATTACAAAGAGAAGAAACAAAACGATTAACACGTTTAGCTAAATGGACTGCTCAACAAGTCAAATTAAAATGGAAAGTAGTCGAACGTATATGTGAAGCTCGTTATAAAGAAATATTAAAAGAGCAACAAGCTAAAAAGAGTCGTCGTCATTTAGAAATGATTTTGGAACATTCAGAACAAATGTTAGGTGTGCGTAAAGATGAACTTAAACAGCACCATTCTTTATCAGAAAATGATTATACCTCAGAAGGAATTAATAACAATACAGACGAAGATGATATAAATAGTATAGCACCTTCTAATAATGATAACGATGATAATCAGTTGGATCAACAAGGATCACTTTTATTATTAACAGAAGATGATACTAATGCATCAGAATCAGCTATGGAGAAAGAGGATGATGATGATCATAGTGAACAAGATAGTGTTTTGAATTTAGATGATGAAGATGAACGTGATCACTTTATTGATGAATCGGATATGGAACAAGAATCTAATGATGATGATGATTTGGATGATTTGAAACAAGATCAAGATTTAACTGTAGAAGAATTATATGAAAAATACAAATCATTATATAATCAAAATAGTACAGATGAATATGATGATAGTGAGCAACATAAAAATGAAGAAGAAGAAGAAGAAGAAGATAAACATGACAATAATGTAGATAATAATCATATAGATAGTGAAAAAGAAGGAAAAAATGATGATGAAGAAGTAGAAAATCATAACATCAAATTAGCAGCCTTAACATCTAATAATTTTGATAATGAAGATGATGATGGTATTGCAGACTCTGAATATTCTGAATCAGATGAAGAAAATAACAAGGATGACTTTATTATATCTGATAATAGTGAAAGTGAAGATGATAATGAAGCTATTTTAGCATTAGAAGCTGATGCCCAACTCTCAATAGATGATTTGCGTGCAAAATATGAATTAATATCTAAAAAAACAGAGAGTGATGATGCTTCAATAGCAATAATCAATTCAGATTCTGATGATCGTGATGTTAAATCAAAAGAAAATGTCGCAACTTCAGCTAAAATCAAATCTACAAATTTAGAAAATGGAGAAAATGAAGATTCTAATGTAATAATAACTGAAATAGGTAAACACTCTATAGAATTATCAGATAATGAACAATCAACTGACACTAAAAGAAGAAAATTGGATACTTCAGATGACTCTATAAAGAATAATAAAAACAAAGTTACTACTGTATGTAGCGATGCTGATACTACAAATATGGAAAATAATAAAAAGAAAAAGGTAGATGATAAGAAAGATAATGATGAAAATGAAGTTGACGATGATGAAGATGATGATAGAACAGTTACCGATTATGGATCAGAACCGCCTGAAGATGATGATGAAGTTGTAGAACATAATAATGATCATAAGGAAATAGTAACTACAACAAATAATGCATTAGAAACATCTAAAGAAGAAAATAATAACAATAATAAAGATGCTAATGAATTAGTGAATGACACAACAAAACACCAAATGGAACAACAACAACAAACAATAGCTGAATCTGTATCAGAAAATGAACCTATGACTAATACTAATTTAGAAATAAAAAGTGATCATGAATTAACAAATGCAATTGAAACTATAAATGCAAATGAAAATACAGAAAAAAATGCAAATGCGTCAGAATTAATGAAATTAAAAAATATGACAGATGATGATAATAATGTTGATGATAATAATGTCGATGGTAATAATGTTGATGATGATAATGTTGATGATGACGGTTTTGAAAGTGGAATAGATAAAAAGTATGAATCAAGTACTTATGAAACAGAAAATGAAGACAAAGAAGCAGCTATTCAACCTACAGGTACCACATTATCCACTACTAAAGTATCTACTCGCATACCCTTTTTATTACGTGGGACGTTACGTGAATATCAACATGTTGGTTTAGATTGGTTAGTCAGTTTGTATAACAATGGATTAAATGGTATACTAGCAGATGAAATGGGGTTAGGAAAAACAATTCAAACCATTGCATTATTAGCATCACTTGCGTGTGAAAAAGGGATTTGGGGGCCTCATTTGGTGGTTGTACCTACAAGTGTTATACTTAATTGGGAAATGGAGTTCAAGAAATGGTTGCCGGGGTTTAAAATCCTCACTTACTTTGGTAATCCTAAGGAGCGAAGAGAAAAACGATTTGGGTGGTCAAAACCAAATGCATTCCATGTATGTATTACTTCGTACCAATTAGTTCTTCAAGATCAAAGTGCATTTAAAAGAAAACCATGGCAATATTTAATTTTAGATGAAGCCCATCATATTAAAAATTTTAGATCTCAAAGATGGCAAGTGTTACTAAATTTTAATTCAAGAAGACGACTCTTATTAACTGGTACACCTTTGCAAAATAATTTGATGGAATTATGGTCTTTATTATATTTCTTAATGCCTAATGGTATCTCTTCAAATATGCCTGTTGGTTTTGCTAATCTTAAAGAATTTCAAGAATGGTTTTCTAATCCAGTAGATCTCATGATTGAAGGACAAGAAGGAATGACAGAAGAATCTAGAAATGCCATCCAAAAGCTTCATACAGTATTAAGACCTTATTTATTAAGAAGACTTAAATTAGATGTTGAACAACAAATGCCAGCTAAATACGAACATATTATTTATTGTAAACTTTCCAAAAGACAACGTTATCTTTATGATGATTTTATGGGACGAGCTAAAACCAAAGAAACATTAGCAAGTGGTAATTTTCTTAGCATCATCAATACACTCATGCAATTAAGAAAAGTATGTAATCATCCAGATCTATTTGAAGAGAGACCTATCGTTACTAGCTTTTGTATGACCAATGAAATACTGGATAAAGGAAGCTTGTTGGAAAAATGGGTTTTACGTCACTGGGATATTAACAATGACGAAAATAAAATCAATTTAGAATCAATGCACCTTGCATTTGTACAACCCACATTAGAAATGACAACCTGTAAATTAATTGCAGATGATTATGCATTGTTAGACTGCAGTAAACAAATAATGAAAACAATTCAGCAAATTCAAACTCAAGTGGCAAATAATGGTATTCATTCTCGTACTATACAGTCTGGGAAAAAATATGTAGATTTAAAGACTCATCATAAGGCCTATCAAATGCAAAAACAATTAGCAACAGCTCAGCGATGGCAATCCATTCTAAATAGAAATCAATTAAGATGTAATAGTCAATGGCCTTTATATGGTATAGGATTGATAGAAAAATGTCAACAATTATATGCAAAACCTCACCATTTAAAATATTTCCCCACACCAGAAAATAATTACCATTTGGATGCTGTTACTTATTTGGATAGAACAGATAGACTTCGTCAATGTATATTAAGCTATGAAGAAAGAATTCAACAAAATATAGATATTATTAAACAATACGCTTTTGTTACTCCTGCAGCAATCATTCAATCATCATCATCTTTGTTATCTAATAATTTAAGAAAAACATCATTTATACCAATTAATTATAATCATTATATTAATAATAATAATAATAATCAAAACAATGTATATTATAATCATTATCAACAACAGCATTCATCATATTCATCATTATCATCATCAGCATATATAAATAACCATAAGATAAAAGATATATTCCATCCTATATCATCCAGATTAAGTATTGCATTTCCAGATAAACGACTTCTTCAATATGATTGTGGGAAATTACAACGATTAGCTACTCTTTTACAAGAGTTGTCTGCAGGTGATCATCGTGCATTAATTTTCACACAAATGACACGGGTTTTGGATATATTGGAAGCATTTCTTAACATGCATGGTTATCGATATTTACGGTTGGATGGTGCCACCAAAGTTGAACAAAGACAAATCTTAACTGAACGATTTAATAACGATAAAAGAATTTTATGTTTTATTTTATCTACTCGTAGTGGTGGTCTTGGTATTAATTTAACTGGTGCTGATACTGTTATTTTCTATGATTCTGATTGGAATCCATCTATGGTATGTATAAAATATATAAATAGACACAAAACCAAAAAAACCAAAAAAAACCAAAAAAAACCAAAATAAATAAATAAATAAATAATATGGGGGGGGGAGAAGAAAAAGGAGAAATGGAGGTTATTTTATTATTATTATTATTATTATTTTAGTCAAGTTTTTTTTTTTTTGCATAATAATACTAATAAAAAAAAAAAATACTCACCTTTAATTTTTTATTTATATATTTATTTTTGTTAGGATAAACAATGTCAAGATAGAGCTCATCGTATTGGTCAATTACGTGATGTTCACATCTATAGGTTTGTTACAGAATTTACTATTGAAGAAAATATTTTCAAAAAAGCAAACCAAAAAAGGTAAGCATTGTTATTTATTTATTTACTCTGTTTAAGAAAAAAAAAAGTAGCTGAATTTTTTTTTATTCTAATATAAATAATGTCATTTATTTTTTATTTTTTATAGATTATTAGATGATATGGTTATACAAGAAGGTGGGTTCACAAATGATTACTTTCAAAAAATGGATTGGTGGCGTGATTTACCAGAAGTTGTGGGAAGCATGGAATCCAAAGATTTACAAAATAAAGAAGAAGAAACGAAAGAAAGTAGTAATACTAATATTGATATGGAACGAGCATTATTGGAAGCAGAAGGAGATGAATTAGATGCTCAAGCAGCTATAGCAGCTAGAAATGAAATGTCTATGGATGATCATGAATTTGACGAATCAACATATTCAACACCTAAATTATTAGCATCAGCATCAGCATCACCTTCAAAAAATAGTTCACCTAAAATCAATGCTACAATCCATTCTAATAAATCAACACCAATACAAACATCAGCATCACCTTCACCAACATTATCACCTTCTCTTCATCATCCTCAATCACCAACATTATCACCATATGAAACATCTATCATTACACCTACCCTATCAATAAATAAAAGTAAAAATAAAAACATTCATGTAGATCCATCAAGTCTTGATAATAATGATGCCGATGGGGAAACTATTGAAGTAGGGCATGTTGATCAATATATGCTTAGATTTTGGGAAAGAGAAGTTTTTGGACAATACTTAGGCTTTGGAGGTTTACCTGAACCAACTGATTCAGATTAAAAAAAATAATAATCATTTTTAAGATTATTATCATATAAATAAAAAATTCGCTTTTTTTACTTGAATAATAATAATAATGTATTTTATACATATTTAAACTCAGGACATTATCAGCTTTTTTTGTGAAAGACTCTTCCATGTCTTTTGCTCACTTTTGAACTATATAAAAAAATAAGACAAGTATTAATGAAAATAGGTTCATCATATAGTTGTTTTCCATGTTTTTAACATTTTCTAAATGCATATTACGATGTCACAATGATCATCATCAACAGATTTTTTAAAAATAAAGCGCATAATTTTTTTTTGCTGAATGAACTAATATGAATAATGTGTATTTTTTTTTTTTTGGTTTATAAATGATTACTAAAGATCTCATATATTGATTAAAATAAAATAATAATCATATATAAATATGTATTGATAATAATAATAATATTATATATATGATAAAGATATCCATTATTTAATGGTGTATAAACATATGAGAAGTCTCTTTTTTTAATTATATTCCATTTTAGTAAATTTACATTCATTCCGAAACCGGAACCTTCATTCCAAATTAGGCAAGAATAAAAGAGTATATACATATACAATTGTTTAATTCATCATCATTCATCATCATCGGCAATCATTATTTTATGGAAAGATGTATTAAATGGATTCAATATTAATTGGAAATAAAAAGAAAAATAGAAATAATGCCAAGAGTCTTTGAATATATATGATCATTTACAGTGAAAAAAAAAAGAAACGGAAACTGAGTTAAATATAGACGTAAAAATAAATAAATTAAATTCCGCTTTTTTTTTCTTTTTTAATCTTGATTCTTTTTAATGTATGAAGAAAAAAGTCTTGATATACACGAGTTTATATATTTTTTTACACAATTATTTTATTTATTGAAGATATTTAATAAAAAAGACTCCCTTTATTAAATAATTTTTTTTAGATTTATATTGTCTTTTGAATTATTATTATTATTATAATTATTATTATAATGAAGACCAATACATATATATATATATATATATCAACAACTCTTTCTACTTCAAAAATAGACCTTACAATATACATATTTAATAATAATATAGCTCAACAATTATTTAAAAAATATCAATAAGTGATTAACTTCAGATTAAATATAATAACAAATACAAATGGCCATTATAAGATAATTATTATTGATATTTTTCTTTTTACTGTTGCCTATTTTGTATAACTGTGTATGCAAATTATAATAAGTCAGTTTATGGCGATTTTTATTAAATAAAAAAACAAAAATATTGCTTGTAACTTACTTAGTCTATATATATATGCAAGTAAATGAAATGATCCAGATCATTTTTTAAAGAACGATATATAATCATTATTATTTTTTTTAGATGGCCAATGAAGTAGATAATCATTAAAAAAAAACATTTTGACGTCATTGATATGTATATGAACAATAATAAAGAATGTATATAATTATAAAATCAATTCAAAATTGTTGCGCCTTTGTTTATATATATATAATCAAAATTAAATGACAACTTGTAAATTAGTTGCAGATGATTATATATTGAAAAAAAAGTATTGATTCCTCTTATCTTCATCAAAAGAAAAGAAAATAGCAAGTCTAAAAAAAACCACTATGAATCTCGATTAATGCAAACTATGATTTTGATTTTCTGCTGAGAAGTATTCGTTCATCTAATTAGAAATCAACAAGGATGTAATCAATAAAAAACCTTAATAGTTAATGGAAAAAAAAATAAACGATTTATTTTAGCTGCAATTGACATATGCCTTCCCAACATTTGGGTTTAACTAATTGACTCGGTACATAATTTAAAAAAAAACTTGAGCATTATGTATTCAATTGTAGGTACATACAAATATTAAATATTCAACAATAATAACAAAAATAAATAAATAAATAAATAAATTGAAATGTATTATTAATTTATTATGTACATTTTTACAAACCCCTACAACTCTACATTGCTGAATGATTACCAAATTTAAAAGAATCACCATTTTGCATAATCATTTTTACTCGTAAATTATTATAGAAACAGTTGATGGATTCCATCATTATCAATAGTAATAATAATAAATCATATCATTAATCTTTATCATCATGTGGTAGATAGGTAATATTATATATAATATATTATAAATCATCAAATATTTGTTTTTTTTTTAAAAAAAAACAGTCTCAGATGAGGTTTTTTTATTTTTTTTTTTTTTGTTTTAGTCCTTTGATCTGATTGTGGGAAATTAACCAAAAGAATTAGCCACTTTTTGTACTAAAGGAGAACGATATGCAGATGAACCAAACGTATGTTAATTTTCACACAGATGTGCAACACAAGTTTTGGTCTTTTTTTTTTCTTAAGAGGCGCTATTGTCATTACATTTTCATATGCATAGTTATATATTTTTTATACAGGGTACCACATTAAAAAGGTAGAACAAGAACAAATGTTTTTATTTTTTAAAAAAAAAGGGTTCTAATCTTTCTCATTATTAATTTAGTAAATGTGATGTATGTATGTATGGTCTTGGTATTCAATTCGGCTGGAGAAAAAAAAAAAACTGATACATTTATATATGAATCTGATTGGAACCCATTTTAAAATATATATGCATAAAAAGGTATACCAAGAAAATAAGTAAATAAATAAATATGGGGGGAGGGGAAAAGGGAAAAAAAGAAAAAATTAAGGGAAAGGAGAAAAAGAAGAAGAAAGGGGTTAGTTTTTTTCTTTCTTTCTTTCTCTTCGGCCAAGATTCTTATTTTTGTAAAAAATCAAAAAAAATAAGATTTCTCTCACCTTTTTTTTTTCTTTGTTTTATGATTTAGATAAATAGTATCATTGCATTGGTCAATTTACATGATAATCATATCTTTAGATTTTGTTACAAAGTTAAAAAATCATTAAAAATATTTTCAAAATAATTATCCAAAATAGGTAAACACACGGCTATTTTTTTTTATCTATCTTTTTCTAAATTGACTAATTCACTTTTATTTTTTTTTTTAATTTGACTAATAATATATATTATAATAAAATAGATAAGAATATAATCTCTCAAGACTTTTATTAATGTAATTGAACACCATCTTAAATGAAATAATTCTTTTTTGGAAATGAACAATTAATAAGAATAAATAATAATCTTAAAAATGAAACATAAGGATAGAAATGAAAATAGTGAAAATAAACAAATAATATGAATATGGATATGAAACAAGCATCATTAAAGAGAGTCAAATGAGATAGAATGAAATGGTCAAATGAATGCAAATATATATAATGAAAAATATGAATGATTCATGCATATATTAATGTTAATAAGACAACCTAAAGTCTTAAAATTACTCATCCTTTATATATATGTATATATTATATATATATATATATATTTTCCTTTTTACTATAAACATTATCATCAATTATTAATACTATTCTAATAAATTCACACACGTATATTTATATATCATTTATTTATTCACACTCTTCATCATATGGAAAAGCCTGTGGTAGTATTTATACTAAAGAAACTTAATATAAATGACACTAATGAAGCACAAAATGCAGATCTTTGGGTCTGGTTTTTCTCTTAATAAATTATGATGGGGTAAGGAACAAATATATATATATATATATATTAATAAATGTTAAACAACAACAACAGCTACGAAGGATGATAATGGCGATTATGAGAATGTAGGACATGTAGATCAATATATATATAAAACCTTTTTTTTATGACTAGTAAAGAAATATATATAAATTTTTTTATTGTAATTTTCTTTTTTTTTGGGGAGGATTTTTATTTGAATGGAAATAATATAATGTTACATGTATTTATATATACATGTATAAATATTCGTCATCCATTAATATATATATATATATATATTTGTGGGATTTTACAATTGTTGAGATATGCTTATATTGATTATTGATAATAATAATAATTATTTTTAAGTATTAAAAAAATGAAATGAAAAAAAATAAACAATAGTTTAAAAAAAGTATGTATTCACTCAAAAAGAAAATAAAGTGTAACCATTAATGCTTGCCGATCATTTTACTTTTATAATGTGATAATACGCGTCATCAAGGTAGCTCAAAGCTAAAGGGAAATTTTTTTTTTGGGGGGGATGAAAAGTGAGAAATCGAGCGAAATAGAAAGAGAATAAAAAATAAAATAAAACAAAATCTTAAGAGAATATATATATATATGGAACATAAGGAGTTTTATAATTGTATATCGCTTTACTAAATATATATAAATATATACAAAAATATATATAAAATTATATACGTCGGTAAATCTATAAAAAAAGAAAAATTGTCCGTGGGCTTGATTTCTTAACTATTTTCAGAAGTTTGGTGTAACTCTACGCCTTTTTTGGTAGAGAACAAAGACTTTTTTTTTTGGGTTCATCTTACAATTCATTCCATCGCGCGAAATTATCACCGTGGAGTAAGAGTAAAAAAAACATCGAGATGAAATACTGAAAAACAGGTTTTTATAATTATACTTTCTTAAAAAAAGCTTTAATATATATATTTATATATATATATAACAAAAATAATAACAACAATAATAATGTGAACCCTTATTTAAAATATTTATTTGTTAAAAAAAGTTGATTATACTAGTGTTTTATGTTATTTCCCCTAATGAAATCCAGAACAATTGATATACATTTATTTATTTGTTCCCCTTAAGTCTTATTGTTATTATTATTATTATTATTATTATTTGTTAAAATAAATACAGAATAATAGATTAATTTTTTTTTTTTTTTCAATTTCCAGCTCCTAGATATTATATATAAAAAAAATCTTTATTAAATTATACATCAATGTTATAAAAACTTGTAAAGATCATCTATTTTTTCTTTTTTTCAAGTATTATGCTAATGGAATATTTCATTACAAGTGAATTAAAAAAAAACCTGAATTGAAGTTGTTTTTATTAATTTTTTTTTTTTGAAAAGATCATGTATACAAAATTTATGAATAATTGAAACATCATTTATTTATATATATAGATTTTCAAAGATTCCATTGTTTTTCTTTATATATAAATAAAGTTATATCACATGTATTATAAAAAAATAATCATTTTGAGTAGCGGAGAATCAAAAAGCTATTTACATTGAAAAAACATGTTGGTTACACTTAGGTTAAAGAAAAAGGAAAGGATGATGAATACTTATTCAATTATTTAAAACACTTCGCGCGAAGATATTTTAGAAATCAAAAAATTAAAAAACCAAAAAAATCAAATCAAAAATTTAAACATCAGTTTAAAAATAATTACTATTAATATTATTGTTTTACTTAAATATATATATATATATATATAAATAATATATAATAATAATAATAAATAACTAAAATAAATAAATAATTATTTATAAATTGATTTTTACCATATATTTAATATGAACGAATTAATAAATCTATTTTTTATAAATCGGGAACTTGAGTAAAAACGGTCTTTCTCCCGACATAGACATTTATGTCATTACATATGTATACCAAGACGTCAATATATGTATATATGTATACCAAGGCTCAAAATAAAAATACCAAGAATTTATTTTTAATTTTATATGGGTGAAAAAAAAAAAACCGATATGAATCGGAGATTGTTTTTCTTTTAAAAATTATTGTAATAAAAAAGGGGGGAAATATAAGAAGAAGTAAAAAAAAAAAAGTGAGGGGGAGAAGGGATCTTAAATAGATGACGAATCCTTTTACAACATAAGAAAAAAAAAGTAAATAAAAAATAATACAATGCGTTTTTAATTAAAATTGGGGGAGACTATCGTTGAAAAGAAAGCTAAATGACAACTTTTATGAAAATTAAGTGAAACACAAAAAAGCTCGCTGTAGGTATTTTAATAAGGAAATGCTGTCTAATAGTAAAATGATTCTTCGCGCGCGAAAGATAAATATATTTTTTTCTTGGTTCTAATATATTTTTTTAAGAGGTCATTAATAAGAATTATAATATAGCAATTTTTATAATCATTACTCATCATTTAATTGAATAATATATATATAAATATATCAATTAAAAAGAAAGATAGATGAATTGAAGTTGTTTATAAAATAAACATGCACAGACTATTTATTTAGAATAATAAGGAATAATAAGAAATAATAATAATAATAATAATAATAATAATAATAATAATTGTAATAATCTAGATTTAGAGTATACATAATAATAATAATAATAATAAATCTATTATTTATTTAGGTTTAAAAAAAGAAAAAAAAGTCATTGTTTATTATAAAACGAATAATTAAAGATAATTTAATATTCATTCTCGGTCCTTTACGGTAATAACAAAATAATAAATAATATAAAAAAAAAAAGGTCAATTACTTATTATTATATACTTCTATGTAAATTGATTAAATAGACTATTATATCAAAAAAGTAAAAAAGAATTCAACCCACAGATCTTTTTTATGTGGTTTGTGATACCTGCACTTCCCTTTTCTTTGAATTAACTCCTTTTATACTTTGTTTCTTTTTTATTTTTTTTCTCTTGTCTTTTATTTTTTTTCTCCTTTCTCTCCCCCAAAAAATATTAAGGTTTTTTTGTCACCACAACTCCCCCTTTTCTTTAAATCCATTAAAAGCCCGTTAACCAATTTGAGTTTAAGCCAATCAAAATGCATGATGATTTTTAGAACCCAAAAGAGAATAAAAAGCCTGCTTTTTTTTTTTAGACTTTTTTTTTCCCTTTTTCTTTTCTCTTTCTTAACTTTTTTTTTCTTTTATCTCATTATATATATAATATTTTTTTTTTCATTATCATCATAATTTAACTTGTTTTTTTTTTTTTTTTTTTACATATATACATACATTTCTTCATACATATATACATATATATATTTATTATAAAACATAAAAAGAATGCCTTCAGAAAAATTCAAGATTTCAAAAGCCAGTCGTTCTATTCGTCACGCTGCACAAAACTTTTTTGGTACTTTTAGTATCTCAAATACATCACAACCACCTGTCAGTTACCCTATTGGTAATAATAAATATATATATATATATACATATATGCATATATACATATATATACTTATACCTATTCTATATATATATATATATATATTTGTATAATAATAAATAGTAAATGGTAATATTCCTGCTACTTTACAAGAAGATCCAGCTACTCACCTTGATAGAAGATCAGCTCATAATGCTTTAGAACGTCAAAGACGTGAAACTTTAAATTCTAAATTTCAGGAACTTGCTCATGCTTTACCTGCTCTTCAATCTGTTCGTAGACCTAGTAAAACAATGATTGTATCAAAATCTTTAGAATTTGGTAAAATATTTTTTATTTATTTATTTGTTTATATAATACATATATAAACACACAAAAAAAAACTGGTTTTTCATCCAAACTTTATTTCATTTACTTACCCAATTATTTTTTATTTATTTATTATATATATATATAGTTTCTAAAAGTATTCAAAGAGAAAATAATTATGTTAATCAAATTAAAGATTTAAGAAAACAAAATGAAAGATTAAGAAAACAAGCTAAAGCTGCTAAAGTTTTAATGATGAAACAACAACAAAAGAAGAAATATATGCCAACCTCATCCTCTTCATCTAATACTACTTCTCCATCATTATCATCATCTGTATCATCTCATTCATCAGCATCTAATACACCTTCTCATCGTATGCAAAGATCATCCACTATGTCTACTACACAAAGTACTTTATCTACTTTACCAGAAAATGAAGTTTTGGTTCATTATCAAATGTCTCCTCCATTAACACCTGAAACTCCTAATAAACCCTGCTTAGTAGTTAATCAACAACCACAACAAGTTCAACAACAACAACAACAACAACAACAACAACAACAACAACCTCAACCAACTATTCAAAATACTCCACCTTATATGGATCAAATTGATTATTATCAACAACAACAAGAATTAAAAAATAATAATATCATGGTGTCATCTCCTTTACAATGGTCTAATCATCAACAAGATCTTTTCATTTCATCTCCTCCTTCTACTTATTCAGCTCAACCTACTATTAATAATAGCAATAATAATTATATGATGGGTCCTCCGGTATATACTCCTATGAATACCACTCAACCCATTCAACATCATCATTATCAACAAGCTCTTATGCCTTTTACTGATAGTACTATGAATACTGTATTACTCTCTCCTTATTCTTTCCAAGATCCAGTTTATCATGATAAACCTCAAGGAAATTATCATTTGGCTTAAAAAAAAAAAAGAAACGTTGATTGCTTTCTTTTTTTTAAAAAAAACTAATCTTTTGGTGTATAATAATCTTTTATTTAACAAAAAAAAAAAAAAAAAAATCGAGCTTGCTCTTTTTTAATTCTAGCCTTTTTTTTAACGTATTGAATATGTAAAAAAAAAAAGTCTCTATAATTATTTCTTCAAAAAAAAAATATTCCTTTTTTATTTTATACCATTTACTTTATTTTATTCACTTTTATTATTTTTATTTTTGTATATATATTATATATATGTTTTATCTTGTTGTTATTATTCTTTTTTTTATGTTATTATTTTTTATACGTTATTATTTTCTTTATAATAAAAAAATTAATCTATTTTACTCTTTAAACTTTTTTTTTCTTTTTATGATGTATGTTTATTATTATTATTTTTTTTGGGGGAGAGACATATATAAAAGAAGCAATAAAAATTTTTTGGTATCTTGTTTATTTTTTTTTTTTTACTTTATAATAGGTCTAATGCATGATCCTCACTATAAAAGGAATCTTAGCAACCATGAGGTTCACACATTTTTTTTTTGTTGTTAACCGTAGTATATAAAAAAAAAGTACGATAGAGATCTCAATTTTTTTTTTGCCTATTTATTTTGAAACAAACAAATAAAGGGACAAAAAAAAAAAAAGAAAACAAATATATATATATATATATATGTATCGAGAGAGAGTCAGTGAGAATTAGCCTATTATTTGATCATCTTATATATATATATATATATATATATATATATATACAAAACGTTAAAGTTTTATCGTTAAAAACAAACAAAATTACAAAATATACAATATATATTCATTATCATATCATCTGATACGATAATGAGTTTGTTTCAAATCTTTTTTCTTTAAAAAAATAAAGTCTATCTACTCATGACTATTAAATTGTTATTTTAAAAAAAAAGTATAGATACGATGTCTGTTCACTATATAAAATTACCCATTTAAGGTAGTCTTTATATATAAAGAGATGATGCTTTTAAAATACTAATAATACGATATTTTGTATAAAAAAAAAATTAAGTAAGCTTTTTTTTATATATTAACTAATATGAAATCAAAGTAAAGTAAAAAAAAAGGAGATTAGATCTCCGAACGGCTTCATTTTATTTCGCGCGCAAGACGTCCGGTTTTTGGGAGTAGAGTGTTGTAATTTGAAACATATGGTAATACTAATTATTATTATTTTTATTATTATTTGTCTTATGTATATATATTTATATATATATATATATATATATATATATATATATTTATATTGGTGTTACTAAACGCAAGTTTATAAATCTTTTTACCATTACTCAACCCTATTTGGTATCGATCGACATTTAAAAAAAAATAAAAAATAAAAAATAAATATACTATTCAATAGTTTTTTTTTTTCTGTCAATGAAAATTTATTTATTAGTATTTATTAGTAATAATATATTTAAATGTATATCATCTATATAAAAAAAAAACTCATCCAATTAAATCCTTTTTCTTTCCATTCTCGCAAAAAAATTTAGATAAAAAAAAAAAAGAAAATTCATTTAAGGAGAGGGCAAAGAAGAAAAATTAACAATAGTATTTACTCAAATAGACTTTAAGGATGTTGATTAAAATATAAACTCAGCTGTCATTGGCGATTTTAATTTCCGCTGAGAAACAAAAAAGGTTGGCCGATAGAAGCGCGGTTAAGAATCATTCACTATATTGTAACCAGAATTTTTTTTTTTATGCTTCTCATTATACAAATGTATACCACCTTTAAAAAAAAATAATTAGATTATATGTAAGTAAATTATTTAGTATACAACAATATGTAAAAAATAACTTAAATCTTGTTTTCTTTCTATATATATATATATATATATATATATATATATATATATATTATAACAAATTAAAAAAAAAGATATATAATTCATTATATAATAAATCAATTATATAATTATTTATTAATAATAATAATAAATTTCATATGTAAAATATATATACAATTTATTATTTTAATTCAATGATAATGGTATATATACTATATATATATAATCATATCGTAGATCATTTTGTTTTAAAAAAATAATATATTAATAGAAAATGGTAAACGGGATTTTAATTGATGTTTTTTTTTTTTTTTTTGGTTTTGTTTACATTTGGGCATTTGGTATCACTGAAAAGGTTAAAAAAATGTACGACAATGACGAATCCTTGTTACAAAAACTAATGTATGGGGGGTGTAAAAAGGAAAATGGAATTATTAAAAGAAAAGTAATAATAATAATTTATGTGAGAGGGAAAAAAGTGTTATCATTTGTATCTTTTTTTTTTATGTTAAAAAAATTGAGAATTAATTTTAGTAGTTAGCCATTTGGCTTTACCATATTCATCGCTTTACCTAATTAAATTATAGAATAATAAGAAAACTGTGTATAAAAGTAATAATAACAATCAATTATTTATTTTACTCAATAATCTCTTTATTTTCTGGATTATATATTCATATATAAATATATTTTAATGATATTAAACTAATTAAATTTTTAACTTTTTTATATTATTATATTTTTAAGAATTATTTAAAAAAAGTTCCTTATTATAATTAATTTAAACTTTCTTTCTTGATCTTATATATATAAAAACAACATATCATAAAAAAACATACTCGAGAAACAAAAACTGTTTAATTATATGTTTAATGATGTTAATATATGAAGTAATTTATAATTCAACTTTTACCTATGTTATTTTTAAGAATGTTCATTAATTTAAACTTTTTTTTAAATCGTATATGTAGTATATAAAATCATTTCATTAAATAACATATATGTTAAAAAAGTCTTAAAACTGTTCAATTAATATTAATTATCATTTAAAGACCTCTTCTAGATCATATATTTATATATATATATATATATACATCAACAATGTTAATAAGCTAATTATAATTATTTTTAAGAGTCATTTTAAACTTTCTTTAATCATAAAAAAATTAACAAAAGTATGTAATCAGAAAATCCAAGTTTTCTTTATTCTAATTTTATAGTTATTATTATTATTATTATTATTATAAACCTTTCATTTTATTTTGAATATATATATTTATCCTTATTATTATTACTATTATTATTATTATTATATTAAGTTGTTTAATCATATTTGTTATAAATATTTGTTATTTATTTTAAAATAATTAAGTAATTACAATAAACAACAAAGGACGCGTTTCATAGGACCTTTCCTTTTATTTTATTATTTATATGTATTCCACCAACGAGCTTACCTCCTAAACATCATGGTAAGTTGCAAAACATGCAGTGGTTCCATTTCTTTCCTTTATTTATTTTGATAATATATATATATATTAAAATAAAACATGAAGGAAGATAAAATGAAATTTATTTTGAGTACAAGTATTTTGATTTTGGTGTACTTTTAAACTCCGGATAGTACTCTGTTAATTGTTTTTTTTTTTATTTTTGAATAAAGATGACCTGTATATAAGGAACTCATAAATACCAATTAATATATAGTAATAGTAACTATCAAACTAATTATATTTATGATAATGATAATAAAAAATCATTATAATGAAGGAGTAAAAAAAAAAGAAAAAACCATTTATAATAAAACAATATGATGGTAAAGGATTTGATTTAGTCCTCAAGACTAAAGGCTAGATTAACGAGATCGATCGTACGAAGGCACAAATTCATGTGATCTCACCCATTGAATCTTGATAAATTTTACGGTAACTTTAGGTAGGGCTTTCGAAGAAGGAGGTGTAAAATCGTTTATATATTTGATAATAAAAACCCTTTAACGAATCCATCACGCCCTATTAATCTAAACAACACTTGGTAGGAGAAGATAACATCATCAGTAATCATATATAAATGAAAAAGTATAGTAATGGGAAGAAAGAATAATTCGTACATCTACTAAACCATCGAATTTATTAGCAAAATTAACACCAAATAAATAAAAATAAATGACACCAAGGCAACCAAGAAGTAATTAAACAAAGAAATATCGATCAGACCAAAAAGATCGAAGAAAAAAGATCACCAGAGAAAATATCTATATATATATATAAAAGATACCAGAACCACAATCATTGACATTAATTGAAAAGAGACCACCTTTAAGTGCTAAAAAAAAGAAAAAAGAAAAAAAAAGAAATGAAAATAAACTAAAAAATAAAGAAGAATAACACTTAAGTATATATCCTCAAATCCGTCATCATCTGAATCATGATAATTCCTATTAATAATCATATTCAATGCACCTTGTTGCTATTATTTGGATCTGAATTATTATCATGTTTATTAATCATCGTGTTTAATGCTGCCGTTGTTATTATTTGAATTTAAATCATGGTCATGCCAAATGATCACCATGTTTTGTGCAGTTTTTATTACCATTTAATGCTTGATTTATGATTGTATTTAATTAATTATTGAATTCTGTGCTGCAGTTATTATTATTATTTGGATTTGAGCCTTGATCATGCCAATTGAACATTATATTCTGTGTGGTCATTATTTTTATTTGGATCTGATGCATTATCGTACTTGCACTTTTAATGATATAAACGTTCAATCTTTTTTTTTAAATAATAATAATAATAATAATAATAATAATAATAATAATAATAATAATAATAATAATAATAATAATAATAATAATAATAATAATAATAATAATAATAATAATAATAATAATAATAATAATATATTATTTTTGACTTTTAAGTAAAGTTCTATGCGTTTTTTTTTACTAGTAAACTATCTAACATTTTCTGGACTGTTATTATTATTTATGCCATTATCTTCTAAAACTACACTATTATCTATTATTGTTGATTTATATAAGATTTTTTCGTGTGCACCTCAAACATCATCGTCATCATCATTACCATTGTTGTAAGCTTTCATATAATTATATACACCTTTTTAAAGTAATTTTTGATCTTGCTAATACTCTGATACTTCATCTAAAGATGATTCTATGCTTTTTTTTTTTTTTCATTCAACTTGATGGATCTGCTTTTGATCATAATCCTCTTTTCTCTCGAAAATCTTTTTTATTCCTTTAAAACATGTAACAGCTTTTATTTCTATCTCATATAAATAGAACAGTGGAATGTTCAAATGAATATACATAAAAAAGACAAGAAATTGCTTTTTTTAAAAGTGTTATTACTTTTTCTTTTTTTTTTTTTGTTTATTGGTTACGTTTATTATTTTAATTTTTTTTCTTATAAATTTATATATAAAAGAGAGAAGAGAAAGGAGAAAAAGAATGATTGAATAATAATAGGATGAAAAAAAAGATATTAAAAAAGGAAAATAAAATAAATGCAATACTAATATATATATATAAATAATATATATATTTATCACCCATAAGCAATAATAATAAAAGAGTATTTTTTTTTTCTTTTTTAAAGATGTATATATATATAAATAAAAATGTAAATCATAGATGAAAAAATAAGATGTTATAACCAATAAAAAAAAAAAGGTGAAAAAAAGTATACTTTAAAAAAAAACTTCTTTTCCGTTGAGTAAAAAAAAAAAAAACCTCAAACAAAAAAGAATAGAAAAAAAAGTTATATACAGCAAAAAAAAGTAAAAGAGACTTAAAAAAGAAGAATAAGTGTGTGTGTGTATAAGAGTGACTGATTATATATGTGTGTATGGTAAATGGAAAGAGTAATAATGGTAAAAATGGTAATATATACTATATAAATATATATAAAATAAAAAATTATACTTCCTATATGTAATTATATAATATATATTTAATATATTATATTTTAGATTTTTTTTGTGTTTTTTTTTATTATTACTATTGCTATTATTATTATTATTATTATTATTTTTGATTGTACATATCCCATACTTTTTTTTTAAGTTTGTATTTTAATTTTTTCTTCTTTTAATTAGTCAACAATTTAATTTAAAGAAACTTGGTTTTGTTGTTGTGGCTGTTGTTGTTGTTGCTGTTGTTGTTGATTGTGATATTGTTGCCTTGGTCTACCACGATTATTATTGTTATTGTTATTGTAACCACCACGATTATTATTATAATTACCGCGTCCACGACTATTATAACCACCACGTCCACGACCGTGACCATTTTGATAATAATGTTGTTGCTGATTATGATGGTGATGGTGATGATGATGACTAGATTGTTGTTGATGAGGATAAGATGATTGTTGATGTTGAGAATGTTGTTGATCTTGAGGTTGAGCTTCACGTTGTTGTTGTTGTTGACGAGTAGCAATAGCAGCTTCACGATTAGGTTGTTGTACTTGAGCTTCATCTAAAGCATTAGGAGCAACATACAATTGTTTATCAATAGTAGGAGGAATAGGTTGAATTTCAGTACCCAATTCACGCTCAATCTTATAAAGATTGAATCTATCTTCATAAGTGATTAAATTAATAGCTAAACCTAAATGACCAAAACGACCAGAACGACCAATACGATGAAGATAAGTTTCTGCATTCTTTGGGAAATCAAAGTTAATAACAACATTAACGGCTTGAATATCAATACCACGAGTTAAAAGATCTATATATATATATATTTAAAATAAAAAAAAGTTCATTATTTCATTTCTTTTATTCATTCTCTTTTTTTAATTTTTATTTTTAGTATGTCTATATATTCTTTATTTACCTGAACAGACTAAGTTACGACATACACCATTTCTAAAATCATGGAAAACACGGTTACGATGACTTTGTAACATTTTAGCATGAGAGTAAAAACATGAATAACCTAATTCAGTGATTTTTTTGGCCAATAACTCAACACGATTAGTAGAATTACAGAAGATAATAGATTGATTAATTTGTAACTATATATATAAATAGATTTTTTTAAAAAAAAATTAATAAATGAATAAAAATAAAAATAGATATTCACACACAACCGCATATAATAAAACTACTTTTTCTTTCGTTTTTCATTTCTTCATTTTTTTTTTTTTACCTTTGAGAATAAAGTATTAAGACAGTGAACTTTTTGTTTTTCTTCAACAAAAGCATAATATTGAGTAACCCCGCGTAAAGTTAATTCATCCATAAGATTGATTTCATAAGGTTTTACCAAAAACTTATCTTTGAAATGCTTGACAATCATAGGGAAAGTAGCAGAGAATAACATGATTTGACGATCTTTAGGGAAGAAAGAAATCAATTGATCAATGATGGGAGTGAATTCGGGAGATAATAACTTATCAGCTTCATCCATAACAAAAGTAGTGGCTTCACTAAAATCGGCTACACCTTTAGAGGCTAAATCTAAAATTCTTCCTGGAGTACCAACTACAACATGAACAGTTTCACCAAGACGCATAATATCATCTTTTAATGTAGTACCACCTGTGGTGACCATGATTTGAATACCAAGATGCTTACCTAATGTTTTACATACTTGAGAAGTTTGTAAAGCTAATTCACGAGTGGGGACTAAAAGTAAGGCTTGAATCTTGGATTTTTTATTGTTGATTTTTTCCAGGGTTGGAATCACAAAGGCAGCAGTTTTACCAGTACCATTTTTGGCTCTAGCAAGAATATCACGTCCAGTTAATGCAATAGGAATTGCTTCTTCTTGAATAGGTGATGGTCTTTCAAATCCAGCTTCAAAGATACCCATAAGCAATTCTCTTTTTAAGAAATAATCTTCAAATTCATTTCCTTTAGTGGCGGTGACATCCTATTATATTTACATATAAATAGAAAATTAAAAGATTAATAATAAAATAATAAATCTCTTTTTCTTTCCATAGTATATCCTTTATATTTCTATATTCTTCTTTATCTTCTTCTGTTCCTTTTCTCCTATTTATTTATTCAATTTTTATTTTTCTATTTTACTTACCTCAGTTTGAGGACGAATATCTTTTGGTGGAAGTGCCAAGTTTTTCTTCCAGTTGTCGTTTTCATGACTAATATATATTTATATATTAAGTAAAAAAAAAAAAAAAAAAAAAAAAAAAAAAAAAAAAAAAAAAGAATAAAGAGAATATAGAATAAAGTAAGTATATAATATATATATTAATATTTAAAAAGTGAGTTTTCTTGTTTATTTCCCATTATTATTTTCTCTCCTTATTTTTTTTCATCATTAATCATACATCCCCTTCCTATTTATATTTTATTATTATTATTCATCAATTTATATTTTAACTGATCATCATTCATATATGTATGTATGTATATATATATACCTTAATTGTTGGTTATTAAAAGGTTGTGCCATTGGATAGTTATTAAATAATATGAAGTTTTCAAAAGTTGTACACGATAATAATAAAACAAAGAGTACACAGAAAGAGTTACTTATATATATAAAAATTTACGAATTGATTAGATGTTGAATATCCTTTTTCTTTTTTAAAAAAATATGATAAAGTTCGTTTCAATAGCTTCCTTGTTTTGTTTATGTTTTTTGTTTTTTTTTCTTTTAAATAGATATAAATAGATATAAATATGTAAAGAAAAAGAGTATTATATAAAAAATAATATACGTATATATATTAAAAGTAAAAAAGAAGTATTATATATAAATATATAAATCTAAAGCAAGAATCAAATAAAAAAAATTGAAAGGGTAAAAAGAAGAAGAAGAAGAAGAAAAGGATGTAAAAAAAATGAAAATATGAAAAAAAAGAAGGTAGTTTTGTTGTTAAATAAATGAAAGGCGAAACAAAAGAGAAAATAAAAAAGAGGAAAATGGAAAGAAAGAAGGAAAAAGAAAAAAAACAACCTCACGAAGAATTATTTAAACTCACGCACACATACGTAAGTGATTTGAAACTCAGATTGTGACTTTTTTTTGTGGCTGATTTGAAATTTTTATCTGGAAACCAATTAAGTAAAAAAGAAAAGTAAGTGAAAAAGTTTTTCTCTCATTTTTTCTTCCTTTAAACATATATTAATATAAAATATGGTACCTAAGAGTAAGTTAAATATCATTATTATTATTATTATTATTATTATTATTATTATTATTATTATTATATGAATTTTGTTATTTAATATTAATTTTTAATATGTATAAATAGAAGTAAAAAGTAAACGTGGAACCGCTAGAGAAAGATATAAGATTGAAAAACGAGTAAGAGAGCATCATAGAAAAGTACGTAGAGAAGCTAAGAAGAATCCTCATAAAAAAAGTAAAGTATTTAAAAATATTTATTATTATTATATAAGCAGTATATATATATATATATATATATATATGATTTATTTATTGATCTTCATTTTTATTACTATTATTATTATTATTATTATTACTATTATTATTATTATTATGATTATTTTTATTAGGAGGTCATAAAGATCCAGGAATTCCTAATAGCTGGCCTTTTAAAGAAGAATTGCTTAATGAAATAGAAAAACATAAACAGGAGGTAACAAAATAAAATAAAAGAGAGAAAAGATGGAAAGATATATATATATATATATATATATATGTATATATATATTAATATATCAATTTTTTTTTCTTTTTATTCATTAAAAAAAATTAAATAACAGCTTGAAGAAGAAAAACAAAAACAACGAGCTGCTAGATTAAAGCAATCAGCTGAAGCAAAAAAGGCCAATAAAACTAAAAATCCAACTGAAAAATAATTAAAGCAACCTATATAAATATAATCACAATTTAATTATATATATACTCACATATCGTCAAAACTTATAATTTCATTAGATCTCTTTAAAAAAAAATACACCCGTTATATAAATAATTTATATATCATCAACATCATTATCAGTATTATTTTTTATTATTAATTTTATTTGTATTGATTATAATAGCATCATTCCATTTATTCATCCTCCATTCATAAACAAAAATATGTAATTCTTTTTTTTATTAATTCATTCTATAATAGTTTATTAGTAATATATATATATTTATTTTTTCAATTGATTATGAAATAAAATAAATATAAATATAAAAATAAGTGTTTAAAAGGTAAATTCATTTAACAAGGGATTATATATTAGAGATAAAAGTAAAAAATAAATATGTAAAAGTATAAGTATAATGGTGGTATTTCTTTTTTCTTCTTTTAAATTTACAAAATGAAATTATTTATGCGCAGCATAATAATTTATGAAGATTAAATTACAACATGAGCAGATATTTTTTTTCTATGTATATTATATATATATATATATATATATTATATATAAAGGAATATAAAGAAATATAAAGAAATAGAGAGAGGGTAAAAGAAGAAAAAAAACTAAAAAGATCTATAATCATTATTATTCCATTCAGGATGATTTACTAATGAACTTGATAATGTTTCCATAGGGCGAATGGAGTTATTATTATTTTGTTGTTGTTGTTGCCATTGATAATGATGATGTTGTTGAGCAACAGGAGAAGGAGGACTTGGCTGATTAGAAATAATAGCAGTAGTGGATGGAGAAGTAGATGATAATGAATGGCTTGACAATGTATTAGTTGTTGCTGTTGTTGTTAAAGTTGTTGTTGGTTTATGATGATGATTACTGTTTGCTTTTTCATTATTAATATTGTTATTATTATCCAAAATAGCAGGATTCATTTCAATAATATCTTCAAGATCGTTTTTATAATTATTACTATTATTAGATTGAAGATGGTTGGCAAGATCAAAGCTTGATGAAGTAGTAGTACTATTATACCGTCTTCTTCCTCTTTCACCACTTCCACTACCATTAGTTGAATATCTATTATTATGATTATTATGTTGAAAAGATTCGCTTAAGGAAGGTCTTTCTTCTAAAGGAACAAAATCAAAAGAATTAAATTGTAAAATACTACGTTTTTGTGAATGGTGAGGTGGATTTTTATCGTTTTTTGTTTCTAATCCATTGGATGATTTTCTACAATGTGAGCATCCAACAGTGGCTCTTAAATTTTCATCTACTCTTAATGCTTCTACTAATAATGTTGATTCAATTAATTCAAAATAAACAGTAAAAGCCTATGTATAAAAATGAATTATTAAAAAAAAAAGAGGGTAAATAAATTGGATGATCCTTTTTTTCTTTCTTTCATTTTTTTTTACATCTGAATAGGGACCAAGAAAAGTAGTGATTTTGAATAAGTTCATGATTAAATTAACAAAGAAAGTTAAAATCAAACAAACAAGTGATTTTCTAGCAATATATTCAATCATTTGATTTTGAGGAGTGCTAGCTTTTGATGAATTGATATGTTTATAAAGTCGTCTAATAAACATACCACTAAGAAAAGTATTTGCTAAAATATCGGAGATAAAATTAACAATAAGAATACCTTGTTGCCTAATAAAGAATAAAAATAGAAAAAAAAAAATTAAACAACCGTCTTTTTTTTTTTCACTTGTTCTTTTTTTTTTCTCTCTTGTTCTTTTTTTTAAAAAAATATCCATTTTATACCATGAAGCCCAACACGTATCACCTAGTAATGTGGTAGAATTTTCATTATTTGTTGTTATATACATGACTAGTTCATACGGCCAATCACTAAATCTTAGAAGGATTAAAAATAATCCAACAAGCTTAATCCATAAAGAATGATGATTTGCTTCTAAAATAATTAAACGCTGAAACATAACTATTCAAAAAAAGTAAACAATCGATCACATTACTTTATAAGGTTTTTGATTTCCACATGTCTATTTTTTTTTTTTTAGTTTTTGATTTTTGTTTGTTTGTTAATCTTTTTTTTTTTAATTTAATATTACGATCATATATTAACACTTACCAACATAAAAAAGTATATAAGCTATATGTAATAATAATCATAAAAATAAAATAAAATAAAATAAAAACGAGATAAATATGGCTTAGTGAGTTTAACTTATACTATTAATAGAATAGTTTTTTTTCTCTCTCTTTCTCTCTTACCAAGATGCCACAATCTAATCAAAAATAAATAAACAAATAAATAAAAACGAGTCATCAGTTAAAATATTTTTTTTTTCATTTCCATTCCTTTTTTTTTTAACCATATATTTATATATGATCATTTACTTACGAGATTAAAAGAGGAAAATAAATACAAGTATCAATTTCAAATAATGGAATAATACCAAAAAGAAATCGATGTATAAAAACAACAGCAACTTGTGCCATATTTGATAAATGTCTATTGTTTGTTACATTGGTTAAATCAAATAAATAAAATAAAATAAATAAACTATTCTTTTCATATTATTTTTTTTTAAAAAAAAACAAAAATAAAAATAAAAAAAAACATTTATTTATTACATTTTTCCTTTTGATCGATCATATTGACGATAGCATATCATGAAATTTCGACAACATATAACAACAGTTACCCATGTACCAATAAAATTAATACGCCCAAGCACACGAATCGCATATGGTGTTAATTGAATCATGATATAATGAAACAATCAATTATGAAGGGTATTTATATATATTTATTTATATATAAGAAAAAAAAAAGCAAAAAAGGACAGAAAAAAAGTATATATATATACGATTAGAAAAAGAAAAGAAAAAGAAAAGAAGAGAAAAGAAAAGAAAAGAAAAAGACGAAAAAGAAGAGGGAAAAAAAAGTAACCTCCCACTAAAATAAATATCTATAAATTAAAAAAAGTTTTTTTTAAACCGCAGATTCATATGTAGGAACATAAGGGAAGATTCTGAATGGTGGTATAATATGTGGGTGGAAAAAAAAAAGAAAAAAAGGGGAATCCATCAGTGTTCCTCCGGTTCTTTCCAAGTTTGGAAGTGAAATTGTACCTTTTCCAAATAAATAAAAATATAGCTATTACATCACTCCGTTTTAATTTTTTTGTTCTTCAATACCAATGAAGCCTTTTATATTAATTATGTAATATATAAATCATTTTATATATTTAAATATATACATATATTCATATATTTTTAAGCATACATTTATTCATGAAATAAATATATATAAAATAAACTCCAATTTTAAAAATGTAGGTGAGAAAAACTTACAAATGGCTATGTTACATAATTATTATAAATTTTATCTCCCGACAGCAGTAGATGCCACGAGGAATATCTGAAAAAAGATATATTTATATATATATGCTAAGCTAATGATCAAAACATAAAAAAGAAAGTTTTTTTATTAATCTTAACCAACAAATAATTCACATACAAACGGACGGATTATCTTTGATGGGAAAATCAAATTTCTTTTTAAGGATGTTTTTTTAAAACTGGTTTTTTATGTTAAACATAAGTGAATATATTTATATATATTCGTATATTTTTAAAATCAAAGTTTAAATTTTTTTTTTTATATAAAAAAAAAGTGGGTTATTCTTCCCCGCATTTAAAAAAAATTAATTTATTGGATAAGTTTTAGCCAAATCATATGAATCTATATAAACTCAATTTAAAAAACAGTCCACTTTTTTTTATTATTATTCTACGTAAACATATTACTAAATAATAATATGATTAATAATAATAATAATAATAAATAGCTGTATAAGGTCAACTATTATAGTTGATCTCAATATCTTTCTTTTATTTTGATAAATTCATCATATACTAAATGAACGAGTAGATCTCTTCATTATATATGTATATAATATTTATTATGATTCGCTTGTTCATTTATTTTAAAACTCATAAATATTTAACCTCACTTTTACTTTCTTGCTATAATGAGGAAAAAAAATAGACTAATTACAGTTCTTTTATTTTAAAAAAGTAAAAAACAATTATCTAGATTTTTAAAAGCTAGCTATGCATAATAAATCATTTTACCAAGCCTGAACATATATATATTTATATATATAAAGGAATCTTTTTTTTATAAATATAAAAAACACTTTCTTTTTATTATATATACCATTTTCTTTTTTTTCTTTTTTTCTTTTTTTTATTTTCATTTATTTTGTTTTACCATTTATTTTGTTTTACCATTTCACTAGCCTAAACCTAAATATTCAATTAATTGGAAAAAGTAATAAAAGAATCAAGTAGTACAATTGAAGCAACTGTAGATCATTTTAAAGATAAAGATAACAATCATGAACTTGATAAAGAATTTTTTTTAACTGCTTACTTTAATACTCTTGCTCTAAGTCTTTATAATAAAAATCATTTATTCATTTTACTTTTATTTTTTAATTCTTTTTTCCCTCTTTTTAAAATAAATAAATCAAATAAATAAATATTGCCAATGAAGATGATGATCTTTAAATAGTGGGCGAATCAAGGTGGTTTACCGTCTAACCTTATTAAATCAGGATGGATGAGTATATGCACTTTTTTTCCATCAAGTATTGTGTTGCAATCTATTTTGGAAATAATATCATTCGTTGTCTTTCTTATCAACCTGGGAAAAAGCTCACATAATATGAAAAAAGTTTTTGATGCTGTTTATGGAAATATGTGCTCTTTATTCACATCTATATTAAATGTTATTTCTAATTAGTGCTCCAACTTTATTTTTAATATTAGTAGATGATTCATTCAGAAGGCAAAATAGGCTATTTTTTTTGTGTGTGTTAAAAATAAGAAAGAAAAAGAAGCTGTATACATATATATATATACTTATTGATGAATTCAAAGCTTAATTTTTTTTAAAAAAAAAAAGATACAGTTTTAACAAGACTTTTTTTATAATCATCACTTTTTATTTTTTTAAAAATGTAATTGTTTATTAAAAAAAATAGATGTTGAACTTGGTATAAAAAAGCTATCAATGGTAATTAACATTAATCAAAGAATTAAGTATACTTATCATTTTTTATCATTTAATATCCTTCTTAGCATATATTGATCCTATGATAAAGTTCAATCATCTACCTATAAATCATTACCAAATAAGGTAAGGTCAAACCACCACTTTCGTCATTATTACCATTCAAATTATTATTATTTTTAGTACCAGTTACTACTACTACTTTTTCTTTAGAAATTGAAAATTAATTATATTATTTGAAATTAACTGGTATTAAAAAATAAACCTTTTTTACGAGTTGATCTTTTAGGTTTTTATTTATACCTTTTTCTTAATATATATATATACATTTATAAAGCATTTTACTTTGGTAACGTAAAAAAATAATAGAAAAAAGACGTAATTTCGAAGTAAATTCTTGATGTAAATCTCTCCTTTTTTTTATGATCATCAATGGAATGATACATATATAAAAAAAATCTAGATATATGTGGTAACGATTCATATATATTGATCATCTATATAATGTTATTAATTATTACCATATTATAAAAATGAAAAAAATGAAAAACCCAAAAGGCGTCTTTTATAATAAGTAAATAAATAAACATGCAGGGTTATTTTATTGGTGTATGATCTTTTTTAAAAATCAACATCCTTTATGTTTGTTTATTAATGGAAAAAAAAAATGAAATAAAAAAAATGAATGAATGAAATAAAATACTTATATATTTTCTTATATTTAAAAAATAATACTATTTTTACACTGCTAATATAAAAAAAATCAAAAAAATGTACACACTTTTTTACTATTTAAAATAACGTTCCTTTTATTTATTTACTTGTGCTTCTTCTTTCCTTTTTTTTGTTTATTGCCAATTGATTCAAGAAAATCATTATGTATATTTAAAAAATAAAAAAGTAGGAGGAAACCTTTTCTTATATATATAGGATTTTATTAAAAATAATCATCAAAAAAAGCGTTATTAAAATAAGACAGATTTCATCTTTTTTTTCGTACAGTTATTTCCATTTTTGGAGTTTGAATTTTTTACTATTTTAAATCGAAAATATTTTCCATTTTTTCTTTTCTTTTTTCTTTCTTTCTTTCTTTATATTATTTATATATACTATTTATTATTATTATTACTATTCAATATTAACTCAATACCCCATTTAAAATTTATAACCATCAACAATTCCTAATTCCACCATTCTTTTCTTTTTTTATCTTACTAATCTATCTAAACTGAATGGAGGACTTTAAAAATACAAGTGGTAGTAGTAAAGTAGAATATATAGAAAATTTTCAAGAGGATTTAAATGAAAAAGAATCTATTATAGAAGGTGATCAAGGACGTGGAAGTGGTTCTTTTTTAACAGCTTATTTTAATATTGTTTGCGTAATTTATATATATATATATATATATATATATATATAGGAGTATATATTTAATTATTCAATTTAAATTTAAAATAAATAGGTAATTGCTGGTACTGGTACTTTAGGCCTTCCTCATGCTTTCTCACTCGGTATTAAAAATAATGATCATGATAATAAAAGTAAAAAATAAATGTTAATCTAATATTTTTTCTTTCTTCTTCTTTTTTAATAATCAAATAATAATAATAATAAAAAGGTGGATGGTTAGGAGTATTGATTTTATTTCTTTCTTATTCTATGGCAGTCTACTCTGGTCTTATATTGATCAAGTGTCTTTATTATCAACCTGGAAAACGACTTCATGATTTTAAAGAAGTTGGAAGAGCTGCGTTTGGTTTAATTGGTTATTTAAGTGCTTCCATTTTACATTTTCTTTATTTATTTGGTGGTCCAACTTTATATCTTGTGTTAGCTGCTGGTAATTTTACTACTTTATTACAAGGATCAGTAAGTATTTATAACTTTTTATATAAAAAAATAAATAAATAAAAAAAAACAATCAGTCAATCAATCAATTGATATTTTTTGTTTCCCTCTATTTTTTAAGAGTGCAGCTTTAACAAGACCCATATGGACAGTCATCATTGGAATATTTTTATTAATTCCTTCATTGATTTTAAAAACATTACGTGAAGTAACAGTTGTTTCAGCTATTGGTGCTATTTGTACAATGATTGCAGTATTTGTCATTATGATTGAAGCTCCTTTAGATAGAAATAATCATCCTGAACGAATTGTTGAACATGACACTGTTATATGGACTGGGTTTCCATCAGCTCTTGCAACTTTAGCTTTTTCTTATGGCGGAAATAACACTTATCCACGTAATAAATTAACATACATACATGTATATATAATAATACCTTTTTTTGATTTTCTTTTTTTTAATATATATATGTATATAAAATAGATATTGAACATGCCTTAGCAAAGCGTAATCAATGGCCATTAGCATTAATAGCAGGTCTTACTACTTGTACGGTTCTTTATTTCATGACAAGTATCCCAGCATATTGGGCCTATGGTAGAGAAGCTGCATCACCTATTTATTATTCATTACCAAGTGGAACAGGACAAATGACTGCTATTATTGTGATGACGATTCATGTTATTTTTGCTATTCCTATTTATACAACTACTTTTTCATTAGAATTTGAAAATTGGATTAGAGCTACAGATGAACGGTTAGGAAAATTCGGTGCTTGGGTCGCAAGAGCCATTATTCGATCATGTACAATGGCTATTTTAGTATTATTAGCCATCTTTGTTCCATTTTTTGATGATGTTATGGCTTTATTAGGTGCATTATCTAATTGTGGTCTTGTGTTTTTATTACCTGTTTTATGTTATTTGAAATTAACTGGTATAAAAAATAAACCTATTTATGAATTGGCTTTTTGTGGCCTAACTATAATTTTGGGTGTCATTGGATTAATCTTCGGAACAAAGGATGGTCTTTTGAGTTTAATACATGATGTTCAGGGTACTAAATATTGATTTTTTTAACAAAAAAAATTATCAACTATAATATATTTTTATTTATTTATTTATTTAAAATTACATTTTACTTTTAATTATACTAATAAATTACATCTATTTGTATGCATTTTTTTAATAAATAATAACTAAAACCATTCTAGAATTATACAATAAAAATAACTATATATAAAAAAAACACATATAATTATATTTTGATTTTGATATCATCATTATTTAAAATCTTCGATGGAATGATGCAAAAAATAGAAATATTATTATGTGGATATATATAGATGAAAATTTTATTCTGATTCAATTATGATATATAAAAAGCCATATCTAGTTATCGCAATGGGTTTTTTTTTTTGAATAATGAAAATAAATAAAAATTATATAAACGAAATGGATGACTGCTTATTATTATATTCTCTTTTTTATAAAAATATCTAAATGGATGGCGTTTTAATATAATCATTTTATTAAATAAATTAATTCAGTACCATATTAATATTTATATATATATATATATGATACTAATATTAATTATTGTTAAAGAATGATGATAAAGAAAAAAATCAATTAGCTACATGAGTGATAATTTTTTATTTTTGATCGATAAAATCTAATACGATCATTTATTAAAAAAAAATAATCGTTTGTCCCCCCAACAAAAATTCACTATACATATTAATAATTGTTTACAACATAGCATACATGTTGCTTCATTTATATATACTAAATAGGAAATAGTAAATGAACCTTTCATTCCTATTCATAAAAATCATTTTTTTATTAGTTAATATATATATAAATATATCATTCAATTATTAATAATCACTTATTTGTTTTTATCAATAGGTTTAGGTCATAATCATATATAATAAATGTATTGAAAAAAGAAATGAAGCATAAAGTAGAGACTAAAGTGGATGGAAGAAAAAATTAACTGATTTTTAAAACTCCAATAACCAAAAATATTTTTAAAAACCTTATTTTAAAACACCGATGTCATATCAGCTTTTTAGTTCTAGGATTTCATTAAAATTTTGAATGGATAAAAGCTCGTTTTAACTTTTTATTATTGCTATTTATAATAAATGCATAATAATAAAAATATTTAGATATAGAAGTAGATTTATAAATATAATTTATTTAAAATGATAACCTATGAATTTTATAAAGTGTTATTTTTTAGATACACAAAAATTTTGATTCGCTTTTTTTTCCAAGTAATAAAAATAATGTAAATCAATTTTTTAATTTTTATACACAGACACATAATATCTATATAAATCTATAAATTTGTGATCCACATAAAATTAAATGATCATTATATATAAAAAGAAGTAAAAGAAAAAAAAAGATCTATATTTATTTTCCAATTCATTATATGATCTACATATAACAATTTATGATAAATCTTTGAATAAAAAAAACATTATAGCAATTTTTTTATACAAATAATAATAAGTATGAATAGTAACAATTATATGAAAAGGGATGGATGGTATGAAATTTTAAATTAGTTAAAAATGTTTACTTTGGGTTTAGTTTAGTATTTTAAATGTATTACCAACAAATATATAAATAAATGATATATATATATTATAAATATAAATTATAAATGACCAATTATTAATAATAAATTTTTATAAGAGAAAAAAAAAATTGAATGAAATGAGAAGGGGAATTATATATATGATATGCTATTTTTTGTTTGTTTGCTTTGGCTTAATATTTTGAATGAGGTTTTTGTGAATCAATTTCATTTGGTTTATTAGATATGGTAGAGTCGTTTGTAGGGACACTTTCTAATTGAGTTCTTGACTGAAAACCATTATCTTGCATATTAGCACTATCAATTGTTTTTGTTGGATAACTTAATACTGGAGGAGGAGGCTGGTTATGATTCATTGATCTTGAATAATTCATTTGATCCATAGGATACATTTCTCCTGGTGCTATAAAAGGTGATTGTTGTGGTTGATAAGGTTGTTGATTATAATATTGTTGTTGTTGTTGTAATTGAGGTGATCTAATATTATTATTATTACTATTATTATTATAATTATATGTATCTTCATGATATCCTGAAAAATCAATTCCTTTATCATCAAATAACTCCGTATGGCGTCTTTCTTTTTTATTTCTCTGTTTACGAACACATAATAATACTACTGCCGCTACCTATTTTTTTTTTTTTTTATAATGATAAAATAAGTAAATAAATAAACGCATAATAATAATATTAATAAAAAAGAAAAAAAAAACATTATATAAAATCAACTTACTAATCCAATCCCAACAATTGAACCAATCACAGCACCTACAATTGTAGTAGAACTTGATCCAGATGATGATGATTCAGAAGGAGAAGGAGTACTAGAAGAAGATGAAGAAGAAGAAGATGACGATGATTTTGTTCCTGAAGAGGTGGATAAAGTAGATGTAGATTGAATTGATGATGAAGAAGTAATATTTGATGAAGGAGTAGGTGTAGGACCTGTGGGAACAGGAGAAACAGAAGATGATTGACTTCCAAAAGCAATATTCAGTGGGACTGTTACACGTGAAGGCGGTGTGTCATTTCCTTCTAATACAAGGTAAGTATTATCATTTGGTGCAGATTTATCTATAGTTGCCCACATAGATGTCTTCGAAGTTGGAATATTTTGTCCAAGAATACTAAATACTACCAAATTATTGGTATCCACTCCATTAGCTAGATATAAATTAGTACTGGTAATATTGGAACTGTTGCCTATACTCCAAGACACTAAAGTAGAGGCACCTGCAAATACTAAAGTGTTTGGCAGTGGAATATTGATATTTAAACTTTCAATATTATTAATAAATAACGCTATTAATATTATGGTATATCTAAATAAGTGAATCATATTTATATATGTATATTATAAAAAAATCACAAGTATACTATATATTTTTATAAACACATAAAGAAAAAGAAATAAAAAAAAGAAGAAAGAAAAGAGAAACAGAAAAAGGAAAAAGTATATGTTTTTTTTTAAAAAGACAAAAAAAAAAAAAATTAAATAAATGAAATTCAGAAAATATATATTAAAAATTAAGGATCATCATATGATTCCTAATCTAACTAATGTTTTTTGTTTTTTAATGAATTGTGTAACAATATTTGATTTACAATAAAATTAGTTACTTTATTAAGATAACGATTAAAAAGGTAAATATAAATAAATGGCTAG
The DNA here is from genome assembly GCA_037043795.1 of Cunninghamella bertholletiae. Lineage (NCBI taxonomy): Eukaryota > Fungi > Mucoromycota > Mucoromycetes > Mucorales > Cunninghamellaceae > Cunninghamella > Cunninghamella bertholletiae. The sequence continues at coordinate 265,239 of JAZGVP010000001.1, forward strand.
CATTTTTTTAAAAAAAAATATTAAAATAATGGGTAAAATGAAATAAATAAATATGAAAATTAAAATATATTATAAATTAGTTCTTTAATGTTTTTGGGTTGAATTAATGGTATCAATTTCTTGTTTGAATTCTTTAATAATGTCGTTTCTCTTTAATTTTTGTGCAGCTGTGAGTAATCCCTGGAAAAAGGAAGAAAAAAAAAAAATTGAAATACAGATTAAAAATAGTCTTTTTTTTTTGTATATATACTTTAAAGTTTAAATCATTTCAAAAATTAATACTATCACTTACGTTTTCAACAGTCCATTCTTCATGACATAAATGGATATCATAAAGGAATTCTGCAGGTTTTAAGCTAGATTCTTTACCAGTTTTAGTTAAAGAATCAAGAACAGCCTTTTTAACTTTTGGATCGGCACATAATTTTTCATAATCCTTTTCTGCAATATTATTTTCACTTGCCCATTTTCTAATAGGTGCTTCCAAGGGAACAACTAAAGCAATTGCTTTTGGTAAAAGGGAATCACCATAAACACAAATATTTTGTACGAATAAACATGATTTATAAATGGATTCCAATTTTTCTAAAGCAATATATTCACCATTACTAAGTTTGACTAAATTCTTCTTACGATCAATAATGGTTAATGTACCATTTTCATTCCATTCCCCAATATCACCAGTTTGTAACCATCCATCTTCAGTTACTGTTTCCTTAGTAATATCTTCTCGTTTCCAATATCCTTTTGTAACTGATGGACCTCTTACCTTTAATATTTAAGAAAAAAAAAACAATAAAAGTACAGTTATATTAATAAAAAAATATTCACTCAATATTTTTTTTTTGTTTGTATAGTAAAAAAAAAAAGATCATCTTACCCAAATTTCTCCTTGTGGTTTTGGTTCATTAGTAGAATAGTAATTGGCATCAGGAACATCCACAAGTTTGATTTCACAACAAGGAACAGCAGCACCCACATGACCATATCCAAATTGTTCCTAAATGCATAAAAATAAACTCAGTTTATTAGGAGTAAAGTTTAAAATAATAATAAAAAAGATCATCTTTAATGTAATACTTACAGGACTCATAATAGTAGACATACTAAATAAACAATAAAAATAAATAAATAAAATAACAATAAGTAATCTATTTGATTCTTCTTTTTTCTTTCTTTCTTGATTTTGTATAACTATATATAATTCACTTACCCACAACCTAGAATAATGATTAATCATAAAGAAATAGAATGATAAATAAATAAATATATATATAAATGGTTAGTTATTTATGAATTTTTTTTTAATAAAATGAGATCAATAATACATACTTTCAGTCCTATTTAAAAAGAAAGAAAAAAAAAAGATGGTTCAGTATATAAAATAATGTATCAAAATGATATATATATATATATTTAAACTTACATGCCAAAACCACCTAAGATAGGACAAAGACAGACAGACAAGAATTTTTGAGTTTCAATAGAAATGGGAGCACCACCAGAAAGAGCAAAACGTAATCTACCTCCTACTTGTTCACGGATTTTACTGAAAACAACAGCATCAAGAATTTTGCTAGGCATACCACGTTCAAAAAGCCATGATTTAGTAGCATAGGCTTTATTAAAGATCTTTTGAGCATTAGGAGAAGCTGAATTAATCTTGCTTAAAATACCTTTACGAATAGATTCCCATACCTATTATTAATTAAATAAATAAAAAAAGGAAAAAAAAAGATTAATCGTTTTATATATCCATTAAGCTTTTTCTTTTTTCTTTTTTAAATAAATCCTCATTCATTTTTTTTTAAATATATATATATATATATATATATAATCAAACTTACTTGAGGTACACCAGTCATTAATGTAGGTCGGAATTCTTTAATATCACCCTTACAGTTACGTACGGATGCATCCGTTAATGTACGCACGGACGCATAACCTAATGTAACACCCCAGAATACACAAGCTGCACAAAAAGAAAAAGAAAAAAGAAATAAAAGTTAATACAAAGTTTCTTACTTTTCTATTATTTTCCTTTTTTTTTTTTTTTTCATTAAAATCATTATTATCTATTTACCATTTTCGACAGTGAATTCTAAAACGTGAGCTAAAGGAAGATAAGCCATCATACTATCATTACTTGAAACAAGACGACCTAATAAGGTATTTACACCAGCAACTAAGATGGTAATAATAATAAAAAAATAACAGTAATAAGATCAATACGAGTTTTTATATGATTATGATTATTGTGGTTATTTAAAGAAAGAAAAAAGAAATGCTTACTGGCAGCAACAATGTTTTTATGGGAAAGCATAACACCTTTAGGATTACCAGTAGAACTATTTTAATAAGAATAATATTTGATTTTTTTAATCATCTATTTTATATATTCATTTATATATTTATAAATATAGACTTTACCCACTAGTATACATAATACAACATAAATCTTCAGGTTCAGGTTTACGAGGTTCACGTTTAAATTCTTTACCGATTTTAATGAGTTCATCAAGAGTTAAAACCTCTTGAATATTATCCTTTTTAATTTTTTCAGCAAGTTCTTCTTTAGGTTCACCAGAATAAATGACATACTTAAGACTAGGACATTTGGGAGCAACACGTGATAAAAGAGGTAATAAGTCGGAAGTAGTATAAATAGCTTCTACTTCAGTTTCATTCATAGAGTGTAATAAACCATCTTCCCCAAGTGTTTCATAAGCAGTAACAATGGTCATATTTTGTGTGAATAAACCATGAGCAGTTAATAACCAGTTCATACTATTATTTTTTTTTAAAAAAAACGAAAAGTGGAAAAAAATAAGAATATAAATAATAAACATAAATAAATAAACAAAAATAAATTAAACATAAACAATGGTACTTATATTTTTTTTTTTTGGTTTCAGGTTTATTATTATTGTTATTATTTTTTTCTTTTTATGGCTTCTTACTTTGTACCAGAAAAGATTTCAACTTTAGCTTTAGATTGTAAACCAAGAGAAATAAAACCATTACCAATGGCATGAGCCCGTTCAGAGACTTCTCTATAACTGATATATTCATAAGGAGACAATTGGAAATATTTCCAGGTTTTGAGTTCCTTTTTTTCAACACCATTAACATATTTAGTGACTTCCTTTTGTTCTTCAATAATTCTTTCTACACTTCTATAACCAAAAGCATTTTTATCACCAAATTTTTTAACACTATTTTGTAAAACATCATAAAGAGTATGAACATTGGTATCAGGAACACGGACAATAGCATCACTTGCAAGTACAGATCGTCTAATTCTACCACCATTAGGTTGAGGAGGTCCTACTTCTACAGTGAAATTCTTCATATTTTTTTATTATATAGCTATCGCTTAAAGAGAAAAAAAAAAGCAAATAAAAAGAAAAAGAAAGAAAGGAAAGAAAGAATGAATGAGAAAAAAAAAGATCAAAGAAAGGGAAAATAAAAAAAAAAAAGGAACAGGAAAAAAAATTTATATGTTATAAAGTAGGAGTTTTAAATGGAGGGCTCTTTATTAAACATAAACTTGATACTCCGCCTAAATCAAATAAATTCATATGATAATATTAATATGAGAATTTTTCTTTTAGTGGTGGTCAATGCAAATAATAATATCTCAGACAAATAATATTATATATATCAGAGTGGAGTTACTTAATTTGGACCTCAACACTCGTGGCATTTCTTAGCTTTTGACGATTTAAAGCAGATTTTTTTAAGTTAAACAATATACTGGTGTTACAATACAAGTTAATATATCGTTTTTTTTTTTAAATCTGTCATAAAGAAAAATAAAATAGAAGAAGAATAAATATATAATATTATATAAAAAATGCTTTATATATATATATATATATAATGATCAAATTAAATAAGTATATCATGATTTTTTTATTTATTGAAAATGATATATTTTATAAATTTAATATATATTTGCTCATGATTTTTACATGAATATAAGTATGTTTAATATAGAAAAAAGAAAGTTGACATAATATTACACAAATAGATGACTAAAAACGAATATATATATAATAATAATAAAATCAAACCAGAAAAAAAAACAAAAAGCACTGACATTTTTTTTTTTCGGATGAAAAGCTTTTTTTTTTAAAATATAATAATAATTTTTTCAGTGTAACCCTTTTTACACAATTTTAAATATATAAATATATGAATTATTCAAAAAAAAACGCATGCTTCTGAATAATCATTACATATAAACGCTCAGATAACACTTTAAATTACTTTTAAGGATAATTGTGATAAATGAAGATCATTATTTACTATCTTATTTAGAATAGATGATGGTTACAACTCTAAATAATAATAATAAAAATGAATATTTATAATCGAAAATTCTTAACCTTTTTTTTTTCTTACTATATCAATTCTATTTATCTTTTTTTTTTTATCAATAACATATCGATCTTTGTTTTTTATTTTTTATTACTAATAAAATCACTTTTATTTATTTAAATCATCTTTTTTTCTAAAAAAAAAACTTTATTTTGAAGTAGTAGGATCCCATTCAGTTACAAAATGTTCATCTAAATTATTTAAAATAGTCATATCTTGATCGGATAAGGTAAAGTCAAAAAGTTCACTATTACTTTTAATTCTATTTGGTGTTACAGATTTTGGTAATGGAATATATCCGCGTTGAATGGCCCTATTTATACATTTGACATTTTTATTTTAAAAAAGGAAGTTAACTAGATAAATCTATTTTCTTTTTATATTAAAAGCTTACCATCGAATAAGAACTTGAGCTGATGATTTATTATATTTTTCTCCAATATCAATTAAAACTTTTTCTTTTAATTTTAATCCCATAGTTAAAGGTGAAAAGGTTTCTATGATAATATCATGTTCTTTACAATAAGTTTCAATATCATCCCTTCTTAAATATGGTGTAATTCTAGAAAAATGTTTAAAAAAAAGCTATTTTTAGTAAAAAAAAAGTAGCTTATCTGAGTTTCATTTTTAAATAATTGACATTATTTACTCTATTTGATTCACAACTGGTTTAATAACACAATTATCTAATAATTCTTTCAAATGATGAACGCCATAATTAGAAACCCCTATAAAAAAAAAAACATCCAATATATATATGGTCATTTATATAATAATAATAATAATAAAACATTTATTATGATGGGGTTGATGATATTTTACCAATACTTTTAATTTTTCCAGCTTGCTTTAATTCTTCAAGGGCTTTCCAACTAGCTAAGCGTAGATTTTTTCCAGGAAGAGGACTATGAATAAGGTATAAATCAACATAATCTAATCCTAATTTCTTAAGACTTGTTTCAAGTGCTTTTTTTGCATTTTCATATCCATGATCAGAATCCCAAAGTTTAGTAGTAACAAAAATCTATATATAAAAATAATCATCATCATCATCATCATCATCATTGGATTAAAAAAATAAGTATTATTATTATGATTATTATTTTTTAAAGTGGACGTTATAAAATAATTACTTGATCGCGGGGAATACCACTATATAATAAGTAAATAAATATTAATAATCAAAAAAAAAAAAAAATCAATCAATTTTCTTTTCTTTTCTTTCTTATCATTCTCTTCTTTTCATTTTATATATATATTATAAAAAGTACCTTTTCTTTATAGCACTTCCTACACTTTCTTCATTATAATAACAAGTAGCTGTATCAATATGACGATATCCATTCTATACAAAAATAAATAAATAATGGTTATATTTATGACGCGTATATGTGTTTTATATCACTATATATTTACTTTTAACGCGTATAAAACACCGTTTTCTGTTTCTGGACCAGGCTCTGCATTATACACTCCATAACCTACACAAGGAATACTATTGCCATCATTCAATTGAATAGTACTTGAAACAGAGATTAGTTCTGACATTGTATAAAATGTTTAGTAAGATAAAAGAATGATAAGTGAAAAAAGGAAAAATATAGAAAATGTAAAAAAAAGTGATAGGACTGAAAATCAATAGATAGAAAAAGTGATTTTTAAACGCCGATTTTTTAGATCTTTTCGAGTCATCATTTTTTTTTTCCTTTATTTCTTTCCTTTTATTATTATTAACTTTTTTGCTCTTCTTTCTTTTTTATTCTTTATTTCTTATTTTTTCTTTGTAAAAAATAATAATAATAAATATATATAGATAAAAAAAATGTCGACAGAATATAAACCAATAGAAGGAGGAGGCTCATTATTACTTGCTTGGCAAATAAAAAATAAAAAGGTATTAATTGTAGGAGGAGGAAATGTAGCAGCACAAAGAATAGTATCTGTCAAAGTTGGAGATGCTCAAGTAACTTTAGTATCACCGGAAGAAGGATTACATCCAGAAGTAAAACAACGTATAGAACATCAAGAAATAACATGGATTAATAGAGTATTTGAAGATAAAGATGTTGAAGATAAAGATATGGTATTAACAGCATTAGATGATCACGAAGAATCTTTACGTATTGGAAAATTATGTAGAATGAAAAAAATCCCAGTGAATGTAGCAGATGTACCTGATATGTGTGATTTTTATTTTATGAGTCAACATAGAGATGGTCCTTTACAAATAGCAGTATCCACCAACGGACGTGGACCAAAATTAGCGAATATGATTCGACAATCCATTGCTTCCAGTCTCCCACCTAATGCTGGTGATATGGTTTATTATATGGGGGAATTAAGAAGTAAAGTACGTCAATGGGAACCTGATATTAAACAATCATCTAAAAGAATGTCTTGGGTAACAAAAGTATGTGAAGCTTGGGGTTTACATGGGATGGCTAAATGGACAGAAGCTTCATCCAAAGATCCTGCTTTAGTTAATCAATTACAACCTTATTTTGAAAAAAATGAAATACCATATTTAGATACTCTTTTACCTTCCAATTAAATCCATTTATAATATTTATATATAATTTATATGTAATAATAATAATAATATAATAAAAAGAAAAGTAAAATAAATGCTCGATAATTATTATGTATATATATGGATATTGAAAACACTATGTAAAAAAAAAGGAGGAATGGAGAAAAGTGGGGTATATGATCTATTTATTTATTATGCCACATGAATAATAGAACGATGGATGATCACCTGATTTTTTATTTTTGATCACTTTTTTTTAAAACTGTCAAATGTTTATTTGTTTACTAATATTAATATTATTTTTAATAAATATATGTATTTATAATCATGTAAATACAAGTAAATAAATAAAAAGAATATATGTTTATAAATATATATATATATATACATATATATATATAAATTATATTTATTGTTTATATATCATTAATATATCGTTTCATTTTAACAAGTTTCAAGTTGAAATCAAAAGGAGAACTACTAATTGAAAAAAAAAAAAACTCGAACAAGCTAAATCTGGGTTCTACTATATTTTGATAAAATTAATAAAAAAAAATATATACAGCCAGGTTTTTTTTTAGTTGCACTAAGATTTTTTCTTATTTTTAGATTCCCAATATATAAATAATAATAAAAAAAGTCTCCTTTAGAATCATCAAATAAATTTATAATAATATTAAATAGTAAGTGTAATAAAAATAATGAAAAAAGCGTTTATGTATTTTATATATAATTAATTATTTAGATTGTTTTTTCTTTTTTATTTTCTTTATCTCTTTTTAAAAAAATAGTATTAATTAATAATATAATCATATCTCGTCAAGGTAAACAAATGTATATATTTTATATATATATATATATATATATAATGTTTATTGTTTGGTGTAACAAAGCATGATTCTTTAAAAGGATGAGGGAGACTTTTTATTATCGTGAAAAAAAAGAAAGTTTATCAATAGTAAATCTGGGTAAAAAAAAAAAAAAGGATAATAAAAATTATATATAAAAGGCTTATTTATTATTAAGTACTTGCAGGTTTAACTGCAAAATAAAAAAAATAAGGGGATTCTCCATTATAGTTAAACAGTAAAAGTAAAAGAAAAAAAGAAAAGAAAAATGAATAGGGGGAAGAGAAAAAATAAAAAAGAAGAGTTGGAGTTACCCGTATTTTAAAGCTGAACAAAATAAAAAAATTCAAATGGCGGCCATATTTTTTTTAATCACTCTTTCACATTTTTTTTTAATTCGATTTCCTTTTTCTCTTTTCTTTCTCTTTTTTTTTCTTTTCTTATATATTATATATATTTAAACAATTTAATCTTTTTACATATTTATTCACTATTTATTGCATTTATTTATTTTATTATAAATATAAATATATATAATATATATATACCTTACATGTTTTTATTATAAATTGATTTAGAAATAGATATATATATACAAAAATATAATATAATACCTTTTAAGAGAAGAATAAGAATAATAATAATATGAATACTCCAACAAATTCACTATCGCCATCTTCTTCTTTTTATTCACAATCTAATACTGGATCTATACTGGGAAAATCAGCTTCAAATAGGTCACTATATCGTGACTTTGCTGCTAACGGTTCAAATGCAATATCAGCAATAAATACTGGTGCTAGAAAAACAACAGGAGCTGGACGTTCAAGACAAAATACAACTGATATTATGACAGGAGAAGATTTAGTACGTACTATTGGTGCCGACTATCAAGATTTACAAAAGAGAACTTTAACGAAATGGGTCAATAGTCAATTAGAAAAAGTAGATGATAGAATAACTAATATTGAAACTGATTTTAAAGATGGAAGAAAACTATTAAAATTATTATCTGTTGTATCTAATGTACCTACTCCAAAACCTGAAAAGATGAACATGAGAATACATCAACTTGCTAATGTTGCTCAAGCTTTATCTTTTTTAGAAAAACAACTTGGTGCTGATTCTATTATTGATATGGGAAATGAAGCTATTGTTAATGGTGATAAAAAGAAAACTTTAGCTTTGATTTTCTTTATTATGCTTAAATATCAAATTCAAATTGTATTAAATGAACATGGTGATGAATTTAATCAAAGCTTATTGGTAAAATAATCAATTGCCTATATAAATATATATATTTTTTCAGGCACACACATTTTTTTTTTTTAAAACATAATTCCTAATTATAGTTAATTTTTAATAGGAATATTCTGATCGATATCGTGATGGATTAGTAGTGGATACAATTATCTCAGCAACAAATGAAACAGTAAATACAGCTACTGGTCAACCAACTGTAACAACAATAAATGAAAAAAGTGGATCATCCTATAATCTAAGTGCTTTACAATCAGCAAAAAAAATTGGTAGTAATTATTCAATATCATCAGATAAACATACAAGTCAGCAATCTGAATCTAAATTAGCCCTTTTATTTTGGGTAAGAATTCAGTTAGAAGATTATATAGTAGCAAATATTATTCCAAATATACAAGATTTTTCAAGATCATGGCGTAATGGCGTTGCTTTTTGTTTATTAATACATCGCCATAATGCTGATATTATTCCCGATTTATTTACAAATCATCTTAAAGAAGCCGATCTTTCTCAAAAACAAACTTGGCATCGCTTACTAACGCTGGCGTTTGATTTGGCGACAGAACATATGCATATACCAAGGTATTTAGAACCTGAAGATTTAGTAGATGTAGATTTTCCTCCTGAACCTTGTGTTATGATGTATGTAGCAGAGTTTTATAAAGTTATGTCTCATATACAAAAGGAATTATCAAATGAATCAAGACATGAAACTGCTTTACGTAGAAGAGCTAATATTGCTATGGTAACTGGGGGTGATACAACTGATCTTGGTTTACTTTCTCCAACTTGTGATTCTCCACCTTTATCTTTTACTGTAGATGAAAATGATTCAGTAATGACTTCAACGGCAGTAACAACAGATGATGATAATGTTTCAACCACTTCTACTACAACAAGTAAAAAAGTAAACAATAATGAAAACAATAATCAGAATAATGATAATGATGATGATAAAAAAAAGAAAAAAAAGAAAATGCATCGTTTATCATCTTTAGCTGATGAAGATAAAGAGCGTATTAAAGCAGATTTAAATAGTAGGTTAATGATGCAATTAACAGGTCATTTACCTCGTGGGATTCATCCTTTATTAGATCAATTAATCACTATTCATGAAACAGTTCTTTCTTTTATTAAAACAAATACTCGTACACTAGATGAAATTCCAACTACTTTTGAAGAAGCTGATACAGTAGCTGAATATTTAGATGCATTAGAAATTATTGAAGAACAAATGAATGAAGAATCGGCTTTAATAGACACTGCTGAAGAGGCAAAAAATAAATTAACCTCTCCACCTGAAGAAATAGATGAAAGTCAAATGATTCGATTAACAGATTTACAAAGAACTCAAGTCGGAAATCTTTATGATATGTTAAAAAATCATTGGATTGGATTTGAAGATTTATTATCAACAACAAAACGTGATTTATTAAGAATTGAAACGGAACTTGTTAATATAGAGGATGGAACAATGAAATATCAGACTGAAGCCGATAAAGTCATGAATAGCATTACTGAATTATTAACTATGTTGGATCAAGTAGTACCAAAGCATGAAGAAGATATCATTGTAGATGAAGAAAAAGAAGAAAAAGAACAGGAAAAAAAGAAAGGAAATGGTGATAATCATCACCAATCTACCATTAAAATAAAAAAAGGTGATATTTGGCATCCTTTAGATAGTAATGATTTGGATTTAATAAAACAAATAGCAGATAAATTTTCAGAATCAGCAAAAAACGCAAATGAACAGGTGGAAATATTTGATAATTCAACATGGAAACAATATAGAAGATTTATCTTACAATTTTCACGTGCAGTATTAAAACAAGTACAAACAAAGATAGATCATCTTGAAAAAAGTCATCAACAAGTTATTGATACAAATTATTCTACTTTAACATCAAGTAAAAGGTTTGAACGTGCTTTAGAATTAGTATCAGCCACTACTGCTATTGGATTAGAATTAGAATCTATTCATAAATTAATGGATGATACTAATCATACTACAGATGATGCCATTCTTGACTTAGAAAAACAAGTCACTAATGTACGTACTAGTATTCACAACACAAGAGAATTATACGATGATTTATTAACTGATGATCCAAGATTAATGTCATGTATGGAAAAAGTACAAAATCAATATGAAATGGTACGTGATTGGGTAGATCAAGTACGTGTATGGTTTATTGAAGCTGAACGTATTAGAAAATGGATTGAAGTACGCATTAACATTATTGAAGAAAGAAATCAAAGTGTAGAATTTGATCCTCTTAGTGATGAATTACCAAGTCATGTACAAGAAAATGTTTCTAAATGGTTTGATGAACATGATAAACTTGGAAGAGAAATTGATCGATTTAATGCTGATGATATGACTCGTTTAAGAACTCATGTAAAGACTTTAACTGGTACTGAACGTGGTGATAGAGATCTAAGTCCTGCTGATACATCTACTATTGAAATCACTTTAACAACATTAAATATGCTGAATCAACTTATGTTATTATTACGTCAAAGATCTTATTTAGTAAACATGTTGATGCTTAGAGTACAGTGGGATGATTTATTCACTAGATCAAATCAATGGATTTTAGATACAAATCATCAACTTCATGAATTTTCAAAACCTGGGCAATCAAGATGGATCCCTGATCAAGAAGATATTGTTATGGAAATAAATGATAGCACAAGTACACATGCTAGCAGTGGAAGTGGTGGAAGCAATCGTAACCGCCGTGCAGCTGCTACTCAGAGTAGTAATAATCGTATTAATACAGAAGATATGATTCAAGTTTTGGTTGCTTTAGAAACACAAATCATGAATTTTGATCAAACTCTTTATTCTGAATGTTTGGATGCTTATCAAGAAATGGAAGATCTTTATAATGGTACTTTACCTTCTCATTTAGAATCAAGACAAACTGAACTTGAAGAAACTTTTAGTGATGTCATGAAACGATGTGGATATCTTCGCAAAGTTGTTGAACAACATCTTTTATTATTAGATGTTACAAAACAATATTATCAATTAAGAGATAAAGGTGAATCTTTACGTGCATTAATGGCTAATTCTTCTAGTACAACCACTACTCGTAATAGTAATGGTGATGATGATGATGATTTATATACCGATAAAGTACAATCATTTAAAGAAGAATCTTCACAATTGGTTTTAAATGTATTTTCAAGAGTTATCTACACTGAAGCACCTAATTATACTAGCTTAATGTTGGAATCAGAAGATATAGAAGAAAACGAACAAGGAAATAATACCATCCGTGAAGCTATTCAAAATTATGGTATGAAATTGGCTACCATTGCTGAATCTTTAGAAAGTTTATTAGCTAATCATCGAATGGCTCTTTCATTACAACAACGTGCTACTTTAGCTTATGAAGAAATGGTTCGTCTTACACAATGGTTCGATGAACGATGCCAATTGTATAGTGAAAATTGGTTAGATAAATTAATGGATAACTTTGATATTAGTAAAAGTAATAATAATAGCAATAGCGATAACAATAACAGTAATGATGTAGATTCTGAAAATGATAGTGATTTGGATAATTTATTATCAAGAAATCAGAGAGAACTTGATAGCACATTGGTACGTATGAAACAAATTGAAGATGGTGATCTTTCAAGATTACGTCATCGTGTAGCTATGATTGAAGAAGAAATCGATGCTTCTAATGCTGTCTCCATTGATCGTAGTACATTAATCAATGCTATTGAACGTCTTGATGAAAGTCATTTACAATTACAACATTTATTAGATCAACGTTCATGGGAATTAAATATTTTAAGAAAACGTCAAGTTTGGGAAAATGATGTACTGGATACTACAGATAAATTAAATCATACAGCTACTAATGTATGGAAATGTATAGAATCAATTATATTGGAAATCACAAATAATAGTAATTATCATCATCGACTAAAAGATAATGAAGAAAATGATGATAATGATGATAATAATAATAATGATCAATTTATTAAAGATATTGAAAATTCATCAGAACAATTAAAAGATGAGTTAAAAGCCATTGGTCAATTACCAATCTTTTTACCTAATGGTGGAAGTTATACAGAATTTATACAAGCATATAAAAAGAGTAGATCATCATTACCTTCTGAATTAGAATCAAAACAACAATCTCTTATTGATAAACAAAAAGATTTAAATTCATTACATGATTATATTCATACTTTATTAGATTATAAATCAAATATTGATCAATTAATTGATAAAACACATGATGTTCAACAACATGGCAATCAATTAAAAGAAAAGTTTGATACATTATTTGGTGATATGGCTATTTTAAAACATCGTCAACAACAACAAAAACAAGATACTAATATTAATACTGATGCGAATGATGTAAATATTGATAAAAACATTTCTCGTGGTACTGAATTACTTGCTTCGTTCAAAAATAATATTGATCAAATTATAGATGTTCGTAAAAGTATTGGTTATCCTATTAACAAATCTACATTATTTAAAAGGTAATACTATATATATATATATATTAAAAAAATAGATATAAAAAAAGTTCAAATAGATGCATAAAAAAAGTTAAAATATGTGTAAAAAAAAAATAGGCAAAATGGTATCTAGTTTTTCTTTATCTTTCATTTATTAATGCTAGTACTTTTATTTTTATTTTTATCTATAGTTTACAAAACGCTTCATTTGCTAATGATAAAAATGCATTTGAACAAATCAATCAATGGCTTGATAAAAAACACACTGAGCTTCAAACTTTATTCACTAACTTGTCAAACTTGCAAAATAACTATCTTAACACAACAAATATTATTTCTCAAGCAAACAAAATCAAAAACGAAGCCAAAATCCAACAAGAGTGGATTAATAGCCATCTTGGTTTACTAAAAGAACGTCATTTAGATCTATCTGATGTAGCTTTAGAAATCACTGATGATTTAATCACTTCACGAGAACAAGATTTGAAACAAGCTTCAAATGATATCACAACTTATAATGATACCCATGTAGTAGATTTAAAGAATCAAGTTTCTAATATTTATGATAGCATATCTCTTGAAAATTACAATAATAATTATGTAAATAATGGTAATAATACCAATAACAACAACAATAACAACAATTCTATTGATATTTTGGAATCATATAAGCTTGATTTATTAATAAATCAAATTGATACTAGCATGAAACAGCTCGATCAACAAGTCAATTCTGAAAATAAAAATTTACAATTAACTAGAAGATACCTTCAATGTGATAAAGATTTGAAGAATGTACATAAACAATTGGATACCATACATGATCAATTAAATATATTAGTAACACAAATTAAAGATACTTCTAAAAAAGATGATTTATCAACAGTGGATTTCCAACAATTAGAAAAATTACTTGCATCAATTAAAAATCAAACATCTACGATAGAAAGTGAAGTTGTAAACAGTCGCCAACAAGTAAATGATTTAAGTACAGATGTTCAACAACATTTATCTCTTCTTTCAACAACTTCCACTTCTATTTGTGATCATTTAGATAATCAAATTGGTCGTTTAGAACGTACATTAAAACGATTACAAGAGTCATTAATTATTAAAAAACATGATATCGATACTTTGAAAGAACAACAATGCTGGCAACAAAAAGTAATTGATGTATTAAAAGAATTTAAGGATCAATCTATAAATGTGAATCAATTTATTGATAATAAAGCCCGTTGGAAATCTGGTACAGTCATGATGGAAAATGAAGAAATGGAATTACGTACTACTTGGACTGAAATGAAAGATCATTTGGAAAAAATGAATGATCAATCTCTTCAACCTTTAGTAAAAGAATTACAATCATGGATGAATGAAAAACAATCTAAAAATAATAATGATAACGTAAATAATAATAGCAATGGTCTTAATGAGTGGACAAATAATATGATAGAAAAATTAAATCATGCTAAAGAAAACGTAGAAAATAATTTAACTTTTGCAAATGAAATTATTAATCAACGTTCACTTATGGCAGCATTTATTTGGCGTACTTCTCAATTAGAACATTCAGCTGAGGTTATTAAAGAAGAATTTTTAGACAAAAAGGAACAAACTTCTAATGATGATAATGCAGTCAATTTATTAGAAGACCATAAAGATCGCTTGGAAAGATTTAATTCAGGTATAGATGATATTCGTCAAGGTTTAGCTACTACTATTCCTTTACCAGTAAGAAATCAAGTCACATCGTCCTTAAATTCAGAATCAACATCATCACCCTCAACAACATCATCATCATCTGCAAATCTTGAAGATGAAACCACAAATGCTATTATTAAAGATACTATTAATACAAGATTAGCTTTATTACAAGAGTTATCTGACGGATTACAATCTATTTTGAATTCTAAAGAACAAATGTCAAGACGTGAAATGGCTAGACTTTTATGTGAAAAACAAATTGAAGCTTGTGAATCATGGATTAAATCAAATCAAGAAAAATTAAAAGTAGCTCTTGAAACAACGTTATTAAATGACAGTGATAATAATCAGGATGATAGAAATGAAATTGATCTTGATCTTCGTAAATTAAGAGAACATATTGGTATTGCGGAAAGTATTGAAGCGGCAACTCATGGAAAGGATACTGTATTAACTTCATTAACTTCTGCATATAAAGCTTATGGTACTGTACTAGAAGATAATAATAATGATTTAACTGATGAATATGAACGATTACAAGATCTTTGGGAATCATTGAAAAAAGATGCCACTCATACAAAGACTACTTTACTCTCAAGGTTAGGTCCAGCTGAAATCAATCGTCATATTAAACAATTAAAAACATCTATTAAAAATTTACAAACAGAAATCAATGATATGTCTGCATCTCAATTAACTGATGATCATATTTCACAATGGCAAAAACAAATTGATAATATAGATAAGAATGATTATAATCGTATTGTTAAGATGATCACCACTTCATCGTCATTATTAATATCATCATCATCCTCTCCCATCTCTTTGGATAAACAAAAAGAACAGTTAGATAATTTAGGTGAAACCATCCTTCAATTACGTAACACCTTAACACATTTATATGATGTAGTTAATCTTAATCGTCTTTGTAAGACTTATAGTGAAAATGCTGAAATTGTTCAATCTACTATCAATAATACACAAAATATAATTGTAGATATTCAACAATCTCATAAAAAGATTAATGATATTACAACAGTAAATGAATACCAACAATCCTTATTAAATGATTATCAACGTGGAAAGGAAAATCTTAAAGAATGTAAAGAAGCTTATGATGATCTTTGTTCTTATAGTAAATTAATTGAAACTGAAAGAAAGAATAGTGATATTGATATTAAAGATAATGATTTCCTATCAGAAATGATTAATACCCAAGAAAATATTAATATTCAATGGAAAGGGTTACAAACAAATGAACAATCTTTAGCTTCTTTAGTGACTCAAGCATCAAGATGGGTTCAATGTTCTCAATTATTAATGAAAGTAGAATCTGAAATCACAAGATTACAAGGGGAATTAGAGAATAATAAAAGTTTATCTACAACTACTTCTACACTTACTTCTACACTTACTTCTACTGCTTCTTCAACCACATCATCTTCATTTAATTCTCCTATACATGAAAAAGGGCAACAACATTTACTCATGATAGAAAAACAAATTCAAGTTAATGTTAATGCGGTGATGTTACAAGTGGATGATCTTTTAACGCTTTCTAAAGAAAATGATGAAAATAATAAAGCTATTTTTGTTGATTATCGTGATCAAGTTTCCGTAAAAGTACAACATCTTCATACATTATTAGATCAACAAAAGAAACAATCAGAAAGAAATAAATTAATCAAATTACTTAATGAAGAAGTAGCAAGATTACGTTCAGTATGTGAAGAGCAAATGAAATTCATTAGACAGCAAGCTTTAGCCAATCCTGAATTAGTTGGTAAACGTTCAGAATCAGTTAACCATATCTTACAAACTTATTCAGCTGTTATGACAAGTATTGGTAAAGTCTGTGAAAAATGCAAAGATGATTACAATAATGGTATCTTGTCTCAAGGAAAGCGTTTGGTTGAATTTTATCATATGCCTACTTCTCAATGGGATTCTATTAGACGTCCTTTGGAAAAAATCATTAATGATTTCTCTACTACTTATCAAACTGAAGAAGATTATATTGCTGCATTAAAACTTGTTGTAAAACATGCTAAGATGGAAGGTAAATATGTTCTTTTTTTTCTCTTCTTTTCTTTACTTTTCTTTAATATACATAAATATTAATTTATTTTTTTTCATTTAAAAAAAATTAGCTGATTTAACTCGTTCATTATCTGATATGAAGGCAACTTTATTGAAATATTCTAAGCAAGGACTTCGTTCAAGGATACATTCTTTACCTGATAAAACTGAATTTACCAAAAGGATTGATGATTTAAATAAATCTGTTGAAAATTTCTTTGCATTAGGTGATGATTTTAAAAAATCAAAACTTTACAAAAGTATCGGTGTAGCAAGAACTTCAAATGTCAATAAAGCCATTGATCATCATCAAGATATTGTAAAACGTATGTGGTCTGATATCAAGTTAATGATGAGTGAAACCAAATTAAGATTAGATGAAATGTACAAGCGCCAAAACGGTATGAATAAATTAAATGAAACACTTCGTTATGTTGGTGACTTCAAAGAAAGAATCAATAATATCCAATTATCAGGAAAAAGTGTAACTGTAGAATCAGATGAACTTAAAGTATTGGATGAAGAAATCAAAGTAACATTAGCAAAGAAAATTGAAGATGTAGATATTTTATTAGCTAGTCTTTCTGATAGTGATGGTTTATTAAGAAAACAACGTGCTCAACTTTCTACAGCTACAGATGAATTACATCATTTAATGCAAGTACGACGTGAACAAGCCAAGACTGAAGGCAATATTACATTGTTCTTGGGTATCATTGATCAAGTAGATGAACATTTAGTACAATTGCAAGTAGTGATTGAAAAAACTGCACCTCATTTTGCTAGAGTTGTTGGTGATAAATTTGATAAAAATGATCTTCAAGCCTTATTACGCCATTTAATTAACACATATAAGGAAAATGGACCTAAAATCAATAAATTATTAGCATCAGCAAAAGAAGAAGCCCGTAAACAATTCTTAGATGATAATGAACGAGTGGCAAAACGTTTAGAAAAAACATTAGAAAAATGGAGCAAGACTCAAATTGCTGCATCAGCCCGTGAAAAGGAATTACAAACTTGTATTAATGCTTTAAATCATGAATTCTTTACAAAATTAGCCATGGCAAAGAAAAAAACAAAAACAACAACAACATTACCAACTACGCCACCTTCATCGGCAAGAAGATCAAGTTTCGCAGGGGGTATCACATCACCATCTCCAACAAGACCCATCACTCCTAATTCACCAAATATGAAACAAATGAGTAGAAGAACTAGTTTCCAATCATCCAACTTGACTGTAGATAGAATGTCTCCCAACATGAGAAGATCAAAAACACCTAATTTATCATCTAGTAAACCTCGTACTACTTATATTTCTGACCCCAAAAATGAACTTGATGTCCATCTTGGCCGTATTGTAAATAATAGTGCTTTTCGTATGAGTATTAAAATGGTACCCAATCAAGTTGGTAAATATTGGTTTGGTGATCGATTGGTTTATTGTCGGATTTTACCTAGTAAAATGGTCATGGTTCGCGTTGGCGGTGGCTGGGTGGAACTTACTCAGTAAGTGATTCTTTTTTTTATAATTGATCATAAATCATATATATTATTTCATTATTTATTTATTTATTCATTGTTTATTGCTTATTTATTTATTTAGATTTTTGAAAGGTAAATAATAATAATAATAATAATAGTAGAAAATAGTGTGGTTTTTGATTTTATAAATTATAAAACCTTCTTTTTTGTGTAATGGTTACTCAATTTATATTTATATTTAAACAAATTACTTTTTTTTAATAGAACATAGCCATTTTGAACATTCAACAACTAAATCAGTTAGTAGTGTAGATGATCAAGACAATAATAGTGTATCATCATTAACAAGAAGTGTATCTCCATCTGGTAGGGTTACTATTCGCGGAGGAGGAAGTGTTAGTAGTTCAAGTTTAAACCCAAACCATTCAATCAGTAAAACTTCATCTCGATCAAAATCACCTGTTCCTAGTGGATATATGGATGGTGATACATTTGTCCACGTTAATGAAGATGGTCAACAGGTGGTTACAAAAATGACAAAAGCTAAAGAAGATGCAAAAACACCTATTAAACGACATACATAAAAGAAAAAAAAATAGAAACGAAAAAAAAATCAAAAGAAAAAGAAAAAAGAAAGTTGAATGCTTCTTTGTTAATATTATGAATTTTTTTTTACAAAAAGAAAAAATTTCTAAATTATTTATAATTTATTATTTATTACTATAATCATAATTTAATGCTATTTATTATTATATACCTTATATATATTAATTATTTTTTTCAATTCTTATTTATATATCAATTCATTTGAAAAAGTGAATATAAATTAATAGTTTATATTGACAATTTTTGTTTTTTAAAAAAAATACTAGGTTATTTTATTTGTTTATAAATTGTTATTTTAGTTGATAATCTCCTCAAATGGTTTTACCTTTTTATACCTCCCCCCCCTAAGATTTTACCTAGCGTAGATAAAATGATATCAATCTATCTTTTTATAAGCAATTGTGTTAATAAAATTCAAAGCCATACTTTCCGATATTACCTTTTTTTAATTTTTGTGACTTGAACGGAAATTGTATCTTTTTAATTTTTTGACCGATTTTTTTTTTTTCGCACTTTCTCTTTTCCATTTTTCTTTTTCTTTCCCTTTCTTCTATTACTTTTCTTTATCTCGTGCATCTAATATAACAGATGGATACACAGAGAAGAAAACATAATAATTCAAGGTAAAAAAAAACAAGTATTAAAGACTTATATATGTTTAGATTTAAAAAATGTTTTTTTAATAAATATATGATTTATTTATTTTTATATAAAAGATACCTTTATTTTAAAAACTAACTTTTTATTTTTATTATCTGTGATCATAAAATTTTTTTTTCCACTGTTTCTGATATATACATAAATTTAATATAATAATAATAAAAAATGAAACAAATAGGAAATTACAACCTCTTTCGTCGTTGGAAAATCATATTGATTTATTAGAACAACGTAAAATATCTGGACGTTTAACTCAACATGAAGATAATATTAATTCTAATAACAATAATAATAGTACTCGTACATATAAACAGATTAGACCAGCAAGAATAGCTTCAGATGGTGGTAAAGGTTTAATACTTGATGATAATCTGGAAGATAAAAGACAAAAAGAAAATATACCACCTTTACGTTTTCAAAAAATCATTACTTCTCCACCTACTTCTACTGAACGCCATCGTGATACAACAATACCTGTAAATATCACTAATTCTCCAACTAGTAATAGAAATCGTTTTATTTCGCAAACTTTTGTTACTTCAGCTACTCACAGAAGAGCTGAACCAACAAGAACAACAAGACCCACTATTGGCGGAAAAACTATTTCTTCTTCAATGATATCTAAAATAAATTCTTCAGTAAATAGCAATAATAACAACAACAATAATAATACTTTTAATAATAATAATAATAATAATAATAGCAATAATAATATTAATAGCTCAACTATGGATGAAAATAGTATTATAGATAATCAAAACAACATAAATAATAATAGTACTAATAATAATAATAATCAACATAAACGTACTGAACAAAAAATGTCCACAGAACAATTAAAAATGCTTAGTAGACGTATTGATCCTTCTTTACCGGTATCACCTCATGGGTCACCTTGTAAACCTGCTTTACCATCTATATTTACAAATAATGAAAGATCACCAAAAAGGTCATCATCAACTCATATATTGAATAAAAATATGTCTTCATCATCATTATCAAAAACATATTCATGCCAAGAACCACATTCTTATTCTTTATATCAAACATGTATTGATTTATGGCCCACTGAACCTACACTCGGTGATTTTAGTTCTGATAACATTAAAAGTTTAACTGATCTTCTTAAAGTAAGACTTTCTCAAGCTAAATATCGTATCTTAGCACAATTAGAAGATGAAGAAAAAAAGGAATTACAAGGAAAAAAATATCAAAAAATGTATCCATCCATTACACCTGTAGCATCTTCTTTATTACGTGATGATGTTGATTATTCTACTTGGCCAACTTTTGAAAAACACACTATTGAATTATCTTCAAAAAGATCTAATGTATTTGTTTGTGTTTCTGGTAATGGTAAAAATCTTTTCCATCATCGTGATTCTTATTTACAACGTCATCGTCATCAACAGCAGTATCAATTACAATTACAACAAAGAAAGAAATTTTTATCTCATTCAGTTGATGATCTTGGTAAATATTCTACTGTTTCTTTCCCTCCTCCTCCTCCTCCTCCTCCTTATTCTCTTCATCATCAAAAGAAAGATTTGAAAAGAAAAAGAAGGTCTAAATCAAAATCTTTGTTACCATCATCATCACCGTCCTCTTTAGCAGCATCATCATCAACAACAACAAAAGATGCACGTTCTCAACGTGAAAATGAAGCTAGACTTCAAGCATCTCAAGTACAACCTGTGGTTTTAGAAGATGGTAGGAAAATAATAAAAATGATAATGATTAAAAAATAAAAATAAAAACAATTAAATAATATTAATAGAAAAATAATAATATACTATATCTAAAAAAAATAATATTCTATACCATAAAAAAATCGTATCAAATATATTATCGACAATAATAATATAAACTTACACTATATATATATTGATGAATTTATTTCTTTTTTATCCTTTTTTTTTTGTTTATTTTTTTTTCTCTAGGCTCCCAATCATTCGTATGTGCTCCTTGTAATAAAAAATATAAAACTAGAAATGGATTGGCTTATCATTTATCCCGTTGTACATATCAAAATATAAATGATATACAAACATCAGCATCATCATCAAGTGCTACATTATCACAAGAAGTTGAAAAAGAACATGATCAAGAATCAACAACTGTAAATAAATCATCACAAGAAAATCCTCAACCTACTACTACTGTACAAGATGATTCGAAAGCTTCTATAGTTTACTGTATTTGTGAACATCCTAATGATGATAATGGAATGATGGTGCAATGTGATGAATGCCAATCTTGGCTTCATGTAGGTTGTGTTGGTATGGCAGATGCTGTATTAGACGATATATATAATTGTCCTAGATGTATAGATCGACTTATGAAAAGGCCAAAAATATCATCCAATACAAATACTTCAGAAACATCAACAACAGTCACAAATACTACTACTAATCCAGCTCTTGTAGTAGCAGCAACACAAGATGATCTAACAACAACGTTAAATAATAATGCATTATTGCTTCAACAATTAAATGAAACCACTGAAACATTAAATTTCCCTGCATTATCTTCCATACCATCATCATCATCGCCATCATTAACTAGTAATAATAATAATAATCTTTCTTTAACTTCATCATCACCATCATCATCAAATATAAAACCAACACAACAACAGCAACAATCAGCCGTTTGGGATGATTTCGATATACTAGATAATTCAAATTCATCTAATAATAACAATAATAATGACCATGAAACTAATACTCCTAATATAAATAATGAAAACAATAATAATAGTAATTCCAATATAAATAATATGTGGGGATTAAGTGCTGATATACCCTCACTTTTATATTCTGATGCAACAATGATGACAAGTACTCTTGATGATGATATTCCTTCTTATCTTATGGATTTGCCTTCTTCCGAACTTTCTCCTCATGATTTACAACCTACAGACTGGTTTCAATTTGCCAACTTTGATGATGACTTTTGTGAATTTTAGTATTAAAAAAAAGTATATATATATATTTAACATTTTTTTTATGATTCTATTGATAAACATATTTATCTATCTATATATATAAGCATGTTAATATTATTATTATTTTTAAAAAAAATTATATATATATATATATTTATATACAACTTCCCTTCTTCCCCTTATAGTATATAATATAGTTTATAATTAAATTTTAATTATAAATAATGATATTGAGTCATTATTTATGTTTATATATTACTCATTTAGTCTTATTTAAATCTAAAAAAAATGCAATGTAGTCATTTTATAAATTTCTACAACTAGCTGTTAATTTCGATGCTTTAACTTTCTTCGTCAGTATACCAGTTTATATTGATAGGGATGTAATGATCATGATCATGATCATCAAAGAGTGATTTTAAAACTGATAATATATATTTGGGTCCAATACCCTAGTTTGTAGTTTTTATTATTATTTTTCCTAACTGTATCCACTGGTAAGGTTTGAATTGATCAAAAGTATCCACTGCACTTACGATTTTTAATAATTCTAAAGATCCTACAACTCTGTTGACTTCTTTGTATTAACCTCTTTAATAATTTTTATCATTTTCAATATTGATATACTTAAATGCTTCATGTTTATATTTGATTCTCCATATGTTTTATTTATTATATTGTTTATAACACCATTATCTATAAAAATTTTTGATATCTGAGCGCATTTTATCTTTTTATTTTTCAATTATAAAATTGATGATCATGCAAGTTTGTGATGGGTGTTAGTTTCAATGGTGAGGATATGTTTTTTTTAATAATCATTGATAAAAAATTGAAACATATAAAATGATTCAGAAAAATTAATCCATGCATTATGATCAATCATTATCTAAGTGCGATGATTGTTTACTGTTAAAGTCGTGTAATGTATACACTGTTCAAACTGATAAACTACGCGTAGTTGACTTTTATTTATTCGATTGATTTTTTAATATTTAGGTCCCATAATAATCTGCTCTACCTTGAAAGAATTCACCCAACAAAAAATCCCATAACATTCACTATAATATTTAGCGCCAGGTAATTCATTAATACAACTTTTAATGTTTGATATTGATGAAATAAAGTTGTTACTGCTACCGTTACTATTGTTATTGTTTATTTATTTGTTTGTTTAGTATTCATTAAAAAAATTAGTGTTGAAATAAAATGAGATAGAAAGATGAAAAATGGAAGAAAGCAAAAAAAAAAAACAATAATGTTACTATTTATTTTTCTTTAGTAAATAAATATATAAATAATGGTAAATTAAACTAAGAAATAATGAAAAATAATAAATGCAAGAGTAATAAAAAGAGTAAAAAAAAAGTTTTGGAACAAAACACAAAAAATGTCCCAAATTAAAATCCCGAAGGAAATACTTTAAATTCCGTTCAATATTTCGTTTTTTCCTGCTTATCTCGACCTGACTTGATACTAATATGAAGAAAACAATAACTATGGAAACCATATATCTTTTGGTACCTCTAACTATTATATATAACTTTCTATCCTATTAACCTAATCATACTTGGTTGGTGCTTCTTCTTCATGTAAATATTTTAGTATCTACTATTATTTTATCATCATTTTTATTACTTTTTATTTATTTCATACTCTTATTTTACTTTATCTTTTCCCTTTTTATTTTATTTCATATTCTTATTTTATTTTAAATATAATGTATTCTAACATAAATAGAACTTGTTGTTTGATCTAACATAATTAATATTTTTTTTCGTAATCCATTAAATATATGATCATGATTTATTATTTATTATATATATGTAATATAACTTTTAATAGAATTTTAAATTGTAAATAAAGATGATGAGTCATTATTTATGTTTATATAGATTACTTACTTGGTCTTTTTTTAATTATTTAAATCTAAAAAAAAATGGAGTCCGCATTTGAATAGATTTTATATCGAGTTAATTTTCATTTTCTATTTGTCTTTACTGTTAATTATTAATCCCGACTATATTTTTTTTAGGAAATAGGAAGGATGGAAAAAGTGATCCTTTGCATGAATATTGGTTTTTTAAAATAATTCAATTAAAACACCGATGTTTTTTTTGCTCTTTTTTTTGACCAATAAAAATATTTTATTCATTATTACTAACAAATAAGATTTATTACAATTTTAAAAGTAAAAAAAATGAGGCGTAATTACCATTTCAATAAACTTTCCCTCATTATCTTTTATTATTTATTTATTTATTTACTTTTACTATTTTTTTTTTTGTATAAAAAAATAAATAGTAAAAGAATAAAAAAAAAAAGAGATTGCGTCTCCGAAGTAAAAAAAAAAAAAGGTAACTTTTTGTAATACCAACGTGTAGTTTCAATGACCTTTTGATGTTCTTTAAAGTTCCCTGTTACAGAAAGAAAAAAAAAAAAGAGAAAAAACGTCGTACAACAATGATCATCATTTATTTCTTTTCTTGTATTTTCTAGTAAAGGAGAATTTATAAGACTAGTACATGTTTATATATTCATTTGTGGAATTAAAAGAAAATAGAAGAAAAGCTAAGAAAACATACACACACACAAAATATATAAACGTATATATATGTATATTTATAGAATGATAAATAATGCTTGCTTTAAAAAATCTTTTGATTCATAATAAATGCAATAAAATTAAAAATAAAAAACAACTTCGGATCGATATTAAAATTAGTCAATAGTACCGAAGATGCTTTTTTTTAAAAAAAAAAACTGAGTATCATATTATTTATATCCTTTTTTCTTTAATCAAATCGTTTTTTTCTTTCTTTTTTTATGTTTCTTATATATATATAGTAAAATAAGAAAAAAAAAATGTGGAGAAAATATTATTAATAGTATGATAATTATTTTAAAGTAGCAAAACATAATTGGAGTAACGTTTAGATGAGTTTAGTAAAAATGGTTTTATTTTCGTCAAAGCTTTTTGGGGGTGCAAAAAAAAAAATAAGCTTTTTACTTAAAAAAAAAGTGACTCTCGGCATTTTAAAAAAGTAATGATTATAATTAGATTGAACTTTATTAAAATGTTCTTTTACTCTCTCTCTTTTTTTTATGTAAATAAAATAAGAGAAAAGATTCCATTTTTCTTTTTAAATGTCCTTTTTTCAAAGAGAAATAAAAAAAATAAAAAAGAAAGAAAGAAAAAAATAAGACCTATTTAAAAATAAATATTAAATAATTATTACATATGTTTTATTATTTATTATTATTATTATTACTTTTGTATACCTTTTTTTAAAGTTAATCATACCTTTGCTTTTTATTATTACTATTTATTTATTTATCTTTTTTTTTTTTTGCCCGATCCAAAATTTAAGTTAGACGTCATATTGGGACACATTAAAAAAAAAATCATATACGGTTCTTTTTTTGATGAAATAATCACTTGTAATACATTAAAAAGGGAGGGTTACAGTTTTCTGGTTCAATATTAATACTTTTATTTATTAAAAAAGTGAGAGGTTATTTTTTATCATTGATAAAATAATAATAATGGTTATTTGTATATACATATATATGTTTTTGTTTATAAAAATAAAGACGTCACTTGATAAAGATGGTTTAGAATAGACAATAAATAATCAATAAAAAGAAACATTATATACTTTTTTTGTTTATTTATATTTACATGATTATAATTTAGAATTTATAAGGTTGTACAACTATTTTCTTTTTTTTTTGTTTTTGTATTAGTATTTACTTAAAAAAAAAGAATGATCATAAAAAAATAAAACATAAAAAAAAAAATAACATAGAAATTCAAGCATAAAAAAAGTAGAAAATATAGATAATAATAAAAAAAATTGTGTAATGATTAAAATAAATTGTGTGTGAGTAAATAATAAAAATGAAAATATACATAAACGGGAAGGAAATGATATAGATAAATGTGAAAGGTGTGTAAAGGGTATTATTAAGAGATTTTCTTAATAACAAAAAAAGGGAAAAAGTAAAGAAGAAAAAACATAATTACACATATATAAAACATATATATATGGATATATAATATTGATAGAGAAAAAAAAAATCATACTATGGGGAGGTTTTTTCTGTTGCTGTTTTTGTTTTTTGCTTTTTGCTTTTTTTGTATTTTTTATTTTTATTTTGTTGTTTTTGTTGTTAATATCGTTGCTTTTTTTCTTTCTTTAAAAAGTATAAAATTGCCCAGTACGATAAACAATACCATCACCACGGACCAATAAGATAGGCAATTTCTTCAATTTGTTACAATCGCCATCAGAAACTGCAACAATACTTGAGATTAATTCATGATGATCAGGTAAAGTACAAGAAATTAAATCTCTTGATTTATATTCTGTTAATGGAGCTTTTATATCACCAAACCAAACTGTTAAATCTCTTGTCATGTTTTCACCACTAATCAATATGGTATTAGATGAAGAACTTATATGACTAACAATAGGGAAAGGTGTAATTGAATGACTTTGTTCAGGTTCGTTAAATGGATTATTAAATGGTTGTTGTTGTGGTTGGAGAGTTGAGAGATCTGATGATGTTGGAGGAACCCAAAAAGTATATTTAGCAGCATCTGTACCTACAATAGTCCAAACAGCAGCATCGGATACATCTTCAGTCCAACAAGCACCATCTACAGGATTACCATTATCAGAACTAATACTATTTCTTCTATCAGACATTGTACTATTTCTTCTTTCTGTTTTTAATTTAATAGGAACATCATTTAATGAATTAACTCTTCTACGTTGGCTATTTTTATTATTACTACTATTATTAAAATGAGCTGCTGTGGCTGCATTCATAGATGATAACTTACTTGGTAAAGAAATAGGTTTAACAACATCACATGATACTCTTCGTTTACGTACCACCTTTCCTGTAGGTTCTTGAGATGAAATCACGGAGGACATGATATCATCATGATACATATCTGGCCACATAGATGATGAAGTAGTGGATGAAGTAGTTGAAACAGCTGTTAAAGATGGACTGATGGGTGGTTTAGATGATACAAAAGTTCTCATGGTAGATGTTTTATGCATACCAACAACATCATTTAAACAAGCAAGGTAAGTAACAGGATGGCCAGATGATTGAGGTAATGTCCATTCAGTAGATGCTGATACCATGGATGTAAGATGAGGTTGATAATTAGCTTTATTATGATAAGCAACAGATGGATCTTGTACAATTTGGAAGGCAATTTTATGTAATTGTGATACTGGATCGCCAAGTGCTTCATCGCCGCATTCTCCACCTGTAAGACCACTAAGATCTTCGACTCGATTACCGCCTAATACCATGCTACCTTTATCTACTTTACGAATCACCATAACAGGACTAACAAGACCAGTACTAACACATTGTAATACAACAGGTTGATTATAATGGATGGCTACAGGTGATTGAAGGTTTAAACCACTTTGCATGGCAATAGCTGGAGGAGGAGGGAAATCGGGATGAATAGGGTGATGAGGCATACGTGGAGGTGTTGAAGATGCTGATTCAGGTGATTGAGATGTATCGACTATCCAAATAACAAATGGATCCCATGAACTGGTTCTTGCAACAAAACATGTACCATTATTATTGTTACTGTTATTGGACGATACTGAATTATTGCTATCGTTTTGATTACTAGATACACCTAAATATTTGGTTGATACTGTTTGTGATCTTATGCGATTAAATAATGAAATGGTTGTACCATGATGAATACATACTACATATTATATATATATATATATATTTAAAAAAAGGTTAATATAAAATGAATGATTTTTTTAATGTATTAAAGAAAAAAAGAAAAAAGATAACTTACATTCCATATTTTTTACACTTTGTCGCTTTTTGCTAGGTTTTGAAATAACTTTAATTCCTTTACTAGGTAAAGTACCAAAATTAAGACCATTACCAAGTTGAATTTTAACTAAAACTTCGACTCTTCTTCTTTTTTCATCAGCATCATTGATATGTAATTGTTTAGAGACACATTTTCCAGAAATCGTCATTTCACCTGCCTTTGAAGCATGAGCAGCAGATACTAAAGCTGTTGAGTTACCAATGACAGTACCATTTTCTAAACTCCATTCTAAAACACCATTTTGACTGGTTGATTCGCCAGAAATATGTACAGTTAATTTTGGTTGACTTAAAGATGGTATATTTGAATAATAATTAGGATTATTATTTGGTTCATTTTGATCTTCTTCTTTAATATCTTTATTTGTCCACCAAGTAGAGCCTGATAATACAGTTGTAGGAGGTGGACACAAAAATCTATATTTATAAAATAAATAAATAAATAAATAAAAACAGGTTTCAAAAAAAAAAAGAGTAAATAAATAAAAAACTGATGATATGATAAAAATAAAAATAAACTTTTTTTGAGTTACCTTTTTTCGGTACCATAGCTTTTTTGTGCAACTTTACTAGTTAAGATAGTAATGGTACGTTCACCAGAAGGAATAGGATCGTTTGAAAGAAGATATTGTTGAACTAAAGGTTTTAATTGACTAGCAGTATTAGCACCTTGCAAAATACGAGCAGTAATCAAACTGTTTTTAGCTCTTCTTTCCGCAGCAGCACGATGTTCAGCAGATGATAAAGAAGAATCATCAGAATCATTATTATTACTATTACTACTATTATTATTACTAATTGTATCCATATGATCATCATCTTCTTCAGGAATAGATGGATGGATATGTTGGAAAGTTGTTAAATTATCATAATTATTATTATTATTATTATTATTATTAGAGGTATTAGTGGTATGTTGAGATGGTGTAATAGGTGGAGATGGTGAACAGGTAGACATGGTATGAGATGGTGATGAAGGAGGGGATTCTTTTTGAATAGATTTATTACTTGAACGTCTTCTTGAAGAAATAGGTTTGCTTTTAATAGATGATGTTGATGTTGATGGTACTAAAGTAGTGGTAGAATCAGCCAACCAAGATGGTGATGATTGACTTGAAGTTGGGGGAATAGAAGGTTGCATAGCTAATTGACCAGGATTAACCATAAATTCAGATGAAAGATGATTGGTGACTGGATTTGAAAATGGATGATGATAATTAAAATTATTATTATTTGTATTATTATTACTATTGTTGTTAAATGATAATGAAGAAGTAGAAGTAGAGGTTGAATCAATAAAAGAATGATTTAAACTATTTCCATCTTCTTCAGTAGTAGAACTAAGTGAATCCAAAAATTGAGGAGAAAAGAAAACTGGAGTTGTTGGTGAAGCAGTTGAGTTATAATCATTAGTAGGTGATGAAGTATTTTCTAAACGAAGTGACATCGCTCTTTGATGAGGTATAGGCTGATGATATTGTTGTTGTTGTTGTTGTTGTTGAAATTGCTGTTGATGCTGTTGTATATCCAATCTACTTAAAGTATTACTACTTGAATGAGATGAAAAAGAGGATGGCAAAGAAGTTTCACCAAGAAATTGTTGGAGATCCGTGCCCCAGTTTACGTTGTTCAAAGATTCTTGTTTCACAAAATCATTATTACTATTAAAAGTATGATAATCCATATCACCAACAGCCACAGAATGGCGTCTAGAATGAAAACCATTTAAATGATCATGATGATGATGAGGATGAGGATGATGAGGATGTTGTTGCTGTTGTTGCATGGTTTGAAAATCATTTATTGAATGATAATCAAAAGGAGTAGATGTTGTAGTTGTAGTTGCAGTTGTAGTCATTAATGGTTCCAAACCAAAATTATAACCAGAATGGTCCATTAACTCTGTTGAAAGATTTAAAGGATGAGATGTTGGTGAATTAGGTGAAGAATATACATAGTCGGATATACTTGTTATTTCTTGTTTTCTTTTACGTGTTAATGTATCGTCCATAGGAACAAAAGTAGAATTCATCATTTTGATATATTTTAATGTATATGTGTAGTTTTAATAAAATAAAAAATTATGTAGAGAGATATTCTTTTTTAATCTTTAGTAATCAGCAAAAAAGTAAAATATGATTTAAAAAAATAAAATAACAATTTTAAAATATATAATCGCCAGCGATGAATAAAAATAACAATAATAATATTTATATTATAATATTTATGTATAAGAGTATAGTAATAATAATAATAATTAAAAAAAAAAAAAAAGCGAAGTAAAGAAAGAAAGAACAAAAAGAAAGAAAGAAGAAAAAGAGCTTCCTTATTTCTAAAAAAAAATCAAAGATTTTGTCCTAACGTGACACAATAAGATTTTGATTTGTTGAATTTTTAAAACTCCGATTAAAATGAAGGTCTATTTTTTAACGCTATGACAGAAAAGCAACACAACAACCCCACATTCTTTTTTTTGAGCCCACTTTTCGATTGGTGTTTCAATTAAAAAAAAAAAAACAGAGTTCTTTTTTTTTTTTTTTTCTTTTATTTAAAATGGCGCGCTAAATGAAGTACGACCCACATGACCACTCTCCTTTAAGTAATTTATCCACCTGATTCATTCACTTTTATATCAATAGATATCAAAAAAAAAATATTCCTTTTTATGATGTTTTCCTTCCTTACTCCCCCCTTTTTTTCGTTCTTTTTTACTACATAAACCATATTATCATCTGTTTTTTTTTTTTAGTGTCCATAACAACGGGCTTTTTAAGAACTAAAAAAACCTCCAATTTGAGTTTCCATTCTCAGTAGATTTGTGTACCTGTAAAAATAATAATAAAAAAAACGCCCTTTAAAAAAAGTATCATTTTATTATTATTATTTCATTATTATTTTATTTATACTTTTTATTTAATTCTCTTACCAAAACAACGAAACTGAAACACAACCTGGTTTAAAAGTCAGTTCAATCTCTATTTTTAATGTTAAATATATATAAATATATGTTTGTCGATCATTAAATACCTTTTTTTCCTTTAACCTCACAATAAATGAGTGTTACAGTCCTTATACACTGGGTTTTGTTTTGATCATTTGTTGTTTGTTTTGTCTTTATATATATATATATTTATATAAATAAATAAAACACACACATATATATATATATATTTATATAAAAAAATGTTTATTTGATAATTATACTAACAAGGTTATCTATTCTATGCAAACTAAAAAGATAATTTGTGTTTTTAATAATGTCTAATTAATTTGATATTTTATGAAGAAATTAATTTATTATCATTATGTTATTTAATTTATTTATTTTTTTTTACCTGAGATAAATAGCTTTCTGAAACAATACGAGCTCTTGTGTTTACACTAAGCTTCATTTCTGATATTTCTTTATCAACTTCTTCCATAAAATGTACGATGAAGTCAACTAATTTATGTTTATACATTTGTTCAGTATGCTTGTTGGTGATCAAAAAGGAAATATCATATCCCTACATGAATAAATAAATAAATAAATAAATAAAATGTTTAGATTAGTATAAAAAAGTGGGGGGAGATAGATAGAGAAAGAGATGAAGAACCAGAAAAAAAAAAAAGAAGCATCAATGATTCTTATCCCTTTCCTTTTATTAATTTTATTTGTTCTTTTATTTTTCTTATTACCTGAATAGGTTGACGACGTAAAATAACAAAGTTTTCAGCTCTAAGCATCATAAATCTTGAAAATTTATGACATAATATGCGTTCTAAATCATCCGCTTGTTTAACTTTAATACTAACCCGGATAGAATTGACTGAAGCTTCGATTAATACTTTTTCATTTTCATTTCTGCTGATTACCAAGGGATTTAATAATACTTCTTTAGATTTTCTATATATATATATATATTTATGTAAATAAAACGCGTCAATATTTGGTATATAAACTATTTAACAAATGATAGATTATATATAACTTTTTCCTTCTTATTTTTAATATATATTTATATTTTGATAAATATTATTATGCTCTATATACATGTCTTTTTTTTTTTTGGCTGATATTATGCTTTAATTTTTATTTTTATTTTTTCCCTTAAAATAAAATTTTCTATATAAATATTACCCAGATTCAATTTCAGGTGTATTATGTCTTTCAGCAACTTGAGAAGAAAAGTTTTCAATACATAAAGCTGCTGTTAAAGAAGATCGTACAGCAGTTAAATAAGGTCGAAGGGTATTAGACTATTACAAATGGTTGAAGAAAAAAAAAAAGAATAATAAAAGTGCATATTATTAAAATAGTTCATCTATTTATTATTCTATATGCCATCTTTATTATGTTGTTTATTTCGTGCTGTTTTCATCTTTTAATCATTATTTAATATCCATTTACTATGTTTATCATCCATATTTTTTTTAATATATGTATATAGTTGTATGAATAAACTAAAAAATATATACTATCTTCATCATCATTTATCTCTCTTTAGTGTATATTATTTCTGGTATACTTTTTTTTCTTTTAAGTAATGATAATAATTCTTCTTTTTTTTATGTCTTTTCTTTTTTTAAAGAAAAAAGAAAAAGCGATGTTTACCATTGGATTTTTACTATAAAATTTACTATGTTGAGAACAAAAAAGTGAAAGAAAAAAAAATGTGTATACGCAAAAAACAAAATTATGAAAAAAAAATTCGGAGTTTTAAAAACCCAACTACTCTTTTCCTTGGCGAATCATACATGACTTTACAAAGCAAAAAGAAAAAAATCAAAGGAAAAAGATTCATCATGGTTACAAGTATATATTAAAAATACTTATTATAAAAATTAGTAAAAATAATGATTGTAAATAAATTAATAAAATTTATACAAAAACTATTTTGGAAAGAAGTGTTCCAAATATATAATAAGGAAAAAAATAATCGCGGGATTTAAATTTGGGTTCTTTTTCTTTCTCTTTTTTTAACAACTTTATATATAAATAATATAATATTATATGAGTGAAGATTCGTGTACACATATTTTACAAGCTATAGGAGCTTTTGATTATGCAGCAGCTAGTAAATTGGCAACTAAACTTGTGCGTGTAAGTACAATTATGTTATTTATAGATCCTATTTAAATGAAAAGAAGAAAAGGTTAATTTATTATTTTCTTTATTATATATATTAGATTCGTTAAATATATATGTATACATAAAAAAAAACTATACTATATATATATATATATATATATGTATATGTATATCGCTTTTATTTAACAATTTATTTTTATTTATTATAATAGACTTATCCCCCTCTTGTTAGTATTATCAATAAGCTTATCAATTGTGAAAGTTTATATACTCAACTATCATTTATGAAAACAAAATGGTTTATGAGCAAAAATAGTGTAAGCTATTATTATGTTTAAAACAAAAACAAATAAATAAGACATTAATATCTATTATTGTTATTATTATTTTTATATAGGGATTAAATTCAATGTATGCTTATATCTCAGACGATTTAAATAGAGAATACCATACACTAGAAAATAATACAACTATTACAAATTATTTTGAAAGGTCAGCTTATTTAAGTATTATGGCAGGTATCACTAGTTTATGCACCTTAAGGCAAAATTTGATTAATGTGTAATGTTTTAAAAGTAAAAATGATAATAATAAATAAATAATTAAGTAAACAAGTAAATAATAATAATAATAATAATAATAATAAAAGGTCTATATATATACATATATTATTAATAATAATAATTATAAAAATAATAAAACACTTATTAAATAATTCATCATTTTTATTATAGTTATCAACAAATAGTGTCACCATCAACAACAGCAATAACAACAAAATCACCAACAGTGGATATATTAAATGAACTTCAAACAATGTTGGTCACAGTTGAACAAACAGAAATTACAAAACGTTTAGGGTTTTTAGGAATAGGCATCAAAAAAGAAATTCAAATTTTGACGAAATTACTACAATCACGAAAAGATATAATTAATTATGCTTTTCAAGATGCGTGTATGGATTTATTTGTTTGTAAACAAGAGTTGATGGATTGGAAATCACAATGCCATGCTCAAGAATATCCTGAAAAATCTTCTATTAGACACGAGGAAACGAAAGAACATATTAGTTGGCCTTTTGGTTTATTTTCAAGTTATAACAATAACGATGTTAGTATATATATATATATATATATATATATATATATATATATAATTTAATTGCTTATTAATGATATTATTATTTTTTTTGGGTGTATATATATTTGTAAATATAAAATAGAATAAAAATCAAAAACAAGGAGATCATTGGCCACCTACTATAAGGTGGTGTTGTAAATACTTGGCAAATTTAACAGCAAAAATGACTTTATACTTTCATTCCATTTTATTATCCAAAGAAAGAATCTTAGTGGAAGATGATCCTGAAAGATCTTTATGGAAAGGAATCGATCCTGATTATTATGATATGTAAAGCATTTATTTTTTGAAAACTCTTTTTTTTATAATCATCAAATAATTTTTACTTTTTTATTTTAAAAAATAGGATGATAAATTTTAGAAAAAAACATGGTGCTCAATATATAGGACTTATTTATGAAGTAAAAAAAGATAAACCATTTTATCCTGAAGGATTTGTTTGTCATGGGACACCTTATGAAGCACCCCAAGGCATCCATTCCTTTCCCTTCATATTTAGTTTACCATCTGTAAGTGACATATATATATATGTAAAGAATACTTATATATTTATCGTTTTATTTATTTATTTATTTATTTATTTATTTATTTATTTGGTTTAGCAACCACCCAATGATCATCTACCAAACATTATATCTATTATTCAAGGAAGCCAAAGTAAATTAAATGACCCAAAAGGGACACCTTTTCATTTTTTTGATAATATGTTGGCAAGTACATATTATTTAGCAAGAATAGATGAACATACCATATTAGTGATTATCTATCAAGACAAACATACTCAAAGGGAGTCAGGCACAATTACGTTTATGACAAATCTTGTTTCTTTACTACGTGGTTCTTCCGTAATTGGTGATTTACTTAGAATGGAATGATTTTTTTTTTTTGCTTTAACCAAAAAACGGTTTTCCCTCCATTTTTTATTTATTTATTTATCTATTTTTAAATATACATACATATTCTTTTTTATTTTTTTTTTTTATTATTTTTTTCTCTTTCTCCCCCTTACTTTTTTTCCTTTTCTGATTATGATACCTATGTTCTAATCCTAAATATATATAAATATATATTTCATCATCATCATTATCTTCATCATTATCTTTTTTTTTTCCTTTTTTCTTTTTAGTTTCGGTTTTAAAATAAATAATGGATATAACAATAATAATAAAATAAACATAATCAATACTTTTTATTTTATATTTAAAATGATGATGGTGATAAGCTATGATACAAAAAAAAAATGTTCTTGATTCAAATTCTAACAATTAAAAAAAAAGTACGTAATCATGTGGTGATTAGATTCATTTGTAACTATGGAAAAAAAAAGTTGCATTAGGAAATTTGATCTTTTTTTTTTCTTTTTATATCCATTTATTTTGCATAAACTTTATTTTTTCATATTGTTACTATATTTTTATTTATTTATTTATTATCGTAGTATATTCTTATATATTAAAATACATATAAAAAAAAATTACCATCGTGATAATAGTATTCATCGAATGTAGGATTCGATCATCCCCAAGAACAAATGAAAATTCAACTTGACGTTTACGATCAATAATAAATACAGCTCTGAAAAAAAAAAATTTAGAGGGCAAATTTATAAGCAATACCATTTGAAACTGATTCATAAAAAAAAATAATATAAAAACATCAAACTTACCTATTTGATAAATTGGTTTTGAAATCTAAAACATCAAAGTGTCGAATAATTGACCTAGTTGGATCAGATACTTAAAATGTCAAAATAATAATAGTAAAAAAAAAGATCATTAAAAAAAAATGTTATTTATGTTATATATATATTTATACATACATAATGGAAATGGTAATGATTCTTGATGATTATTTATAAAATGATTTAAATAAGATTGATGGCTTTCTTCAGAATCAATGGATATAGCTAATGGCAATGCATTATATTTTTTAAATCGTTCCATATTAGCACTAGAAAAATAAATATGAAAATTTGTTATGATAATAATGAAAATAAGTCATAATTTTATATGTAAATTTGTTTAAATTTTTCATTCATCCATTTTTTTTATTTTATTTTATTTTATTTTATTTTATTTTATTTTATTTTATTTTATTTTATTTTATTTTATTTTATTTTATTTACCTTATTGATAATAAATCTGTATCGCTAACTACTGTACTTTTTTTTTTTCATAGATAATAAATATTTTTAAATTAGTTTAATCTTAAAAAAAAATTTAGTTGGTGATGTTATTATTTTTCTTCAATTCTTAGTTTTATTTATTGTTCATTTTTCTTCTTCTTTCTTTTTAATTTTATTTTAATAAATACCTACAAGTCTTTTCCATAAAAAAACAATACAATGGCATCCACATGTTGTAAAATAAAAGATAGCTGAAATCTATAAGCGTTTTGACACTGAAATAAATAATAATTATCTTTTATTGAAGGAATAAAAGTTGCTGAACAATTAAAATCAGGTGCCACTTTAAGTGAACTAGTAGTAGTAGATTGATATAATGGATTAATATCTTTTGTCATAGGCGTTATATCCAATACAAAATCGATACGTTGTTTTTTATTATTACTGTTAATAACTTCTTCATTTTTATGTTCTAATAAAAATAAATCAGGACTCATTTGTATATGACTATTTATATTCTATATTATCTATTTATCTATTTATCTATTTATATATATATATATATATATATATAGTATATTATTTTATAGTTACAACTAGTTTAAAAAAAAACAAAATAAAAGAACAACCAAGTTAAAAAAAAAAGTACTATATAAAAGAAAAGAAATAAAAGAGAAACAATAGTAAAAACAATTCAAACAAAAAAAACTTTTAAATTTAACACTCCGTTTTTATTTTTTAACTATGGTGTACTCTTTCCTTCAAAATCAACCTTTTGATAATAAAGTAGTAGTAGTATAATTTAAAAGTATTAATGATGATTAATTTTTATATATGATTTTATATTAATATTAATAATTAAGTGATTATATATAAATTTAATATATTTAAAGAAATTGTAAGTTAACTTAAAATATTACAATGCAAAATTAAATTTTAAACTCCGTGTAATTTTTTGACTGCTTTAACTGAGTACAATTTTTTTTTTTTCTCTTTTTCCCTTTTTCCTTTTTCTCTGCCCTTTTTTTTTTTTTTACTACTTATAAATTATTATTTGAAATGGTTTTACCTGTTACTACAGCAAATAATGTAAAAGTATATACAGTCTCTGGTGGTCTTGGATCTCGATCTATTCCTGATTGGCTTGTACGAAAGAAAAAGAAAGCTTTAAAAAAAGATTTTGGTAATAAAAATAAATATATAATCAATTAATCAATCAATAAATAAAAAAATATAGATCTCAGAACTAAAAGTTCAATTATTTATTTATTATATAGAATATCGTACAAGAGTGGAATTAATTCAAGATTTTGAATTTCCTGAAGCTTCAAATCGTATTAAAGTAACTCGTGATGGCAATTTTGCTGTTGCTACTGGTACTTATAAACCTCAAATGAGAGTTTATGAATTTGCTGAAGTATCTATGAAGTTTGAAAGACATACTGACGCAGAAACAATTAATTTTGAAGTAAGAATTAAAAAAGATAAAATAGCAATATATAGGATTATGGTTATTAATGTGTTCTATATTTCATTATTATTATTAATATTATTATTATTAATATGATTATTATAATAGATATTATCTGATGATTGGACAAAAACAGCTTTATTACAAACAGATCGTTCCATTGAATTACATTCTCAAGGAGGGATTCATTATCGTACAAGAGTACCTAAATTTGGAAGAGATTTAGCTTATCATTTTCCAACTTGTGATCTTATGATTGCAGCCTCATCACAAGAAGTATATCGGCTTAATTTAGAACAAGGCAGATTTTTAAATCCTATTCAAACAGATGGAACAGAAGGAGTAAATTGTATTAAAATCAATCCAGCACATCAATTATTTGGGTTTGGAACAGAAAATGGAACAGTAGAATTATGGGATCCAAGATCAAGAGCTAGAGTTGGTGTTTTAGATAATTTACCAATTCCCTCTCAGTTTGATCAACCAAGTACGGAAGTTACAGCACTTTCATTTAGAAATGATGGATTAAATATGGGTGTTGGTACAAATACAGGTCACACTTTATTATACGATTTACGTTCAAGTATCCCCTATATGGTTAAAGATCATCAATATGGGTTCCCAATTAAAAATATTCATTTTCATGATGGCGTTGCAGCTGCTGGTCATAATGATTACGAAGCTGGTCAAGGTAGTGATAAATTGATCGTTGCTGATAAAAAGATTGTTAAAGTATGGGATCGTAATACTGGTAAACATTTCACTTCCATTGAACCTGAAACTGATATCAATGATTTATGTATGGTTGGTGATAGTGGGCTTTTATTCACTGCTCAAGAAGGTATTCAAATGGGTGCTTATTATATTCCTCAATTAGGTCCCGCTCCTAGATGGGCTTCTTTCTTGGAAAATTTAACAGAAGAAATGGAAGAAAATCCCAATCGTGATGTTTACGACGAATACAAATTTATTACAAGAAAGGAATTATCTGCCCTTGGTTTGGAACATCTTATGGGTACAAATGTTCTCAAAGCTTATATGCATGGTTTCTTTGTAGATTTGAGATTATATGAAAAGGTAAATTATTTATTTATATATATAAGCGAATACATAGATATGTTATTTATATGGTAACGATTTATTTTATTTTATTTTTATTACTTAATTATTTATTTAGGCTAAACTTATTGCTAATCCATTTGAATATGATGATTATAAAGAACGTAAAGTTCGTGAAAAATTGGAAAAAGAACGTGCTTCACGTATTCGTGCCAACAACAAATTACCTGCTGTTAATAAACAACTTGCTAAACAATTATTGGAAGATAGTACCGATAAGAAAAAGAAAAAGAAAACAGATACATCCATTATGGAAGATGATCGTTTCAAGGCTATGTTTGCAGATCCCGAATTTGAAGTAGATATGAATTCTAAAGAATATGAATTATTAAATCCTGGTAAACAACTAGCTAAAAATAATAAGCGTGGTTCTGACGATGAAGAAGATGAAGAAGAAGATGATGATCAAATAATAGATGATGATAATAATGAAGAAGATGATGAAGATATGGATTCTGATGATAGTGATAGATTAAATGGTGATAGTGATAGTGATGATGATTTAGTCAGTAAAATCCGAAAAGAAAGAACTGGATCAAAACATAAATCTATTGAAAAACCAAAATCCATTACATCTATTAGAAGCACAGAACGTAAATTCAAAAGTAGTGAAAATAAATCATTTGGTTCTCGTTTACAATCTAGTAAAGCCAAGAAAACAAATCATGGCCATCGTGTCTCTCGTACAGCTATGGGTGGTATGGAAATGTCTTTTAAACCTAAATCTGGTACTCGTCGATCAAAATCATAAAAAAAGACACCATTATTATTTTTATTCAAATTCAATATATATATATTCTTCTATTTTTATTTTTGCCATACCATTTTTTTTTAATTGTTACTTTTATTTCTGTTTGTAAAAATTCATTTTCAATATGCATTT
This sequence comes from Cunninghamella bertholletiae, assembly GCA_037043795.1. NCBI lineage: Eukaryota > Fungi > Mucoromycota > Mucoromycetes > Mucorales > Cunninghamellaceae > Cunninghamella > Cunninghamella bertholletiae. The sequence continues at coordinate 305,948 of JAZGVP010000001.1, forward strand.
TATTTTTATCTATTTTTTATTATAATTAATTATCTTTAGAATTTATTTGTAGGCATTCATCATTCATAATTAATCTTTTTTAATAAAAAAAATTACATGGATTAAACATTATGATACATTTTGTTATTTTCTTTTGAAAGTAAAATAAGTAAATCACATCGACTATTTCTATTACAAGTTGATTCCTCTTGACTTTTTTTTCATGATCAATATCAAATATAATATTTATATATCACTACAGAAGAAACATTATATGTTTTTTATTTTGTTTTTAAATCAGTTTGACACTTCAATTGTATATATGTTGCAAAACCTATGAGTTATGATGTTTTATTTTTATACTTTACCAGTAGAATCTTGATATATAGATGTCAGAATTCTGAGATTTTGCTACAAAGCTTAATTTAAAAAATAAAGTTTTGCTTTAAGCTAACATACATACAATTTTTTTTATTGGATACTAAATTGTGATATAATAAATTATTTATAATTGATTTTTTATGTCACAAGGCTACAATTTTAATGCTAAAAAAAAATAGTATAAAAACTTGGTGAGGTTTTCTTCAAATGCTTGTTTTTTATGAGCATACGAAAATGGATGAATAAAAAAAAGGATGATTATAAGAAAATAGAAAAAATGCCATAAAAGGTAATCTTTTTATAGCGAAGCTGAAAAAAAAATTTTTTACCTAAAAAAAATACAAAAAAGTGTTGAACTTTGTAATTTTATTGTATCTGCAATAATTTTTCACTGTAATATATGCATATATATATATGATTTTTCCATTACTTTTTTCAACTATTCGACTTTGTTTTCTTTGATTTATATGAATTTTTCAAGCACTAATAAATATGTTAATCCAAAAAAAAAAAAAAAAAAAAAAAAAAAAAAAAAAAAAAAAATAGGTCCAGCTCATTCCATTAATTATACTTGTAAAAAAGGATATATATTATATTATGAATGTAAATATTTATTATTACATATGAGTATTTGATTTACTGAAAAAAAAACCTATATTGAATACTAATGATAAAAATGTAGGTATGTTTTATAAGTGTATCATTAGTTGGAAGTTTTGTGCGATTGTTTTATAAAGTTTTTACAATCTATATATTTATTAGATCATTTAGTGTATTATTTTAAAAAATATATAAAATATTATATGTTACTGAAATTCATTGTTAGAACTGTTGCAATTATTATTATTTTGCTATTATATTTGATAAAACGTACCAAAAAAAAAAGAGAAAGGAGAAAAAAAATTAGTTGCGTAAAAAAGAAAATATGAAGGAAAGGATGAGAGAAAGTAATGAAAAGAAATAAAACCGATCATTTTGCTTTAATTTTTTTGTCCTACAATTAAAAAAAAAGCTTAAATAAGATTCAATATTAAACTAATTATTTATTATAGAAGACCATTGATACAAGAATAATACAATAAAAAACTACCCAATAAAAATAAGAATAATAATAAAAGACAAATATTTGTATAATATAAAAAATATAAAATAATAAAGTATCAATAAAATATAATTATAGGGAATAAGCAAGATGGTAAGTACATATTAACTAAGTTGATAATTATTTATTTTCATCCTTTGGAGAATCTACTGTTTTTTCATTTGGCTTTTGAGTTTGATTCTTTGTATCAGCTACATAAAAAAAAATGAATTAATATAACAATGTTAAAAAATAAAAATTACCTAAATAATTATTATATAAATATGCTTAAAAATATACCTTCATCTTCATCATCATCCAAATCAACTAATCCATCTTCAGAATCATCATCATCACCAATAACATAAGATTTGACATTAACATCCTCATCCTTTTTTGAAACTAAAATATGATGGATATTAGCATATATTTATTAATTATCATTTAATACATACTTATATTAAATGCTCTTAACTTACAAGAATTATCATGCTCATCATATTCTTCTAATGGTGATTTTGGTGCAACAACAACCACAGAAGGATTTGAAAGTCTACTATTATTACTATTGTCATTATTGTTATTATTACCGTTATTATTATTAGATATTTGTCTAGGTGGCATAGATGGTGGTGATTGTTGTTGTCTTTGTTGCTGTGCCCATAGTTCATCATCTCGAGCTAATTGTCTAGCAAACTCTTCATCAGCTAATAATTGAGTTTCACTTGTAGATGTTTTATATTGTTGGGAACGAAGAGGTGGATTAACGTGAATAACGTTGGAAGGAATAACTGTTTCATGAGTTTGAAAATCAGAACCTTGATAATCATAATAATTTTTATTTTGCTGTTCCTGTTGTAATTGATTTCCACGTGCACCTGTTTGAGCATACACATCTTGATCGGACAAATGTAAAGCTGTCATATCATCGGATAATAAATAATCATCATCTCTATCACTTGGCAAACCTCTATATTGAGCATTTGATACTGGAACCGATGCTGATGATCCTGATGAAAACATATTTCCACCATTGTTATTTGTTCTGCTGGCTTTAAATTGATTATACATATCCAACACTTTCTTCTTGGCAGCTTATTTATAAATAAAAATATAAATAAATAAAAACCAATGTTTCATTTCATATTTTATAAATAAATAATATACATAAATATATATCAGTTTACTAATATATCATCATCATCATCATATCTCTATATAAATATTTTACCAGTTCCTGCTTCGATCACTTTTTCTTTAATAACAGGTATTTCATCTATTTGTAGCAGAAAAAAAAAGATAAGAAATGAAAGAAATGAAAGAAATGAAAGAAAAAAATTAGGCATTAGTGAACATGATGGTGATTATGTTTGCCAAGATGCATTGTGATGTATGCATATTTTTTATCATTTTTTGATAAACTTTTATTCTATTCAATTTAATCATATTTAATTTTAATATTTTACCTTGAATTTCTTTAATAAACTCATCAAAACCATCTTTATCCTCTTGTTGACCTTGTTGGCCTTGCCCTTGTTGTTGACGTTGTTGTCTTAATTCTTAATATTCGTTAATATATATAAATAAAATATATTTTTTTAGTTTTAAGAAAATTATGCAATGAAAAAAATGACCCGAAAAGTTGCTTTTTTCACCTTCCCACGTTTTTTTTTCCTTTTAATATTATAATTGTAATATTATTTATATCGGATTCATTTTATCATCTACTTTAATCTTTTTTATTATATTTTTAATACGCATATATTTATGTATATCGTTTATACATATTTATCCATTTTCTATTTATTCTCTTATTTATTATTATTATTATTATTACTATATATTTAAATTGCACTTACGATGTTCATAAATACGTTGTCTTTCATCTTCTAAAGCTAATCGTTTTGCAAATTCTTCATCTAAGCGCATTTGCTCTTCAGGACTAATAGGTTGACCAGGACGGGGAGGCTTTGGTAGAGCTGAAGGATCGTTATTATTTTGTTGCTGTTGTTGTGGACGTGATGGAGGAGGAGGAGGTCGCTGTTGTTCTTGTTGCTGTGCTTGATAGTTAGGATCAGACATATTTAATAAAGACTCAAAAGAAGCTTCGACATTATTTTGATGATTCTGTAAAATAACTTCAATAATTTCTACATCAATATCAGGAAAGGCTTCTTTTAAAGTAATAACGTTTGGTGATAGCGTGATGGGTGCTGTTGTTGTAATGTTTGTAGCTGCAGTGGTGGGGGATGTATTATTATTAGTTACTTCATTGCTTGTCGTTAAAGTTTCTGTATTGGTATGAACTAAATTATCAGACATATTTATTTATTGCTTTTTAAAAAAATAAAACACTGCTTAAAAATAATATAAAGTGAAAAAAAAAGAGAAGAAAAGAGAATAGAAGAGAAAAATTAGAAATTCACTTAATTAAAAAATTGCGGTGTTTTAAAATACTTGGCATATTTCAATTTTTATTTTATTGTATAGGGGGAATCATAAAAAATAATCCATAGAAATACGTAGTAATTGAACAAAAAAAAAAGAAATGAGTGTTGTATACTTTTTTAAATAAATAAATAAATAAATAAATAAGTGTGTGTATATATGTAAAATATGATGGCATAGAAACAAATAAATTAAGGTTTAAAAAATAAAATAAAACAAATAAACATAAATATAAATGAAAATGAAATGAGTGTAGTAAAAGTGGGTTAAAAATGAATATATATGTATAATTAAGATGCAAGGGCAGTATAATCAAAGTTATCATCGCTGTTACCAGCATTACTCAAGAATTCAAATATAGCATCTGGATTATTGAATGCACCAATATTGATAAATGGCTGAGCAACATTTGCATGTTGGGGTGTCATGGCGAAATCCAAAGGAGTACGTTCAAAGGCACCTCTAATGTTTTGAATAAAAGCAGTATCTTTATATAAATTATAAATGTTGGAACGTTGAATGACCGAAAATAAGTTGAATAATAAATCATAACCCTTGTTTCTAACATTTTCAAATGAAGATTGAATTAAATAACGATGAATATGAGAGGCAACCATTAAAGATCTTAATGCAGGATAGCAGTAACAATCAAAGAAATCAGGATCATCAGCCCACTTAGATAAAACATCTACCATTAATTTTCCATGTTCAACACAACGCATAAATGGAAGATGAATGACTTCTCCGGGTTTAGGTAAAAAGACTTGATAAAGATATAAAAAGGTACCATGCCATTCTACAAGAAAATGATATCTTAATCTTCGAATCCATACTTCATCCAATGTTCTTTTACATACAGGATGTGCACGACTGTGAACACAAGGATCAGCACTAGGTCTAGTAGCGGGATGACCGTGATAACCTTCATATTTTGTTAAATCAACATTTTCTAAAGGTTGACCATCTGTAACCCATTTAGGTAACTCATTGTATAAATTCCACAATTGATCTTCAAGCATTTTAATATCTTTACCAGAAATAGTTGTAGTTGATGAAGTAGCAGAAGAAAACGATCCACTTTCAGAAGGTGACGATAAAGAAGGTAGTGAGGATGAATGAGGTGATCCAGTTGAAGGTGATGATGATGGCGAAGGGGAATAACCTGATGAGATCGAAACTGGAGAAGGTGCGGCATCCGCTTCATAATCTTTTAATGAAGAACCTTTATAACAAACAATATCAATTTGGCGAATAATATCAGCCAATTTACATCTGTAATAAATATATTCTTCTTTTAATCGATCAACAGGTTGAGCACAATGATCGGATGGACGTTGTTTTTCTACATCCATATAGGAACTGCATAAAACATAAGCTTGCACTTGTAAATTATGTCTTGAAGCATCAGCAGTATGGATAGCCCATAAAAGATGACGAAGTAAACTTTGTTGCCAAACAGACATATTGTTATATTGACTGTGAAGATAATCAATCATTGTAGCCATTGATTGTCTTGATAAACCAGCTTCATCTAAATAACCATTTTCAGCTTCATATAACATAAGATTAAAAGTTGTATGTAAAGACATAATATCAGGTTTTTGTTCAAGAGCAGCTAATCTTGATTCTAAAAGTTCCCTTGTGTAATGATAAAAAGCATGCGATAAATGTTCATGATTATCCACTTTCATTGCATGTAAATTGACAGCATGAGATAGCATTAAAGTCATGACAGAACTAAGTAAAATATCATAATCCCCATTTTCATCAAGATGTGGTGTGATGAATTCAGGTAAGGCTGAGAAAGAGTAACAGTCATTGTATAAAGCAATCAGCATATCCACTTCTTCAACAGATACCATAGCACGAGCAATATCAATTGAAAAATCACTTGGTTCAAGAGAACGACGTAAAGGAGGAGCTGTTTCCTTATGCAAAGAAGAGGCCAAAGAAATTAAACGAGGATTTTGATCAAATAAAGTTTCATATAATCTATCAGAGAATTGACAAATAGGTTCACCAGGACCTAAAACTCTTGTAAGTTGAGCCATTGTTTGCTGTCTGAGAGAGTTTGCTATTTCTGCTTCCATTCTAAGGTTACGCGCTAAGTGTCTTTTATTATTTGCCATAACTACATCAGATTCCCAGTCGTTAAAATCATTTTTAGCAATATACATTTTTAATAAATCGTATTTTCCTTTAGCTTCATATAATAAACGTTCTAAAAAGGCACCTTGTTCTTCTTTTGAAAGATGTGCCATTGGAAATTCTTTTGCATATAAACACTTTCTACCATTTTCAGCACAGTTTTTACAAGGATTTCCTTTATCACATTGTTTACGAGATGAGCGACAACTAACATAATGAATAAATGGATAAATATAAATAGATAAATAAATAAATAAATAAATAAATAAATAAATAAATAAGGCTATAAATATAATATGTATTTCTTTCTATTACTTTTTCCTTTTTTCCTTTTTTAATAGTTTTCAAGGGTTTATTTATTATAAAGAAGTAGCTATTAATAATAAAAAGAACTATCAAATATAAATTACTTACTGGATACAAGTTTCACATTGTCTTCTTCTTTTTTTAACTACACGTTGTGTACTCATTATAAATATTGAGTTTTAATATTAAAAAGTAAAAAAAGGAAAGAAGAAAAAAAGAAAACAGAAAGGAAAAGAAAAGAAAAAGGAATAGGAAGAAAAAAAATCAACCTTTCTAGTTGGTTAATTTTTTTTTTGCTGTAGGTGTTAATTGTGTAACGAATGAAATTTGATTTTTAAAACTCAGCTATATTTTTTTTTTCACGCTGCTTCATTTCTCCTTTAGGTATATTTCTTTCTTTCTTATTTTTTTCTTGTTATCTCCTTTAAATCATTATTTTAAAATAAACAATAATATATATACATGCCACCCAAACGACCATTAAATGATTCTAAAGAGACATCTTTACAAATAGCTTCAATTCAACCTCAAAAATCAACTAGAGAGTCAAAAAAGTGTAACGAGTAAATTATTATCCTTTTATTATACTATATAAAAAGAAATAGACTAATAAATATATATAAATAAATATCTATTATAATACAATAAAGTAGAAATACATATTAATAATATACTAAATGAACTTTCTTACTTTTTGCTTTTTTCTTCACTATAATTGTTATATAATATAGATGCCGTCGTCGTCATGTAAAGTGTGATGAGCAGCGTCCAAAATGTGGCAACTGTACAAAAACTAATGCAGAATGTAGTTATTCACATAAAGGCATAAGATATGACCATATATCGGATAGACAAAAAAGGGATGATATGTATACAGAAATAGAAGATATTTCAAGTAGAGTAGATACCTTATTAAAAAAACTTGAAAATGAAGTAAAAATTGTTTTTTTATCATCACATGCAAATATTCATTATTAAATATATATATATTAATTTACCTTATTTTATTTTATAGCCAACTGCTGATGAAGTTGCTAAATTAGCAAGGGCATATGGATGGGACGTTAAAATAGCACCTAATGGTCAAAAAAGTATAGTAACAAATATTTCAACCACTTCACAACTTGCAGCTTTAATACCAAAAGCACTTGGAGAAGTATATATACAAAATCATCCATCATCCAATGCAAAATCACTGCCATCATCTTTTTCTTCGTCTATTCCACCAAATATAATAACATCAAAACCATCTTCACATAATAATAATAATAATAATCCAAATAATATAAAAAGTCAAGTAAAACCAAGAAAACCAAAAAGAGTTACATTAGAACGTTATGTTGCAGCATATACTAATCCATCTATTCATGTACTTAATACTGCTATTGCTACTTGTCCTTCATTATTCACTGCAATCATGTCACCTCGCCTTTTATCACAATTTGCTGGTCATCCTCAATTATCCATGTTACATACTTCTGCTTGTTGTACATTATCACTTAATTCTTGTATTCATAATCCTAGTGGTTTATTTTCTTCTTCTACTTTATCATCTTTTGACCCACCAACTCATGATCTAACAAATGGTCCTGGCATGATGGATTTAAATTTAATGTCAAGTTTAGGAAATAATCATCTTAATAATAATAGTAATAATAATCCATTTTATCAGCATCAACTATCTCATTTTCTTGGTATAGCTGCAGATGATACAAATATTATACCTACTCAACCTCGTTTTGCTGAATGTAATCTTGCTAATGTTTATTGGAATTTATTAAGAACAGCAAAATTATTAGATGATGGTCAATTTAGTCAAGCTTATGTTAATTTGGGTGTGATGATTACAAAAGCTTTTAGTTTACAGCTTCACCGGCGCAGCGGTTACGAACAATTCAAAACACCTTTAGAAAGGGAAGCTGCTAAACGAATTTTTTGGGCTATTTGGTTATTTGATACACAAATACCTTTAATGCAAGAAAGTAACACATCTATTAAATTAGAAGATATTGATATTGAAAAACCTTGTAGTATTAATGATCTTCAAAAAAATAACGCATTACCGTCATTATCAACAACACAAACATTACCACAAACACCATCATCATCATCATCATCAATACCACAACCCATGTCTTTAATTGAAGAAGATGAAGAAGATAAATGTCATACTGAATTTTTACGTTATTTAATAGAAGTAAGATGGATACGTGTTGAATTGGAAAATGTTTTAAATACATTTACTGGTTGGGATGATGATCGTGCTATACTTAGTTTACTCACTCATCAAATGAGAAAATTAAGACGTTATTATGAATTTTTAGATGATAAATTTAAATTGGAATCTTATTTACATGATGTTCAATTTAATAACTTTAAAAATGGTTGGTCTATTCGAACAAGATCTATTTTACTTTTAGAACATGCTATGAATTGGTTAATTCTTTTTGATCGATTTTTACCTACAAAAAATGAAGAAAAACCAATTACTCCATTCCCTGCTAATATGGCTATTCATTTTTGTAGACAATCTGCTGATGTGATGACTTTAATTTTTGAACAATGGTTCTCTATTCAAAGTGATTGCCAATATAGATGGTTCTTTAGTCATTTTGTTAATTGTTTAGATATTCATAAGGTAAACTAGAAAATAATAACAATAAAGAAGAAAAAAATGATATATTTTATACCTTGATTTATATTTTTAATTTATTTATTTATTAGTATGTTGCTTCACATTCGAGCGAGCAAACAGTTCATAAATGGAAAGCATATGCATCACTTAAATTTATGTGGGAAAGTCTTCAAAAAATGTTATCAGTCGTTGATCTACCTATGGGACGTCGTGTATATAATGATTTATGTCAAATGCTTGTTTTATTAAAAAATGTAACCAATTGCCGGAACCAAACAGAAGAAAATGATTTACTTGACAGCTATCAAAAATACTTTTCAAAATGGAAACCAAGTGATGATATTATGGATACAAAAGATAATGGATCTATTTTTGCTAAAGAATCATCTACAATATTTATTATACTCCAAATGCAAAAAAAGGGCAAACAACCACCTACTAATACAACTAATGCAAATAATTCTAATTTAATATCTTCAGGTTCAAGTTTTGTGACTGTTTCATAACTTTTTTTGCTTAAAAAAAATAAAAATCAGCATAAAAAGCATCTGAGATTTTTTTTTTCATCCTCTCTCATTTTTTTCTTTTAATTCTCTCTTTTTCTTTTTCTTTACTTTTTTTTCTTTTATATATATATATAACTTTACTTTTATCACTATATTTATTTTATTTTATTACGTAATACCTTATTCATCAATGTCAAATCGTTCTGATCATCGTACAGATAATAAAGAATTACGTGTATTATCAGCATCACAAAATATATTAAATCGAGCTGATGGATCTGCAAAATTCAGTTTTGGTAAATAACAGTTTCTTATATATATATATATATATATTAGTATATGAAAAACCATAAACATGAATAGTATATTACAAGTTTATATTATTATAAAAGATATATATATATATATATATATATCTTATCTTACATAAGTGATAGTCGACTTTAATAACCAACACTTATATACATTAAAAAATAAATAATAAAGTGATATTAATATATTACTTTTCAACTTAAATATATATAGGAGAAACAACTGTTATAGTAGCAGTTAACGGACCTATGGATGTATCTTTACGTGACGAAAAATTGGATGAAGCTACTGTAGAAGTAGTTGTAAGACCAGCAACTGGATTCCCACAAACAAAAGAAAAATTATTAGAAAAGATATTAAAATCAGTTTTTGAACCTATTATACTTACTGGTATGATGCCTAGAACTTTAGTTGAAATTGTTGTACAAGTAGAAAAAGACGATGGATCTGTAAGTTTCATTTAAATATATATCGAATATTATTACAGTAGATATGATTGGGTTAAATGTTATTTTATTTTTAACTGCTTAATCCGATCGTAAAGTCAAAATACTACGTGAACACATCAGCAATTTTTTTTTCTAAAAAATACTTGTAAATCTGATCATTCACTATATAATATGAATATTAATTATATTTATATTGATTTATTTATTTAGGTTCTTTCTGCAGCTGTTAATGGCATTACTTTAGGTTTAATAGATGCTGGATTACCAATGAAATATATGACCAGTTCAATAAGCTGTATGATTGATAAAACAAATGATGAAATTATATTAGATCCTACTTTAAAAGAATTAGAAGTAAGTTTTTATTTAATTATACAAACTATTACTTTATAGATAACTTATAAAAATTTATATATCTATTATAGAATGCTTTATCCGTTCACACTTTTGCTTTTAGTAGTATTGATTTATCTCATATTTTATTATCAAATTCTCATGGTCAATTTAGTGAAGAACAGGTATGTTATTACTATTACTATTATTATTGTATTACAAAATATAAAACGATCGAAAGAAATATGACTTATCTTTTAATTTATTTAATATATTTATTTTATAGTATTTCACTTGTCATGATTTATGTAAAGAAGCTGTAGATAAAGTTAATGGGTTTTTAAGAGTATCAATAGATTCTAAAAAAGAAAAAGAATATCAACAAATTCATCCATAAAATTAAATAATAATAAAAGAAACGTCATTATAGAATCCTTTTCATGTAAATACACTCTTTTTTAAAATAGAAAAAAAAAAGCAATAATAATAATTATAACTTCAATATTTTCTCTTATTTTCATATAATTGATATATATATATATATATATATATTAAATAAAAAGCAATAAAATAATAATAAAGCTTGTATCATCATTCCAAGCAAGCTAAAAAGTGTTAAAGGTTTGCTACTCCAAAAGGTTTAAATTGCGGAGTTTAAAAATATTATTATATACTCTCTTACTGTTTTTTCTACCTTTCTTTTTCGCTTTCCTTCCTATTTTTTTTCCACTTTTTTTTATTTTTAATGCCTTTTTATTATTTTATACCATCTATATTTCATATCTATTTTATTATTTATTGTTAAAATAAAAGTAAAAAAACTAATATAATTACAAAAAAAAATAGAAAGTACGTTTATATAACATAACAACAAACTTCATATAATTTATATTTAATAATACCTGTAAATAATGTCAACAAGACGTACATCAACTATTCAACCTAGACCAACTAAAGCATCTATGCTTCGTTCATCATCTGTTAATGTAAATAAATCAGATACAGTATCAACAACAACAAAGTCAGCTATTAAGACTACTACTTCAACTTCAAAACCACCAGGAACCATTGCACGTACTGCAACTACCATTTCTGTTGGTTCTTCAAAAGCAAGCGCCTCAGAAGGAGTAAAGGAATTTATGAAGGCTCAACGTTCACGTATTCAAAAACTAAATAAAGAAAATAGCAATAATAATGAAGATCGTGATAATACAGTAAAACCTAGATCGTCTACTGTTATGACTGGTGCTCAAAGATATTCTTCTGATAATTTTAAAAATAACAATGATCAAAATAATGCTTCTTTCTCTAATAAAGGTTTAGCTAATTTAAAAGGTGTTATACAAAAAGCTAAATCTTCTGGTAAAGTCAATATATCTTATCGTGAATTGGATCATATTCCTGAACAAATCCTTACTATGTAAGTAATTTATCATCTTTTTTTTAATAAAAAAAAAGGAAGAAAAAAAATCATTTAAATTTTTATATTGATCTGATTTAATAAATAGGTATCATGTAGATCCTAATTCAATTGTTATTGATTTCAATTCTACTGGGGATGCTTGGTATGATGCTGTTGAATTAACAAAATTTATTGCATCTGATAATGAGATTAAAGTAGTGGATGATCGATTAGGAAAAGAATTTGGGGCATTAATATCAGTAGATGTAAGTATTTTTTTTTTGCACAATATTAAATATATATATTAATAATCTTTATTATTATTTATTAAATAGTTCCGTAATAATCACCTAAATAATTTACCATCCTCTTTATCATTATTAAAACAATTAACAGTATTAGAATTATCTCTTAATCGATTTGAAAAGATACCTGATGTTATTTTTGAATTATCAAATCTTTGTGAATTGAATATGTCAAAAAATCAAATCACTGTTATACCTGATGCTATTGGAAATTTAAAACATTTAGAAAAAATTGATCTTAGTGAAAATCAAATCGGTTCTTCATTACCTCACACCATGGGACAATTAATCATGTTACGTAAATTCGATTTAAGCCATAATAAGTTGTCTGAATTTCCCTTAATGATTTTATCTAATTGGTCTCAGTTACAAGATTTGTGCTTGTCTCATAATCGACTTTCTCGATTTCAAAATGGTAAGAAAAGAAAAAGAGAGTGATAGAAAGAAAATTTAAAAATAATGATATATTTGTTATTTATTTTATTTTTTAAAATAAATAGATGATAATGAACATTATAAATTACCATCACTTCTTCGTTTGGATCTTCGTAACAACAATCTTCAATATTTATCATGGAATATCGAATTACCTAAATTAAAAGAACTATTTTTAACGGACAATAGATTGATTAGTGAAAATAATGATCATCATTTACAAAACCCTAATGTTCAATATGAATTCTTTCAATATTGCTCTGAATTACAAACTTTAGATGTATCATCAAATCAATGGAGTATTATACCAAGTTCAGTAATTTCATTAGAAAGTTTGCAACGTTTAGATATTCGTGGTAACCAATTTAAACAATTGCCTAGTGCTCTTGGAAAATTACCATACTTAACAGTATTATTATTTGAAGGTAATCCATTAAGGTCAGCACCAAGAAATATATCTATGGCTAAATTAATTGAATCATTACGTGCTGCTTCTCTTCAATCAAATGATGATGATGCTGGTATTGATGAAAGTATTGTTAATTTGAAGGATAATGATGATGATGTTGTTGATTTTAATAATTATGAATCAAATTCAGTAACATCAACAATTAATAATAATGAGAATAATAATAATAATTCAAGAGAACCAGAATCATTATCATCATCTGTATATACAACATCAAATGTTCAACCTACTACTAATACAACAAGTACACTTGATTTATCACATAAAAAATTAAAAGAAGTAACTGACTCTGAACTTGTTCAATATGATGGTGTACAAATCCTTCAATTACGTAAGTTTTCTTTTACTCATATATAAAAAAATTACTATATATATAGGTTATGTAATATTATCTTTTTATTATTATTATTATTATTATTTAATGGTGTCATATTTTTATTTTATTCTAATCTATTTTATTTGCTCTTTTTTTTCATTTAAACATATTTATTTATAGATCATAATGAGTTAGTAAAATTTCCATTATTGAATAACATCTGTGAAACACTAGTCCAACTTGAATTAGAACATAATAAAATAACAGTTTTTAAGTTAGGTAATCAAACACAAATGGAATCCATTATATTTCCCCACTTGAAATTTTTAAATCTTAACAATAATAGCATGAAATACTTGGAATGGCAAGAAGGTGATACAATCAAATTTCCAAAATTAACTGAATTGACTATCTGTCATAATACTTTAAGTCAACTTCCTACAGGATTAACTACCCGAATTTTACCATCTTTAAGAATTTTAAGAGTCAGTAATAATCTTTTGGCAAATTTGGATCCTGAAAGTTTAACGAATATAGAAGTCCTTGATATTGCAAATAATGATTTGATTTCTTTACCTTTAGGTTTAGGTATGATTTCAACTCTTAAAGATATCGCTGTTCATGGTAATCGATTCCGTGTACCTCAGCCTTCGATTGTGGCTCAAGGATCTTCTGCAGTATTGGCGTTTTTAAGACGTAGGGCTGGTGTAAGCACTGATTAATAATAAGATGGTGACGTACCTATATAAATAATAATTATAATAATAACAAAACATAATTATAAAACAATAGCCAACAGTAACAATAATAATAAAAATATAAATAAATATTGATTTTATTTTAAATTTACGTCATTTTCTTACCTTTCTGGGGTGCTTTGATGATTGTGCATACATAGCACTCTAACAAAAAAAAATGAGAGAAAAAGAAAAAAATAATGGCAATGAGTAATAAAAGATAATATATATATATATATAATAAAACAATAACAATAATGAAAAATACAACACATACAATGAAAATAAATAAAAAGAAAAAAAAATGTTGTGGGGAAACTGTAGAAAAGGGAAAATAAAGGAATGATCTAAAAAAGGAAATATATAAAATAATCTATTCCTTTGTAGAATGAAAACTTCCTAACACTTATGATCAAGTTAAATATCAATGATTCGAGATAATCGGAAATAAGTTATTAAATCAATTCAATAAGTACATATTACGGAATTTTTTTATTGTTATTATTATTTAATAATAATGATGGCAATTATAATATTAACAATAATAATGAAATATTTTCTTTTCTTTTTCTTTTTCTCTTTTAAATTTCTTTCTCTATGATTTTAGGAAATGGTTCTAAACAAAAATAAAAAAAATGATGATACTAAACAATATAATATTAATTATAAACAGCATGATTGGGAAAGTTTATTTGAACCACAATGTTCATTTTCATCAACATCATATAATAAAAAATTAGAAAATGATCTTAAAACATTAACATCAAAAAGAAAACCAATTTATTACCAACATCAACATCGTCCATATTATCAACAGCAACAAAATTATTATAACGGAACAGCTCGGCATTTACCAAATTTAGTTGATATTAAAGAAGAAATAGAAGAAGAAGAAATAAATGAAGAGTTAAACAATAATAATAATGATAAAGGTAACGATAAAAAACCAATTAAATGTAAACATTTAGGAACGTTAAATGAACCAAATAAGGAAAAAAATCAAAAAGTAGCAACAATAAGAACAAGTGAAACAACAACGGCAACAGCAGATATTTCTACGGAAATAGTGCCGATAACACTACCAAATTCATCTATTCATAATGGATCGATACAAACTTCCTCATCAGTAACATCATTACCTGACACAAGTCCTACATTACCTAAATTGGAACAGTTGTTTCTCCATTCACTTCCGGATAATAATATAGATCAACACCAAGTTATTATATTACCATGTCCATCACAATCATTAATTGAAATGGAACAAGAAAAAGAATATAACAGGATGAAAAAAGAAGAACAATATCAACGTAAAGAAAGATTAAAAATATTAAGTACAATTCATTATAATTATGTTGATCATTATTATAATAGTTATAATGGTCCTAAAAATAATCATCATCTAAACAAATGGAGTAAAGATGCAGAGGTAGATGAAAAAAAGGGAAACAAAGAAGTGGCACTTCCATTTTTAGAACAAAAGAAGGAATCATATGTATTTGGATGGTGGTATAGAATACAAAATTTCGTTGTACAACGTTTCTCATCATCAGCTAGAATAGCAACAACAACAACAAAAAATTTAATTTCACAGAAAAATCTAAAATCTCATCCCCCACCACTATCTCCATCAAATAATACTAATTATAATAATGCTAATCAACATTTATCATTTATTTATTTTTTGATTGGTTTTTTATTCCCACCTTTTTGGATTATTTGGCCATATTTCATGAAGCAACAATATAAAAAAATAAACCTTTCAATGTCTTCTACAGACTTTAAATGGAAATCAAGATCAAGATTTGCGTTTTATTTGTTCTTAATATCATTACTGATTGTTTTTATTTTTTTATTGATTTTTTATCCTCAATTACTTGGTTATAGATGAAAACATATATAGAGGCTTTCTTTACATAAAACCAACTGATCAACGTTTTCTAATTATATTTTTATTATTATTATTAATTCTCATTTTCTCTCTCCTTCACTCTTTTTTTTTTCTTTTCATTTCTCCTCTTTACATTTATCTCACTCCCTAATTATATTTCATAAATACCCTAAACATATTTATTTAACTCTCTTATCTTTTTTTTAAAAAACTTTATTTTTTCACATCCTATTTTTTTAAAAAAAAATACGTAAGTGTTTCATCTATCTATTATAGTTAATTTTTCTCGTTGTATTTATAAAAAATAAAATAATATAAAACGATATATGGTATTATTAAACGGCCGAAAGATTCCATCAACTAACTAATTTAAGTAAATCAGAATTGTAAATAGAAAAAAAAAAAGGGGGAGATTTAAATCGTAAACGTAAGGGGGGGGGGAAGATAGTATCGACATAGAAAAAAAAAAGTGGTACAATTTAGAAAAGTTTAAAAATTTTAGGAGTGTGAGGGGACATTATTGATTTCCCAACGATTTCATTATTTAAAAAAACTATCCAAGCAAGTTAAAAAAAACATGTTTCTAATTTTAAAAAGAAAAATAATGCATAATAAGATAAAATAAACTTTTTTTCCTACTTTATTATATGTATATATATAATTGATAATTGATATAAAAATAAAAAAATAAAAAATACTCCATAAAATCAAATAATGAATTTAAAAAATAATAAAAATAATAACAAATACCGCTGATTTTTTTTTTTTCATATGTATTGATGTCAATTATAATTTTACTGGGAAAATTCTTTTTTAGTAAAAATGATCTTTTGAATCTTCTTTTGTCTTTCCATTTATATATTAAGCTATATGCGGAAATATAAACGATTTATCCAATTAAGAGTTAAACTTTTTATTAACACAACATAAAATAATAATAATATTTCAATGATTAGACCCTCTCACTTCTTTCAATCAACCTTATTTCTTTCTAGTGTACATATTAATTACGTTAATACTGAAATCCATTAATATCACATGTAAGTTACAGGATTAATCTTTATTTTTTTTTAATGCATTACTGTTTAGCATTTGAATATTTGTTATATTTCATATATATATGTGTAAATTATTTGTAAAGAAGGGTAAAAAAGAAAAACGAATATATATATTTATATATATTATAATTTATATACAATTAAGTCATTTGAAAATATATATAAAAAATATACTTTACTATTGATGCCAATCTATTTTAAATAACTGTGCCTTTTCAATTAGCGACAAAAAAAATGTAACCTTAGTAACATAGTTGCCTATTTTGTCCTACCGATATTCCGTATTTTATGTGAAGAAAAAAAAATCGTATTCCAGTAAGCTGTATTTTTTAATATTTTTTAATATAAAAGGTAGTAAAAAAATATAAAAACTCTATTTTTTCTTTTTTTCTCTTTTCTTCCCCATTTCTTTTTCGTTTTTCATTTTCTCTTTATAAAAAACCTTATTTATTATATAAACACTTGTTTCTTTTCTTTCCCTTTCTTTTTATTTTTGTTTTGCCATTTTGTTCATTTCTATAACTCTTCATTCATAAAAAAAAAAAAAAAAAAACGTGATATAAATAATGGAACCTCACTATATCGAATACTGTCAACAACAACAACAACAACTACAACTACAACTACAACATCAATTACAATCAGTATGCTATTGTAATAGTTGTCAACCAGGTATTGATATAAATATGAATTCTAATTTTGTTCTTGGTTCTTCCTTTCAACCTGATCATTCAATGGTTTATCATGATCAACAACAACAAAATAATTATTATACTATTCAAAATAGTAATAATAATAATTATTTACAACAACAGCAAACTATGAATCAACCTTTTTTTAATTCTTTTGGTTCTACTTGTACCGTTCATGATACTACTACTGCTACTTCTCCTCCTATTTATTTTCAACAAGAATTTCAACAATATAATAGTGAACAATATCAAATGAATATGAACAACGAAGATAATAATAAACTTATTTATACACCACCTTCACCTTTACCATCTATTCAATCTAATCTTTCTTCACCTAATTTAATGGATGATCAATTTTCTTCCACCATGTCTGTTGCTTCCTTTTCTTCTTCAGTAGATATTACTACTTCTGCTACTGATAGTTATTTTACCATGATGGTTCAATCAACTGATCATCATCATCATCACCACCATTCATTAATTGAGCCTTTAACACCACCTTATTCTCCTCCTAATCAATTATCATTTTCTATAGGTAATAATAATAAACCTTTAATAACAACAAAAATCATAATGAATGAAAAAAGAAAATTAAAAATAAGAAAATCCATGAAACAACAAAAAATCCATGGAGCACCTTTTCAATTACGTAACGATAATGATAATGATGGTGCCACATTCAATCGTCAACAACAACAACAACAACAATCTAAAGAACAATTTATATGCCAACATAAAGGATGTGGCAAAGTATTTGGTAGAAAATACAATTTAACCTCTCATCAACAATCCCATAGTTCAGAGAGACCATTTGGATGTGTTCATTGTTCTAAAAGATTTGCCCGTCATCATGATCTTAGACGTCATATACTTATTCATACTGGTGAAACACCTCATCAATGTAAATATTGTAAGAGAGGGTTTTCTCGTTCTGATGCTCTTACTAGACATTACACAAAATTTGAAGAATGTGAACTTAAATTAAGTCAAGATCTCACTAATCCTATTAATTTAAGACGTTTAAAAAAAGCCAAACCTACTGGCTATGGTGAAAAGAAAATAATTAAATGATCAATAATAAGAATGAACAAATAGCAATAACCATTATCATCATTATCATCATCAACAGTAATAATAAACAAAAAAAAACAAAAACAAAAAAAAAAAACAAAAACAAAAAAACAAAACAAAACAAAACAAAAAAAAAAATGAAAAATGAAAAATGAAAAAAAAAGAAAGGGAAAAACATTCAAACATCTTTTTACTTTTTTTTAAGAGTGATCAGTTAATCATTTGTTTTTATATATTTACATTGATACTTATGAATTTGTTTATTTTTTATTTTTACTTATATTCTTTTATATATATATTTATTTTACAATTTTTTTTCTTATTCCCGATAACTTCAAAAGAAGTTATTTATTTTTTATATATACTTATGTTTCTTATGTCTATTATTTTTTTTTATTTATTATTCTAACATTTTTCTATTCCCAGTATAAATATATACTATGTTTTATATATTTTACTCTTTTATATATATATGTATATATATATATTCTTTTATTTTCTTTTATATATTTGGCTTATATTTTTTTATTATTTATTTATTTTTCATATATCCTTTAGCCTTTTTTATTTATTCTTTATATCGATCATTTTTTTATATCATTAAATAATAATGAACAAATTATTGCTAAATAAATAATTTTTTTATGATGATGAATATATGAAATATTTTATTCAATTTTTTCTTTTGATCCTGGTTTTTGTCTAGTTTTTTTTTCTTTTTCCTTTTCTTTTTTTCTTTTTCAAAACTTAAAAAAAAAGGTCAAATGACCTCAAGTTGATGAAGATATAGTTTATACCATTTTTATAGCTGCAGATTATTAATTATTTATTTATATCTATTGATCTACTTAATATATATATTTTTATATATATATAACCATAAATAATTTCATCGATTTATTTCCATTTTATTTTTATTTTCTAAAACAATAATTATTTTTAATAGTAACTAAAACTTTTCTTTATTTTATTTTTAATAAAAATCATATTAAAACAATAATAACAATAATAATAATAGTAAATAAATAAACGATCAATATTAAAACTATTTTGTTTTTATAAGAACTTTATTTTTGTTTGTTATTGAGAAAATAAAAATGATAGTAATAATAAAATCAGCCAAAAGCAGTATAATACAGTAGTAGCAAAGCCATTTTGTACCTCCTGCATGATGATATAACACATGGATGGGAAAAGTAAAGAAATATAATAATAATAATAATAATAATAATAATAATGAAATAAAAAAAAGAGAGTGAGAAAGAGATTTATTAATCCAATTAAAATAACAAGAATGATCTTCAAACATTTTCTTTTTTTTATAATATCGATTTCAATGTATAGTTAAAAATATTCTAATGTTAAAAAATAATTCTAATAATAAAATAATAGTATGATAATAAACAATGATCAACTAAATGTACTTGATGAAATTTCTTTTAGTGACATTTTTAAAAATAAATAAATAAATAACAAAATTAACTTTTTCTTTCACTCCTCTTGATTAACTTCTCCTATTTGATAATGAGTAGTATCATTTATACATAAATATAACATGACATCTTTTTTTTTCATCCTTCAAAAATATATATATATATATATATATTTATTTATTTATTATTTAATGTAGGTATCACTACATAATCGTTAATTATCTTTATATGCATACATGTATATATATTGATTTGTTATTTATTTATAATATAAATAAATAAAAAAATATTGTATATGTTAAGAGATGTTCTTTTTTTTTTTTTGTTAAAAAAAAGTGTACAACTTCAAAATCATTTTTTTTTTAGGATTCTTAAAATAATTTCCATAAAAGTATAATGAGAAGGTTTGTTTTTAAAAAGGTTTTCTCGGATAAAATTTCCGCTACTGTGGTGTAACCTATTTTTTTTTTTCTTTTTCTTCTATTTTTCCCTTTTCGTTTTTTTACTTTTTATTTTGTTTTATTATTTTGTTCCTTAGATCACTATATATATAATTTCATTGTCTTTTTTTTTTTTGCAGATCTTTTGAAAAAAAAAAAAAAGGAGATGTCCCAATATGTCGGGTTAGACTTATACTTTTTTTTTTTATTGTCAAATAAAAAACCAAGGTCCACGTTTTTTCTTTTCTTTTTTTTTTTTCACTCTTAAAAATAGATAATTAAAAAAACGTTGTTGATAGATTTAAATGTTAAATCATAGATTTAAATCTTTAATATTTTTTTAGAAATAGAGAAAAAAAAAAAAAGATGGTGCATAAAAGATTAAATATAAGTAAATACAAATAAAAATAAAGGTGGATCAGATGACAAGAGTTACTGAAGTTTTTATTTTAATGATCCATTTGATAAAATTACGTCACTTTATTTCAAATAAATAAATAAATCATTTTGTATCATTTTTAAATGTTAATAATGAAGATAAAGATTCCACTGGGCCTGATTTTCTTAAAAAGTCATGCTAATATATATTATAATAAAGAAAGGGATCATTAATATTTTATTCATATTTCTTCTACATATATATATATATATATATATATATATATATATTTACCTCTAATAACTCTTCTGCAGTTGCTCTTGATTTTACATCAACACATAAACATACAGCCAAAAAGCTTTTTAATTCTCTAGATAACTTTTCGGGTTGTTTTAAAGATGGAGTTCCATTTGTAGCAATTAAATAAAGAGCTTTCAAAGGTTCTTCATCCAAATAAGGTGGTTCACTTTCTATCATTTCAATGGCCATGATACCAAGTGACCATATATCTACTTTTGATCCATATTCTTTTTGTTTTACTACTTCAGGGGCCATCTAATAATAATAATAATAATAAAAAAACAAGATTAAAATTTGAAGAATATATTTAAATATATATAAAGTTTGAAGTATTAAAAAAAAAAAAGGTTTTATCTATAAAATTACCCAATAAGGAGTACCAACCATGGTAGCTCGCTTATTTCTTTGATCCGTTAATTTTGCACAATATCCAAAGTCACCTAAAAAAAAATTGAATGATCGATCAGAAAGAAAATAAATAAATAAATAAATAAACAATTGGATGATCAGAGTAAAAAAAAAACTTACTAATTTTAACGTGCCCTTGGAAATTTAATAATACATTATCAGATTTAATATCGCGATGAATGATTTTTTGTGAATGTAAATGATGTAAACCTTTTGCAGTCTATATATATATATATATATATAATAAAATAAAATCAATTGAGTTTCACTGTTTTTTTTTTTTTCCTTTTTTCTTTTCATTTTTATTTTATTTTTATTTTTTTACCTCAAGACAAACGGTAGCAATTTGTTGTTCAGTCATTGAATTATTTTCAATGACATCAGTTAAAGCACCGCCTTCCATATATTCCATAATCACCCATAAATCACCACGGACTAAAAAGGAATCTAAAAAATTAACAATGTTATGATGTCTTGATTCTTGCATAACCATGATTTCATTTACAATTAAATCTAATCTTGATTGTTTTTTTAAATCCATTTGTTTTACAGCCACTTTAGTAGTAGTGGATACATGTGTTGCAAGATAAACTGACCCAGAGGCACTATATATATGTGTATATTAAAAAATAGGACGAAAAATTATTTATTTATTTTTTTTGATAAAAGGATAATGGAATTCTTTATTCTTATATATATATATATATTTACCCTTGACCAATTCTCTTGATTCTTTTATATAAAATACTTGGATCACCATTAGATACAACAGATTCTTTTTTTAAAATGTTAATAATAATGTGTTAGTAATTTTTTTTATTTATATTTATATACAGGATTTTGATTTCGCTTTTGCACACCACCTGATCTAATTTTTTTTTTTTTACAAAACAAAATATATGTGATATCGGAATTTACAATGTGCAAAAAAAAAAAAAAAAAATAGCGACCAAAATATTCAAAAGCAAAAGTCAAAATCCTGTTATTATGAAATAAATAAAATGAAAAATAAAATAATCACTTACTTAATCTTTCCATAATTTGAGCATTACTCATAGTACTAATACGCTGTTCTTGTTTTCTTGCTGTATTAGATTGAACAGTATTATTAGAATTAGAGGAGGGAACAGGAGTAGAAGATTGTAAAGAAGGTTGTGGATTGATTTTATTAGTAGACATTGTAGTGGCAGTTGCTGTAGATGATGATGATTGTAATGGAGTTTGTTTTAATTTTGCTAATTGATTATGTTGATTAGTAGTAGTTATTGTTGTATTAGTAGATGATTTTGATTTTTCAATTTGTTTTAATTTATTATTGGTATCATTATTGGTATTATTAAATGTATAAGGTGATACTTTATTATTAGGTAATGGTAATGGGGTTAAGATATCCTTATCATGTAGTTTTGGATTGATATTTATTTTAGTTGATGATGATAAATTAGTTAATGCTGTAGAAGTTGAGATTTTTGAAATGGATGTTGTTGTAGATGAAGCTGATGGCAATAAAGGAGCAGCTGTCGTGGTTGGTTGAAGTCGTTCTAATAATAATAAAAATAATAAATAATAAATAAATCATAATATATCAATTTTATTGTTATTTAAATAATCATCTTTTATTTATTTATTTATTTATTTACCTTTATTTGTTCCTTTTATACGATCCAATCCAGATGAAACAATGCTATTATTATTAGATCTATTAGTTGATGATGATGTACTTTTTTCCGGTTTAATCACTTTATCTTTACTTTTTGTAGTTGAAGTAGGTGATTGTTTATTATTATTATTATTATTATTATTATTAGTATTATTATTAGTATTAGTATTAGCAATGTTTTGTTGTTGATTATTTGCAGCCTCACGTAAATTAGGTGTTGATCTATATTGATTCAATGATTTTGTTTTTGCTATTGCGGTTGATATTGTTGTAGTTGCTGATGTTTTTCCGTGTTGGCTACTAGATGGTTGTGGAGTTGGTGGTATACGATTAATAGTAGGAGCTGATAATTTCCTACCAAAATTTTTATAATTGTTGTTATTATATGAAGATGCTGTATATTTGTGCAACTTATTTGGTAGTGCAGGAATTTCAGTCTAAATAAATAAATATAAACAAATAATAATAAAAAAAAAATAGGGTCCAATTATAAATTAATCAATCTATTTTTAATCATTTTAATTAAAAAAAAAAATACTTGATACTTACATCTAATTTAGAATCATTGATTGATTGTTTTAATTTTTTATTATCCAAATTTTCTTTTGATGTTGATTTCTATATATTGAATAAAGAAATGATAATTTAATTAATAAACATTTCACTTTTTTTTTAAAGCCATTTTTATTATTAATATTATTACTTTTAATTTTGATAATTTATTATTATCTTTCGGTAATGAAGAAATTTGAGGTGGGTCTCTTATAACTCGAGGTATAGGAGTGGATTGACTTGGTTTTGGTCTTGTAGTAGATGATGATGATGGTGAAGAAGAAGAAGAAGAAGAAGAAGATTGTTTTCTATTATAATTAGGAACATGATACCAATCATCATCATCTTTATCATCTTCTTCCATTTCATAACCATGTTTTTCGAGTCGACTTTGTTCTGTATAAAATTCCAATGCTTCTAATACCGCTTGAGGATTTTTAGCAGCATCTTCAGGAGTAATTTTTGAACCTTTTAGTAACACATTCCATTTATCCGGTAATCCCTAAAATAAATAATAATAATAATAAACATATTTTAACATTCAAGTGGTAAAAAAAAAATACGATCCTTTTTTTTTTTTTTTTTTTTTTTTTTATCCTTTTAAAAAATGTTTCTATTATTCTCTCACTTTACCGTAAAAGCACCAGTGACAGGATCAAAACCAACATGAATTTTATGTTCAAAATCTGTTGGACCAGATGCACCTAAAGGAGATAACTAATATTCATATACGTAGTTATTTAATATTTAATCAAATGATTTTTTTATTTTTATTTTTATTTATTTATCGCCATTTTCAACTTACATTATAAATTTCATCCATCCATGAATATAATTCCTCATCGTTTCTACAAGCAATATATATTTTCTTTTTTGGTGTTTCCAATTCAAAACAATGAGATTTAAGTTCAGATCGATTTACAGCTTCTACCATTTTTAATGCTACCATTGCTACACATTGTCCAAGATGCTAAAAAGAAAAAAAAAATATGATGATGAATGATTATATATAATAAAATAATAAATGATAATCATGAATAAACTAATTTTTATTTTTTATTTTTATATCTTACTTCACTACGATGAATAGTTAAACATTGTTCTCTTAATACTAAATAACGTTTTGACCATATCCAAGCTTTTAATCCTTCTTCTTTTACATGAACAAATCCATCTTTTTTAACTGTATCTAAAGCCATATTGCTATTTTATCCAAGTTTAAATTGATATGAAGATGTATTATAAATAGAACAGAATAATAATAATAATAATAATAATAAAAGATATAATAAATCTATTTTGTCCAGTTATATATTTTGTATTACTGTTGCTATTATTATTCTTATATTTTTACCTATATTAATTTATATATATATATATATTTAGTAAATAAGTAAAGAGAGGAAAGAGAATAAAATTTATATACAAAGATAACAGTAAATTATAAATATTAATAATTAAAAGAAGAGCTTTATATATTATAAATACAAAAAATAATAATAATAATACTAGTAATTATGATAATATAGTATTAAATAAATTGGAAAGATAATAAAAAGTTCACTATGAAACTAATTATTAAAATGCCAAAATAATAATTATGGAGATGAAAAAAATAGGAAAAAAGAAGAAAAGAAGAAAAAAAAAAAAGTGATAATAAAAAATTATATAGTCTATCTTTCCTTATTTTTTTTTTTAACGCGTTTATTTTAAAAAAAGAGGGGTAAAAAAGGGTATAACCTGAGTTTTATTAAATAGTGGAAAAAGGAAGAAAGAAAAAAAAAAGGAGCCATTTGAAATTCTCTTTTTTCTCATTTTTTTTATTTTTAAAATCCGTCATTTTGAAAGGCATAAAATATTCATTTTTACCCCGACACACACAAAAAAAAATAAGTATACAATAAAAATATCATTATTAAAAAATGATGATGAAATTTTTTTAAGTACACAAAAAGTGACGGGATCTAGTGTAACGTATGGAACAAGGTTAGCAGTTGACATAATGATACTGTAAGGTTCCACGTGGATTGGTTATATATGTATGTATGTATGTATGTATGTATGTGTATATATATATATATATATATAAATCAATAATAATGAAATAATAACGAATAATAAATAAATAAAGAAATGATATAATTAAAAAAAGACTATAACAACAAAAATATTTAATCAATGTCTAATGTGACTGTTGAATATTATTTATTTATTACATATCATGCAAAGTCGGTTGTTGGTTGTAGGCATTATGTATAACAAAAACTAGTTAATTACTTAAAAAGGATCACCCGCTGAGAAAAGAATGACATCCTCGATCTGTTTTTTTTTTTTTTTTTTGCTTAGCTTATAATATATAATAATATCAATGCAGGAGTTTATATAAATATTTTATTTACTTATATATAATGAAAAATTAGGTTGACCATTTTCTTTTTCTTTTTCTTTTTTTTTTATTTCGCTTATATTATTTTTTTTTTTTTTTGTATGTAAAATATTATATGTAAGGGTAAAAAAGGACAAACATTCAACTTATTTTTATTTATATTTATATTTATATTACCTTATAATTAGGATCTTCAGTGTGTGTTACCTTTGTTTTTATAGGTATTTTATTTATTTTTAGGGGGAGTGAAATGATGACAAGAAAGCGAGGGAAGAGAGGAAAAAAAAGAGAAAAACAAATAAACAAATGTAAATAAAAGAAAGAAAGAAAAAAAAAAAAGAGGCAAGTGAAAAAAAATAAATAAAAATAAATAATACAAATACAAAAAACTTACATAAAAAAAAAAGCAGTTGCTGCAAGCCGAGTAAAAAACGCATGTTAAAATAGTTATTTTTTTTTCGTCAATTTGAATCACAGCAAGTTGGGTTTTTTTTTATATATTTTTTTACCATCCGTTGGTATTTTTACTTTCCCCTTATATATAAAAAAAAAAGCTAACCTCCCCATATATATATTAATTTGGTTCTTTCATCATAATAAATAAATATAAACATATAAATTTTTAGTTTTATAAAAAAGTATATATAAAAAAAGTATACACAAACATTTAATCCTATCTATATTTCTTCTCACTCACTCACTTTCTCTCAACTCCCCCTGATACCTGCATAACAGAACCAGTTATAGTAGATTGATTGGGGCGGAATTTGAAATACACAACCAGAAAGTGTTCAATTTTTTTTTTTCTCTTGTAGCACCATCTTTTTTTTTTTTTTTTTTTTCCTTCCTTCCTTTTTCTTTTTTCTTTCTCTTTTTATTTACGTATAGCATTTTTTTTTTTTCCTTCTTTTTTCCTTTTCTTCATTTCTTATTGTATATATATATATAAATATACATATACATATTATATATATATATATATTATTATTATTTTTATTTTCTATATACAAACTCATATATATATATATATATATTCATTTAGTTTTTCTTTTTTGTATAATTTATTCATTTCCATATTTATATAGCTTTGTATAACAGTATCTGTCTATACTTTTTTCCTTTTTATTTATTTATATATTATATATACATATCACTTATTTATACATATTAAAAAAAACCTATATTAAAAAAAAGTACAAAAACAACAAAAAAAAAGTTATCATCACCACTTATATAATTAATTCAACAAATATCATCTTTATTTATATTCAATTAATAAATAATATATAATATATATATATAGTTAGAATATAATTTATATATATATATTTATATATTTAAATAATATACTTTTAAATGACAACCTTTGATACCATGTCACCAAAAACGGATTCAACTATGGATATAACCACCAATAATAATAATAATAATAATAATACCTTTGGTATGCCTAAACCAACAAATGAGAATGAACCAACACGTTTACAATTAATAGATGACTTAAAATTATTTTTAGCCACTGCTGCTGAAAAATGGGATAATAATAATGAACCATTAAAAAAATTCCAACTTCCAACTGGTGAAGCCATATCATGCGTATTATGGAATAATCTTTATTTTATTACTGGTACAGATATTGTACGTTCTTTAACTTTTAGATTTAATGCTTTTGGAAGACCTATTAACAATGCTAAAAAATTCGAAGAAGGGATTTTTAGTGATTTAAGAAATTTAAAACCTGGTATTGATGCAAGATTAGAAGAACCTAAATCGGATTTATTGGATATGCTTTATAAAAATAATTGTATCCGTACTCAAAAAAAACAAAAGGTCTTTTATTGGTATTCTGTACCTCATGATCGTTTATTCTTGGATGCTTTGGAGCGTGATTTAAAAAGAGAAAAAATGGGTTGTGAACCTACTACTACTGCCGTTGCTGAACCTGCTCTTTCTACTACTTTAGATACTACTCAAGAACTTTTTGATCAACTTCGTAAAAATATGTCTATTACTGCTGCTGCTAATGCTCATGCTTTAGAAGAAGAAGTAAAAGCTACTCGTATCTCTTTAGGTATTAAATATATAAAAAGAATATAAACATCAAAATGATTGTCTATTTTTATTTATTTATTTATTTATCTATATATATATATATTTCTTTTTTTTTTTTTTTTTTTTATAAAAAAAAATCATACAACAAAAAAAAAATGAAACATATTTTTATTTATCCATTTATATGCATATATAAATAGATGGTCAATTATCACCTAAATCACCTACTTCTTCAACTGGTAGTCGTAGATCAACATCATCTATGAATAGTAATAATAATAATAATAATAATAATACATTAATTCATTCAACACTTGCTGAACGTGCTCAAAAAAGTAGATCGCGTGTTAATTCAGTACCAACTGAATTTGGACAAGATCATCAACAACAACTTCAACAACTTTTAGTTCAACAAAGACAACAACAACGTCAACAATATCGCCTAAGTCATAATTCTTACTTTAGTTCTCTTTCATCCATGAAATCACGTCAACGTATACCATCTACGCAAGATGATAATCGTTCAGTATCATCTACTTCTCAAGATAGTTTAGTAGATGGGGTTCATCAATTAGATATTGCTACAAGTAATAGTAATGGACATGGTCATTTTCAACGTCATGCTAGTGGACATACTTGTAGTCGTCATCAACAAAAACATCAACAACATCTTCAACGTCAACAACAACAACAAGCATTATCTAAAAATAATGTTTTACCTTCTAAATCTTTAGATTCTAATACGTTGAAAAAAACCAAATCCATTTTTGGTAATCTTCCTTTATTTGATGGGTCTCCTACTTATAAACAACGTAGACGTAGAGCTGCTTCTGTTAACACTGCTGCTGCTCAACAACAACAACAACAACAGCAAGGTGGATCATCAGTATCATCCATTGGAAGTGGTGGTGGTCCTGATAGAGTTCGTCGTCATACTAATAATAATAACTCTCATTCTCGTACCCCATCCATTACTTCCCCTACTTCCCCAACTTCACCTATTTCACCTGTTCGTTCATCTTTTGGTATTACACCTAATAATAAATTAAATACTAATACTAATAATAATAATAATATGATGATGAATAAACAAATGAATGTTAATCCTAATTCAACTACAATAAATCCAATGATGAATAATAATAATAATAATAATAATAATCATACTAATAATAATAACGTTGATACTATGAATGCACCATCTATGCAACTTTCAACTAGTAAATTAGCTTTAGCTGCCATGTCAGCAGGTCATGGAAATAAATATTCATCTATTCAACAACATCAACATCAATTGGATCAAGTACCAAAATTAGATTATTCCGCCATGTTCCATCCTAGTACTTCGCCTCCTATGCAATTAAATCAAAAGCATATTTCACCATCATCCACTACTAGTTCAAGCGTTCATTCTAATCTTTACATGCAACCATCATCATTATCATGTTCTCAACAAGATCATCATTTAATGATGATGCATCAATGGGCTGATATGATAGATTCAGCAGCAACAACGACCCATTTTTCTGAAATAGATCAAAAAGATCATTTGATGTCAACAAATATGTATACACCTTTACCATCTTCTTCTACTACTTCCTTATCAACTCCTCATCACCATCATCATCATCATCAACAACAACAACATCATCATCATCATCACCACCATTTATCATCTTTTATGTGTAATTATTGTGGAAAACATTTTCAATCCATGGATATTTTGGATCAACATAGAAAATTACATGAAAATGGATTACAACAAGATGATTTTATGATTAAGGATGAAACAGATGATGATAATGAACAGTATCAATATCATCATCATTCTTATCAACAACAACACTCTTCTACTTCATCCTCTTTATATCAAACGAATAATGGAAGTAGTAGTAATAATCAACAGCAACATTCATTTTCAAACCAGGGAACAAATTCAACACCTCATCATGTGTTTCATCAATCTTCAACAGTAACATCACCATCATTTCAACAATCGTCTGACCAATCAATGTTCAATGATAATAATAGTCATTATAGCAATGAATATATTCATTCACCATCATCTGCTTCTTTATCATCTCAATATCAAGATACTGAAATGAATCAACAAAATAAACCAAATTATTATTATCAACAACAACATCATGAAATGATTGGTATGTTAAGTCCTGTAGAAGATATGGATACAGATATAAAAGAAGTCATATCCCCAACATTACAACAATGTAATCAACAACAACAAACGTTTTTTGGATATGCTTCACCTGAACAATCTGATCATGGATTAACACCTTTACCTACTACTTCTACAACAATAGGTAGTGGTGGTGATGTCATTTCTTCACCAACTCATCTATCTCCTACTAGTAATAATAATAATGATTATATGTTATCTTATCAACAACAAGGTAATAATAATACATTATTACTAGAAGATGAGTTATGTAGTACATCATCTACATCATCACCATCATCTATTCTTCATTATAATAATAATAATAATAATCAATCGTCCCATCATCATTATTATGATTTAATTCAACCTGTTTTACTTTCGCCTTTTAAACCTGAACCTTATCAACAACAACATCCAACAACATTAAATCAAAATGTGACCCAACAGGATATGAAAGATTTAATGTTAGATTCTTATATTAATCATCATTCACCTAGTAGTTACAATGCTACTGCTACTACTCCTAATTTTTACAATAATTATTCAGATTACACTCCTTTAACAACAACTAATATCAATTAGTTTTATCATTTTCCTTTTTATATTCCTTATTTATTTATTTATATGATTCCCTCTCTTTCACTCATTTTTTTTTTCCTATTGCATATTATGGTTTATTTATTTTTTATTTATTTACTCTTTTTTTAAGCTTCTATTATTGATTTTTTTTATATGCATAAGTTTATTCTATATGACTTTTATATTCTTTTAAGTTTATTTGTTTGGCGCAATAATCCTTTAAGTTATTTTATTCCGTTTTTTTATTTTTATTTATTTATTTATTTATTTATTCCCCCTCCCCTAATTTATGTGTTTTTATTTTTATTTATTTATTTATTATTCAATGCAATACTTTGGAATTTTACCCCTTTTTATAATTTATTTATTTATTTTTTTTATATAACCATGGCAGTACAGTTCTTTATTATATATATATATATATATATATATATTACATTTTTTAATATATGACCCTAAATCTATTATTCTTATTTTATTCTTATTCTTATTCTTATTCTTATTCCTTTTTATTTATTTATTTTTTTTTACTTTATAACTTACATATATATATATATATATTATATCACTTATAAATATCCTTCATATATATAAATAAAAATTATATTCTTATATCTTATTATCTTTGAAAAAAAAATATAAAAATCATTCATTAATAAGGAAATTTTTTTTTCATGATAGTAAAAAAAAAATTAATAGATAATGATCATAAGTTGGTAGTCTTGTGATACAAAAAGTTCCCAAATAAAGATATGGTTTGTTCATATTGCATTTTATTTCAACTACAACCTTTTTTTTTTGAGTTCCTCTTCTACTCTTTCTTTTTTTCTTTTATTTTTTAAATCAGATACGTATTTTTTTTTTCTTTCTCTTTTTCCCTCTTTTTTTTTCTTTTTTTAAAAAAAAAGAACGAAAACGTAATAATTTAAAAACATTTTATATGTTTAAATTTAATTAATTAAGAAAAAGAAAAAGAAAAAGAAAAAAATGAAAATTCAACAACATTTCATCCTCATTATTCTTTCTTTTTTGATTATAAACGTCGAGTTATTCGAACTCCGCAGTGAACATGATGATCATAATGGTGAAAAGTTTACAACAACACGAAGAACCAAAATTGCTATTTTAGGAGCAGGTGGTAGTGGTATTGCAGCTGCTGTTACTTTACAAGAAAAATGGAATGAAACCGATTTTTTATTAATAGATGCCCAATCTTTTATTGGTGGTAGATTACAGCATGTATCTTTTGGTAATAAAACAATTGAACTTGGCGCTAATTGGGTAAAAATAGAAAAAAATAGAAATAAAAAATAAAAAATAAAAAATAAAAAAATAAAATCATTATAAAACTTTAAAATATTAACATAAACAAATAAATAATGATAAAATGTTTATCTATAAATTATTTTTATGATTTCATTTTCTCACGATAAGAGTAAAACTTGTTATTTATTTATTTATTATCTTTTATTAATATTATTACTATATATAATAGATATATGGAAAAGAAAACAATCCTATATATGAATTAGCTATTAAACATCAATTAAAAATGATTCCTAGTGATAAAAAAAATGTAGTTTATTTTGATCAATCTCAAGGTTATGTCTCTCAATCTGATGCTAAAAAAATATCAACCTTATTTGATGAAACAATGAATCAGTTAATTCAGATGGCAGGTAATAATAATAATAATAAATTAATTATACAAATATATATTATGTAATCTTTCTTTCTTTTTCTTTTTTTCCTTTTTTTTTTTTTTTTTTTTTTTTAAAAAAAAACAAATGAATGCTTATTAATACTTACATATATGAACAGATAATAGAATAAAATTAGGTCAAGTGGATTTATCAACCAGAACTGCATTAAAATTACTAAAATGGAAACCAGATACACCAATAAAAGCCGCCATTGAATATTTTGGTATCAATTGGGAACTTGCAGAAGGAGCCGAGATATCAAGTACTGAATATGCTGCTGGAATTGGTTCCATTTCATCCAATCCAACCAATTATTTTGTTGTTGATCCAAACGGATTCAATTATATATTTAGAAAGGAAGCTGAAAGAATATTAAAAGATGATGATGATGACGATCGTTTATTATTAAATACTTTGGTTAAAGAAATTGATTATGATAATGATGATGATCATGTTATTATACAAACTGATGATGGAACTAGAATTATTGCTGATTTTGTTATTTGTACTTTTTCGTAAATGCATTATTTTTTTTTAAAAAAAAAGAAAGAAAGAAAAAAAGAGTATCATAATATTAATAATAATAATAATAATAATAATAATAATATTGAAGTTGTGATTAAATATAGATTGGTTTTTTTTTAAAAAAACATCAGATTAGGTGTTTTACAAAATCAAGATTTGGTTAAATTTAAACCTGAATTTCCACCATGGAAACAAGAATCATTAAATGCTTTTCATATGGCTACTTATACTAAAATATTTGTTAAATTTGAAAAAAAGTTTTGGGATGATTGGGAGGTAAAATATATATATATATATATATATATATATATATATATATATATATACTTATCATATGGTTTTTATCCTCTTTTTATTTTAATTTAATATAAATATATAAATACCTTTTTAGTTTGCTTTATATGCTAGTAATGATACAAAACATGGAGATGATTATACTGTATGGCAAGCATTAAAAGGAGATGATGAGAATATCTTACTTGTAACCATTACTCATAGAGAATCTGAAAAAATAGAAGGAAAAAATAAAGAATTAGTAAAACAAGAAATTTTTCAAACTTTAAAATACATGTATCCACATATAAAAAATACAACTCTTTTATATCCTATTGATATTTTTATACCCATATGGAAACATCATCCTTTATTTCATGGATCTTATTCAAATTGGCCTATAGGAATGAATATTCAGCATCATGATAATTTAAGAGCACCTTTACCTGTACCTACATCATCATCTTTAAAAAATAAAAAAATTCCAAGACTATGGTTTAGTGGTGAAGCTTATAGTCAACAATATTATGGATATTTACATGGTAGTTATATTGAAGGCATTAATACTGCTAATACTATTGCTAATTGCTATTTAAAAAAAGATAAAGATGATGATCGTCTTTCCGAATGTTTACCTTATATTTATCATCCAATTGTAACTGGTTGTTCTTCTAATATGGATTTTAATGCCAATCAACGCAAGTTATTCTCTTTAAGATATCCTTTAAATACCATGAATCCATCCGTTGAACTAAATCATCATCATCAACAAAATCAACAACAACAATATCCATTTTCAACTCATTCTTAAATAATATATATGTCATCATATTCTGAATAATAATATGAAAAAAAGAAATAAAAGAGGAAAAAGAAATGATAAAATAATAATAACAACAACAATAATAATAAAAGAATCATAGTGTAAAGATGAATTAGGTATGAAATTAATAGAAATGATGTTTATGTGTATAAACTGTTTATAATTATATAGTTATTGTATACTTTATTATAATTTATAATTTTGATATGTTGTAAAAATAAATAAAATACATTTTCCTTTTTACTTCTAAATTTTATATAATCTGTCTACATTTTTGATTCTGGCTTGTTGTTTTCTAATACAATTCTGTATCTTGGTTTACCTTCACGGAAATCTTTAATAGCTAAAGGTGCATCAGACATTTTGTATCTACAAAACGAAAACAAAAAAAAATCATTTATTAATTCCTTCCCTCTCTCTTTTTCTTTTTTTTTCCTTTTCTTCTTCTTCTTCTTCTTCTTTTTTTTTTCTTGCTTGATTTACTTATTAATCCAAGGTTTAACTTGATGTTTATCAGCAAATTCCAACATTTCTTCAATTTCTTTAGGTGAGCCTAACATAGAAGCACAAAATCTGATTTGTTTACCAACCATTAAACCACCAGGAATACCAGATAAAGGATGATCAGGAAGAGCCACTAAAATAAAAACACCATTAGATTTTAATAAACTTAAATAAGATTTCCAATCAAAAGGATCATGATAACCACAGCAAATAATATGAGTTAAAGAATTTCTTAATTTTTTCATTTCTTGTTTATTTGAAGTTACTACATAATCAGTAGCACCTAATTGTTGAGCA
This sequence comes from Cunninghamella bertholletiae, assembly GCA_037043795.1. Classification (NCBI taxonomy): domain Eukaryota; kingdom Fungi; phylum Mucoromycota; class Mucoromycetes; order Mucorales; family Cunninghamellaceae; genus Cunninghamella; species Cunninghamella bertholletiae. The sequence goes on from JAZGVP010000001.1 coordinate 341,398, forward strand.
TCTTCTTTTTTTTTATCAGAATGAGATAATGCCATGACTCGATTGGCTCCCATTGCTTTGGCCCACATCATAGCAAAATGACCTAATCCACCAATCCCAATCACTCCTACACTATCTCCTGGTTGGACGTTATATCGTTTTAATGGTGAGTAAGTGGTGATACCTGCACAAAAGAAGGTAGCAGCTATTTCATTGGTCATATGCTCAGGAATTTTAAATACAAAATGTTGATCACCTCTCCATTTATCTGCATAACCACCATATGTCTTTTCTCCGTTATACCATTTAGAATTATAAGTACCAACCTAAAAATAAGTCATATGCATACATTTATATATATAATTATTATTATTTTTAAAAAAAAATGAATTAATGATTAAAAAAATAATAATATTAAACCATCAATATATATATAATAATGAATTAAACAAATAAAAAGTTTAATATTAAATCAACATCATAAATATATATACATATATAAATATTTACCACTCTTTTCAAACAAATATTTTCTTGGTTAGATTTACAGTTTTCACATTCTAAACAGCTTTGTACTTGAGCTCCAACACCTATTCTATCTCCTACTTTAAACTTTTTGACATTTTTTCCAACACGTGTACAAACACCAACAATTTCATGCCCAACGACACAAGGATATCTTGTTGGTCTAAATAAATAAATAAATACATAAATAAAAAAAAATCAAACACATATATTTATATAAATATAAATGAATTACCCCCAACCTAATAATAAAATTATTTATTAGTATATATTATATTATATATATGCATTCTCTCTTATTTTATTCATTTTCTTACCAGAATCAATAGTATAAATGTCAGAACCGCACATACCTATTAAATAATAATAATGATTATAGACATATTAATTCTTATTATGATCACTATTTTATATATATATATATATATATATATATATTTATTAATAACACATACCACAATGAGTGATATTCATTTCTACTGAATCTTCGTCCCAAGTTTTTAAAGGTAAACTTCCCCATTGAAGAGGAGCGTCTATTTTATATAAATAAAAAGGAACGGTGAATAATGGATACTAAAAAGAAAAATTCATTTTCACATATACATTACCTTTTCCAGTACTTATCCAACCATTAAAAGTATCGACACTCATTTCGTATATTAAAAAAAAAGGGCAAATAAATTATTGACAGTAAAAAGTCTAAAAGTAGAGAGAAATGAGAGAAAAAGAATTGGTCATGCTAAATTCTATATTTGTAATGATATATTTTTAAAATTCCGCTCTTTTTTTTATAAATGCTGCTAAAATTATTTCCCTTTATTTTTTTTATTGTTTCGTCTATATAGTCTTTCTTTTTAAAAATTTAGTTGAATTTATAAAATAAATGATCATTTATGCATAACGAATATGTACGAAAAGTTGGATAATATAAATAAAAAAAATATGTGTTCATAAGGTATATATGTAAGATAACAAAAATAAAAAAACAGATATTTATAAATACAAAATATATAAATAAAATAAACTATGTAGTAGGTAAAAGTTTACTAAATAATTCTACATTACTATTTAATACGTGATCAGTGAATCGAAAATTATTTTGAGAAGGACGGTCCCAAGCAATTAAAGCATGTCTTGTAGTGTCTAAAATATACCTAAATTCATGTTGGAATAATAAATTAACTTCTTCACCTTTAAAATATCTTGCTGATCGTTTCCATAACCATATGGAAGCATCATGATACTGTGCATACCATTTAATATATTGAATAAATATTGATAATGGGAATAATGATATACCTATTGTGTCATCATCATCATCATCTTCTTCTTGATCATCGTTTTCTTCATAGTTTATATCATTCTTTTTATTTGATTTTGTCATCAAAAATCCATTTTCTCTATTTTTTTTCTTTTTTCTTTTTTCCATTAATAATTCATGTCGTATATCATCACCTCCAGTACTTATAACAGCGTTATTTTTTTTCTTTTTATGATGATTGATTTTATTTTTTAATCTTTTATTCCATCGATCGCTCACAGATAATTTAGTTTTCACTAAATAATCATTATGAGCATAATAGGATCGAATACTACTTGTTGTTTCTTGTAATACTAAAAAAGTTTCCATAACATTAGGGTGATTTAAATGGTGATGTTGTTGCTGTATCATCATAGGCATGATTTTTTCAGCAGACATATCAATAGATACTATTGTAAAATGGTCTTTTGTTCCTACAGCTACTTGAACAGGTTCAAATTGTTTTGGAATTCGATTAAGTAATCGCCATAATCTTAATTGTTGATATTTTTCTTGTTTTATCACATAATCATGAAACGTTTGACAAGAAAGTATTATTTGATACATGGTAGAATCAGTAAAAGGTGCAAATACATGTTGGTATTGTTGTAATTCATTATCCATAGTAAAATCAATAATTAAAAATAAAAGTTCTAATGCTAATGGTGCTCTTGTCTTTGCCATTTTTTTTAATAATTTTTTTTACAGATAAGTTTTTATTATATATATATATAAATAATAATAATAATAATATGAAACAATAAAAAAAAGAATAAAGGTTCTATAAGAAAAAAATAATAGCTTATAAGTTGTTAAGGTATTATTATTATTGTTTTTATAAAATAATGATAATATAAGTTAGATGTAAATAAATGATAATTAATAAAAAATAATAAAGAAAAAGAAAAAGAAAAAGTGAAAAAAATGGGAAAAGTTAGATCTATTTAAAAAAGAAAATGAGATGCCCATGATCAAAAAAAAAAAAAAGCTGAGGTATAAAAAAAAGTGATGATCACGAGGATTATTAAAAAAAAAAGAGAGAATATATAATTAATACAAAAAATTCAAAGTCAGCTCGATTCAATTATTACTATTTTTTTAACCAAGAGTACACCTTCCCATTCCAAAATAGCTATCACAGCATCGATTAAAAGCTGCTAAATTTATATAATTATCAAAATGACAATGAATATCCCCTGCTGTTCGAAGTTCACCAAAAGTTCCTCTACAACAATCTACTGTAAATAATTTGGGTAATTTTTTACAATAACAATTGGCACATTGACTTGATTGAATAAAAATAGAGATGCATAATATAAATAGAATATATCGAATTGGTGTATTAAACATATTGATTTCTTTTCTTTTTTTTTTGTTAATAATGATAATGCATATAATTTTGTTCGATTTTGTTGTTATTAGATTATTAAATATTAATTTTTTTTAATATTCGCTTTTATATATAAATCTATTAGATAATTTTATATATACAAGATTATTATTCTTTTTTTTCCACTTAATTTTTTTTAAAAAAAATTATTATGTAGATAAATACATATAAAATAAAAGCAAATAAAAAGAATAATGAAAAAAAAGTAAAAAGAAAAAGAAAGAAGGAAATATATAGCTATTAATTATTTTTTACTTTTTATATTTAAGCTCTTTCTTTTATTTATCTCCTTAAAAAAGAAATTATTGTAAAATTAAATAGACAGTTTTACCCCTGATTGAGGTGAATCTTTACCAAAAGTAATATACCACAATAATAATAAATGAATATGATTACAAGTGTTACTTTTAACAAAAAAAAAGAATAAATAACAACAAAGATTTATTAGACTTATTTATTTTTTATCTATTAACTTTTTCTTTTTCTTAAGAAAGGGATTCAATTAATTGACTTTTTTCTTCGCTAAGAAGTTTATATTTTTGTTGTAAACCATGTTCTCTTTCAGCTAATTTATACACTTCATCTTGTAATGATTGTATACGTCTTGGTATAGCAACTTTTTCGGTCATTTGAAGATTTAAGAAACTTTCATATTCCACTTTAGCTGCCTCTAATTCTTCATATGCATCTAATATTTGTTGTGATAATGTTCTTGATCTTGCCATATAACCACCTAATCTTACTTCTAATTTCTTTTCCAATTTACCTGCTTTAGTAGCATCCCTGATCATTGTTTGACGATTAGACTATATAATATATATATAATAAGAATAAAATAAAAAAAGAAATAAATATAAATGATGAATTACAGAAATAATGTTACTAAATACATAAATTATGAAAAAGGGTAAAACTTTTTTTTATACTCCTTCCTTTCTCCCTCCCTCTTTTTTTTTTAATTTACCTCAATGATTTTTTCTAAACCTTGAACTTTATCTTCATCATCAGGCATTTCATCCAAAGTTAAAAATTGTTTAAGTTTAGCAGAATATAATAAATCATCATGCTGTTTATCCCATAATTGTTCAAAATCAAATTGTTGTTGTTGTTGTTGAATACGAGCCCTAATAAGAGTTTTTGTATCATTTTCATTATCATCATCATTTATATCTAATTGAAGCATATCTTTTAATTCATCTTCCATTTCTTTTCTTGCATCTTCCAAAGTAGCAGTATCAAATTCATCTTCTAAATCATCATCAAATTGAATAGAACCAGGAGCAATTGTACTACCAGGTACAGGGTATTTAATAGCATCATGTTGTAACAAACGTACAAATTCTTGTTGTATCATGATTTGAATATCATCTAAATGTTGATTGACTTGTTGAATAGATGCTGGAATACTAATAGGTCTTGGTAAACCAAGTTGTACTGCGAGTGATCGACGACCTAAACGTTCTTCTTCATCTTTAATGCTTTGTTCTTTTAATTTCTTTTCTATCACACTCATATCTTCAACTTCATTATATGTACCATCGGATTTCTTATTATCGTCATTTTCTTTTTCATCATCTAAATCTGGTAATCGGATTTCCCACTCATCGCGTGGTTTAGGTAAACTAGCAAGTCCTTGTAATAGTGTACGTTTACGTTGCATTTGTGCTAGTTTTTCATCTCTAGGTGTTGCTGCAATATTATTTCCAGATGGATCATTAATATTAAAATGGTCACGAAGAGGTGTTTTAAATGGTGTTTGATTTCCAACAGTTGATTGACTTGGTGTTGTCATTCCACCACGAAGCGGGGTTGCCATTGGATTAGGTGTTTGTACAACTGTATTTCTAGGTGTAATACCATCGAATCCTGTTCCATTATCCCCAAGTAATTCAACATTTTCACCACCAAGTAATGGAGTTTGAGTAGCTGTTAATGCTCGTAAATTTCTTGCTTCATTCATCAAATTGTCAGCTTTTTTTAAAAAAAATAAAAAAAAACAAAAATGAGTATATAACATCATAAATAAATAATCTTAATTTTTTTAGTACAAATTCTTACATTGAGCTGCAACTCTAGGAGTTCTTGTTGTCATTGTATTAGGAGTGATAGAATAATCACCAAGTAATCCACTTGTTGAATTATCTTCATCTTCTTGTACTAAAGATTTAACAGATTCACCAGCAAATCCAGATTTAACAATTTCTTCTAATTCTTCTTCACCAACTTGAGGTGCTGGTAATACTAATTTTCTACGTTTTGCAATTTGTTCTTGTTCTTGCATTTTAATAGCCTTTGCATTTTTTGCAAGTACAAAATCTCCTTGATTACCTTCAGCTGATTTTTTTCCATTACCTCCTCCAGTTGCACGTTGTTTTCTTTTTTTTTCACGTTCTTTTTCTTCTTCAATATCAGCACGTCGACGATTTAATTGTGACAATCTTACATTGGTTAATAATTCTGCATTTGGTTTTTGTGCTTTTTCTTCTGTAACATCGTAAAATCCAAGTGGGGCTTTCTTTTCAAATGGTATATCCGTATTATAATCCATTGTGTTTTTCAATTTCTTTACTCGTACACTATTATTTTTTTAAATAACAATAATGATAATAAAAACAAAAATGAATAGATTAGTGATTATTATTATTAATATCATTTTAATCGATATATATATATATATTTAATTTAAAATATTACTTGATACCAGCAGCTTTTAATTCACGTCTTTTTTGTAAAGTGGCCAATCTTCTAGCTTCTTCTAATTGTCTTTCTCTTGCTTTACGTTTTGCTTTTTTACCTTGAGTATTAGCTAAACGAGCACGAGCTTCAGATAACATTTCTTTTTCGTCTTCATCCATATCTACAGGATCAGGACGTGCAGGTTTTGATTCGGGTTCAGGATCTACTTCCCCAGGTCTTAATCTACGTACATCATCAGCACTAGGTCCACTTTCATGTCCTCCAGCGCCAGTTAATCCCAATTCTCCTCCCATAGCTGATTGTTCTGCTTCATCTAATAATCGTTGATATCTTTCAAGACATTGTGCTGGTGTTCTTCCAACAATTGGTGCTATTGTACGCCATTGTGTAGGCATTAATTTTGCTAAATGAAGTAACTTTTCATCTTCTTCTTTTGACCATTCAGTCTATAATATTTTTTATATCCATACATATATCGTTATTTTTATTATTGTTATTGTTTTATTATTATTATTTATTAATATTAATATTGTTATTGTTATATTTTTAAAATAAATAAATAAGCAGAATAGATTAGTATAAAGGTATTTAAAAATATATATTAATATAAAATATAGGATTCATATATCATTATATTTTATTTCTCACCTTTTTAATACTAGGATCTAACCATTCAAACCAACGTGCTTTACATTGTTTTGGTGATTTACGTACAAGTAAAGATGAAATACGTGCCCATTGATTTTTGCCATATTTACTGACTGCTGCTTTTAAGATTTCATCTTCGGTATTTTTCCAAACACCACCTTTAATCATAGGACCAAAACCCATCTTAAATTATTGTAATTTATTATTAATAATAAAAAAAATACAAGGGAAAAGGAAATAATAATAAAAAGAAATATTATTAAAGTGGAAGAAAGAAAAAAAAACGAAATTTTTCATCACATATATAATATATTTAAACTCCGGATTTGTCCAATATTAGGAATATGAAGTCACATTTGAAATATATATATTTATAAACGATTGTAGTATTGTTTATTACTTATACTAGATATTATTACCATTATTATTAACATTAATATATTTATTATTATAATCATTATTATTATATATATTTAAATATATATATATATATATATTATAGTTTTTGATTTCCATTTTTGGATCAGTAAATTTTTATTCTCGTTTCGCTTGATTTTTTCTTTTTGAGCCGCTTATCTTTTTATTTACATTCTCATTTATTCACAATACTTTTATTTTTACAGTTCTTCCACCTTTTTTTGCTTTTTTTGTTTTTATTTCTTGTCATTATTTAATCTTTTTCCTATTTTTATATATAAATGCTCTTCTTATCCTTCCTATTTCATTTCTAAAACGACGTTTCTAATACTATCTAACTGAAATCGGACTTTAAGTTTTTTTTTAATGTGCATCTTATATTAAACTGAATGATCATAATCCATCCTTTTTATTTGTTAACATATTTTCTCCAATTTTTTTTTTATTTACCAATAACACTTATTAGTATATAGAGAATTTATATTAATCAAATAATGAAAACTTATATAGAGAGCTTCATTTCTTTATATTAGCTTTTATTATATAGATTTACTATTTGCTTTTTTATTTAGACCTTTTTTTTTTTTTTTTGATTTTATACTCCATTAGTAATTTTTATGCTTTTATTTTAACAACAAAATTATTATATAAACGTTGTTTATTATTATTACTGTAAAGTTGGTTTAACACTATGTTCAGGTTGTTTTAGTTGAAGCACTATAGAATGAGTTGATGATGCTTTTCCATTATTAGTCGAAGAATGATTATGATCTTCTATATTCGGTTTAATACCATTAAGACGATGATAAGCAATATCCTGTTGATGGTCATATATACCAGGCTTACCAGGGTATTTTGTATAAGTCTGATTTAATAAATCATCATTATCATTAGGTTTTATTCCCAGTTCACGATAATTTATTTCATCTTGATGATTACTTGCTAATGTTGGTTTAGGATATAAAAGGTTGGTATCTGATGAACTATTATTATTAACATAACTATTTATTTCATCATCATCATTGTAATCATCATCATTGTAATCATCATCATTGTTATTGTCAGCATTATTTTTGGCAAAAATATCATCATTTAAAAATGCTGGCTTTTCAGGTGGTTGATAATCTCGAATTCTTTTTCTTCTAATAATATATATAACAACAGCCCCAATCAATAGACTTGCCTATATATATTTGATTTTGTTTGTTTGTTTGTTTTAAAAAAAAATTAATCATCAACCATTTATAGATTATTTTTTTTTAATTTCACTATTAATAAAATTAACATTTTATTCTATATAATTACAGCTATAATAGAACCAATAACGATACCAGCGATAGTACCAGATGATAACGGGGAAGGAGGAGTGCTTACAATTGGCTGAATCCATTTCATGGTTGTTAAATTCAACATATGAACATCATTTTGCAAAGTATGTGTTTCATCAGCTCCAAATAATATATATAAAGTATTATCTTTTACAATTGCAGAATGCCCATATCTTTTACCTAAAAATGAAAAAAAAAAGCTTAATTTAAATATATATATTTTTTTCATTTTTATTTCTTTTGCTAAAGTTGTACCCGCTCCAACACCTTCATCAAAAGTAATCATATCCCATCTAGAAGCATTTGTATCAAATTTATAAAAATAATCATCACAAACTATAATAAAAAGTATTAATTAGCTATTACTATTACTATTGTTATTATTTTTCATTTTGGAATTCATTCTTATTATTTTTATAAGATACCTCCTTTTTGAGAAATTCCACCATATAGCAATATATTGCTAGTACCAGGAACTAGTAAAAGTTAAATACGTATATATATATATATATATATATGTATTAATTAAAACTTGTACGCTTATTCTCTCTTTCTTTTTTTTTAAAAAAATACCATGAGTAAACGAGTGCCAAAAACGATTAGATGGAAAAAAATCTTCAGAATTATATATAATACCACTTTTACCATTTGTGAGATTATACACAAAGCTAGTAAAAGTATATTCAGCATAACTAGGTTTCTCAATAGTTTCTTTTGTACTAGTATCCAATGTACTTAAAGCGAGATTATATGCAAATCCACCAATACCATAAAGATTTTCATTAATCACAGCTATTTGAGATCGAAATCCTCTACGTACCATACCAGGAGCTTCAAAACCGTCTACATTAATTTCAGACCAATTTTTACCTCTCTAATATGGAAAAAATAAAAAATAAAGACAAAATTATTACTATTATTATTTTCGTTTCACACATATATATATATGTTAAAAGTATCATCACTTACTGAACTATGAGTTACTGAATAAACCGAAGTATTACTAAGATTAACAGAATTATTACCCATTCTATATTTGAAATTAGAAATAAAGTTTAATAATAATAATAATAATAATATATAAAGTGATTATTTGTTCATTTACCTAAACCCACCATACGTAATAACAGCACTAGAAACATCATTTTGAAAAGTAGCAGATGCTGCGCCATGTCTGGTGTATATATATATATATATATATATATAATGTAATTATTGATATCATTATTATTATATATTCTAGCAAAATTTCTTTATCATTTCTTTTTTTAATAACAAATTACATTTGATAAGCACCAGGTGAATAAGTACTCCAATTACTAGTAATATTAGGATGGAATGTTGACCATTGATTTGTTTTAATATCAAAACAAATAGTTATATTCTTTAATGTAGGTTCCAAGTACTGATTTCCTTTTCCAGCACCGCCTTTTTTTAAAAAAATAAAATAAAATAAAAAGTAATAATGATTATAATAATAATAATTAATATAATAAATCGACCTTTTTTTTCCCTCTTTCTTTCTTTATTTAATGAAAAATAAATATTGGACATATTCATTTTACTTTGTATTATCCACTGTGTTGAATTGTTGACAGCAGCAGATACAAATTCAGCTCTGGGTTCTAAATCAAAGTTTGGTGGAGTAATTTTTTCCCAGTTATTTTTTGCTTCTTCAAAAGTAAGTGGACTAGATATATTTAAAGAAATGAATTGGTTAGTTGGTTGAAAATTCTTATAAATATCTGATGAACCAGTTGCTCCACCAAAACAATAGATATTTTGATCCCGTAAAAGTACACATCCTATATATATATAAATTTAATAATATAGTCACCACAACCACAAACATAAACATCATATATATATAAAATGATTCTATTAATAGTAATTATTATTATTATTATTATTTACCTTGTAGAAATGTTGGAGTTACTGATTCGGCTAAAACTCGTAAGAATGTAAATATTTGTAATATTAAAATATAAATATAGAATATCATAAATAAGATATAATAAATATTAAATTAATAAATTTTTTAAAAAAAGATGAATAAAAAAAAAAGAGAGAGAGAAAAGTAGAACCCAAACAAAAAACAAAAAACAAAAAAAAATCTAGAAAATCTAGAAATTATTAAACCAAAAATATTTGTTTTTGCTTTGTAACACAACATATACCTGGTAACTTGTAAGTTTTAATAAAAAAGATTAGTACTAGTGATACAATTTTATCATTTTTTTTTTTACACTAGCCTTATTTACTTATTACTGTGTATTCTTTACATGTTAGATTGCTATTGATTTTTTTCCCTTTAATTTTATTATTGTTTTATCTTATTAATAAATTAAGTAAAAATAATATGTATTATATTATTGAAATATACACATATATGTATATATATTTAAAAAAAGTATGAAAGAATATTGATTGGTAAGATGAATGAATGAATGAATGATAGCATCAATGCTAAATACAGACTAAATTTAATTAAGGGCGATCATTTTCATAAGGTTTAATGCCACGAGGAATCTTCAAAGTATAATCATCTCTATCCAGATCAGGTTTAAATTTACGAGGAGTATCATCATATGGTTTTATACCTTTTTGTCGTTGTATTAAGAAATTATCTTGATTATCATCAGTTAATGTTGGTTTATATTGTTTATTTCCATAATAAAATGTTTGATTATTTACATTTTCATTGTGATCATCACTATCATCATCATTATCATAACCATTATCATTAATGTTGTTTCCATTACTTTGATTATTTTTTAATGCATTTATTCTATCTACATCAATAATTTCAGGTGATTGGTATAATGCCTTTTTTCTTTTAAGGATGATCAGAACAATACCGCTAATAAGAAGACTTGCCTATAGATATATATACTAATGTTAATAAAGGTTCTTTTACTTTTTTTTTTAATTTCTATATACGTTATTTTGAGAATATTTACACCAACTACAGAACCAATGGAAATACCAACAATTGCACCAGTGGATAATGGATTAGATGTATTATTTAAATTAAAATCATCTGTAGTCATATTCTCATTTTGATCAAACCATTTAAAACTAGTTAAATTTAATACATGAACGTCATTATGTAAATTATGTGATGCATCTGCTCCAAATAAGATATATAAAGTATCATTATCTACCACAATGGAGGAATGACCGTACAAAGCCCCAGGTCCTTCATTTGTAAAGTTTGCATTTTTCCATAACGTCGTTGTGGAATCAAAAATATAACAATAATCTGTACTAGCTATATATTAAATAAAAAATATGAAAATGAAAATGAAAAAAAAGTTCTTTTTATGATTATTCTTATTTTAATTTTATTTAATACTATAAGTATATATCACCTTTCTGATTAAAAGCACCACCATACATAATTATTTGATTAGTATTAGGAACTAGATATGTATAAAAAAATTTTTTTTATTAATACATATAATGGAACATATACATGTATACATTATAATAGATTATTATTATTATTGTTTTTACTTTGATTTATTGTATGCCAATATCTAGGTGAAGGAGTGATATCATCTTTTTCTAAATAGTATACAAAAGTGCCTCCAGTTAATAATTCGATCATATAATTTCTTAAAAAATTATTTATGTTAGTTTGATTATTTTCAAAATATTGTAAAGTGTTATTATAAGGTGCAGTTGTCAAATCAAAAGTATAACCACCAAAACTAAAAAGTTGATCACCATTTATAACAGTAGACTGAGATCGAAAGTTTCTACCATATGTTGCAGGATTATCAAGATTACCGATACCATAATTTGATCCATTCTATTAAAAAATGATATACTTAAGATAAATTCATATAAAGATTATATAAATATATATATAATTTAAAATTACCAAATTGTATACCAGTGAATGGACTGAAGTGGTTGCCGGATTAATTGAAGGATTGTTATTTATTCTATTTAAAAATTAAAATAGAATAAAATAAGATTGCATGTTTACATAAATATTATAGATAAAAAAAAAAAGTAAAATAAAATATTATACCTTAATCCGCCACTTACAATGAAAATGTTACTATTATTTTTAGTTACAAAAGTTGAAGCTGATGCACCATGTCTAAAATTGATATATTTTAATTAAAAGGTATTTAAATCACATAAATCAATAAATCAACAATTATAACCATTAAATAAAATATTTACAATTGAACAACACCAGCTGATGTAGCAGTATTCTTTGAAATATTCACAAAATTTAAAGTTGTCCATGAATTATTTTGACTATTAAATGCAATAGATATATTTTTTAAAGTTGGTTCCATATAATTATTTCCTGATCCAGCACCACCTATTAAAAGAAAGGCGTTAATTTATATAATCATTTTCTATTATTATTACTATTTCTACTAGTTTTACTATTTCTACTAGTTCTACTATTTCTACTATTTTTACTATTTCTATTAGTTCTATTATTTCCATTTATCATTACTAAATATGAGCCAAGTTGAATTATCAAAAGCATTAGTAGAAGCAAATTCAGCTCTTGGTTCTAATTGATAATCAGGAGGTAGAGATATACTTTGCCAATTATTCTTTGCTTGATTAGGGGTAGGTCGTGGTAAAATATCTAAAGAATAAAACTGATTGGTAGGTTGAAACTGGTTATAAATATCTGCTGAATTAATTACTCCTCCATAACAATATATTTTTTGATTATTTAACAAAGTACATCCTATTTTAAAAATGAAAAGTATAAGATAGGAGTTAATACACATTTTAAAACACTTCTTCCTTTTTTATTTTTTTTCTCATACACCTTGTAAAAATGTAGGAGGTAATGAGCCAGCATATACATATAAGGGTATAACAACTAGATATAGTAATCTAATCGTTTGAATGGATAATAAAAACATAAATCTATTAACTGACAATAAAAAAAAAGGAAGGGAAAAGAGCAAGAAAATAAAATAATTATGAAAATATCGCAGTTTAAAACATAATCTTATTATATTTATTTGTATATCATTCTTAATTGGATATCTTTATATGGATAAAAAGTAATCAAAAAGGAATAGTCTTTTTCAAATATATATATATATATATATATATAAACATATCTATCTATATTATTATTATACACTATTTTTGGATATTATTAGTGGCAATAAAATAATTTGTTGAATCTAAATTTCTAAATTCGTGAAATTTTTAAAATTGAATTGGTTGTTTTAATTTTATGCATTGGTAATATATATATATATATATATATATATATATATCTAATTATTAGAGTGAAAGTCAATCCCAACAGTTTTAACTCTTAATTCTGAGTATTGACAGAATATCATCAAAGTTTTGTTAGCAGCATCGCTTATTATTGAAGTTAATGCTTCTTCTTCTAGTAATACTTCTCTTTTAAGATGGCTCTTACATGTATACCAGAATTGATCAATTGGATTTATTTCTGGAGAATATGTTGATAGATATATACAACCATATTTTCGTCCTTCGGTAATGTTTTACATATCATTATATATGTAGATAGGTGCATTATCCACGAATTGTCAGAAGTATTTGGGTGTGTATTTTATCATCATCATCTCCAATTCTACTTATGGTAATTTACATCCATTCAATGATTACTTTAATCAGTGTATCCAATATATAAGGATAAGCCTCACTTTTTTTTAAATCAAAATGCTGCATAATTTAACCACTTGTCACTTTTTCTTAGTTTTTGAGGATTAACCTTAATATTAATTTTAATAAAAACTTTGTAAAAAATAATTATAGTCAGTTTTTTGCCAGGAAAACATCAAAAAATTAAAAATAAAAAAGAAATGATAATGAAAGATGCAAATATAGATAGTTCTGCAGGAAGTTTAGGAAGTATAAACGGTGACTTTAGTTATAAGTATGGTGCAGATGAATTTCTTTCCAGTCAAGTTCTAACAACCTAGTAAAAGTATTGACTCTTTGGAAGTTGATTAATAAAGGCAAGTAGTAAGAAGATAAAAAAAAAAGTAGTTGGCATGAATTGAAGAGAAATATCTGAAACACTAAGTATTATCCTATGTATTGGTATTATTACGAGTTAAAGCATTTTATAATAAAATAAAATAAAAAAGGAGAATTTTTTATGGATTATCTCTATATTCCATTTTTTACATGTATTAAATGGACTTTTTTTATATATTATTAATACATTTGAATAAATAAATAAATACATTATTATAGAACTAATTAAATATATATATATATATATATATATATATTATTGTGGAATTTTAACTATACCACTTTTTTTATTAAGAATTTTCCAGACTAAAGATTTATTACATTATGTCAATAAAATCCAATGAGGGTGCCAGAAAGCGGGAAATAGAATGCAAGCTTTTGTTAACGCCAGGGAACGATCTAGCAATTATTTCTTCCAACAGGGGGTAGTTCTAACCAAAAGGCCATACGTTCACCTCCGATTATCGCTATATTCCAACTATCTTGCTCAAGTAAACAAAAAAAAAGCCATGCATCTTATGGTGTTAAAATAGCCCTTCCTATAGACAAATGTATGAAGAAAAAAATGAAGTATTCTGATTTCAATCCCGTGTGTATATAAGTATAGTACAGTAAATTAATATATATATGTGTGTATTACGTGTGTAGTTTTCTATTTTTACTTCCCTTATTATAATAGTCCTCAAATTAAATCGTATCAGTTCAGATGAATGGATATCCGTCGCTAATGTCACGAAAACACTTCGCTTAGAACATAATACATACTCTATACCTCATTTTCCGCCTAGCCCTATAGTTCACCATTCCGAACAGGTAAACTAGGACTACTAGTGAGGAAATATTATAAGAGATGATTAATTTGAGGAATAAAAAAATATAGAGATCATATTAGTTCAGATGAATGGATATCGCTACGCTAATGTCACGAAAACACTTCGCTTAGAACATAATACATACTCTACGCCTCATTTTCAGCCTAGCCCTATAGTTCACCATTCCGAACAGGTAACTAGGATTAATAGTGAGGGTGTTAGATGGAAAAAAAAAGGAAAATGAAATGAATAAATAAAAGTTTATGTGACTTAAATTTAAATAAAAATAAAAATGCTGGCTGACTTTCAAATAATTGAACTAAATTTGAAACTTAAATTTTTATGACTTTTGAACTTCTGGTTGTTATATCTATTGATTTTTACAAGTTACTCAAAAGATAAAATATTCAGATTATTACCCTGATCGCGATGATTATGAAAATCAGATATTTTATCATTTAAATAAAAAACATATCTCTCTCACAATTCAATAACTTTTAAAACTTTCAATTCATTTTCTTAATCCTATTTTATTTGTGTCATTTTGTTGTAATCATTAAATCTTACTGAATTCTGAGTTTAAAAATCATATATTTTTGATTTTTAACATAATGCAAAAAAAAAGGTTGGTTTTCAGTACAAAAAAAAATAATATTCTCCTTTATATAAAATTATGGCTAAAGGACCACTTTGGCATGGTTTAAATGGGGAAGAGTCCTTAACTCTTAATGATTGTACTTCCTTAAAAATTAATACATTATTTTCTAAATTAAAATATTGTGAATGGAGTAATCTTAAGATTATGGCTAATTTTCTAACAACAGAAACTAAGGGCAAAAAAGATGCAAACAATTTAAAAAGCATTATAGTTCATTCTTTGAAAAGCATTGAGGAAAAACGTATTGATAACTTTGCTTTAATTACTTATTGTAAACAATCGATAAAATTCTGGCGACAACCTACTAACTTCAAGGTTTTTAAAGAGTATGTAGACCAACATCTGGAATTACTGAAAGCAAAAAAAAACGCTGAACAGGAAGGACTTTTAAATGCTGTTAAATTAACGCAAGTTGGTGTGCTGAAGTACCGTCAACAAATTGACAAGGAGGTCTGTAAATTGGCTACTCACTCAAATTCAACTTTGCCCTCAACTTCAATTTTACCCTCAACTTCTACCTCCTTATTATCATCACAAATATCGAAGTATAAATCAGATTATAAAGAAAAGGATGAAGTTTATATTAAAAATGGATCAACAACATTAGGGACCGAAATAAAAAAGGAAGCTCTTACTACCTTCAACGAATACATTCGTGGAAAAAAAAATAACATCAAATGAAAGAAAAGCCATGTCAACAGGATTATTTTCAGTAGTGGATTTGGTAGATTCTAAAACAACTGGTGAATCAATAGGATGTACTGGAAAAGAATGGGAAAATATCGTCAACTTATATAATAGTAAATATCAAATGAAACCAGTTACGCTGCACCGAAAGATATTGGAAACGTGGGATATTATATTAGGACTATGTCAAAAATACAACAATACAGATCATGCACTCAAGTACTTAAAAACTATTTGCTCAACAAATCTTTCCTCTGATATCAAGAAAATTATATATGTATTAGAACTAGTACTTATAACCTTAGATAGGAATTCGTTTATATTAAATCAAGCGAACAATGATAGAGTAACTGAATATGATTATTTAGTACAAATTTGGGCACCATTACTTACTTCTATCACAAATATGGACAACAATATTATACGATTAAAGGTTGGAGAGTCAACGTCAACATACACAACGTTGGCAAAAAAACGATTATATAGTGACATAGACAATGTCATTGGATTTAAAGTTGATATTAGATTGCTTTTTGATACCAAAGTTAATGAATATGATCTCTTAGCAATAGAAATTGGAAAAGAAACGTCCATGGAAAAAGTTACAAATGATTCGGGGAAATTGATACGTGAAGCAAAGGACATACTAGATAATTTAATTAGAAGCCTTAACAGCAAAGTCAATGTTGATGATATATGTGGATATATGTTGCAAATATGTGGCTTGCAAGGATATATTGCCAGCATCCACTTGGTTAAACCTGGGTTATACGTCACAGTTCATCAAAAAAAAATAAAATTCCCAACATGTATTTCAACCTTATCAACATTTATTGAGACGCTAACAGTGCTCATCACTTTAATCCAAAGACTTGAAAAAAATGCACACATATTAAAATCAGCTTTACAAGAATTGGAAGACAGAAGAATTTCTCTTGGAAAGCAACTCAACAGAGGAGAGCCATTAATACGTCAACATTCTACCTCATCTTATATTCGCCCAACTTGGTACAGTCCTCCTCGAAATAATTATTCAATGGCACGATTACCGGATGGCCTTTTTGGAATTGATTCTTCATCAAATTTAACTTCTCACAATATTTTTAGCAAAGGGAGTGAATCTGACGCCAATGAAAATACACCTTTCAATAGCCAAGAAGAAATTGAAGATGCTGACGAATATGGATGGACACAAAAAAAAGGTAAATGGTTCAACACGTTCACAAAAAAATTCTCTACCGATAATCCTTATGAATAACTACTTCTTTACTTCCCTTTCTCTCCCTTTTTTTTTCGATTCACATTAGCTAATTCTTTTATTATTATCTTGTATACATTATTAACTCATTCATTATATGACAATTTTATATCATTTTAAAATAATGTTTTATGTATATTACCAAAAAACTGACTATAATTATTTTTTACAAAGTTTTTATTAAAATTAATATTAAGGTTAATCCTCAAAAACTAAGAAAAAGTGACAAGTGGTTAAATTATGCAGCATTTTGATTTAAAAAAAAGTGAGGCTTATCCTTATATATTGGATACACTGATTAAAGTAATCATTGAATGGATGTAAATTACCATAAGTAGAATTGGAGATGATGATGATAAAATACACACCCAAATACTTCTGACAATTCGTGGATAATGCACCTATCTACATATATAATGATATGTAAAACATTACCGAAGGACGAAAATATGGTTGTATATATCTATCAACATATTCTCCAGAAATAAATCCAATTGATCAATTCTGGTATACATGTAAGAGCCATCTTAAAAGAGAAGTATTACTAGAAGAAGAAGCATTAACTTCAATAATAAGCGATGCTGCTAACAAAACTTTGATGATATTCTGTCAATACTCAGAATTAAGAGTTAAAACTGTTGGGATTGACTTTCACTCTAATAATTAGATATATATATATATATATATATATATATATTACCAATGCATAAAATTAAAACAACCAATTCAATTTTAAAAATTTCACGAATTTAGAAATTTAGATTCAACAAATTATTTTATTGCCACTAATAATATCCAAAAATAGTGTATAATAATAATATTATAGAATCAATTGCAAATGAAAAAGAAAAAAGGTAAAATTTACATAGCCACATTTTTTTGATTTTAATAGAATTTAACTGACTTTTAAAAAATAGTTTAATGAGATTGGTTGCACAGATATAAATTAATATATATCTATTTTTTGATTTTCTTTTTTTTTCAATTTTTCACTCCTTTTCCTTCCTTTTATTACTTTTTTATACTTTCCTTTTTCCTTTCCTTTTTATATATATATTTATATAAATAGTATTTGATATATTATTATTATTATATATAAGCATTAAAAGATGATGGATCATCTTATTTTATATATAACAGTATTTTCATTATTATTAAATAATATATCATGTGTTTCATTACCACCAGCTTATAAACTTGGTATATATAAATATATAATATTAAAGTTGAAAAACAAATCAAATAATTCATATGATTTTTTAATTTATAATTTTTTTTAACAACAATTACCATCATCATTAATATTATTATTAGGATGTGTTGGATTAGCAAATCAAAAAATTTATTGTTATGGAGGAGCCACTAAACAACCTGGATCATCCTATGCAAGTATATATAATGATCAAAAATTATACAGTGATCTTTATTATTTAGATGTTTCACAACCATTAAATATGAATTCATCCAATACACAATGGCAATTAATCCCAGCTCCTAGTGATTTTGTTCAAGAAGCTAGAGCTGATTTTGCTATGGTTGCTTATAATGATACTGGATTTATCATTTCAAGTGGTAATGGTCCTTCTGCTGATTTTTCTAACCCTGGTCTTGTTAATGTTACAGTTAGATATAATACTCAAACAGGCTCTTGGAAAGCTGTAAAAGCTTTAGATCCTACTTCTCCTAAAATGAATATTAGTTTAGATACTCAAGCTTTTGGTTCTCAAGCTGTTAGATATAATAGTACTGGCGTTTTCTTTGCTGGTGGTAATTCGTAAGTTTTTCTTACAAATATGGTTATTGAATTTATTTATGCTAATTTGATTTTTTACTTAAAAAATAGACCAAATAATAATACTATTATACCAGCCGATACTCAATTAGTTACCTATGATGCTGTAGTAAATAATTAAAAAATGAAGAAAATACTCTTTAAATTTCTCTTTTTTTTCATTCACTTTACTAACGATTCTTATTATTATTTATTTATTGTTATTATCATTATGTTATTCTTTTTTTTTATTTTACTTTAATAAAATAAATAGTCACCAGATTGGTCAAGTGTAATGGTAACAACTATCGTTATTAAGCCTGGTCCATTTATTACTCCTTTAACGTAAATAAAAATAGAAAAAGAGAAAGAAAAAAAAAGAAACAACAGTATATTAGATTATTTATTTTTATTAATATATTATTTATTTTTATTTTACTTATTTTTTTTATCTTACTTATCTACTTAAATAATAATAATAATAATAATAATAATAATAGATCTCGTATATTTCACCATGCACTTGCAGTAAGCAGAAATGGGTTTGTTTATTTCTTTGGCGGTGCTATTCCCCAAAATAATACCAACAATTATGCTTATGAAGACAATTTAGGTTTATATACCTTTAAAAGCTTGTTAACTTTTGCACCACCTGTCAATAATAGTTTTAAAATAACCGATTGTTCAAATTCCCCACAAGTACCTGAAGGAAGACAATTACATACAGCCACCCCTATTCCAAACACAGATAACATTTTAATTTATGGTGGCAGAAATGAAAAAGGTGCTTTACCTGACTTTTGTTGGATTTTCCAAGTAACAAATAAAGTTTATCAACAATGTCAAATAACTAATCAAGGAAGTGGTCCAAGATATGGTCATGCTGCTGTCATGGTTGGTTCTGATTCTCTTTATATTATCGGTGGTGCTGATATTTCTGATGTTCAACAAGGTGATGTTCATATCTTGAATGTTACTAGCATGACTTGGATTAATGGTTCTTATACAAATACTGTTGATCAAGATTTGGCTGCTGCTGCTGCTGCCCAAAATAGTGGATCATCTGGTTTAAGTGCTGGTGGTATAGCTGGCGCTGTTATTGGCAGTGTTGCTGGTGTAAGTTGATTTATATATATCTATCTGTTTAATTTATTTATTTATTTATTTTCTTTTTTTAAAAAAATATAATATACACACATATATATATATATATAAATATATATAGGTTGCTTTAATCGTTGCTGGTGCTGTCTTCTTCTACCTTTCCCGTAAGAAGAAAAAATTGTATGAAGCTGGTGATGCTCCACAAGGTTTTAATACTGATATAACTCCTGTGATGATTGATACAACAAAAGAGCATGACAATTTCACTGAAGGTAGAACCGATGTGACTTCACCAACTGCTATAGGTTCTGTTCATACTTTTAAACCTGATTTAGGCAATTATGAAAATGTTTCTACTTCTGCAACAAGTGAAAAACCTAATATGTATTAGTTATAATTAATATTTCATATATTTCATATATTTCCTTTTCTTATTTTATTTTTCAGCTCATATTTTTACTTCATTATATATTTAACTATTTCTTAATTAAAACAATTATCTATTGATATTATTTTCATATATACATATATATAATTTTATTAAAAGATATAAAAGTGAAATAACAAGAATTATATGAATTACTTATAGATTAAAAAATAAATACGAAGTAGATATTATACAAGTTTAAATTGAATGTACCACCATTATGCATATGATTAAAAAGCTATGCTTTTTTTATAAAAGAAAGCCACAAGGTGGTATATGGTAAAAAAAAAAAAAAAAAAAAAATAGTAGAATATAATGATTATAAATTAGTAATACTAACAGTTACTTGAAACCAAGAGTCCTTCTTTTTTTTTTTTTGCTGGATTCAACTTAACTCAGTTACCAAATGCACCAGACTCCAGCTGTGTTGCAATATCCATATTAACCATTGGTTTATTTCCTTCTTGATCATTTACTGATTTAATAATAGGTTCAACAGTTGGAGACGCTTGACTCATTGCATCATCATGCTTATTTATAAAAGTAGCAAAAGAAATAGGGTTCAATAAAGGTGAAAAGTATTTCGAAGAAAAGGAAGTATTCTTTATTATTTCGACTTTGCAGTTGTTGCTGATCAATACTTAATTCGTGAGTATAAAATAATGGTTGATCTTTTTTATGTTCTATGGAGTCAAAAAGATTAGGAGGTTGAAGATCATTAATTGACCAGGTAATCCATTCTTGTGTAAGCATCCCTGTGGATGCAGTTGACTGAAATGTCCCTTTTCACTTTTTTTTCTTTTTAAACATTTTAATTCGTCAAATTTAAGGCATTGAAATTGCTCATTATTACTATTATTATCATTTTGATGTTTATGTGATTGAGGTGAAGGCAAGTTTTTAAACTATGAAAACTGCATTGGTGAATTTAAACTCAGAGTTTATTTCCAATTTAGGAAGTAAAAATAAAAGGTGTAGTCAAAAAGTTATTGTTTATTTGTTTCAATGTTTAGTTTATTTATTTTAAGTGAACTATTTAATTGAATATAAACAACAATGAATAATAATAAATGTATAAATAATAAAATAAAGAAAAAAAAAAAACAAAATACACTATAAACATTACAATAAAAGAAAAATAAAAACAGTAATGAAAAGAAAAAAATGGCCAACTTAGGTCAAATAGTATAATTCTGACTATGCAAAAGTCGATATTAACGGATATATAAATATATAAATAAAAATAAGTTTTGGGTAAAATAAATTAATAATAAATAATAAATGGGAAAGGTATTGATGTTATTAATTACATGATCAAGTTTCATCATTTTTTTTTCTCTTTTTGGTATTTTCTTCCCTTTTTATTTTTGGCTTTTGGATTTCGAATTTTTTTTATATTTAGTATTTTGAATTTTTTTTTAGTTTTTAGTGTTTTCCTTTTTTAAATGTACAAATATGAAAGTTTTTATTTTTTTTTTTGTTTTTTGTTTTTTGTTTTTAATAGCTTGATATAACAATAGTGATAATAAATAATAAATCATTTTGGTATCATTTCATATTTTTTCTACATCTACCATAGTATCATCACCATCACCATCATTATCATTAGTATCACTAGTGTTATTATTCATATGTTTGTTATTTTCATGATCCATCCCTGAAGTGGATGAAAAAGAATGATCATCATCTTGACGTTGTTTTCTCCGTTTATTTCTTTTCATGCCACAGGTTTTCAGTGATGATTTCATTTCCATCATAGTAAAAGGTTTGCTTATAAAATCATTCATCCCTGCTTCAATACAAATTTCTCTATCTTGATTAGATGCTGAGGCTGTTAATGCTATAATGTATACTTCATCCACGTTTAATAATGGTAGCATATTGTTATTATTAGTTACTTCATTACGCTCAGATATGATTTCCCTTGTTGCTTCCAATCCATCCATTTCAGGCATATATAAATCCATCTTGTATGTGTATATATAAATAAGATTAATAATAAATCATTTGAAATATTAAAAAATCATATTTATTTATTTATTTTTCTTTCTTTCTTATGATCACTTACAAAAATGACATCAAATTTAACTTTTCGCATCATTTCTAAAACTTCCTTTCCATTACTAGCCACAACTACATCGTGATAACCTAATCTTTTGAGTATACTTATTGCTATTTTTTGATTTACTATTTTTTTTTAATTGTAAATCATATATTTTGTAAAAAAATAAAAAAAAAAAATAAAAAATAAAAAAAAAAAACACTTATCAGTAAATTCATTTAATGAATTCTTATTTCGTATAGTATGTATTTTTTTTTCGTAAACTTACGGATGTTGTCTTCAGCTAGTAATATTTTTACAGGAAAAGAAAGAGCAAAATTTTCTTCATTTTTATTAACTGATTTAGTACGATTATGATGTGATTTTGATATAGTGGTACGATAATTGCGATGATTATTTAATGTTGCAGGTGCCGATGAAGAACTATTAATTGAATTATTATTATTATTAGTATTATTGCTATTAATATTATTACTACTTGGTGATCCATAAGAAGCATCTCCACGTCTTAATAAGGGTCGCTTTTGATCTGGTTTAACATCTACTATCTGTGACTGTGGTTGAAATTGCTGTGGTGATTGTAGTTGTGTAATAGAGGATATATTTCTACTATTAGTTGGTGATAAAAGTTCAGCACTTAAAGAATTAGTATGAATTATCATTCCATTAGGCGGAGTAGTAGACAATGAATAAAGCGGATGTGTTCCATGATCATGTACATAATCAGATGGTATCATTTGATTAGAAGATGGTTGTGGGTTTGGGTTTTGAATTGGTCGATTAAATAATGACCACGATGGTTTGTGCCTTAATCTGGAATGAGAATAATTTTGTGATCCATTTTGTTGATAATTACCTGTTGATGATGGGAAATAGCCAGATCCTCCACCACCTCCACCACTTCCTCCTCCACCACTTCCTCCATTTCCTCCTACGCTCGTAGATAAAGAAGAAGATACTGTATTAATAGACGTACCAAAAGAAAGAGATGGTATTGAATCACTTCTTTCATAAATGCCAGAATGAACACTACTTCCATCTGATATTGAAGAACTTGGAGAAGGAGGTGATGTGATAAAACTACTAGTGGTTGTACTTTCCGAACCAAATTGTCTTGTAATCCTCCCTGGTGCTATTGTCATCGGTAATGTTAAAGCAAATTTTGATCCAACACCTTCTTCAGATTCTACCCAAAGTCCTCCTCCCATTCGATTGACTAATGTACTTGATATAGCTAACCCAAGTCCAGTACCACCATATCTTCTAGCTGTTGATATATCAATCTGAGAAAAGGATTTAAATAATCGCGGTAATCTATCAGAAGGAATACCTATACCAGTATCTGTCACGCATATTTCCAAAATGGCCTTTTCGTATCTTTGTTCTGTATTATCAGAATCAGAATCATCGCTTGCGCCTGCGCCAGCTTCCCCTTTTGTACACCTTCGTGAATGTTTTCCCTGCATAGCACGTGTATATATTGTTTCAAGTTTAGCTTCATATCTTTGTTTTAGTTTTGATGAATGATTATTCACTGAGTGTGCTGGTGTTGGTGCATAACGTTTAATTTTAACACGGATCCCACCTTTCTTAGTAAACTGTAAATATATGATGAATGTTTTTAAAAGTTAAAAATAAGAATAAGTATATAAGAAAATTATATAATTAAGTAATTAAATTTTTTTTTTAAAAAAAAAAAGAAAGATAGAAAGAAATAAAGCAAAATAAGCATAAAAAAATAATCAATACTAATATTAATAATAGTGATATTAAAAAAAAAAAACTTACTTTGACAGCATTAGAGCATAAATTAAGTAAAATTTGTGTTAATCTCATCGTGTCACCTAACAGGTAATCTGGTACATCAGGGTCAACATTCCAAATTAGTGGTAGTACCGTTTTTCCTTTGTATTGTGTTACTGAAGTATTGATGATTCCTAATCTTTCTAAAGAACTGATGGTATGTTGCACAGGCACATTATCATCTAGGTCAGGTGGATATTCTATAACAGTCACCATTTTATTTAATTGGGTCATTGAAGCTTGATGTCTAGCCATATTTAATGCATCTATTACATATATGTTTATATATATATCACAAGTGTTAAAATATATATAAATATAAATAATGATAAATAAATATTAAATAAAATTAGTATTATTAAATAAATAAATTAGATCATAGTTATTTATTTTTTGTATACTATATTTATTCATTTTCTACTCATTATTATTATTACTATTATTATTACTACTATTACTATTATTATTATTATTATTATTATTATTATTATTATTATTATTATTATTATTATTATTATTATTATTATTATTATTATTATTATTATTATTATTATTATTATTATTATTATTTACCTTTGACACATTTACGTAAACTAAACCTCCTGTGTTCTAATTTAAACTTGGGATCATGATTAATTTTTGAAATGTCTAAAATATCATTAATGACCTACATTAAAAAAAAGTTAATAATTGATTTGTCATTATATATATATATATAGTATTGTATTTACCGTTAATAAATGATGACCACTTGTTTGTATCACATCTAGATGCTCAATTTGTTCATCATTAAGACTTGATTTTTCTTGAAGTAGTAAATCAGTTAACGCTATTACTGCATTCATTGGAGTTCTAAAAAATAAATAAGTAAAAAAATAAAGCGAAATCAATAAATCAATAAATAAATAAATAAATATAAACAAATAAACAAACAAACAAGATAAAAGCATCTATTATATATATGCTTTATGTATAATCTATTCACTAAAAAAATAATCTGTATAATCATCTATTCAGCACTCTTTTTTTTTTTTTTTTTTTTTTTTTTTTTTTTACCTGATTTCATGACTCATGTCAGCAAGAAATTTTATTTTATTTTCGGCATCTTGAGTAGCATCATTTTTAGCTTTTAGTAATCTTTCATTTTCACGTATGTTAGATAATTCACTTAAAGCACGTTTTTCCACACTAGATATTAAACGACATACTGTATCAAGCCAATCTTTATCCATTGGTTTATCATGGCTGACAATTAAAAGACCTAGAGGTAATGAATCTGGAGATTGTAATCGAAAACCTATAAAACTCGCTGAAGGTGGTAACATTGAATCATTTGATATGTCATTAATTTCCATATTATTTCCTGATACGTAAGTTCCATCTATTAATGTTTTAACTTGAGGTGAATCTTGTAATAATGATAATGGGATCATACAATGTTTATTTCTAATATATATATATATATATATATATATAGATGATCATTAATTTTTTTTACATAATATATATGTATAAATTTATATTTATGTCATGCGAATTTTCATTTTTGTTTTCGTTTTTTTTAAATTTTAAATTGATTTTAATTAGTACATATACATATATACTTACGTTACATCTGATATTGCTGAAGAACTATATGACCTTGTCAATAATAATTGGTTATTATATGGAATATTTTGACCAATAGAATGTATATAATTATTATCATATTCATGAGAATCATGTTCAACAGAAGAGTCATCAGCTTCAACCACATTAACTGAAATACCTTGTTTTTCCAATCTATCAGCAATACTAGTACACTCATCCATGGTGATAAGTTGATGAATAATAACTGTTTGTGCACTAGTGATATCCTTTAATTTTTGAGTAACTGCATCCAAATAATCAGACCCTACATATGAATATGTATTTAATAATAGATCACGTTCTAATTCTATATAGTTTTTACAAGTATTTATATTGATATTTTTATCCATATTATTATTGTTGTTGTTATTATCATGAATACCAGGAGAAGAAGTTGTAGATGAAGATGAATGGCTCATAGATATTTTATCTATTGGTGTTGAAAAGAGGTAACCGTTATTATTATTAATATTGTTATTATTATTATTATTATTATTATTATTATTACTATTATTATTATTATTATTGTTATTGCTACTATTATTATTGTTATTGCTATTATTATTATTGTTGTTATTGTTATTGCTGTTATTATTATTGTTATTGCTGTTATTATTATTGTTATTATTATTATTATTATTACTATTGTTAATATTGTTATTATTATTAGTAGTAGTAGTATGAATATGAATATGAGTATTAGTTGTAGTTATAGTAGGGGTAGTAGGAATATCTAAAGGTTTTTCATTATTATTAATATGATTATTATTTTTGTTTTTGTCATTAAATTCTTGGTTGCTATTTTTGTTATGAATATTTTTATATCGTAAAATATCAGTTCCTTGTAAAGATATAGTAGGTATAGGTGTTGTTGGTATGTTAGTAGTATGACTTAAAAGTTGAGAATGAGTTTCTTGTTGATTCATATCCACAGGTTGAAATAATGAAAAGGTTATACAAATTAATAAAAGATAAATGTTATATATAAATATATAATATGTAGCTTCCTGCAAAGCAGGCTCAAGATTAAAAATATTCCTTGAATCTATTATAGTAAATTAAAAAAAAAAGTAGAGAAGAAAGGAATAAAGAAAAAAATAGGAAAGAAAAAAAAGAAAAGAAAAAGAAAGAGCGAAATTATTTTCTATGAGAAAAAAATAGTAGAAAAGAAGGACTAAAAAAATAGTACTATATCGTCCATTTTTAGAGAGAAAAAAGAGAGAGAAAAAAAAAAATTCTGAATATGAAATTTAAACGTCATAATTTTTTTAATTATCCATTTAAAGGACGATCTTTTTTTTTTACATACCTAAAAATAAACTAGGAACGTCATAATTTGTACACATATTTAAAATACAATTATCTATGTATTTTTTTTTTTTTTTTATTATTAAAAAATAATAATAAACCAGTAGTAAAAAATGTTTTTCTTTTTTCTTTTTTATATAATGGGTTGATTTTGTGTTTAATATATACATATTTTATTAGGCTTTTTATTTTCATTTTTCAATCTTGCTTTTTTTATTTTTTGCTTTTTTTGGAATGAAAGGTCAACAGTTTATAACCTCGTGATACACATAAGTATTAAAACACATTGAAACAACATATAAAGTTTTTTTTTGTAAAAGCTAATTTCACAAAAAAAATAAAAAATAAAAAATAAAAAATAAAAAAACGTATATAAACAGAGAATTATAGGGAGTGTGTTTGTGTTTGTGTTTGTGTTTGTATTTGTATTTGTGTATATATGGTAATGCGAAATAATAATAATAATAGTAAAATAAAAAAAATCAGATATATATATATATATATATATATATTTGTTCAAATGATTGAATCTGTTGAATACCAAGGATTACTGTTTTGATAATCATTAATATACCAATCCCAAAAATCATCTCCTTGGTACTCTTCACAAGATATTAATTGATGCCAATTTTCTATATCAAATCCACTTAACTCTAACCAATTTCTTTTGACAAGATGTTTTAATTTACTACTGTCTATTGAAGTACTAATTTTAAATTTAACATAACGAACATGTGAAAAGCATTGAGATAATAATTCTATATGTTCTAATGATAAACATAATGTCATATTACAGAATTTTAACACCTGTATTTGATTGTTGATTGGCCAATCAAATAAATCAACCATAAATTTTTGTTCATTCGTTTCTTTTACTAATGAGTTTATATCTGTTGATGTTGTTGATGATGATGATAATGATGATTGAAATTGTATTTCTAACCACACTAACGTAGAATGCCATGTTTTTAATGCTGAGTTAAGTATATCTATTGTTTGAGAATCTGATGATGTTATATTTAGTGTTAAATGGGTTAATGAGAACGATTTATTTTTTATTTTTTGAAGAATAGATTGATCCATCTTAGTTGGACTAATAAATTTTGTGAATTTATATTCAGATAATTGATTTATAATAAATGATGTGATTTCCAAAGGTATATTTGTGTATTTAAAGTTTAATTCTTTTACATCATGATAATCCAATATTAATAATGGATGAAATGGTAAGCGTTCTTGTTGTTGTTGCATTGATGCTGATGCTGATGCTGATGTTGGTGATAATTTATATTTACAACGTTTTATTGTGAGAGAAGTTAGCTTTATTTGTGGTGCAAGTAAATAAAATACTTGATCTTTGATAGAACACATATATAATGATATACTGCGTAAATTTAGGTTTGATGATTGTAGGCACTCTAAAAGTTGATCACTGTTCATATTTTGTAAATATAATTTTTTTATAGAAGAACAGCCTTTCATAAATAATTGAAACCATATAGATGATCCAGGATTTAAATCGCCTAATTTTAATTCTTCTAAAGCTGGAAATGATATTGGTAAAGATGGACGATGTTGTTGATGATGACCATCACCATCATTATTATGATTATTATTATTAAAAGTATTTAAATATTTTTGTACAAAGGTAAAAAAATAAGGGATGAGGCATATGTTAAGTGATTTTAATCGTTGTAAAGCTGATTGAACCTTTTTATTTATAAAAGGTTTTATATTAATATAATTACAACCTTCTATTGATAATTTTTCTAGTTGAGTAAAGTGAGGTAATATTATAGATAAAGTTTTATTATTTAATAAAAAACAGTTGTAAAGATTAAGTGTTTTTAAAGAATAACAATCTATAGACAGTTGTAATATTATATGATTATCAATATCATACTTTTCAGGTATTAAAGAAAAGTCCAATACTTGAACAAAATGACTATAGTTGAAAGAAGAATAAAACCCTTTTGTATTAGACTTTTCGCGTTGTCGTTGAGTTTGTTGAAATAAATTGTAACAAGCTAAAAGCTGTTTATAATTACTAAACCTTAACTGACGATAATAAATGGATACTGCTGCAGTAAACCAATAATAATCTGGTGGATTTTTAAGTAAGTGAACAAGATCTTTTTTTGATAGTTGATCAAGTATTAATTTAATTATTTCAAGTGGCAAGCTCATATTAACACAAAAAAAAAAAAAAAATCAGACCTTAAAAATAAATATAAGAGAGATAAAGAAAGAAGAAAGATACAAAATAAAAAAAAATTAAGCTCCGATATAATTTCCATTTTTAATTTGGAAATCATCGGAAATAGTTTGCTTAAAATTTTTTTATTATATAATAAAAAAGGGATTACTTTATTTATACCATTGATATATTAACATTATTAAATACATGTCATTTATAAATATTGTAATTCAATTTCTCGTTTTTCTTTTTTGTTTTTTAATGAAAAAAAAAGAACGATGATATTTATATATATTATTATTATTTTAAATTTAATAAATGAAATAAATTGATGATAGATATATAAAAAAAAATAGTATGTTATTTATATATATATATATATATATTTATAAATCAAAGTTTTATTTTATGATAAGCGATTTATCGATTTTAACTCGGGTTAATACTAAAATAATCAATAAAATAAAATAAATAAATAAATAAAATGTTTAATAGAATTGAGCAGATCTATATATAAAAAAGGACTCAGAAGAGATCTTATCAAACTGAGTTTATATAAAATGTCGTTATCAGTTACCCAATTTCTTATTCATCCTTACTCCATTTCAAAGAACGATTGTTGCACTTATCTTTTTTTTTCTGAGTCTTCCCGCTTTTTCCATCATTACCCCTCTTTTTTTTTTTTTTCTTTTAAAAACCTTTCTCCATTTTTTTTTCTTTTTAAAAACCATTTTTTCTTCTTTTTTATTCTTTATTTTCAAATTTTCCCATCCTTAAGAATAGAAATAATATAAACTTTAAATATTCTGCATATATAAATTTTAATTATTTATACTTTACTCCATTCCCTATTGATATTATTTAATTATTTATATACTTTATATAAAAAAAAAATATGCCTTGTCAAAATCCTAATGCACCAAGACCTTATGATTGTCCTATGTGTCCCAAATCATTTTTTAGATTAGAACATCGTAATCGACATATAAGAACACATACAGGGGAAAAACCTCACGCCTGTACTTTTCCAGGTTGTGAAAAAAAATTTTCAAGATCAGATGAATTAACAAGACATCAACGTATACATACAAATACAAATCAACATCGAGGTGGTAAAAGAAAATATTTATCAAAAAGTGCACCTACAAGTCCAGCTTTATTACCAAGAATTCAACCTTTAATACCTATATCATCTGCCGCTACATCTCCAAATTTATCATCTTCTAATGCATCACAAATATCTGATATTGATAGTCATGATATGTTATTATTAACACCTGACGTTTCTCCTCGTTTATCCCCAACTCATCCCTCCACAAATAGTCATCATCATTATCATCAAAATAATAACAATAATAATCAATTATCTTTACCTCCATTGATGTTCATGACTTCAACAACAAGCCAACAATTGGATGATTGTATATTTAAACGACCTATTCCTTGCGAATCATATGACTTAAAATCATTTCATCTTCCTACTTCTTTATCTCCTTCAAAATCAGTTCAACCTTCTAATCCTGTATTGTCACCTACTTCTATTCAATTTTTATTGGACGGATAAATAATTTTTATATCAAAACATATATCATTTTTTTTTTTTCATTATTATATATACTTTTAATTCCCGTTTGTATTTACATCTCCGTTCATTCTAAAAAAAAAAAAAAAAAAATTAGATTGCTTTCCTTTTATACATATATATTTTAGTATTGTTATTTTTTTTTGTTTATAGGTTATATTATGTTTCTATTTTTTTTATTTTTTTTTTTTATTGTCATTATGTCATTATCTTTTTTTTTTCTTTTTATTATTATTATTATTATTATTATATATACATAGATATTTTACATATTTAAATTTTACCTTTCATTTTATTATTATTATAAATAAATTTCAATCATCATCCAATCTTCTTATATATGTTGTAATAATATTTAAATCTCCGTATCGATAAAAAAAAAGGGATGATAAACCTTTTAAATACAATTTGCTGGTCTAGAAAAAAAAATTTAAAATACATTAGCATAAAAACGTGTTTTTTTAAATGTTATACATATAAATAAATTATTAACATAAGCATAAAAAAGGAAATTCAAAATTTATTACAAATAAGGGATAGAAATGAAAAACATAAGAAAATATTATACATTTTTTTTTTTAAAAAAGAAAAAAAGGAAGTAAAAGAAAGTTACAATAGAAAAAAAAATAGTATTGGTAATAAGAAAAAAAGGTTAAAATGTCTTATATAAAATAAAAAATAAAAAAAAAAAGAGTATTAAACATAATTATATATATATAATATTTATAAATGATAATAATAATAATAATAGTAAAAAATAATAAGGATAAAAATTGTTTAATGTTGTTAAAAAATGAGGTCATTGAATAATATCGGCCAAAAGAGAAATTTCATTATTTTGAAATGGAGTATCATTTGTATTATGTAATACAATGTTTGAATTAGTCTCATGTTTAACATCAACATTATTATTATTACTGTTATTATTGTGATCATTGTTATTTTGATGATGATGATGGTGATGTTGGTGATGTTGATGATGATCGAGAGTGTGATGATTAGGAGATGGTAAAGTTGTTAAGGAAGAATTGGATGATGAATTATTTGATGATGATGTCGTTGATGATGGATTAGTATTGGAATTAGTAGCAGCAGCAGCAGCAATAGAACGATATAATAATTTTCTATCTTTTGGAGAAACAACTGTTCCATCAGGATTAAACCAATAAGCAGTAATAAATTTTTGCCTTAATTCTAGTACCAGCCTTGATTTTTTTGCATTTTGTTCACTGGGTGTCATTGGTGAATCCCATTTAATTGTTTGATCCCATCTACCTGAACTTAACCCAGTAATAAATTCATCCCATTCATTATTTGTAAAAGTTAAATGTAATTTTGATCCACTTAATTCCTTTGTCATTAATAAAACACCCTTTCCAACCACTTTAGTTAATTGCATCATTCTTTCACCAACCACAATGTTTCTCCTAAATGCTGCCCAATTTGTATCTGTTAATAGTGGTTCAATCCAACTTCTATAAGCTTTCATATTTGCATTTCTTTCTCTATCTTTATCCCTTTCTACTCCGCTGCCTCCTCCATTTGTACTATTTAATGATGATGCTGCTGTAATAATATTTCCATCTAAATCATCTTCTGGAATATTGACCACTTCATGAGGGAATAAGGTTGCAAATGTTTTTTGAAATTGTTCAAATGCCATATATAATCTAAAGTAATCACTATTATAATAAATACCGTTTTGATTCATTCCATTATCTAAATGTGGCTTCATATTTGAGTGACTTGTTAATATACGTAATGCTGGTTCTAAATATTCCCCTGCTTGCTCTTTGGTTAAATTAGGTGGTAGGTTTTCAGGTAATTGTGTTTCTTCGATAACTAAAGCAAAATCTACTGGCATTCTTTGAGCTTTTTGTTCTAAATCTTGCATTGTTATTGTTCTCATACGATTGATGATATCATCACCTAAAAGAAAAAAAAATACATATTATTATTATTATTATTATTTATTTATATGTTTATTTATTTATATTAATAATTTATTGCTTTTTTATTCAATTCTTGCTTTTGCTTATCTTTCGTTTTCATTCATTTCTTATATATTTTTTATTTTTTTATTTTTTTTAATCACACTCTCTTATTATTATTATTATTATTATTATTATTAATTTTAAATCACTTTCTATCTTTTATATATATATATATATATATATATATATATATATAAATATAACTTACGTCTTTGTTCAAATTCACCATGTCGATGTGGAATTTTAGGTTTTTTCGTTGGAGCAGGAGGTTGATTCCCTTCAAAAGGCATATTTGTATCAGTTGATTGACGTTTTCTTTTACGCATTAAAGAAGCTTGTGTTAAAATTCCTTGTTCAGCATAACGTTGTAATAAAACAGGTTCACGAGTGATTCTACCATCTTGATAATAAAAACCTCTTTGCTTTGGTTCCATCACAATTTCTGAATGTGGTTTTAATCCATGATCTGGAAGACTTGTAGGTGGATTATGAGTATGTGGTAAATATAAATCAGTAATATTTAGCGGTGAAGCATGATTATTACTACTACTATTACTATTTGGTGACGCTATTGTGTCTTGAGGGTATCTATTATTATTTTCATTATTATTACTATTACTACTATTAGTATTATTTTGGGATTGATGATCTGTACGTTCAAAAGAAGTGGGTATGGTTGGTGATGAATTGGATGTATAAATAGGTCTAAAATTTGTATAGGGACGAACTGTATATGGATCTGTTGTTGTTTCTTCTGAATGAATAGATACTTCTGATGTAGTAGTAGTTGATGTTAGTGGTGGATTTATATGTTGTTGAGAAGGAGTATGAGAATGATGATTTGTAATCGGTGATGATATATGTGTTGTAGGATGAATAGTTGAAGAAGTAGAAGGAGATGATATAATTGTATTTGGTAAATTTGAATTATTACTATTATTTTGTTGATTATTATTATTTAAATGATTTGCACCTAATAAACGAGTTAAAGGAGATTGTGAAGAAATAACGGATGAAGCAGAAGTAGGTGAAGAAGCTATATCTTGCCATTTATGAATTTGTTCTTCTTTAGTTGTTGTCGCACGAAAAGTAGTAGCAGTAGTGCTAGAAATTGATTCTTCTTGTGAGTTGATACAACAGGAGCTATTATTAGGTAAACGAACTGAGTTAATAGTTGTATTATTAACTCCATTAGTATCATCTCTAAATATTATTTTATCTTCATGTAAAGGTTTAAAAAACTTGACATGATCCCCAAGAGCATATGAAACGCAGAATAAAAGTTTGGCTAGTTTATCAGAATCGGGCTTTTTACGTAACACTTGTTTTACAATACGAAAAAGATCTAATAAATCTTCATCAGTTAGTATATCTTCTGCCTGTGGTTGAAATACTTTCGACTCTGTTGCAACTAATAAACAAGAAGGATTGGCTGAAGTTATTGTTGCATGATGACCTTGATGGACATTCATAATATAAAAGGAAGAAAAAAAATGTTTATAGTTTATTTATACTCTTTCCTTTCCTTTTTTTTTTTAAGGTAAAAAAAAAAAAAGAAAAGAGAAGGGGGGGAGTAATTTAAAAGAAGTAAACTAAATAAAGTAAAAAATATAAAGGATATAATAAAAGTAACAGTATAATAAAAATATGTATAAGTAATACTAAACGTTTTAAAGTTAAATATACCTTTTACTGTTTTTTTTTATGAGAAAAAAAAAATGAAAGAACCAAAACAAAGAAGAGGAAAAAATTATTTGCTCCACACTTTTTTTATTTTAGTAACTTCGGAGCCTTAAAATTTTCTCATCAAATTTGATTGGTTGTATCACCGAAAAAACAAGCTTTTTCTTCCTCTTTTGGGTAAAACGTAATATTATATATTCTCAATAAAAGTATTAAAAGAAAGAAATCTAGTTTTTTTTCACAGCCATTTAATTTATTCAAACTATAAATTTATAGAATTGTTATTTTTTTATTATTATTGTTTTTTAAAGATGATCAACAATAAAAGAAGTTAAAAGGAAAAAGCCCAGACGATAATTATCCATTTAAGGTTGTTTTTTATTATAATTTTTATTATTTTTTTGGATTACATTGCATGTCAATTGTGCTTCAATCATTTATAATTAATCAATACACAAAAACAGAATAAATTAAAAATAATTTTAAGTGTTGTATTTTTATTGTTCATCAGTTTTGTAATAAAAAGAAGAAAAAAAGATGGACTTTTAAAATTTTCATCGGATATTCGGTCAAATCCTTCTTATATGTTTTTTTTTATTTATAATTTCAAAATGATCAAATGATGGTCCCTCCCCACACAATCCCATGTCATAAATAAATATAAATCAAAAATTTATATTAATGATTTATTTATTTTAAACCTTTCCTTAATAAACAATCATCTTCATTAAATAATGATAAAAAAAGAAAAGATTACATTGATATTTCTTTTCTCTTTTTCTTTTTACTTTATTTCTTTTTTTAACATTGGTTAAAATATATTAGGCATAATAAATTTATTAGAAAATAATGATTATTAAACTCTTACATAATCTTTATTCCTCTGGTTTTAAAAATGATCATTCCCCAATTTTCAACTGAAAAGAAAAAAACACAAAATCCACTTGGAGTTTTAAAATATAAATGTCCCAATTTTAGATTGAAATAAAATAAAAGCTGACTTTAAAATATGTGGTGTGGACTAGGCTTTCCTTTTTTTTTTTATTGCTTCTCTTACTCTCTCTTTCTTTTTTAAAAAATATATATTCAAATAATAATAATAATAATAATGAATAAACTAAACCTCATTACTCATTGGTCACCAGCAAATATTTTAACCAATAACTTTAAAGCTAATCCTTTTTGTCTTATTGTTTTAAATCAACCTCTAACACGTTTAGATACTTTTACACGTTTATGGAATAATGGTAAAAAAAAAAAAAGAATGAAAAAAAAGTAGATAAAAAAAACGTGGCTGCTGAAAAGATAAAAAGGTATATATATCTAAATACAATATTTGTTTTATTTCGTTTTTTTATTTATAGCTTCTTTAAAAGTAGTTGCTGATGGTGGTTCCAATCGCCTCTATGATGCTTTTAAAGGGGATAGTCAAAAGTTGGAAAAGTAATAGAGAAAAAAGAGTGTGTATAGCTTAATAGATAAACTTATATTATATCAATAATAATAATAATGATAATAAAAATAAATCAATCCATATAAAATACTAATATGCACTTTTTTATAACATAAAGGTTTTTACCCGATCAGATACTTGGTGATTTGGATTCAATAAGACCTGAGGTAGAAAGTTATTATGCATCAAAGGTAATAGAAAAATAAATGATATCATAAACGGCTTTAAAAAAATATAATTCTAAATACCGACTTTCTATATATTAAAATAGAATGTTAATATTCAAAGAAATCCTGATCAAAACTCTACTGATTTTATGAAATGTGTGGATTATATAAAAGAGCAAGAAAAAAAATTAAATCAAGTGGTAAATAATATATATATATATATTTATAATTGTATATGAAGACAAATTGTAATCATTTAATTTATATTTTTCATTATTTTCGATTATTATTACTATTATTATTAAAAGTACGATATAGTTGCTTTACCAGCAATTGGGGGAAGATTTGATCAAACTATTGCAAGTATTAATTTACTATATATGGCTCGAGAATGGGAAGATCAAAGAAGAATGATATTAGTTAGTGATGAAAATTTAACTATTTTACTAAACGAAGTAAGGATTTACAAATATATATATATATATATATATATATATATTTGATTTATAATTAATAGTATTGATACGGAAAAAAGAAAAAAAGAAAGGACCAATCATGAAATTCGTTTTTTTTTCATTGATCATGATGATGATATACAGGGAATTAGTCATATTCATTGCTTACAAGATATTGAAGGTCCAACTTGCGGTATTATGCCGATTGGTTCTCCTGCTGTTATGACGACTAAGGGCTTAAAATGGAATTTAGGTATGGCAAAATAAAAAATCAATATCAAAAATAAACTTTTATTATAATAACACTTTTTTTTATAAATATATATACATATAGAAAAACATAAATGTTATTTTGGAGGTACGGTTAGTACTTCAAATGCTATTGATTCTGATTTAATTGAAATTGAAACAAATGCTCCACTGGTTTGGACAATTGAAATAAAACCTGAAATATAAAATTATTTACATTTATATATACATTTATATATACATTTATATATTTGTTTATTTATTTATTTGTTTTAAAAAAAATAAGGTTGTAATAAATATGGAATTATTTATATATAAATATATTTATATTAAATTATTATAAAGGAATTAATGGGAATGCAGATAAAAATTATCTATATATGTATATAGATAAAAAGTTTTCGAATCATTTTTATATATAATTATTTACGACTAAAAAATAGCCCAGCCTACAGAATATATATAAATAAATCATTAATACATAGAATATACGCATTTTATCATATTATTATTATTTAAAAAAAGAAGATTCTAAATAAATATATATGCATAATAAATAAATATCATACCTTAATTTTAGCTAATCGTTGCGCTGAGTTTCCATTTTCACTCCACTGTTGTTGCTTTTCATCGGAAGAAGAAGACTGATTATTTATTAGAACATGGTTGGAATATAAAGGTTGATATTCTTGATTAGCTGTAAAACTTTCATTAGTTTTATTAGAATCAGCTATTTGACTATAATCATAATCCTCTACTTTTATATTTACATTATTATTATTGTTATTGTTATATTCTTCATTCTGATAATGCTTCTTCCCTTTTTGTTTATTTTCATTATTATTATTATAGTGACTATGTTGTTCATTGTATTTATAAGTATTATCATCATCATCATTATTATTATAATCATTATTATTATTATTATTATCATTTTCCTTTTTATTATTTTCATCATCCTCCTCATCATCGTCCTCATCATCATCATCTTCTTCTTCATGATAAAGTTCATTATGACCATCTATATTATTAGGAGATAATTCTTTTGATACCCAAGGTTTACTTCTAATAGAAGCATTTGATTGTACATCCACAGAAAAAACACTTGATATTTCAGAGTTAGCTCCTGGACCTAATACACGTAAAGAAGAATCCACTTCATGACCATAATGAGAACTGATACCAAAAAAAGAACTTCCTCCAGTGGCTGTAGTTAATTCTGATATACTAACTGTACTTAAAGTATCATTAGCTGATTTACGACTTTCTTGAGGAAGATAAGAAGTGTTATTATTATCCATAGGATTACTATTATCATTATTATTATTATTATTATTATTATTATCAGTATTAATATTAATATCTTGATTTAATTTTTTTGTTGCTTTATCTTCAGTTTTAGATACTAACTTTTTATTATTATTATTATCAGAAGACTTTTTCATTTTATTCATCCACCATCTAAGCCCTAACGAAGGTGTAAACGGTTGTTGTGATGTATTATCATTCATACTTGAAGAAGCCCTTTGACTTTCTGAATCAATGCTTGTCATTATAAATTATGTATATGAATGTATATATATATATATTATTAATATTATTATTATTATATGGTAGAATATAAAACAATAAAGAAAAATATACAAGAGAAAGAGTGAGAGAATATTAAAAAGTTAGATAAAAATAAAAAGAAATATTATTAATTGGGTAATTTTAAGGTTATTGAAGGAAAAAAAAAGAAAAAGGAAAAAAGAAGGAAAAAAAAATAGGCTCTTGAAAAATTTAAATCCCTTCTTGCATACCGCATTAAATTTTGACTGTTTAGTTTTTTTACTTTATATAATTGGCTCTTTATCCTTATATATATATATTACTGGTTCTTTATCCTTTTTTTTTCCTTTTTACCCTACTTTGCTCTTTTTAAAGAAAAGGGTTCAATGAACATATAAGGGGAATTTAGTTTATTATTATTATTTGACTTTTAAAATAAAACAGTTTCTTATATATTTTATATTTTTAGTTTCTATAAAAAAAGTGAATAACAAATGAACGAATTTGGTATTTATGACTTTAAAACACGTGCAGTAAGCGAATACGATCGTTTTGAATATATATATATATACATATATATATACATAAAACAATTCAAGGGTATTTGAATTCACTCACATATATATACATATATATATAATTATTAAATGGGTTTAAAGAATATTTCAACTTTTTTAGTGTCAATAAAATATGGGTTTAATGATATTTTGGTTCCTTTTTTTTTTATCAATAGTTATTGTAACTACTTTTTTTTTAATTCAGGTAAGGGTTTATATTTAATAAATCATTTTAGCTAATATGGAAATGAAAAAAAAAAAGCCCGAGGAGGAATAAAAAAACAAACAAACAAATAAAAAGAAGAAAAAAATTGGAAGCTAACTTTGATTTTTTTTTATTTCGTTACTTATTTATTATAAATATTTGTTTGTTGAATTTAACTTTAACATTTTTTTTTTACTTTATATATATATATATATATATATATAAACAAATAATACTAACAACAAACATTACATTACTAATATGTTATACTTGACAGCCGATTTCTTTCCAATTTTTGTACCACTTGGTGTAATAGGGTTTTATCGATACTTGGTATTCCTTATTAAATTGTGTGCTTATTTTGTATATCGACCTATAAGACCATCTGAGAATCCAATGTTTAAAGCTAAAGAAGATGTTACCATCATTGTACCTACTATTGATGCTGGTGAAGAATTTCGTGAAGCTGCACACTCTTGGTTAGCTTGTGATCCAAAGGAAATCATTATTATTACTGAAGCATGCATGATGGAACCTATGATTAGTTTAGCTAAATCCATTCATCCGGAAAAGATTAAAGTACTTTCTGTTCCTCAAGCTAATAAAAGAATTCAAATGGTGGAAGGTATTCGTAATACAACAACTGATATTTTAGTATTTGCTGATGATGATGCTATTTGGCCCCCAACGATGTTAGATTATATTTTAGCTTGCTTTGAAGATGAGTCCATTGGTGGTGTAGGTACTTCTCAAACTGTTAAACCTGTTGGCAAACATCTTAGTGTATGGGAGATCCTTGCTGGTTTCAGGTTATCTGTTCGTAATATTGAAGTGGCTGCTTCTACACATATTGATGATGGTGTTTGCTGTATTTCTGGTAGAACGGGTGCTTATCGTACTGTGATTTTAAAAGATCCTAATTTTCAAGATTCCTTTGTTAATGATTATTGGTGTGGTAAATATAAATTAAATTCAGGTGATGATAAATTTTTAACAAGATGGATGGTGTCTCATGGCTGGAATACTTATATGCAAGTCTGTAAAGAAGCTCATTTATTATCTACTTTTAAAAATAATTGGCGATTCTTAAAACAAGTTTTACGTTGGACTAGAAATACTTGGCGTTCTGATTTTAGATCCTTATTTACTGAAAGGCATATTTGGACAAAGCATCCATTTGTTACCTATACAATGTTGGATAAAATCATTAACCCTTTGACTTTATTAAGTGGGCCTGCTTCTGTCATTGTTTTGTGTTTCCTTGATTACCATTTGCCTAGCTGGAATATTATCACTTCTTATATTATATGGTTATTAGTCACTCGTTTAGTAAAACTTTTCCCTCATTTCTTAAAGAGACCTCAAGATATTTGGGCTTTACCAGTTTATTTAGTATTCAACTTTTATTTTGCTATCATGAAGTTGTATGCTTTATTTACTCTTCATATCACTGATTGGGGAACTCGTAAAATGGCAACTGTTGAAGATACCTGTTAAGAATATTTTTATATCTATATATTTTTAAAAAGAAAAGTTAGTTAGTTTTTTTAGTGTTTTTTTCTTATTGTAAATAAAATCTTTGTATATATCATTTTTTAAAAAACTAATATTCTCATTGTTGAAATGAAGTAAGTAATTAAAAAAAATTAATAGTATTTGCGCGTGTTTCTATATATATATATATTTTATTGGTTAGTAATAATTTTATTATTATTATTATTATTGAAATATAAATCTATATACATTCTATATTATTATTATTATTATTATTATTATTATTATTATTATTATTATTATTATTATTATTATTATTATTATTATTATTATTATTATTATTATTATTATTATTATTATTATTATTATTATTATTATTATTATTATTATTATTATTATTATTATTATTATTATTATTATTATTATTATTATTATTATTATTATTATTATTGTTATTATTATTATTATTATTATTATTATTATTGTTTTTAATAATGATTCATTCAAATTTATTATTTAGTTGGCCATATTTTTGATTTAATTAAAGTCCATCCTTCACTAGGTTTACTGTAATGACTTTCTGCAATTCTAAGAGGAATTTTTAATCGCATTAAATTTATTTTGTTGATACTTTCTGTTAAATCTTCCTTTGATAATGTAGATATATAATAGCAAAATATGAATGCTGTCATATAGGCATCAAAATGAGAAGCGTGATCACGACGAGGTTCTGCCATATTTTCTTCATTATGATCATCATTATTTTCAGTTGATGATTGTTGTTTTTTTTGGTTATTATCAACATCATCATTTTTGTTATTATTATTATCATTATTATCATTACTACTATTACTATCATTATTGTTGTTATTTAATTCTAGGATATTATCCTTTTTAATTCCAAGATCAAAATCTAAAATAACATCTAAATCATGGCTAAGTGGACACTGCCCGCCTCTTTTACACCAGCCATGTTGCTAATGATTATTTTTATATATTCATGATTAAATAATGAAATAAAAAAAAAATTAGTACCTGAAATTTTAAAATAATCTATATATAAATCTTTTATTATTATTACCGAATACTGGCCACATATACCTGATGATGATAATTTTTTTTCTTCTCTATTTTTTTTTTCTCTTAAACGACGTTTTTTAGATGGTGAACATTCTTTTACGTCATCCTTATTAAATAAATGGATTGCTGCGGTAGATGATGATGGTAATGATGATGATGATGAAATTTCATTTGGTTTTAAACTTGGAAGCATTTGAATAGACCATTGCGGTGATGATGATGATGATTGCTGTTGTTCATGAAGACGAGAATATTTACAATAGAGATAAGCTAAATAAGATTTTGATTCACCAACAATGGATGTTGAAATAAATTTTGTATCATAAATACCAGAAGGAAACATTTCTACTAAATCAGCTACAAAAGTGGATAATTTGGAAGGTAAAGGTGCAATAAAACTGTCATATAAATACATGATATCTAATAATCCATTATGTACAATAATAGGTATTTTTTTTTCATTAATAATACGCAAAGTTGAATACCAGAATTGTTTTAATAATTCATTATTATTATTATTAT
The DNA here is from genome assembly GCA_037043795.1 of Cunninghamella bertholletiae. NCBI lineage: Eukaryota > Fungi > Mucoromycota > Mucoromycetes > Mucorales > Cunninghamellaceae > Cunninghamella > Cunninghamella bertholletiae. Next base: position 384,402 of record JAZGVP010000001.1, read on the forward strand.
TATTTTCGTTGATTGTTGTACTACCACCACTTGTAAAAGGAATCCCATATTGAAAAACGCGTCCAAAATCAAATCCATTTTCTATTAAAAATTTTATATTTGTTGGATCAATTTTAAAAGATTGTTGTTCAAGTGTTAAGAATTCAAAATTTGATATACGATATAAAGTGTTTTCTTTATGTTGTTGATCATTATTATTTGAGCTTGAAATCACAGTAAGTCCAAAAGATAAAAGGCTATGTGTACCAATAATATCAGATAGATCTTTATATCGATCTTCCATATTTTTTGTAATATCTTTTGTATGTCCAGAAAATTCAGTATCTATTGCAATATAAGATGCATCTTCAATCACTTTTAATATAGAATCATAAAAACTAGAAAAAGTATTATTATCTATTTCTGTATATAAAATTTGTTGTTTTTTCTTTATATCCCATAATTTTTTTTCCATAAAAAAAAGTTTGTATATGTGGTTGTAATTTAATTTTAAATAATAATAATAACAATAGTGAAAAAGGGAAAAGTGAAAAATGGATTGGAAAAAAAAATGGAAGAAAGGAAGAGAAATTAAAACTCCGAAGTCAATTTTTAAAAATATCAGCTGACTCTCCTGCTTTTTTTTTTTAAAACAGCAAAATAGCTATCTCTTTTATCATTTTTCTTTTCTTTGTTTTTAATACACACATATTTATATATTTAACAAAATTGGTAATAAGTATAAAGAAAGTTATTTACATTTATTTGAGTATAAATTAGTTTAATAATTTATAGTCTTTATTTTATTTATTTTTATTTGCTTTTATTGTAATATAGCTATTCTCTTTTTTTACAACAATACAACAGAGAACTAGTATGAAACGCACAAATGTAATTTAAAAATAACAATATTAATAAAACGTATATATATTTATATATTATATATAAATATTTGTATATTTATTTAATACTTTGACTTTGTTATAGGAAAATATAGCACCTATTAACAATACCCAGGAAAACACCTTTGCTACGTAAGTAATACTTTTTTTTGTTGTAATAAATAAAAATTGCTGTATTTGCCTCTCTTTTTTTTTTTTTCTTTTCCTTTTCCTATTATTTATATATATGTTAACTTTTTACTTTAGATATGATATAAAACCAAATATTAAACGAACCAAGTTTTCAGAATCATTAACGTATATTAAAGGCGAAACAAAAGTCATCACAGAGACATCAGCACATTTTGACAACAATAATTCTACAGAATACCATGTAGATCAAGATCAAGACGAAACCAATTCTACCACTTCATCAAAGATACCTAATATTGTTAACAGTATTATTAATAGTAACAGTGACAATAATAACGATAATGATGACAATAGCAGCAACAATAATAATAATATGGATATTAAACCTATTACTGGATCAGAAGAATGGATTAAATTAAGACGATTAACACATAATGAAGTGGAACGACGACGTCGAATCACCATTAATGAAAGGATTAATGAATTAGCCACTTTAGTTAATACAAAAGAAAAAAGAAAAGGACTTATTCTTCGTAATGCTATTGCTTACATCAATGATATTAATGAAAAATATAGACAAGAACAAGAAAAATGGACTTTGGATAGATTAGTGGCAGCAGAAACTATTAAGCAATTACAGAATCAAATAGATGATTTTAAATCAAGATATAGAAAAAGTCGTGAATTAAATAGGGAATTATGTGCTAAAGTGGGTGAAGAATTTCAGGAATCAGATGATAATGATGATGATGATGTCAATGATATTAAAGCTTAGGTGGATAAAAAATGTTAAAGACGAAAACAAAAAAAAGTTATTGATGGCAGCTATAATTACTATTATATATATATATATATATATATATATTTATTATTACTCAACATTATATTAAGAATGTTTAATCATCAAAACATGTATATATATGAAAGTTTTTTCTTAAAATGAAAAATAAAAAATTAATGCTTTATTATTTAATGTTATTTTTTTTTGCTTGAGTAGAAATAGATTTATGTAACAATAGATTAATATATATATATATATATATATATGTGTGTGTGTGGCTGATTTTTTTAAAAAAATGAGTGATACTAATATTTAACAATGAAAATATTAAGGTATATATATATATATAAATAAAAAGAAGAAATTTATGGGTTTACTAAGTGATTTCCAACCAAATCATAACAACAAGCATCACAAACTCGGGACCATTTTACATTATCATCATCTTCTTTAAATAATGGCAATTTATTGGAACTATGAATTTGACAAAAGATACCGCCGCATCTAATTTTTTTTATAAAATGTAATAAAGGCAAAGAAAAGATTAATCAACATATTCTATTTTCTTCCCTTAAATTTATTTATGATTATTATATGTATAAATATATACATATGATATTTACTTTCTACAATGATGTTTACGATTAATCCAATCAAAATGACTAGCACATTCATTTGTTTTTGTTTTAAATTGACATTGATGAACTTGATCATCAGGAACCCATTGATCAGGTGATATTAAATAGAATGAATGGGTCCTTTCATTTTTATTTAAATTTAATAAATATTGATGTTGAAATAATTGAGCTGGTGTGGTTGTAGTAGTATCCAATTGGGAATTTATCTAAATAGAAAATTAGTAATATAGCAAGAATAATAAAAAAATTAATTAATTAATTAAATAGCCATAAAAAGAACATAGGCTAATCGTATCATTTTTTTTAATATCTACTTTTCATTTATTTATTTATTTATTATTACCAAGTGTGAAATGAAAGCCATTTCCAATGTGCGAACATTTCCAGAAAAAGTCATAATAAGTGATCCATCTAAAGCAACTTTGCATTGATCAAGAGTACCATGCTGTTGATTCATAAACCATTGTTGAAATATTTTGTGTAATTTTTGAGACCAATCTAATTCTATATAAATAGATTGTTGTTGAGATGATTTTGTAGATGCTGAGGATGATGGTTTAATCATCAAAGTTGGATGAACAAGTTGATTCATTAAATTTTGATTTAATTGACTATCCATAGATGATATAGAAGTGGATGATGGATATATCATTTTTTTATCATAAGAAAATGGTATAGATGAAGAGGATGATATAGATGAAGGTGATGGTGCTTGTTGTTGTTGTTGTTGATTAGATGAATCACGATTTAAAAAAGATGATGATGAATTTAATAATCCATGTAAATGGTTAAGTGCACTTTCTCTTTTCTTTCCTTTTTTTTCTATTTGTTGATCTTGTTGTTGCTGTTGAAATTTATCAAACCATCGTTGAAGATCACCTTTAGTATCAATGACGGTTGGTAGTGAAATATGTTGATTTTTAGTTATCCATTCATCTAATTGACTATCAACACCAAGTAATTCATCACCTAATCTTTTTAAGAAGTCAGGTTGAGTTAATCGATGAAGTAATAATTGTTTATTTGCTGGTGTAGTTGCATATTTTGAAGCATAGGAAACAACAACAGCAGTAGCTGCTGCCATAGATACACTTTTTAATGAAGAAGATTTGGATGATGAGGATGAAGTTGTTGAAAAATGAGAATCATTTTTAATTGAACAAGTAGATGATGTATTATCATCATCATCATCGTCACCATCATCAGTATCATCAGAATCATTTAATGTAAAGGAGGAAGTGGTTATAAATGAAGAATATCCATCATCTATATCTGATAAAAATAATTTTGATCCCATAATATAAGATTCTTGATTGATTTGATCATTAGTTAAAAATGAAGCTACTGTTGTTGTTGTTGCTATGGCAGGTGTAGAAGGTTTTGAAAATCGACGTAAAAATGAAGGTAAAGAGGAAGTTGATGATGATTTGGATTTCTTTTTTATTTTATCATTATCATCATCTTCTTCTATTGTTATCGTGGATAGTAATTTATTATTATTATTATTTTTTTCAAGTCCATTTTTTTTTGGTATACGAGAATTTCTTCTTAAAGAATTTTGTGAATGATGATATAAATTAGTTGGTGGTCTTGCATTAGATGATGATGTTATATAATTATTGTAATAATCTTGTTGATGATGCTGAAAGGAAGGCATAGATATACGCCTTTTTCTATTATAATTATAATTATAATTATTATTATTTTTATCATCTATATGACTATGATTAGAACCAATTGAAAAAGAAGAATCATTATTGATAGAAGAAGATAAAGAATTAATAGAAAAACTTGATTCATTTAAATAATTCATTCTTGATGTAGATCTTCTTATGACAGGAGGTGCAGGTAATCGAAAAGTGGGTACTCCTGTTGCCACTGGCGGAGTGATTACGGTAGTCGGAGTAGGAGGTTCAGGATGGCAAAAAGAACATTTTTTTTGACGCATGAATCCAGCGGAGTCTAGCCAGGAAGGATGTCGGAGATGAGATTGGCTATGCCGTCGTGATAATGATGATGATGTAGATGTAGAAGGATCTACCTTTTGATTTTGTTTATTTTGATGATGGTGATGTTGATGAAATTCGGCCATTGAATGTCTTCTACTTAATGATGATGCAGATGGTATAGGATTATTGACAGGTGGTGGTGGTGTTACTGTTTTTGGTGGTGATGATGATGTAACAATGGATATAGAAGATGTTCTTGTACGACGGTAAATATTGTTATTTATAGAAGATTGTCTTTTTAATTGTGAATTTGGTTCTTGTGCATTTATTAATGAATTATTGCTATTATTATTATTATTACTATTATCAGTATTACTTATATTCATTTTATTATTATTATTATTTTGTATTGGTAATTTTGATATTTTACTTGATGATGGTAAAGGTTGTTGATTATTTTTTTTGATATTACCGATGTCGTGAATAGAGTTTTGCCTAGCAGTTGAATTCAAAATAATTTCATTCTTATTTCGAATATACTTTGAAAGATTACTATTATTGGTAATAGAGGATGATGTTGATGACGATGGTGGGGAAATAGATAAACTATTTTCATTTGATTGTTTTTTACTATTATTTTTAATAATAGATTGTTTTAATACATTATTAGATTGAGCTCTTAAACGTTGAGTACGAGTTATATTTGTCAATGATGACATATTTGTTGCAATACTATTTCTTCTTTGTAATGGAATTTTTTGTTGTTGTTGTTTTTCTATGGGTGTAGAAGCAGTTTCAATAGTAGAAGTTTGATTATTTCGGTTACCCTTTTTTTGTAGCTGTGGTGTCGATGGTGATGGTGATGGTGATGGTGATGGTGATGGTGATGGTGATGGTAATGGCACATTTTTATTGGAAGTATTGTTTTTATTATTGTTATTATATGATAATTTTTTAGAAAAAGAAGGAACAACAATAGCTAAGCTAGATGAAGTCATATTACTGATGGATTTTTTGTTTGAATCTTTCATGTGTTGTTGTTTATTATCTGATGTATTGTTTGTTTTATTCAATCGGCTGGATAAATAATTTTAAAAAGGTAAAGTAAATAAATAAATACAAATAAAAGATATAATAAAAAGAGTAAGTGATACACAAACAAAAAAAAGTTTTAAAGTTACAATATAGAAAAATATAGGATGTCTATTTTTTTAAGTATATATTAAATATTATATTATTCAAGTTTACCTTGACTTTGCTGTACTAATTGAAGCTGAACGTTTAAGATTAGTTGCAAATAAAGAGAATTGAGAAGCTAAAGATTTGCTGTCAGTTATTGTAGTTGATACGCTTCTTGTTGGTATAGGTCTTTTTGTAGCTAAAGAAGCAAAGCTGAAATGAGTATTAAATACTGAATGAGTTGGTATATGAGTATCAATAGTTGTTGACATTATAAATATATTTTAATGATATATATTATGTACTAATATTATTAATTATTAATTATTATAAAGAAGTATGTATTTATGTATTAAAAAAGAGTGAAAGAAAAGAGAAAGAAAGAAAGAAAGAAGAAAAGAAAAAAAAATGTGTTAATGAAAAAAGGAAAGAAAGAAAAATAAGAAAGTGCCGCTTAAAAGAAAAATATGCGGGTTAAAATAGCTTTGCTGTGATTTGATTGGTTGATGTATAAAAATAAGGAAAATAAGGAGTTATTTTGTTTAAAGAATATTATAAAAATTAAACTACTTAAAGAATTACCAACTTCTCCCCCCTCTCTTACCTTTTTCCCCTTCCCTGCTAACAAAAAAAAATCAATCAATCAGTAAAAGATTTTTTTAATTATTTGACACAAAATATTGTCAATTATCCCATTTCAAAAAGTATTAATAAGTATATTTTTTTTTAAGAAAAGGTCACACACTTCATAAAAAAAGTGTAGAAAAAAATGAGGAAAATAAAAAAATCTTCAAACAAAAAAGTTTAAGCTCCTTGATTTTTTCTTTTTTCTCTCTTTTTTGTTTCGCTTTATGTCTTACACTTTCCTTTCTTATTAAAAAAAATTTTCATTATCTATATATATTTTTTATTGACAGTAGTAATTATTTGACACACTTTTTATTTAGAATGAATAATAATAATAGTAACAGACATTACTCTAATACTGAAAAAGATGTTTATCAATATGATTGTCCTTGGCCAGTATATGCTTTAGATTGGTGTAAAAGCAGAGATGAACAAAATGCTTTTCGTTTAGCTATTGGTAGTTTTATTGAAGACAACAATAATAAAGTAATAAATACTACTACTATTACTACTACTACTACTAGTACTAATAATAATAATAATAATAACAATAATAATAATAATAATAAAATTGATAATAATATTGATATATTATTGTTATTCTATTTTATATCCCCTTCTTTTTCTCTCTCTTTTTATCATCTTTAGTTAAGGATTATTGGAAAAAGTGAATATAATGGAGCACAACAACAACAACCAAATACCGATTTTACACCTATTGCTGAAGCTGATTCTTATTATCCTCTTACAAAAGTTTTATGGGAACCAACAAGGGTAAAAAAATAAAAAATAAATAGATAATATAAAAACAGTATTAAAGTTGATAATAAAATTATTATTAATAGATAAAACAATAGATAAAATAAAATATTTATGATATATATCCTTAATAAAAAATAAATAAATATAGGCTGATGCAAGAAATACCGATCTATTGGCAACAACAGGCGATATTCTTCGATTATGGGAATTAGTAGATAATCCTCATTATGGTTCAAATAGTAATTCTATTAATGGAAGAAAAAGTCCTATCTTTTTTTCTCAACGTCTTATAAAAAAAGCAGAATTAGTTAATGTAAGTTTAAAAAGGATAGTTCTACTTTATGATTTATTATTTATTTATTATTTTGTTATTGTTTTATAAAAAGATGAAACAAAGTGATTTTTGTGCCCCACTTACATCATTTGATTGGAATGAAACAGATCCTTCGCTTATTGTTACCTCAAGTATTGACACCACTTGTACTGTATGGAATGTGGAAACCAATCAAGCAAAAACACAATTGATTGCACATGATAGTGATGTATATGATGTTGGTTTTATGCATGGCTCTGCAGATATTTTTGCTAGTGTTGGGGCGGACGGATCGGTTCGTTTATTTGATTTAAGGTAAAATACCATATATATATATAATAAAAATAAAAATAAAAACAATAACACTACCTTAAAAAAAAAGTGATACGGTTGTTTTTTTTCTTAAAATAAAAACAATAAATGTTTGGATAATGCATTGCTTATTTACGTATCATTATTTATTTTTTATTTTCATGTTTTATATATTTATATTTATATAAATTAGATCATTAGAACATTCAACCATTCTTTATGAATCACCACCCATCATTAATTCTTCTCGATCATCTCAAACCAATGGATTAAATGCACATGGTTCATGCCCATTATTGAGACTTCAATTTAATCGTATTAATCCAAATTTATTAGCAACATTTCGTATGGATTCATCATCTGTTCAAATTCTTGATATTCGTCACCCAAGTTCTCCTATAGCTGAATTAGTGAAAAGTCATCAAAGTAGTGTTAATTGTATGAATTGGTCACCTTCTCGTCCAAGCCAAATTGCTACTGGAGGTATATACTTTAAATATAAACATTTTTATAACAGTCATGATTATTCTTTTTTATTTATATACTTATTTATTTATATTTATTGATGTAAAACAGGAGATGATACACAAGTACTTATTTGGGATATTCATGAATCAGCTTCATCATCATCAGCATCATCATATCAACAACATTCATCGAAATCTACTCAGCCTCCTCTTCGATCCATTCAAGACCCAATTTTAGCTTATTCTGCAGGATCAGGTATTAACTCATTATCATGGAATAAAATTGTAACGAAATGGGTCGGAATTGGATTTGGAAATACAATTCAAGCACTTAAATTATAGAGAATTTTATTAAATTAAAATTTAATAAAACAAAATGCACTTCACAGACTTACGATATGTATACATTTAACCCTTCTTCCCTCTTATATATATATATTCAATCTTTGCCACTTTTTCTCCCCTCCTTATTTTTTTCTTCATCTCCTTATATATATATATATATATATATATATATATATGCATTATTATTATTATTATTATTATTATTATTGTTAATTACTATATTTTGTTATCTATTTATTTTAGTTTATTTTCTTTGGTGATTGTTTCCTAAAATATTCTTGTATTTTTATCAAATATAAATTACTTATTTTTAATTTAATTGATTGTTTGGTTACATCATTACATATTTATTTATTATTATTTTTTTTTAATAATGATAATAATAATAACATTAGCAAATAATTATCAAGGAGTAAGATTAGGTGACCATAATAATAACAAGATGAGAATGATCATACATAATATTAAGTAATAAATGATATTCCAAAATCTGTCAGTAAATTTATTTAATACCTTTAATTGTTCATGAGCTGTCAAAATATTGGATAATTGAACTAAAGGATCTTTTCTACTTTTCCATTTTTCAATTTTTTCATTTAATTTATATTGTATTCTTCTTGCATGTTTATCATTTTTATTATTACTTATTATTATATTTAATTGTGATTTCATATTTGACTGTTGTTCAGCATATGCTACTGTTTTGGTATTCATCTCCTAAAAATAATAAAGAATGCAAAAAAAAGGAATTATTTTTAGTTAAAAAAACATAAATAAATAAATGATTCTTTCTTTTATTATTATTATTTACCTTAATTTTTTCTTCTAATACTTGTAAATGATTTAATGTATCATCAATATCATTTTCATAATCCTTCATTAATTTTTCGGTGTCATCTAATAAATAGGTATATCTTTCCACTTCTTCTTTTAAACTATTCATCAGTTCTTCCATTGTACTACATATCAGTTGTATAGAAAAATAGAAAAGAAAAATTAAAAATAAACAAATATATCATATGAGTATTACCAAAAATATTTGTTAACATAACAATGATAAAAAAAAAAAAAACAAAAAAAATACTAACATTATTGTTGGGTATTTTATAAATAATTCATGCCTTGGAATAGTAGACCAATTAGGTGGTGGTTGGAATTGTTCTATATCTTTCTTTATGGATTCACGTGATGGTCTAACATTATTACTATTTACAATACTAATAAAAGATGGCTGTTTATGATGATTATGTTGATGATGATGATTATTTTGTATTAAAAATCTTGTTTGTGATTTTTTAGAATTCATTTTATTATATTCAGATCGATTTCTTCGATTACTACTATTTGGTGGTGAAGGTATATGTTGAAAATCATTTTTAGTTTCTAAAATGATAAAGAGAGAGAGAAATTATAAGGGTCATTATTTGCTAATTTTCTTTTCTTTCTCTCTCTTTTTTTTTTATCTTATCCTTTTTTCCATGCTTATTTTATATGTGAATATATATACCTATTTATTATTATTTCTATTATTTATTTTTACCTTCTAAAGCTTTTTGATATGCATCAATTGTATCTTTATAATCATAAGGTATATAGACTTGGTTTTTTCCATAACGAGATTTAACACCAGAAGCAAAGTCAGAAACTACATTCAGTGCAAAAGAAGTGATGGATTTGGATATAGTTGGTTTTTCTGGTTCGATAAAACGATAACCTTGTTTAAATCCTTCTCTAGTATATTTATCAGGATGATAATAAAACTCAGTAGTATTGTCTAGTTCTCCTCCATTTGAAAAGTGTTGAAGAACTTCATTAGCGTCACCCATTGCTTTTTTTTTTTAACTTTTATACTATAAAGTTATTTTAATGAAAATAAAAAATATAATTCTATAAAAATAGTAATATATACAAAGAAAATAAGAAAGAAAGAAAGAAAAAAAAATTATAGTAACATAAAAAAGAAATAACAAATATATATAAAAAGGAATTAAAGCGAAAAAAGAAAAAAAGAGAGAATGATATGAAAAGAAAAAAAGAGCTAAATAAAAAAAAATACATATCTCGATCTTCACGTGGTTTACAGTTTGTGTCCCTTGAAAATTTTAATACTGTTACTTTTATTTTAAAAACAAGAAATATTATACTTTATGAATAATTTTTTATTATACGTATATATACATTAGATTATTTTATTTAAACATGTCTTAGATGATTATTATGAAAATGAATGATGATATTAACTAATTTTAATACATAATACATAATATATAAAAAATATTTGACTCACACATGAAATTAATATTAAACTCCGCTCATGATCTGCTTAAACCTCTTAAAAAAGCAAGTAGTTTATAAATTTATGGAAAGTAAAATTACTTGAATACAATTGGATATTAAAATAATGATATATGATTAATAGATAGATAGATCATGATCATAGAAACTATCAATCAACAAAATCTTTTTATTATCTAGTTTTAGAAAGATAAAAAAATAAAGCAAAACCTTACGAGGAGAAACTTTATTAAGGGTAAGGAATAATTAACGAGGAAAAATTTTTATTTAAATATAGGCTGTTCTCTTTTTTTTCGATTTTCTATTTTCTACTTTTTCTCTTTTTTACTTTTCTTTATTCATTGTTTATTTTATTTTATTTATTTAGTTTTTTTTTTAAAGTTTATAAACAAGCAAATGAATAAATATGAATGATCAACATAGTGCAAATACTATATCGCTACCACCATCACAACCGCCAATTGCTCATACAAAACAGCAAGCGTATGATTCAGATACAGACACAATTAACAGTCAAATATGGTCACCTGCTCATAATACAATTGAAGGATCCATGTCTTCTGCTGCAACATTAACAAATAATAGTATTAATAGTAAAGATCAAAAATGTTTAGAAATGTCACTAGCAGGTCCATCATCTTTATGGTTACAACGTCATCAACGTAGAAATAAATTACATCGTTTATTTTTTGGTTGTATAGGTCTTATTGTTCTTATAGCTTTATTAGGAAGTGTGATTTTATGGATTGGTAGTTCATTTATTTTACCTTCAAAAAAATATACTACTGAAATATCCCATGTTCCTTTTGCTTCTTCTTCATCATCATTAAATCGAAATTTCCATCCTACTTCTACTATTATTAATAACCCCCCAAAAAGTACTTAATTATTAATATTGTTATTATTTTTGTAATCTTTATATATAAACCTTTTTCTTTTTTTTTAATATATATATATATTTAACTTTTTTTATATGATTTTAATTAATAAGTATATAAAAAGGATGATAAAAAAAGTGAAAAAATGTATAAAACGTTAAAAAAAAATTATAACTACAAACTATCTATATATTAATTATTTAATAAATATAAAAAAGAAAAAAAGCTAGTTGTATACATATATATACAAAATTGCTTTTTTTTTACATATAAGTTACTTTAGTACCCATTTGAATTGTTTGCCAAAATTTTGTTAATACTAATTTTAATATATTTGATAAACGACTTCGAGGACCTCTTAATAAACTAAGTAATGCAAAAAAAACAATTAATACTGCTACATAAGCTGTGGATCCTGTAGTTGTTAATTGATTCATCCATGATTTAACCATTTGAAGACTTTGTTCAGAAACAGTTTTAGATGATGGTGATCTTTCAGTTAAACTTGTAGATCTTGTCGTTGTTGTGGATGATGATATTGATTGTTGTTGTTGTTGTTGTTGTTGTTGTTGTTGTTGTTGTTGTCCTTCCTTTTCTTTTTGTTGTTGTTTTCTTGCTTGTTCAGCCTCTAATCTCATTTTTTCTTTTTCTAATTCTCTTTGTTGTCTTTCTTTTTCTATAGCTGCCTGTTTTGCTAATTGTGCTGCTTTTTCTGCTTCTTTCTTTTGTAATTCTAATTTTTTCTTTTTTTCTAGTTCCTTTTGAAGATCATCCTTAATCGTTTGAATTGTTCTTAATATTGACTATATATATATATAAAGAAGATTAATATCCTTTCTTTATAGTATTTTTTGTTTTTTGTTTTTTTTTGAGTAGTAAATAAATCTTATAAATTACCTCTTTCTTTTCATCGGATATAAATGAATTATATTCAATAAAGGATTTAGCGGATTCAAAATCATTTGATTCAGGTAAGATACGAGTGACATAGATATCAACTAATTCCAAATAAGATATCATAAAAATTTCATTGGTATCATCTTGACCTTGAAAACTACCAAGATAATCAAGTTTATTATCTGAAAGAGTAGCAAACCATTGTTCGGCTATTTGTCTTCCAATAGTAGGTACATTTAATTTTAAAGTCATAATTAAACTATATTTAAGAAAAAAAAAAAGAATTTAAGAAACCAATTAAATGATCTGAGTTTTTTTTTTTTTTGATTATTGAATATGATTTCCTATAATGGAGATGGGGGACTTACTAAGCAGAAACTATTCTTTGGTCACAATTACCGGCTATATTTCCATAATTTTTTAAAAGTAAATCCCAAACAGAAAGAGTAATAAGCTCAAAAGATTCGGCACTTGATAAAGGTAAACCAAATTGTTTGACAAGACGACGACTTGGTAAAGTTTGGGTATTATTATTATTTATTAAAGTAATAGTAAGAATATTTAAATAAAGTATCCATAATTGCACTCTTAAATTATCATATTCATCTTGCTCTGTGGCTACTGCTGGTACTTGTCCTAAAGCTTTGACACAAGTACTGGCAGCGTGATTATATTTTGTTAATAAAAAATAACGTAAAGCTTTGTTATATTGTGTTTGAATTAATTCTGTATGGACCATCTTTCCTTTTTTATTACTATTATTATTATTAGGTTAAAAAAAAAAGAAAAAAAGAGTATTAAAGCAAGTAATAATAGGAATAAAATATATTTAGGAAAGAGAGAGAAAAAAAAGTGGGGAGGGTGAAAAAGGAAAAATAATAGTACCAAAAAAATCAATTCAATCTGATTGGGTAATCTGGATCTGAAAATTTTGTATGTAAGTTTTTTATTATATAATGGTTGCTCTTCCCAATTTTTATTTTCTCTTTTTTTTTCTTTTTTAATACCTTTTTTTAAATCTCAGGGTCATGTTTCAATGATTACCTCAACACAAACTTCACTACCCACTATTATTACTTTACATGATGCTATTACAGATTCACCTGTTTATCGTGCTTCAACTAAAAGATTCGATTTACAAGTAGATTCTTTTACAGAATGGTTTGAAGAACTATCAGCACAAACAAAAGCTTATGCAGAAAAATTAAAAAGTATGAAGTAAAAAACAGAAGAAAAACGAATAAATATAAAAACTCTCTATATTTATATAATTGTTTTTATTTCTTTCTTTAAACAATTCTCTCTTATTATTATTACTATTATTATTATTATTATTATTATTATTATTATTATTATTATTATTATTATTTTAATCGTTATTATTTTAATCGTTATTATAGAAATAAATGAAGAAACTATTGCTTTAGTAGAGAAACTCTCACCAGCAACAAAAGTGGACGAATTTCTCATTGGTAACACAAATAATATGATCATTGCATATGCTTCAACAATAAATAGAAAAATGAGCCACCATTTATTAATCATTCGTTATTCATTTTTATTATTATTTATTTATTTCATTACTATTACTATTATTATATTCATTTTTAGATCCTTTAACTACAGGAACAGTTGTTGATAATTTTACTGAAACTTTAAAAACTAATTTGACGTTTAAAACAAAAATGGTAAAATTATTAGCTATATAAAAAATAATAATTCTATATTAATTTAAATCCGAGCACCGAACTGATGTTTAACAAATGTCTCACCAATAATTTTTTTACTGTTTATCCTTATAGGTATCTGACCTCGAGGAGAACCTCATTCAACCTATCGAACAATTTGTAAAAAAGAATCTCCGCGATTTCAAGGTGATAAAATATAAATATCTAATTTTTTATTAATATCAATGATGAATAGATAATAGATGGTATAATATTTCATTTTATTTAATATTTTTACTTATCTTTATTTATTTATGTGTAAAAAATCATAATAATAATATTAGGATTTTCGTATTCAACATGAAGCGGCTTTAAAAGAATATGAAAGTAATTTGGTAAAATATAGTATCATTGGTGATGATGATAATGATGACTATGCAAATATTAGACAACAACTTGACGATTCAAGGAAAGCCTATACTAAATTATCCGGAGAACATGTTATACGTATATTTAAATTAAGATCTGAAGTAGAACAATGTATGATACAACAATTCTCTGCTACAACTGCTTCTAGAAAAGAATTTTATGATGATGCTCAAATTTGGAAAAAACTTAATACAATGTTATTTTCATGGAATCAATGGCTAATTGATGTAAATAGAAAAAAGAAAAAGAAGAATAAAAGAAAAACAATTGATCATTAAAATTAAATATTATTTTATCTTATTAGAGTAAAGAAACATGTAAATATGAATTACAAAAACAACAATTGGCATTAAAATCATTGGAAAACGAATATCTTAATTTAATTGAACAAAATCAACATAATATTCTTACAAATGGAAAGTCAAAACATGGTTATTTATTCACAAAAAATGCTAAGGAGTCAAATTGGAAAAGGAATTGGACTTTTATTCATGATGGTTATTTCGGTTATTGTCATGTACGACCTACGGATCGAGGGGCAGACGTTGTGATAGAATACTGTTTACCTCTTACCATATGCCAAGCTAAACCAATAATAGACTCCGAACGACAAAATTGTTTTGAATTAACTAATATAACTGATGATACGTAAGTGTATATATAAAAAATAATGATATATATATGCATAATTCTTATTTTTATTACTGTTATAAAAAAATAGCAATTCTGTTATGTTGCAAGCTGAAACTGAACAATGTATGAATATCTGGATAAAAACAATTAATAAAGTAAAAAAGGCAGATTATGACTCATCAACTAAATCAAAGAAAGTAAGACCTACATCCATCTCTGTACTCGGAAGTTATGATGCTCTTGATCAATCACCAAGATCACCAGCTTTATTAATTGCAAAATCAAAATCTACAACCATTGTTTCTACACCAACTGACATTCCAGTCACTCTTAGTACAAATTCCCATTCAAATGGTTCTGGATTTTCCAATTTTTCCAATCTTAGTAGTTCACCAGGCACTATTCATTCTATTGCAGATTCTCAAGCTTCATCCATCGTCACTACCAGTTCTGTCATCAAATCAGCTATACAAAAATATTCCAATAACGATGATTATCCATCCATTTTAATGACAACAACCTCTCAAGGTGAAGATGCTAAATTATCAACTGCAACTTCGTTAACATTTTTAGTTTTATGTGAAATTACAAATAATCTTCAAACAGCTGAATATAGTGTATTTCATGGTATTGATGCCAATAGTCAACATCACACAACAAATAGCAGGGCTTGGGGTACACCTCGTTCTGTCATTTCCAATGATATTTTATTAATCCATCATCAACACCATCGACAACAACAACAACAATCATCACAATCTAGAAGTTATGAAGTTGTTTTAAATACTAATTATTCAGAATTATATGGGAAAATTGTATGGCCTTTACAAATGAAAGATGCTCATTTATCTACTGCGGAAATCAATGGTTACACATCTTATTTAAATGATAAAAATAAAGAACTTAGGAAATTATTTTATGGTGTATCTCCTAATGAAGTGGTTATGGATGGTAAGTAGCAATAATAATAATAACAATAATAAAATAGATTACAAAGATATTATGTATAATGATTTTATGTTAATTATTAATTATAAATTTTATACTTTATTTTTTTTTTTGTTTATATATAAATGTATATATACGTAGTATTCACTGGGTTCTTACATAAAAAAGTAAATGATGATGCTACAAATTCAAGAAAAGAAAATAAATATTGTGGTTATGGCTATATTACTCAAGAAACATTATGGTTCTATAGTAATCTTTCTATTAATTGTATAAATACAGTAAGTTTTTTCATTTACATGTATTATTCCATACATATATAGTTTATAGAGTAAAATTTATTAATTTTTTTTTACTATTTTTTTTATGAATTACTAGGTTGCTTTGAAATTAAAAAATATTGAAAATGTAGAAACAACAAATGATTCAGGATTTAATATACGTTTGATGGATGATAATAATACAACATTATATTTTTCAGTGCAAGTAGATGATGCAGAAACAATTGTTCAAAAACTTCGATTCCTTATTTATAATGCAAAATTAACCAGTCCTATGCAATTACGAAATGCTTTTAAAAAGATCATTTCTTTATCTTCTATGCAATTTTTAGATTCATCCTCGTTTTCTTCCAGTAATGGTAGTACTCCATTAACAATGACAACAATTGGATCATCTGAAACATCCATGAATATAGATTCTGATACAACAATGATATCTTCTTCTAATGGAATGACTTCTCCTTCTGTATCAAAATCTCAACAACAATTACCATCATCATCACCGCTACCTCTATCGCCTCAATTACCTCAGCTGCAGCAGCAAAAAACCCCAGAACCTATTAAAAAAGTGTTTGTAGATCGTAAGTAGTCTTTATATATATGAATTTATGCAATGATCACCTTTTTATTTACTATATTTCATTTTATTTATTTATTATTTATAGCTGATGCATTACCTGATCATATTGAAAAACCATCTGAACCAGTCAATTGTGATTGTGAAGATCATTTAGATAAGCTTGATGTTGAAATTGAATTGCCTGTATCAGCAAAACGATTATATGAATTAATGTTTTCAGATGAAAAAACAGCTCCTCCTACAGATGGTGGCGTTTGGAATTCAAAAACAGAAGCCATCGAAGGTCATGATTTAAGAGTCACTCCTTGGGCACCATCATCTACTAATTCGGATTCTGATGATGAACAACAACAAATGATGAGAACTTTGAAATACTGGATGCCTGTTGCTAATCCTATTGTAAGAATGAAAGAAGCTGAAGTAGAAGAAACACAAATTCTTTTAAAGAAACAAGATTATTTGTAAGTTTTTTTTTAATTTAATTTATAAACTGATTTATTATATTATGTATAATTATTCATTTATTTTATTTTTTTAAAAAATATAATAGATGTTATATTGTTCAAATTTCTACAAAAACAGCTGCTTTACCATATGCAGATGCTTTTATACCTTCAGTGAAATATTGTATCACATATATTAATGATTCTCGCTGTAAATTGGCATGTCATATTGGTGTTAGATGGGTGAAATATGTGATGGTGAAAGGTAAAAACAAAAATAAAAGGAAAAAAAAATAAATCTTTTCATGATCAAGTTACTAAATAAAACGAAAAACGTATACATGATCTTTTTACTTTTTTTTTTAGCAATTGTAACAAGAGCAGCATTGAAAGGCATGTCTGATAGCATAGGTGTATTTATTCCAATCTTAGAAAACGCAGCCAAAGCTTTAGAAGAAAGTGTAAATGAACAAAAACGATTAGAATATCAACAATGCAATGAAGTTAATCATCATCCACATAATCAAAACCATAATAATGAAATAATGAATGATATACTTACCCATAATAACACAATAGAAAATACCATTAAATCATCCTCTCCATTGGATATTAGAATCATGAGTAATGTGAATCCATTAAACCTTAATATAAAATCTAACCCTCATCTTCATCTTAATCAGCCCATTTTAACAAACCCAATTCCATCAGCATCAGTACCATCAAATGTACAAACATCGACCACTTCTACAGTAATACCCGTTAAAAAGCCATCATTATTTTCAACATCATCAACAACAACTACAACTGCAAGAGCTACTATTAATACTACATCTTCTACAATTAATACCTCAGCATCAATATCATCTAAGAAAAAATCTTCTACTTCAAATAAAACAACTAGAGTACAATTTATGAAAGAAAAACTCACAGATGATTTAGGTCAAGAAATGCCATCTTTAGTTAAAGCAGCTATTGATTCTTTATGGTCACTTCATTTATCGATTATAGGTATTATTATAATTGGATGTTTTATTTGGTTATTTGGTATCTTTGGAAAAGGACAACAACAATTACAACAAAATGAACAACAACATTATCACCATCATCAACAACCACAACAACAACAACAACAACAACCTATTAAACAAGTGGTTCAACATGCTGTTTATCTTCGTGATTTGAATGAAGGATTTATTAAAAAATCATTAAAACCACCCTATGCGGAATCTAATAGTTTTAAATTATTTATTCATAATATAAGAAGTGATAATGAAGATGAAGATTATGTATGGTACGATGGACGCCATTATCAATTAGCATTAGAATATGATCAAAGTCGTCAACAACTTGCTATGATTAGACATGATATATTGAGCATGTTTCAAACATTAAATATGGCTGATTCTTATTTAATGGAAAATGAATATTTAAATTGGCTTTTGGATCATCGCCAACGTTGTCGTGGTGAACTACAAGAACTTCAACAACAACAGCAACAACAACTTCAATATAATGAAACTAATTTTTGTGATCAAATTAATCTACAAATTGGTACATACTTTTAAAAAAACTAGTTTTTTTTTTTAATACTACATTCTATTTCTTCATTTACATAATTTTTGTTCCAATAACTATAATGCTATATTAATTTATTTTAATTTTAATCATCTTTACTACTTTTTTAATACTAATTTATAATATCTATATACATTATTATTGTTCATTTGATTTTTTTTATTATTATTTCTATTACCATCACTATTATTACTCCTCCCTCACTTAATTTTAATTAATCACTTTCTTTTTCATTCTTTACTTAATTAAAAAATATGTGTTTATATATTTACAAAACAATGCAACTGAAATAATAATAATAATAAAAAGAATGGAAAGTGTAAAGAAATAAAGAGATAATAAAAAAGGGAAATAATAAAAACACTAAAATCAACATGATCAATTAAGCATATAAAAGTGAAAGAAGAATATTATCGGAGTTTAAGTCTTAATTTATATACACATTCATTATTTTTTCTGAAGACGACTTTTTCTTTCACTCTCTTTATCTCTTTTCCCTCTATTTATTAATCTACTTGATATTTTTTTTGTACCATTTAAAAAATAGTAATAACAATAATATTTAATACAAATATGGCGGAACTCACTCTAGGGAACTTATTTACTAAAGGGCAATCTCAACTCACACTTATAGAAGAGTCATCTTTAAGTAGTACTGATCCTGAATATCAAAAACTAGTACACGAATGCATTACCAATCTTACAAAAGCCTTAGATCTCGTTGAAAGATCTGCCATGTTTAGTAGCAATGAAATTATTGATGATATTAACGCTTCCGATTTAAAGTTTTTATTAACAAGTACTTATCTTGGACAAGCTTTATTAAAAAATACTAAACTCGATCGTAGTAAAGTATTAAAAAAAGCCAAAGTAATATAAAATAACATAAAGTAGATAAATAATAATAATAGTAATAATAATGGTAGTGATAAAGGATACGTAAACAGCAACAATAATAATAATTATATATATATATATATATAATAAAAAAAAATAAACCTAAATAAAGAGAAAAAACAAAAAGGAAATACTGTTTAAAAGAAAATATAACTAAATATATTTATTTATATTAACAGGAATACTTTCAACAATTTTTGTCAACCTGTCAAGATCATCAATTAATGAAAAAAGGAGATTTAGAATATTATGAAAAACAAGCAAATGGAATAAGTATTCCAGCAGCACAACAAAGACAAGAAAAAATAGCCAGATATAAACGGGAAAAAGCATTAAAAGAAACTATTCAACAATTAAGAGAAAAATTGGAAGAACAACAAAATAAACAAGAAAAATCAGGAATCAGTAAAGAAGACGATGAAGAAACTGAGCGTGAGTGGGTATTAGCATTAATTGATTTAGAAGTAATTCGATCATTAGAACAATTACATGGCATTGATCAAGAATTAGTTATGGTTTTAGAAATGGAAAAAATGAAACAACAACCATCATCATCATCATCATCAGATAAAAGAATGCAAATTAATAATAATAGTAAAGATGATTCATTTACTTTAGATAATCCACATCATTCTTTATTAAATAGTAATGGGCCTTTATTATCAAAAGAAGGACGTCCCTTAAGACCTTTTGTCATTACTAGTAAAAAACAACAAATAAAAGACCAAGTGTTTAGACCTGGATGGAATTTACCAACAATGACTGTGGATGAATATTTACAACAAGAAATGGAAAGAGGCAATATTATTCAAGGAGGGTAAATATCAAAATAGATAAAAAAAAAAAATAAAAAAATAAAAAGATTATTTAGATATATTTATATATCTTTATCATTATTCATGTATTTTTATTTATTTATTTATTTTGTTCAGTGGTGAAGAACCAAAAAAGAAAGAAATAGATGATAATGATTATGAAGCTTTGGATGCTGAAACAATGAAAAAAAGAGAATGGGATGAATTTGTTGAAGCTAATCCTAAAGGATGGGGTAAGTTATATATATATATATATATATATATATATATATTAAAAGGAAAAAAAAAAGAACTCTATTTACTAATAAATATTTATTTATATATAGGTAATAGAGGAAATAAAGGATAGTTACTATTATTTTTATAAAATATATAGTTTGTATAAATATTTTTTTATACTTTGTTTTCATTTTTCTGTATTGTTATATTAAAAATAAACTCATACTACATATTGTACAAATATAAAATTAAATATAATCATCCTTAATTTTTTTATAACACCCTACAGTAAACAATCAGATTAAAGATAATTATTATATTAATGGTACTTTTTTATATAAATACATAAAAATGGTTAGCTACCAAATATCGCTATTTTATGCAAAAATAAATAATATCTTTCCAATATCGCTGATCTAATCAGCATCTACTGTAAAAAATAATTAATAATATTTCAGAAGGAAATAATATCCTATAATGGTTATAAAGCATTTCTTGTATCACTATTTTTTTTTATAAGTGATACCTTTACAAAATCAAAAATAGCATTGGTATAGTTGGTAAAAAAAGAAAAGCTCAAAGTTTATATAATATATACTGACAAAAATCATAAATAAAAAATATAAATCAGTCATGTTCACATGACATTAAACATAATCAAAATCTTTTTTTTAAAAAGAAAAAGAGAATGATAAAAAAAAACAAGTAATTCAACTATTTTATAATAATTTAATAAATACGCGTTAAATAAAGAGCATATTTGTAGCGTAAAGTACGTTTTCTGTTTTTAAAAAATTAAAGTTTAATAAATTTCTCACGCTTCTATTGATTTCTTTTTTATATATTTTAATGATTATCATTAATACTTTGATATACTTTCAATATAGTATAGGTATAAAAGTGGTATCAATTTTTGATATTTAAAGGAAAGAGAGATCTTTGATGCGATTTAAAGCACAGCGACCAATAAAAAAATCTTCATTTTTTAATTTATAAAACCCAAATAAAAAAAAAACAGCAATGATTTTTATTTTTATTTTTTCTTTATCTCTTTTTTTTTATTAAATATATAACAATAATAATAATGACCAACTACGATATTGAACGTATTAAAAATTTACTTGGTACTCATGAAGATTTTCCTAAGAAAGGTATTGTTTTTAAGGATATGTTCCCTGTATTCCAAGATCCCACTGCTGTTGAAGCTTTAATTGCTAATATTGTTCAACATATCAATTCTACTTATCCTGAAAAGATTGATACTGTTGTAGGTAAGAATGATATATATATATATATATGTATACATGAATATATAACGGATAGATAGATAAATATTAGATGAAATAAGGATAATATATATATATATATACATAAAAAAAAGAAAAGGTATAAAGGGTGAAATAAAAGAGTGAATAATAATAATAATAATAATATATTCTATTTTATCATGATGATGATTATTATCATTACAATGAAATAATAAATAGGTTTAGATGCACGTGGCTTTTTATTCGGTCCTTTAGTCGCTCTTAGACTTGGAGCTGGTTTTGTACCTGTCCGTAAACAAGGTAAATTACCTGGTGAATGTGTATCTGCTGTTTATGAAAAGGAATACGGTCAAGTAAGTATAGTTAATATTACTATTATTTTTTTAATCCATTTACATATATATATATATAGTGATGATGATTTATTAATTGATTGATTGACTTTTTATTAAATAGGATATTTTTGAATTACAAAAGGGTGCTATCAAGCCTAATGCTAATGTTATTATTATTGATGATCTTATTGCTACTGGTGGATCTGCCTCTGCTGCTGGTGAATTAGTTAAAAAATGTGGAGCTAAAACTATAGAATATGTATTTGTTATGGAATTGGACTTTTTAGCTGGTTCTAAGAAATTAGATGCTCCCGTTTATTCTCTTATTCATTTGTAATAAATTAAAGTTTTACATATATTTATATATATATATATATATATATATATATATATTGTATATATTTATAATTATATAGATAATGTAATTATAATAAAATAAATAATAATGATAAAAAGGAGTAATAATTTAATACGTGATTTTTTACTTTTTCATAATTGTATATATGTTAAAATTGAATATTATTATTTGCTATATATTTTTTGTATACATGTGTATATGACTATTTTCAATTTTTAATTTCCATTTAAAAAAAAGGGTCTACTTATTAAGAAATTTTAAACACCGTTCTTTTTTTCTTTCTTTTCCCAACTTTTTCTTTTACAATATATATTATACTATGTAATGATATTATTTTTTTTATGCTTATATTTTATATATATAAAATATTAGATAATTTTATCATATATCCAAATTCAATAATTAAAAAAGTAAAACAAAAAAAAAAATCATAATGGTTTTAGATAACTCGAATCAATTTACTGTTAGATATCATATATGATTGGCTATACCCCAGATTGATTTTTTTTATTTACAAGTAGTTCCATCGCCCTTCAACAATTATGAGCAAAAATATTGTCATGTACATTTCATCCAATTTTGGGTAAAAATAAAATAAAAAAGGCTCAATTTTTATAAAATTAATAAAATACATCTATTATATTTTTATATCATACTCTGTTATCTATTTTTTTTTTAAATTACATTTAGATTCGGAAAAACTTAATGTAAGGATTGTATTCATCAACCATATATTTCAAGGGTATATATAATTTGATAAATCCGCCGATTTCATTATTGTGAATGCCCAAATAGTCATATTATCACAAAATATTAGGCAATCAGTTAATTTGGAAAAGACTACTCCATAAGGTGCTTATTATTAATTACAAAATTCTAAGATTTATATATATGTATATTTGTATTGAATGTATTACAACTTTTTTCATATTTTGCATGACAGTATTAAACATCATATACAAGTGGGTGTTTTTTTTTTTTCGTTCAAAAATAATACTTGATGAAAAAAAAGAAAATTACATTAGTTAACATAGATAATTTGATAAAAATTCTTATATAATAGAATACAATTTGGGATGGATTTTGATCTGCTAAGTTTCTTTTTTTAGGCGGAGTTTCTTTTGAAAAACAACACTCCTTTTTAAATTTTTTCAAGATAACTATTACAATGATCTCTATTTATAAATCATTTAATAGTTTTTTTTTTTCTTTGAAATAAGATATTCGATAGTATGAAACAATTCTAAAAAATGGAAATTCCATACATTTAAATAAGTAAAATTTATTCTTTTATAGATAAAATAGAAAGAAAAGAAAAACAAATAACTATATAAATGTATATATATAGATAGTATGCTTTTTCATGGATTATGCTATTTATAAAATAAGGCTAAAATATTTCGTATTAGGAAAATCAAAGGAAAATTTTGCTAATTTTTTTGAAAGTCAGCGGCCCATTTTATATCCAAAACCAACAATTTGTATTATTATGCATTTATAATTATTATTAAACTTATATAAATCCTAAAGGTAACACGACCATTTTAATATAAATATTTGTTTTTTGATTCTGATTTTTGTTTCTTCTTTTTTGTTTTAATTTTAAAATTAAATTATAATAACTAAAAACACAACACTATGGATTTAAATACTGTTAGCACTACTGTTAATAATCTCGTTATCAAAGCTAAAGAAGAATGGTTAAAAAGAAAATCAGACAAGAATACAGCAGTTTCTATTGGTGCCGCCGTTGCTTTATTGGTACTTTATTCTGTTTATGATAAAGTAGCAAAACCACCAAAAAATATTAGACATATTCCATATATTGATTTCTTTAAGTATTTAAGAATGTTAACTTCTGGTAAATCTCATAATGAACTTTCTAGCAAGTTGGATATGCCTCTTATTACTTCTAGTTCAAACCCTGAAATCTTTGTGAAAATGGATATTTTAAGTTGGACCATTCATTGTGCAAGCCCAGAAAGTAAATACTTATATATATATATATATACTCTTTATTATTCAATTTAATGAAACAAAAAAGAAATTTATTAATATAAATATTATCTTTTTTAAAAAAAAACAAAAAACAAAAAACAAAACATAAACTATTTATTATAACACATAGGTGCAAAGCAAGTATTCTTAAAGACTGGTAAATAAAAAAAAATTTTTTTCCGGGTTTAAATTATATTTTAATCTTATCATTTATATAGATATTTTCCCAAAGGCTGATACTTCATCACAAAAAGGTACTTTAAGACAGGATTTTATTGGCAATAAAAACATTGTATTTGCCCACGATAAGAATGAATGGAAGAAACATCGCATGGTAAATATAAATTAAATGATTATATAAATAATGTAAAATATTGTTGAATCAAGGAAATATAAAAAAAAAAAAAGAGAAATGAAACTTCGTTTTTTATTATTTTTATCATTATTCATTTATAATTGTTTCTATCTTGATAGTTGGTAAATCCAGCATTCCATCGCTCTCGCCCTCTCTCCTTGTTTGCAGGAGTTACTCATAAAGTATTCAAGTTAATTGACAGCAATAATGGTGGACCTGTAGAAGTTACTGATGTAATGGATAGATTTGCATTAGATAGTAAGTTAAAAATGGAAAAAAAAAAGAAAACGATAATGGTAGTTAGATTTAATTTAACCTTTTTTTATTATTTTAATAATAATAATAATAATAATAGTTATTGGTAAAAATGGTTTTGGTTATGACTTTAATTCTATTTCAAAAGAAGAAAATGAATGGGTAACTACTTATCATGAACTTAGAAAAGGATTACAAAATCCAGTATTTTCACTCTTTCCTAGTCTTGAAAAGAATTTCTTATGGTTATTCCCAGCTAGAAGACGTGCCCATGAACTTGCTCATAAATTCCATAGAATGTTAGGACAAGTGATTGAAAGTAAAAGAAAACAAATGAAAGAACAAGGTTATGAACACATTGATGAAGCTGATAGAGATATTTTAACTCTCATGTTGGAAGGTGAACTAAACGGTGAAGGAAAACTTTCCGATGAAGAATTAATCGGTGATCTTAATGTATTCTTTATTGGTAAAAGTCTTTTCTTATTTTTTTTTTTTTTTTAGTTATTGTTTATCTAAAAAAAAAATAAGTATTATTTTGTACTAATACTTTTATTTATTATTATTATAATTACTATTGTCATTATGTATGTATATGTTTGTTTTTAATTTAATTAATTTAGCTGGGTAAGAAATTTGTTTTTTCTTGTTCTTGCAATGATAAGGATAATAATAATCATACGTACATATATATGTAAACTAATCTATATTTTTTATTATCATTTTTGTTATTATTATTAATAGGCATGATACTACTGCAAATGCTCTTTCTTCCTTTATTTATTACTTGGCAAAGTATCCAGAAGTTCAAAAACGTGCTAGAGAAGAAGCCATTAAAATCTTTGGTGATGCTCCTGAAGACATTTTCCCAACCAATGATCAAATAAATGAATTACAATATATTAATCAAGCCATTAAAGAGACTTTAAGAATGAATGGTCCTGCTACTCAACTCACTCCTAGAATTGTTTCAAAAGATACTGAATTATCAGGTGTATTTATTCCTAAAGGATCAAAAGTTGTAGTAGTAAGTTACTATTTATATAATATAGAGTTTTTTTTTAAAAAAAAAAAAAGAATCCTTAAGAAAATAATAATTAATTTTCATTTTTTATTTTTTTAATAAAATAGGATATGTATGATCTTCATCATAACCCTAAAGTTTGGAAAGATCCTGAAACATTCAATCCTGATAGATTTGCTCCTGGTGGTGAGGCTGAACAAAATGAAAGAAGTGGTTTAAGCTGGGCACCATTTGCTAGCGGCTCCCGAATGTGTATTGGTATGAACTTCAGTTTAGCTGAACAACGTGTCATGGTTTCATGTTTATGTAAGTGAACAAATTTATTATTTATATATATATATATATATATATATATTTAATTATATGGTTCAAACTAATTTTATTCCTATTTTCAATCATTTAGTACGTAAATATGAATGGTCATTACCTGCAAATTCTATTCATAGTGACACATTAAAAACCAATGCTCTTGGTGTTATTGGTCCTAAGGATTTATATATTATCTTCAAGCCTAGATACTAAATTGATTCATCTTAATTTAATTAAAAGATGAATATATATATATATATATATATATATATGTACTGTATAATTAATTATGATCATTATTTATCATATTTAGAAATAAAATAAAAAATTAAATTTATTATTTATTACAAATATTTGAAAATGTATTGGATTTATATAGAAATAATTTTATTATATATTGTAAACTTGATAAAAGCTTAACTAGGAAATGACTGGAAAACTTGGAAAACGCTAGTTTAAAACCACGTTATTTTTTTTTTCTGTGTTCTTTTTTTAATTCCCTCTCTCTTTATTTATTTTCTTTATTTGAAACAAATTAAATTGATGACTGGTTTACATTTATAACAATAAATCAGATGTAATACCTATAGACATAATTGTAAATATGGATAATGATTAGATTAGATTATACTGTTTTTTTTTATATTTTATTATTTCATTTTTAATAGCATTGGATACGATTATTTTATTTATATAGATTCAAACAGGTTTATATATTGGTAATTTACTTTATAAAAAAATTCAAATAAGCTTTTTTAAAAAAAGCGCAATTATGATTTCTTATTTTTTTTTCTCACTAATATTATTGTCCATTATTATTAGTTTGGTTAATAAACTAAATATTTAAATTTGAAGTAATTTATCTTAATATTATAACAAGAATCAAATTAGCTTTAGATGTTCGTTTAAAATATTTTTCCAACTCTTACTATAAATACTCTTTAAAATAAAATATTAAAACTGAATTTTTTATTGTGTAAATTAAGAAAATGAGAAAGAGAAATACAACTACTTCATATAATAGCAAGTGTTAATTAAATAAGGATTCTATAGCACTAACAATTAAATTGATCTTCTTTTAATAAAATAAGATAGAATTACAATAAATCAATCTAAAAATACTGTTTAATTTAAAGCCATTTAATTTAATGATCATTATAAGATAACAATTATATTAATAATAGTAACAAGTTAAAAAAAAATTATAATATATCAGATAATTGATCTAAGTTTTTCTTTTTACTACTGATCAAATTAAAGTTCAATTTTTAACTCCGCCTATAAAAATTTCTCTTTTTCTCTCTTTTATATTTTTTAGTTTTTTCCTTTTGAAAAAAATTAAATATATTCCTTTTTCTTCTCTTTCTTCTTTTTTTTTTTTCTTCTTCCATTCATTATTTTATTTATATTTATTTATTCATTCATTCATTTTAATTTAATATACTCCTTTCTTTCTTTTTTTTTAATAGAATAATAATAATAATACTTCATTTTTAATTTATATATTCCTTTGTACATAATAAAATATGAGACTTATAGTACGTGATAATTTTGACGAAGTATCTATGTATACTGGTAAAATAAAATAATATAAAAACCATAAAAGTGAAAATAATAATAATAATAATAAAAGGGCTTGTTTATTCAAAAAAAAAAAGAAAGAAAGAAAGAAAGAAAGAAAAGAAAGTATGTATATAAATATCTATTTACTTGAATCTCATATATATATGTTTATTATTATTACTATTATTATTGTAATAGCTTATTATGTAAAAGAGCGAATTAAACAATTTCAACCTTCAAAAGATAGACTTTTTGTAATGGGTTTACCAACAGGATCATCACCTATTGGGGTATACCATAAGTTAGTAGACTTTTATAAAGCAGGTGAAGTAAGTTTTGAACATGTAGTTACTTTTAATATGGATGAATATGTAGGCTTACCTAGGTAACTTATTAAATACATATATATATGTATTCTTAATATATTAAAAAAAAAAAATCTTGGAATATTAATGACGATCATGTATGATTTTTATTATTTCTTTTATAATAGAGATCATCCTCAATCATATCATACTTTTATGTGGAATCATTTATTTAAACATATCGATATTAAAAAAGAAAATGTACATATATTAGATGGAAATGCTGAAGATTTAGATGAAGAATGTAGAAAATTTGAAACGGAAATAGCTAAATTGGGAGGGATTGAATTATTCCTTGGTGGTATAGGTCCTGATGGTCATATTGCTTTTAATGAACCTGGTTCTTCTTTAACTTCTAGAACTCGTGTTAAAACTTTAGCTTATGAAACAATTATTGCAAATGCTAGATTCTTTGGTGGTGATGTTTCAAAAGTACCAAAATTAGCTTTAACTGTTGGTGTAGCGTAAGTTCAATGGGAAAAAATAAAATAAAATGATCATCATCCAATAATAGTAATAATTAAATTATTTATTTAGTACTGTAATGGATGCTCGTGAAGTCGTAATTGTTATTACTGGTGCTCATAAAAGCTTAGCTTTAGCAAAATGTATTGAAGAAGGTGTTAATCATATGTGGACTGTATCTGGTAATAATACTTAAAATACTATTAAAAAAAAATATATGGTGATTATTAAATTTAATGTATATATGTACTTCTTTTTATTTATTTTTGTTATTAAGCCATTCAAATGCATCCAAAGGGTTTAATTGTATGTGATGAAGATGCCACTTTGGAATTACATGTTAAGGTAAATAGGTTAAATATATATATATATATATATATATATGTAAGTATTATATTAATAAATTATTATTTATAAATGTAATATTTTTAGACGGTTAAATATTTCAAATCGATAGAACATGTACACCATTCAATTATTGGACCTCACAATTTAGGATTACAAGGTAATTTATTACGGAATATGGTAGATACAAATCAAGCAGCTAAAAGACGTAGAAGATTAATGCTCGAAAGTCTTTTAAATAAAGATGATGAGGATAATGAAAGTAGTTTATCATCTTCTGATGATGAAAGTAATACTAGGAAAAAAAGAAAAGCTTAAAAAAATAAAAAGTATCATAAAGCCAAAACAAAACAAAACAAAACAAAAAATTGGAAACAACTGAAAGTATAAAAAAATAAAATAAACCATCATATATTACTATTATTATTTCCTTAATTATTTTATACTTTATTATATATGACCATAATGCTCTTGAATACAAGATGATTATTAAAAAATGAAACTCAGAAAGATTCGGATGTTATTCCATCGTTACACAAAGTTAAATAAAATAATGTTATTTCAAAATAAGATTAGTTTCTTTTCTTGTTTTCTCTTTCTCTTTCTCTTTTTTTTTTTTTTTCTTTTTAAAGAAATAATAATAATTATGATATTACCATATACTGTTAAAGATGTTAACTTTAAAAATACAAAATCCCGTTCACGATCTAGATATTTAAATAAACAGTGTGGGATATTAACTTTTTTGATTCTCTTATTTAGTACAATATGTTTAGTCATATATAATAGTCAATATTTACCTTCTAATATAACACATATAACAGTTCTTAGTAATAATAATAATAATAATAGCCTCAGTAACAATAATATGCAGTTAATAAATCAAGAAAATACACTCTTGAATGAAATAAATACATTGATATCTTCTCACCAATTGATTGTTTTCTCCAAAACTTATTGTCCGTAAGTCCCGACTTTTTTTCTTTGTTTATATAAATATATATATATATATATGTTGCCATGAAAATAAATTTCTAAATCTATTTTTTTTTGTTTCAATACATTAATAGATATTCTAAAAAAGCTAAAGAAATATTAAACAGTTTTCGATATAATATACAATATCATGTTGTCGAAGTAGATCTTAGAGGTAATAATAATAAATGCAATAAAAAAACGAGGTGATTTTATGTAAAACTGATATGTTATTTTTTATGATCATTATACTTTTTTTCCCTGTTATTAATTATTTTATGTTAATATAGATGATGCAGCAGAAATCAAACAAGTATTAGGTGAAAAAACTAAACGATATACTTTTCCAAATATTTTTGTTAATGGTATTTCAGTTGGTGGTGCTTCTGAATTAGAAATCATGAATGAAAGTGGTGACTTAAAACAATTGCTTATTGCTGAAGATATCATTGTTGATTAATATTTTATCATGTGATCACCTTCTATTACTTTTTCTTTTTTTTTTAATAATGTTGATATTTTGTTTTTTAATCTATTCATTTTTAATTACTTCCCCTCTTTTGTAACATAATATACTTATGTATATTAATCTGAAATTACACACATAAATTGTAGAAAACTATTTATTAAAATTTTTGTTCGATTCATTATATTATCATTACACTGTAAATAAAATAGAATTTTGCTTTTTTGATTAAAAAAAGAAAAAAAACTTTTTATTTAATTTTTTTATAACTGTATCATCATCAACTGAATCATTATATTATTTTTTTCTTGGTTTTGTTTTATTTTATTATGGCTTTATGTCTTTTGATCATTTTTTTTAATATAATATATTTTATAATAAATGAATATCAATATATACATGTATTAAAAAATTCATGTTTTAGATTAATTTTATAGTAGCAATTTTTTAATGCGCCTTTAGTAAGACCATGGAGATGTGAAAGTAAGGACAATAATGTGCCCTTACTAATCAATAGATACAAATACCTCTTTTCTTCACTGTCCCAGTAACATCCATGACAGGGCTGTATACAATAACAATAATAATGTAATAAACGATTGTTTAGATCTATAAAAAAAATATTATTATCTAAATAAACTTATTAAGTCATTAGTTTTACTGGTAAAATCACCAGATTGTAGAGCAAAAACTGCTTTTGCCATCTAGGTCATCAGATAAATATTAATCTAAAAAATATACAAGTTTAAATAAATGAATAAAATTTTTTTTTATGATGAAGTTTTTTTTTGAAGATTAGAAAATAATAATAATAATAATAATAGTTTAAAATGATTACTGAAACATCATCGATTAAAGAAATTTAATTTTGTTTTTAAAAATATAATTATAAAAAGAAAATAAAAAAGTTTATGCAATGTTGAATCAAAGCATTTTAAAGGTAAAAAAAATATTTGACCATTACTGAAATTTAGATTGATCACATTTTGAATATATTTAATCTTATACTTCAATTTTTTTTCTCATCAGTTCTAACTTCGACTTGTTTAATTTTTGTTACTATTAATCGAGTATTTTTAATTTAAAAACAGAAGCAAAAATTAATAAATTTTATTTGAATAAATAACATAATGCTAATTAATATTGAAAACCTCAGACTTCATAATTTATTTTAATAAAAATTATATATAAATATATATAAAGACATTAGGATGCTAATATTTTCAATTTTATTTTAGGTATTATTAACTTTAACTTTTTTGTGTTTCATTATTTTTTATTTATTTTTTTCTTCAGAATTAATGCAATTTATTAATCCTTGAACGGTTTCCATGTTTTAAGTCTTTTCTTCAGGAATTGTTATCATAAATTTATTTTCAACATTATAAATCACCTCGTAAAATTCCAGTTTGTCAGCTTTCAAGTCAACCTTAAATTGAGTTATTGCGGATACTTTACATTGATTTAAATTTTCTTTCATAATTTTTATTACTTTTTCTTCTACACTCAGAATATACTTTAATAAATAACAAACAAATAAAAAGGAAAAGGAAAAGAAAAAAATCTGCGTTACAATTTTATTTATTTTTTATTTTTTGCCTTCAAAACGCCAGACTTCCCAAGAAAGAAAAAAGCATCCCAAAATGCTTATAGATAATGTATACTTCGCTTTTGGTTCAAGTAGATGGAATATAGCACGTTACACAATCATTTTTTCATTCTTTATCCAAAAGAATTATCACACAACACAAAATCATACGTTTATTATGTGTTTAAAATGTAGCTTTAATAATCATTTTCTTTTAAAATAAAAGGAGCAATAAATAAGTTAATTTGGTTTATATAATGATCATAATATTATATATATATATATATATATATATATATATGTATACTTACTTCATCACAGTATGGACACTTTCCAAATAACATATTGAAACTTCTGGTAGTTGAAGGATCAGAACGAAGGCACTAATTGGTTTGTTTAATTTACATATATATATAAATAATGATTTAGTATTGTTATTTTTTAATCGTATATATATATATATATATATTCATACCTCAAACAAACAGGTAGGATGAAATCCACGATTACAAAGTTGATTTTGACAAATAGTATCAGGAGTTTCTTGATGATTTTTATTATCCATTTTATCTAATTTATAAGTATAACAAATGGCACAAGCTATATCATCATCTTGTTTTCCTCCATTCATTGAATCCAAATTTTGTGAAGATGATTGAATTAGAGTAATAGTAGGTAATGGTATTATTAAATTTTTATATAGAGATAACTGAGGATTCCATTTTTGATCATTACCAATATATGTATTCCAAGCTGATTGAAATGGTTTGATATTTTTTTCTGTGCCAAAAAAACGTATTAAAGGTGGTTGATCAGTTGGATGATATGGATCTTGAATAGTTAATTGAAATGAGCAATGATTTCCTAAAGCTATTCTTCTCCAAGTATCAGATCTTAAAGGCTTATCTGGGTCTATAACACGGGTATATTGATCTAATTCATCCATATTATCAAAAAAAGATTGATAAGAATTTAATTTTATAAGAGTATTTTTTATAATATCAGGTAATGAAGTTGTTGATGATGATGATGATACTTGTAGTTGCTCATTCAGTATTGATGTAGTAATTATCATATTAGTATCATTTACAATATCAGTGGCTGGTAAATCAACAGAAATAATTGGTGATTGTAATGGATAGTATTGAGGTATTTGTACTTTAATTGAATGTGATCGGCTTTTATCATCTTGACATTTAAATATAAGATTTTCCATTGTATCATCCATCGAAACAAGTTTATCAAATCCAATCTCATTAATTTCCTTATATAATACTTTGAATCGTTCCGATAATGGTTTTGATTGAATATTATTTAGTGGTGTACATGATTGTTCCTTTAATAATTATAATAATAAACCATAATAAATAATAATGAATTTACTAATACTCTATTTTATACATTTTTTCATTATTATTATTATTATTGTTTGAAAAACTCAATATTAATATGTTACTTACCAAAGTAGCTTTTAAATCACTTAAAAATAATCCAATATCTTGACATTGATTCAAACGTGATTGGATAGTTGATTGATAAGGTAATAATAACGTTTGCAATTCTTGGTTTCCATATATTTTTGCTGACTGACCTGTTGAAGTATTAGCAAGGTGTATTTCAATATAAAATTCTTTTTGCTGTTATATAATATAAAGTTTTGTATATATATATTATTAATTTAGTAATAATAAATAATAGTGTTTTTATTATTATTGTTTTTACATGAATAGGAAAAAAGCCCCTATATATATTTCCTAAATTATCAGCAGGTGCAATTAAAGGAAAGGCATGAAGATATGTCATAAAGTAATAAAAAGCAAAAGAAGACGAGGAAAAAAAAAAAAGAAAAAAATTAGAGTATGTACAAATATATATATATGATTTAAACTCCGCGTACTTTTTTTAAAAAACGCGACTTTTTTTTGGTCTTTCTTCATTTTAACAATTTTTTTATTGTTATTGTTTTATATAAATATACTATATTTTTATATACAAATATATATAACAACAATGTCATCGAAAAGTACACCAAAACCACGTAGTATGAAAGCGGGTGCACGTAATGTGATTCGTTCGAATGATTCAGCTAGTTTATGGAATGTTACTTTATCACCTGGTTGGACAGAGGATGAATCAGAAATATTAAGGAGAACTATCATTAGATTTGGAGTTGGAAATTGGGCCAAGATTATTGATAGTGGACTTCTTCCAGGAAAAACAAACGCACAAATGAATCTTCAATTGCAACGTTTATTAGGTCAACAAAGTACTTCAGGTAAAAAATAAAATAAAATAAAATAAAATAACAACTTTTAATTCATTTTTCTTATATATAATGTGTAATGAATTTGAAACATATGTAAATTGATTTTTCATATTTTAGAATTTGCTGGTATACATCTCGATCCTAAGCATGTAGGTAATTATAATGCTACTCGTGTGGGTCCAGAAATTAGACGTAAGAATAATACTATTGTTAATACCGGTGGTAAATTAACTAAAGAAGAATTACAAGAACGTAAAAATAAAAATAAAGAAATGTAAGTATCAAAATATTATTATTACTGTATTATTTGTTTTACTTTCACTATCATCATATACTTATACCTTTTATTTTTAATTTTAATGAAGATATGGATTACCAGAACATAAATGGAAAAATATAGCTTTACCAACACTTAAGGAATTAAAACAAGTAAGTTTATATACATGTATATATATCATAATCATATCTGTCTATCAAATTGAATTAAATATTTATTATACATTTTAATAGAAAAAGAAAACTTTACGGCAAAAAGAAGGTGAACTCAAGTTATTAAAACGCCAATTACAACAAGTGCGAAAACAAATCCGAGATATTACTAAATTGGATCCTAGTCGGGTAGAAAAATTAAAGGTATGATTATTATTTTTTATATAAAAAGGAGAGAAAGTTGCGATATCGAAGGTTAAAGATATTTATTTATAAATATATCACTGATTTTTTTTCATCTTTATAGAAAGAAGTGGCTCAGTTATCATCTCCCCTCAGTAATGAAATAATATCAGATGAAGACGAAGAAACACCTTCAAAAAGATTAAGAGTAAAATAAATTTAACCATCTCATTTATAAATAATATATAAGAGAAAAATAAAAAAAAATAAAAAAACACCAACATATATACAATATTTGCATTCATTGATTAAAAATTTAATAAATATAAACCATATACAAATTTAAAAGTAATTATATCAAAATTAAAAGAATATGTATCAGTGGATAGGATTTAGTATATAAAACAAAAAATCATGTAGTATATGTATATACATACGTACTCTAATCGTCATCTACATTCAATTCCAAAAATTGTTTCAATCAAATAATCTATTTTTATTATTATATTCGTATACCACAAAGATCAAATAAAAAAATTATGCAAGATCATTTTAAATACATTATGTATCAAAAATTTTATTATAAGATTATTAAAATTAAGCATGAAGCAAAAAAAAAAAAGAAAAGAGCAAAAATAATATAGACTTTAAATTATAAATGAAAAATCCATTAAATTTATCTAACATAATGTTGATGATGTTGATGTTGATAATGATAATGATATTATTAATGATAACAGCTTCATATTTATTCACTTGTATCCATTGGTGCTGATTTTTTATTTTTTTGTTGTGATTTCCAAGCATCTATTTTTTCTTTAAGGTCAGTTGCTAATAAAGTAAATAAATAATTAAATGTTAGTTGATTACTAAAGCACATATAAACAATCATTTAAATATAAATACCTGGTTGAACCATTTCCATAGTTAAAGGTAAACGATTGAATGGATCACGAGTATCACCTAAAAGATGTGCTCGGATAGTACTTCTATCTACAACTGTATTTGAAGTTGGGAGTAAAACAGGGTCTTCCATCAAAGAGAAGAAAATAGGATCTATTTTATATATATGTTCAATAATGATATTAAGAGGTGAGTATTTTCATTAATAGTAATTTTTTTAAAAAAAAAGAAAGACAGAAAAAGAAGTTAAGATTATGAAAAATAAAAAATAAAAAAATAGTTACCTAAAAATTCATCAGGAACTTCACCCAATTCTTCTTCTTCTTCAGCTTCATTCTTAATTGCATGTTCAACTTGCTCAACTAATTTTTTCAAAGTTGCTATATCATCTGTTGATTTAAGGTTATATTTCTGTAAAATAGATGCTGCTTTTGAAAAGTATTCCTTTCGATAAGATCTTGCATCCCTTGCAACTGCTTGTACAAATGTAGGCGTAAAAAGATTTAAATAAATACTGATCAATTCAGATAATAATTGTCTAGGTTGGAAATGATATTTTTGTGGATTTTTAACTTTAAGTTCAGTACATTTAGGACCAACAAGTTGAGCAAGATTATAATCTAACATAGCTGCTAATCGTTCTACAATTTCATCTACCATAAATGGCTGTACTACTTCTGCTGACATGTATCTAAGCATATGAATGGTTTCATTACCAAGTGCTACATAGGATTGTGCTTGACGTTCTAATGATCGCAAATTTCCTTCACGTTCTTGTCTTGTTTCCTATAATTTTTTTAAAAAGTATTACTATTATATAAATATATTCATTTATCTATATAAATATAATCGATTACCATGGGTTGAGCTTGCCATGCGGCAGCATCTTCCATATCCACTTGAATTTGGTGAATTTCTGTTAATTTGCTAAGACTTTCATCCATAAGATAAGTGATATCACTCATTAACATATTAATGAATCTAGTAAATAATTCAGAATTTCGACTATAATAAAAACAATAAAAGTTAAGTACATTGATTTTTAACTTTTTATAAATATTTTATACATACTTGCTCTCTTCACGCAATTGTTGTCTATGTGTAGGATGATTCCAAATTCGTTTCATCACATGACTAATATTGTATCGAATATTGAATTTGTCATAGAATTGAGAACTTGCTCCAGTTTGTTCCACATCTACAAATTGTTAATAAGGTAAATTTAAAATTTAAATATATTAATAAATATATGTTATAAGTTTTATTATCATCATTATTATTTCTTACCAACATAGAAAGACATTAATGAAGGCACTAGATGCTTCAAAGCTAGTGGGTTTGAATTTAATACTGCTTCTAATTCACCAGGAATACCATTACCAAGTGGATGTGTGAAATAGAAGAGAATCTATTTTTATTTTATTTTTATACAATAAAATAAAATAGATAATTCACATGTTAATAAATTATCATTAAAATATCAATTTGAATATATATTAACCTACTTCAACAAATTTAGCTTTCAAATAAGGATTCTTGACATATTTTGTATTTCTTAAAAATGTGATAAGGAAGGTGATTAGTTCTTCTTGTGGATGCTGTTTAATAACTTGACTTTCATATCCATATCTATAAATATACATATATAAAATAATTATAATAAAAATTATAAATTAGAAATTTTTATCTCTTATCTATTTAAATTAATTTTTATATCCAACTTACTTTCCAAGGAAAATAAAGTATTCTACAATATCTTCAATAATCCATTCAGGAAGCATTGAGAATTCTTCAGGAACATTAACTGGTAAAGGTAATTGAACAGTTTCCCATGGATGGCGATGTTTTGAATCTACTATACGAATTAACCAAGCCATTACTAAATTGTAGAATTGCATTAACTTACCAAGGAATTCAGGATCTAAAAGAACTGTTTCATATGCAAGTTTTTGTTGTGTCATCTTTTCAAAATTATTCTATATATATAAGAGTAAAAAAAAAAAAAATAAATACTAAAATATCTCATTTTTTTTTCTTTTTATTACCTTTAGTTGTTTAGCAACATATTCTTGAATAACACCTTGAGGAGTCTATTTTTAAATTATATTAATATGGTTGTTCATAATAGTTATTTATGTAAAAATCAACTATTATATTAATAACTTACATTTGCAGTTTGTTCAGCATCAGCTTGTGCTTTTTCAGATTGTTTTTTAAGTTCTCCATATTCACGTATAAAGTAATTAAAATTTATAAATGATCGAATAGGGCCATAATGTAAAAATGTCATCGTCATGAAAAAAGTTTCAGTGATAAAGTTGTGAGCTATATATATAATAGAATTAATAACGCTTTTAATAGACGGAAATCTAAATTATGATTTTTACTTACACTTGGTTGGTTGCACAGCATTATAATAAGCATCAGATTGGGTTTCATCTGCATTAATTTTTGTGTCCTTTTTAACATCAATTCTATTACTTGTTCTAAAATAACTTGCATCGATTTTATCAATCTTAAAATAATATACATATGTTTAATTAACCATTTTTTTAAAAAAATTAGTCTATTACTTTATTTTCGCTTTTACTATTTTTAATAGGTTACCTTGGTTGCTCTAATATCCATAAATGGTTCACTGAATAAAAGCAATATAGATGTTATATTATGCATGAAACCTTCAGTGGCTACAGTACGAGGATCAACTTGCATTTGAGCACGCTTTTCATTTAATTTGATAACATGAGCAAAATAAGATAACAATTTATCTCTTGATGCTGTTCCAGACCGTACAATACTATTACATATAGCAAAGAGTGATCGCTAAATAAAATAAAATTAAAAATATATAAATAAAAAACATTGATATATATTATTATGCGATTATCACAAATAATCATTCATTTAAATATATATATGTATATTACCTCTAAATTACGAGTACTTCCTCTTAATCCATCTTTAGCAGCATTTACAGAACCTGAGCTTCTATTATCAGAGTATTGGAAATACTTTTCAGCAACATCAGGCTATAAAGCCAATATCGAAAGTAATAATAACATTAAAAAAAATTAAAACACTTTTTTATCTATTATTTTAAATATAATTCATATATTAAACTTACAGAATTAGTAGGATAAGCTGATAATGCAAAATAAGGGCCAAGTAAAGAATTTTGTTCAATAGTAAAGGCAGATACATTTTCAGGATCAAATTCAGAAAGATTTGTAATCTAGAAAATAATAAATTAATAATTTTTGTTGAAAAATATAAAACCATGCATCTATATCACTTACAGCAGTACAAATTGATTTGTTTTCACAAAGAGATAAAAGACACTAATTAAATAAATAAAATTACATTATTAATAAATTGAATACTTATCAATCATATACATAATATTAGTAGCTATTGGAATTACCTGTATGTAAGTTTTAAAGTCACTAACAATATTTTGTTGTTTAACTTGATTGGATACAATTGTAAGAGCAGGGCCCAAAATCTACAAGTATCAAATTTTAAAAATATCATCTCAGCCATCTGTAATAATATGTATTATTTGTTATATATATTACCATCATTCTTTTATCTTTTTAAAAAAAAACTTACCATTTCAAGTCCATCATCGGCAAATCTATCAACTAATTCGCTTATATAAAGCGAAGGAGTTGATTTTGGTGTATCCGGTTCAGCCAGTAAACCAGCAGCAAGTTGTGCAGGACCAAGTTGTACTTCACTATATCATATATACATAACATAACCATTAAAAAATAAAATAGATTATTATATCTTACAGAAAATATATATATTTATATATATATTAATCTTACGTTGAAATAATTTGAGGAAACATATCAGGTATTTGAATAACAAGTCCAGAATAAGATACGAGTAAATTTTTTACAACATCAATAGCTTGAATACGTTCATCAAGAATTGATTTTTCTAAATTCTATTATATATATAAATTATAAATAGATTAATTCGTCTGATAGTAATAATGCATATCCCAGCCTTTTTATATGTATTCAAGTATATATATACCATACCTTGCTTCTAATCAAAGTATTTTTTTTAATTTCTTGAGCTTGTTTCCAACATTTTAATAAGTAATCAAAATGAAGAATATTTAATGTAGATTTTATATCATCAGGAAGTTCATCATGTGGTTCGTTAGGATCTAAAGATAAACGAGCAACTAGTACACGATCCAATAGTGCTTTTTGAATACGATATGGCTTTGGTTCTGATCATTAAAAAAAATTAAAAAAGTTGATGGATTTATTCGTTGTATACTATCATCATTTTATTATTTTATTTCCATTGCTCCATTTTTATTTATTTACCATTTTCTTCCTCCAATTCTTGTACCAATCCATGTAAATATACACAATGTCCTCTTTTATATACAGCATTAGGCTATTAATAAAATATTACTTTGATTAAAATACTCGTTTTATTATATTTTTTTAAAAAAAACAGCAGCTTACATCTAATGTTACTTGTAAAATATGGGAATAAACGTCATTTTGCCATTCATTAAAAGATTTAGCTGGTGCTTGAGGCTGAGAAGGAGAAGTTGTTGCTGGAGGTTTTGCTGGTGCTGGAGTTGAAATTGGTGCTTTTTCTTTTGGTGCACTTGTAACTGGAACGGTTGACTTTAACTTTGGTTTTACTGTGGAGGTAGACTATAAAAATAATAAATATCAGTTTATCACTTTTATTCTATCTTACTTCTCTTTTTTGTTGTTAAATATATATATATATATATGTGTATGTGTGAATAAATAGAATAAGTTAACATACCTGAAAAGTAGAATCAAGAGTACGTAATGGTTGTAATTTTTTAGGTTGATCATTAACTTGTTCTTTCTGTTCTACTTGTTGCTTTTTCTGTTCTTGAGCTTGTTGTTCAAGTTTAGCAGCGCGTTTTAAACGTATCTATGATTGAAAGTTCGTCATCAGTTAGGTCAAGTCTTTATTAAATACAAATTTTTTTTCCTATATTTTTTCTCTTATAAAATAAAAACACTAGTAATAATTGTGTAAATATATTTAATACCTTTTCTGCTTCTGATAGTTCTGACGACATTGTTAAAATATGCTATATATACAAAATTTACTGCTATATTAATAATATTTTAGGACAAAAAAAGAGAGAGAGAAAAAGAAAGATAAAAATTGGCCAGCCAGTTTTAAAAAAAATTGGTTATACTAAAAAATTAAAACTCCTATTTTTTGGCTTTAAAAATAATGTGAGTGTAAAAATTACACTTTTCCTTTCCTCTTTCCCTTTTTTTAAATACATATTTATTCTATATACTCTACTATCCTTACTGTAAATATAAATATTTACAAGAACTTTTAAACAACATGAAATTAGTCGGCTTGACTGGTGGTATTGCCTCTGGTAAATTAAGATAATATATATTTATACACATGTAAATTTAAAATAAAAGTATTTTGAGTAAGAATAATTCATTTATAAATCGTATAAAATACATAAAAGGTAAATCAACTGTATCGCGACTTTTACAAGAACAACAAATACCTATTATTGATGCTGATAAAATAGCTAGACAAGTAGTAGAACCTGGTCGTAGATCAAATAAACTTATTCGTAAATATTTTGGTGATGAAGTATTTCTTCCTGATGGCAATATAAATCGACCTAAACTTGGTGAAATAATATTTAGTGACCCAGAAAAACGAAAAATATTAAATAGTTGTACTCATCCTTACGTTAGATTGGAAATGCTTAAACAAGTATTTTATTATTGGATGATTGGCTCTAAACTAGTAGTGTTAGATGTTCCTTTATTATTTGAAAGTAAATTGGATCGATTTGTAGGAACTACTGTTGTAGTTTATTGGTAATCTTTTTATAAAATAGAATAATCTGATTTAATAACGAATATTTTTTATGCTAATATTTATACTAACTATACTATATATATATATATATATATTAATTATTTTAAAGTTCTGAAGTTCTTCAATTACAACGATTGATGAAAAGGGATGGATTGGATGAAGAAGCAGCTGCTAAAAGATTGCGTGCACAAAAACCGTTATCAGAAAAGGTAGAATTAGCTGATATTGTACTTGATAATTCTAGCGATTTATCTCAATTAAAAATTCAAGTAAAAAATCTAGTTAAAAAGGTCACACCAGGTGCATTATCATGGTTATTTGAATATATTAGTCCACCAATTATGATTGCAGGCATCATTGTAATTTTAAGACATTATGATTCAATTTTATACAACGCTGGAAAATTTTTAAAAGCATAAATTAAATATATAATTATTTTTATACAAGACATATATATGAAAGAATAGCAAAAATAAAATATAAAAATTAATTGTATAACATTTCTTTTAAAAAAACAAGTGTATTATTTTCTAATATATAATAAAAATTCAAAATTAATATCTTTATGTGACTGTAATCCTTCAGGCACAGATTGTTCAACATATGCTTCAAGTTCTTGATGAGAGGCAAGTCGAAATTCATCATCATTAATATTTGGGAAATATGTATCACATTTAATGTCAGAAGTAATTTTTGTAAGTAAAATATGTGTACAGTTGGGATTTTGCATAGCTAAACGATACATATGGGCACCTCCAATAACAAATACACGACTGTGTTGTTTAGGATTAAAACTTTCTAAAGCTTTTTCCAAAGAATCCACTACTGTTGTATTTGGTGCATTATTACTATACATACATATCAACAAAATATTGATAAAAATAAATATGTATATATGACGGTTTTAGAAAAATCATATTACTTAAATAAACAAATAATAAAAAATGTAATAGATAAATAAATATATACCGCTTACGTATCATATTCAAGATTACGAGATACAATTATATTCATTCTATCGGCAAGTGGTCTAAACTTAGTTGGAATAGATTCCCAAGTAACTCTACCCATAATAACAATGTTTTTTAAATCAGAAGAATAAGCCTTTGGAATAGTTGTCGTAACTTTTTTAAAAAAGGCCATATCTGGGGGAAGTCTCCATGGAAGGCCACCATTAATACCAATACCAAGTTCTTTAGTAGCAGCAACAATAAGTGAAAAAGCTGTCATTGTAAAAAACAGAAGCAAAAAAAAAAAAAGAAAGAAGAGAAGGGCAAAAATCTAAAGATGAAAAAAATTGGTTTTTTTAACAACTAGTTTTATGTACTCCGAATTTACTACAATGGTCACACAAATTGTTGAAGCTAATTCCATTGTTAAATATACATTTATCTTTACACATAAAAAACAAAGCTTTTATATATATAAATATAATTATTCCTTTTATTTTTAATACAATTTTTTAATATCAAACAAACGCGTTTACGCGAATTATATAAATCAAAAAGATAACAAAAACTCATTTCATCATTATATATTTATAAGCTATTAATAATAAAGGTTTTTATTTTCTACAATTTTATTTATTTTTTCATTCATCTACCTTTTTATCAGTATAAGGATTGTATTGACACAAATGTTTCATAAAAATATAAAAGTTACATTCCACCTTCATCACAAATACAGTGGATAATCAGATTAATGATTATTACTGGATTAATGCTATTTACTTCAAAATAAAAATAAAAAATAAGAATTTTTTGCAATCAAATATCATTATCTTATAGTTGCTTTAATAATTTTTACCTAGGTGATTGGATTAAAGATTGATAAAAAAAAAAAAAAAGCTGTTGTAAATACTGTTACTGCGGTCGATTTTTTTATTCATCCTTATAAAACGGAAATGTTTTGATGAAAAATTTGCTAGTCTATGAATATTTAAAAAGATTAATTAAGATATTTTATTGCATATTGGTTATAATAAAAAACTAATGAAAATAAAAATCTATATGTATATATTTAAATCAGATTTTGTACTGAATTCTCTTTGTTTGATCACAAAAATACTCGATTTAGTAAGTGCTTATATGGAGCGGTTTTTAAAGATTTTTACAAGCTAAAAAGAGATTCTTTTTTAAACTCATCATTTTATACTTTTTTCTTTTTCTTTATATTTATAAATACCTCTAAAATTTTAAACTATGCCAATAATAAATCACAGTATTGAAGAAGTAATATATTAATACTATTATATATATATAATGATAATAGAATGATTTAATCGACCTATTTTTTTCCCTTTCTTTTTTTCTTTCACTTTTTTAACTAGGACGGAAAGATCAAGTTTACAATTAGAACACCCGAATACAATCTTACAGAAACCTTAACCCTTCAACAAGTTTTAGCTCTAGATC
The DNA here is from genome assembly GCA_037043795.1 of Cunninghamella bertholletiae. Lineage (NCBI taxonomy): Eukaryota > Fungi > Mucoromycota > Mucoromycetes > Mucorales > Cunninghamellaceae > Cunninghamella > Cunninghamella bertholletiae. Next base: position 429,086 of record JAZGVP010000001.1, read on the forward strand.
CTAATCAAATATATCTTTACCAGTATTCTCATAATGAATTGAATAAAAATAAAGTCAGTCGTATAAAAATGTTACAGCCAAAACTTCACAGTATGCTAATGGATTATATTGAAGTTGGTCATGGTAAAGTGATATCATTACCTTTCTGTTGCATAATATAAAATCATATATTGCTATATAGCTAAATATATAAAGCATTTTTTTTTCTTATTAAAAACTAGTCCCTGCGGTTTTAGAAATAATTGAAACAGCCTTATCGTCAGATAGACTTCCTTCATCGTAAGTAAACAATTATTGATATGAATATAATTATTAATTATATTTTTCATCTTCCTTTTTATTTATTTATTAGAAATGTAATATTAATTTTATCTGATATTTTACTTAAACCGATCAAAATCAAAGACAAGCATGAAAGAAAAGCTATCATGGAAAGATTATATAAAGTACACTCGATATTTTTACGGATATTAGAAAGATTTGGACCTGAACCTTTGGCAATGATGATTCCTATATTTGGAACACAACAAACTGGAAGACATAGACGACGGGGAGCAAGTTATTCTTTTGATGATGTATTAGATTCTCAAGAACAAAAAGAAAACATAAATGAAGATCAAATTGATAAAGATGAAAATTATGATACGGACGATGATAATGTTCAGCATGGTAGTGGATTATCTGTATATGATTCCTTTTGGGATTTAACTTCTAACTGTTTTTCTATGACCTGCCATAAAATAACTCTAGAAGAAATGGTAAATAAAATAAAAATAGTATATATATGTATATGGTCGCTGTTTTTTTTAGTAATTAAATCATAATTTTATTAAATCACAGGGCACCCGTTTAATGCTTGATATATTTATAAAAGCCTTTACTGATGATATAAAATTAAAGTGTAAGTAATATGTATATCACATGGAACATAGAAAAGAAACTTTTTATTAATACAATAATATGTATATTTAATGGTTATTAGTTAAATCAAACTTATTATCAAAATGTTTATTATTATCAACTATACCACTTAATTCATATGGTGAAAGAACTAAACTAGATACTTATATAGATACTATTTTTGAGGGATTTAAAAAACCAACCTTGTCACAAGAAACAACAAACCATATATATTCAGAAAATGCTCATTATGCTTCTGAGCTACTTAATATGGTAATCATCTCACTCAGAGATTTACAAAAAAGAAAAAAATGCAAGATAATAAAAAGGAAGAAAATGTAAAAGTGAAATTAATATATATTAATTTTTTTATTTATTTGTTTTTTTTTAAAGTTTATATTACTATCATATTGTGATCAACTGGCACAACCTAATTTAATTGAACGAACTTATCGTCAAATGATTAGTTTAAATCATGATGTTTTATTATATGTACTACAAGTAAGTTAATACATATTAATAATCGCATCATTTTTTTTTTACTTGGGTTTATGTATTCAAATATTTACGTATTATTATTTTATGTTTAATAGGTAGTCCAATACCCAGGATTTATATCTGCTATATGTGAATTATATTTTCAGGACTCAGATTACCATTGTGTCACAAAAGAATATCAGAGTTATCGTAAATTAAGATATAAACCAACGGTAAAAAAAATGATACACTATATTATGAAAACACAGCCAAAAGGAGTTTTAAGCAGGAAAAACATTTATTTACATTGCATTATGGTATTATGGTATTGGAATTCTTATATAAAAGAAACACATTATCGATCAGAAAATTCAACTACTTTGCCATCAACATCATCATCATCATCATCATCATCATTATCATCAACTTTAGTTACTGTTAAACAACATATCGATACGGAGGCTATTACTATCAAAGACATTCTTCAATGGAGATCACATATTAAGCATTTATTAAAACAATGCAATAATGAAGATAAAGATTTGTATTCATTAGAAATTAATTGTATATTTGATACTTTTAAAGCTAGCGTTTAAATATGCATAGTATAAATATATGGTCATAGTTTATATATCATTGTTATTATTGCTATTATCAATATTTTAAATGATAAAAAAAAGTGTAATATAGTCAATAATCATTAGTAATATTTAAGGTATAGTACTTGTTATTACCCCTTATAATTTATTATATGTAATTTATTCAATAAGATATCAAAAGAGATAACAACATGTATTTATATATCTTGATGAAAAGTAGTTAAATAATTGGCTATTTTTATATATAAAAATATAGACTATGGGTTGTTTTTTTTTACTTGGTGGGAGGGCAATCCGAGAATAAAAATGATATCAAAGTTAATATTAAAAATATTATAAATATATTGGTAATAATATAAAGACATAAAATATGATCTTTTTTTATAAAATATAGTGAAAAATGGTTATAATGAAAAAGATAATGATATATATCTTTATTTTTTTACAGTAGTATCACACTGTGGACACCAGGAAGTAGTAAAGTATACTTTATGCAGTAGACAATAATTATAATTTGCCGGTTTTGGAGCAGTGCTTGATAATGATTCACCACCATATGATAATATATGAGTAGAATTTGTACTCATATTTATGGTATAATTACAGAAGTAATAATGATTATTAACTTTTTTTTAGAGAAAAAAAATTAGAAAAAGAAAGAAAGAAAGAAAGAAAGAAAAGAATAAGGTGATCTCTTTTTTCTCATCCTTCCAAGTGTCACGGGGAATAATACAAAGTTAAAAAAAAGTTAAAAATAAAAAAACTAACTTTATTATAATAAACTTATTATTTAATAGTTTTATACTATTCCAAGTACCATAACCAAATAAAGTAGTTTAGTATTAAACAAACAAAAAAAAATGATAATAAAAAAACCTGTGTCTTGCATTAAAAATAAAAAAACCATTTATAAAAAAAAGCAAACAAACTAATTTTTGTTGGGGACTATGAAAGGAAAGGGCCGTTTTGTTGTGTTAAAAGTAATCATCCAATTAAAATCATTTATTTTTTAAATTTTTATACGCGCCATATTTTATATTTTAAAACTAAGCTATTAGTTGATTTTTTATTTTCTCTTTAATATAAAAACGGTTCCATTTTTTTTTTCCTTCGTTTTCTTTTCTTTTCTCTTCTTTTTTTTTTCTTTTCTTATTATTATAAATTCATTTATAAATTAATATAATACAAAATGGTTCAAGTTGGTATTAACGGGTAAGACTTATTCATTTTACTTTTGTTTTTTAAATACGTGTCAATTCTAATTAGCTAATTGTTGGGGACCTTACTGTTAATTGATTGATACTTATTTTTCTTTATTAATAATACTATGTTAATAACTAAATAGTTTTGGTCGTATCGGTCGTATTGTTCTCCGTGCTTCTCTTGATAACCCTGAAGTTAAGGTTGTTGCCATCAACGATCCTTTCATTGATTTAGATTATATGGTCTATATGTTCAAGTTCGACTCTACTCACGGTCGTTTCAAGGGTACTGTTGAAGCTAAGGATGGTAAGCTCGTTGTTAACGGTAACCCAATTTCTGTCCATACTGAACGTGACCCTGCTCAAATTCCTTGGGCTAAAGATGGTGCCACTCACGTTGTTGAATCCACTGGTGTTTTCACTACCACTGAAAAGGCTAAGGCTCATTTAGTTGGTGGTGCTAAGAAGGTTATTATCTCTGCTCCATCTGCTGATGCTCCTATGTTCGTTGTTGGTGTTAACCACGAATCTTACAAACCTGAATATGATATCATCTCCAACGCCTCTTGTACTACTAACTGTTTAGCTCCTCTCGCTAAGGTCATCGATGATAACTTTGGTATTGTTGAAGGTTTAATGACCACTGTCCATGCTACTACTGCTACTCAAAAGACCGTTGATGGTCCTTCTAGCAAAGACTGGCGTGGTGGTCGTGGTGCTGGTAGCAACATTATCCCCTCTTCTACTGGTGCTGCTAAGGCTGTTGGTAAGGTTATCCCTCACTTAAACGGTAAATTAACTGGTATGGCTTTCCGTGTTCCTAACCCTGATGTTTCCGTTGTTGATTTAACTGTTCGTCTTGAAAAGGGTGCTTCTTATGATGATATCAAGGCCGCTATTAAAAAGGCTTCTGAAAATGAACTCAAGGGTATTTTAGGTTATACTGAAGATGAAGTTGTCTCTACTGATTTCATTGGTGATACCCACTCTTCCATCTTCGATGCTAAGGCTGGTATTTCTCTTAGCCCTAACTTTGTTAAGGTAAAAAAAAAATTCATATATACTTATTTAAAAAAAAGACTGGGGGTTGTATGACAAGGGGGTAGTAAAAACTAAAAAAAGGTGATTATAAAGTAATACTTTTGATCATTTAATTTTATTAACATTTGCTTTTATTTTTATTTAATAATATAGTTGGTCTCCTGGTACGATAACGAATACGGTTACTCCACCCGTGTCGTTGATCTTCTTGTCTACGTCTCCAAGAGAGGTTAAATTATTTAACTGCTAAACTTCCTGTATATGCAAAATCTACCTTTTTATATTTTTTTTTTCTATTGTACATGAATCTTCCTTTATTATTTTTAATTCATAAAAACAAAAAAAAAAAGAGATATTAGATAATTATCCCTCTTCATTATTACCAATGTTTTCTTTTTTAAAAAATTGAATAAATATTCTTTTTTGTCTAATAATAATCATTATACTTACTATTAATGACGATGATGATGAAAAAAAAAGAAAACAATACTGCTGTCGGAAGCAAGCGGAAATCAAATCATATTTATGTTTAATGGCGCGTATACCTTCCGCTTCGGAATTCATAAGAATACTCACATGTGTAACGGAAGGCGTAAACCATAAAAAAATAAGTAGTCTTATTTTTTTTATGATTTTAATAAACATTATCAAAAAAGATTCTGATTCATTTTTTTTAAAAAAATAAAATATAAACACAAATATAAATGAGGGTTCTTATTATTATTTATATTTTATTATTTTTGCTGCTTTTAATGGTATATTAACAAAATCATCGTATGAAAAAGTGTATACTTCTATGATGATTATAGATCAAAGATATATAGTTCACGATACCTTTTTTTTCTAATATATCTGTCATAAATTGTCGCTTTTTAAATTTTTGCATTAATGATTTTTCTTTTCCTTTATAGGTGTACTTTTTTTTTGTAAAAAAATACATCATTTCGTAATTTTTTTTTAAACTATTACTAATAATCTTTTTATTCAGTAAAGGTGCTACTTTATGCTATTTTTTTTCCTTAATAAAAGAAAACGCTTCTCCGATATATATAAAATGATTTCTAATTGTCAATACTATATTGATTTTCAATGAATAGCATAAAAGAGCTTTTCACGTGTATTTTTTTACTTCCGAAACATTCCTTTAGTCACCGTTTTGCTCCGTTCATAGACTAAAAAACATTTATTTTCTCCACTTTTCCCCAGGTTTTTACTTTTTATTTCATAATAAAAAAAATCATTACCATTTAATTGTAATACTATATATAAATAGAATTCTTTTTCATTACCTTTTTCATTTTTTTTCTTTTTCATCGGATGACAATTCAAACTGAGAAAAAGCTAAACAAACTTTCTTTTTTTTCCTTTTTTCTAAAAAAAATTGTATAAATACAAATATACAGTTATGAAATATAATCTTAAGTTGCATATTAAAAATAATTATCATATACTTAAAACATACTTATACCATTATTTTGAACTTTGAAGCTCTGATCAGCTAAATTTTTAATCTTGATTTTTGCTTTCAATTAAAATTAACTACAGCGTAGCACATATATTTTAGTTTTCATATAAATAATTTTATTTGATAATTACAAGTACATGAAAATTTAGGAATACAGCATATGATTAGTTTATCACCTTTTTTAATTCATGTATAAAAAACTAATCATATTATTAATTATAAATTAGAATCAAAAAAAAAAAAAATAGTACATGTTTAAAGTTATTTCTATTAAGTAAACTCATAAGTTGACATTATTTTACCCATTTTAAAACATATTTAAAACTCGGTAGATTTGAGTTTTTTTCAATCTCAGAAAGAAAAATACATTTTTGATAAAAGAAAAGTTGAACAACTAAGGGTGAAATTTGAAGCAATTTTTAAATATAATTTTATTATATTAATAATCTGAAACACTAATTTATATATTTTTAATAGTAAAAAATACTCCAAGTACTCTTATAATAATGTTTATAATATAGTAATAATAAAATAATATATAGGCTGGATAACATTTTTATTATCATTAAAAATATAGTATCTACATTAAAGATAATTATTAAAGTTTTTTGTTTATATAATAGGATCATCAGAAAGAAATTATGTTTGTTGCATTTGTCTAATAATATATCTTTCTTTACATAATGAAATTAAATTATATTCTTATATATAAAAAAAACGTATATTTTTTTAATGATCTGGTTTTATATTTACAAGAACATCATTAATTTTACAAAAAAAAAATGCATGAATCTGTCTTTCTAAAAATCAAATTTAAACGCAGCCAATTGTGGGCTACATATTAATTTTTCACTCAAAAAGAAAGGTATTGCTTCACTTTTTTGTTTATTTTACTTTTTTTTAAAATACTTATTAAATATTTATAAAAACGTTCTAAACAGCTAGTATTAAAATAAATTAAAGTAAATTAATATAAATATTATTCCCTTTGTGCCCTTTATATGTATATATATATATATATATATAAACTAATTCTTTGTAGTTTAATAGTAATAAAAATAACTATGCACAAAAAATACGAGCAAAATAAAAAAAAGAATACAATTAATATCTTCGTTTAAAATTAATCTTTAGATTTTTAGGGGAAATAATAAATAAGCTATTGGTGATCAAATTATCTTTATGGATAGAATCTTCAGGTAATTCCCATTCATATTTACGTACTACATATATGTAATATAAACAAAAAAAGAGTGAGTATAAATAAGTCAAAAATAATATTTTCCACGCTCCTATACAACGGTTCAACTTACAAAAGGCTGATAATATAACTCGTTGTTCAGCTAAACTAAAGTTCATACCAATACACATTCTTGGACCACTATCATCGTTTTTAAATAATAATAATAATAATAATAATTAGTAAACCAATACTAAAATTATCTTTTTCTTTCTTTTGCTTTTTTTTTTTTTACTTTGCAAATGGCACCCAGCTTAAACCACCACGTTCTTTTTTTTCAGCTTCACCACCTTCGGCAAAACGATCAGGATCAAATTGTTCTGGATTCTTCCAAACATTCGGATTATGATGAAGATCATAAATAGATACGGTTATTTTTGTATCTTTAGGGATGATAACGCCATTTACTTCAATATCCTTTTTAACATATCTAGGTGTAATTTGTGATGCAGGACCATTCATACGAAGTGTTTCTTTCATGATTTGGTTAATATAAACTAACTCTTTTAATTGATCAGCGTTGGGTTTAATATCTGTTGGTTCATCACCAAGTACTCGAATGGCTTCTTCTCTGGCACGTTGTTGAATATCTTTATTTTTAGCAAGATAATAAAGACAAGAAGCAAGTGCATTTGAAGTTGTATCATGACTATTATTTAAAAAAAGTATATATTAAATACATATATGAAAAAATTAACTAATGATATATATATATATTATATATATATATATATATAAACATATTCATCTTACCCAGCTAAATTATTATAATAATAATAGAAAAATAATGATAATTAATAACTATAAAAATTAATTGATCCTTCCCATTTTTTTTTTATTATTATTAGATATATGATTTTTATTATTCTTACCAGCAAAGAATATATTAAGATCGCTATTTAATTCTTCAGTAGTAAGAGTGCCTTCACCATTTTGCTCGCCTTCCAACATAAGCGTTAGTAAATCTTTATCGGCATCATCAATATCAGCATGCTCTTTTAACGTTTTTCTTTTATTTTCAATAATATCGTCTAACATCTTGTGAAATTTAACAGATAATTGATGTTCACGTCTTCTTTTAGGAAACATCCATAAAAACTTAGTTTCAAGGAATGGGAAAAAGAAGAATATAGGATTTTGTTGGGCATCTTTAATAGTATGATAAGTCTCAACCCATTCACTATGTGGATTTAATGTAGCATTAAAATCAAATCCAAAACCAGCTCTTCCAATCACTAATATTAATAGTTATTTTATAAATAAAATCAATCAATCAAATGGTCTATCGTTATTCAATATATATATTAATAAATAAATAAAATTACCATCCAATGTTAATCGATCCATTAAATTTGTAACATCCAAAAGCTTATCATCAGATTTATCCATCACTTTAAATAATCTATGAGTTAATTCAGAGAAAAGGGCGATAGGCATTGATTTATGGAAACTTGGGTTTACCAACTAAAAGGGAACAATCAATAAAATCAAAATTTTAGTATAAATTTAATGATCATCAAAAAAATCAGCTTATATATATTGATCAAAATCAGCATACCATACGATGTCTCTTCCAAACTTGTTGCTCATGGGTCATAACAATATTATTTGAACCAACATGCTTTTGTCTAAGGGTACCTTCTTGATCGCTTAAATCAGCTTTTGAATAAATATCTATATAATAATAATAAACAAATATATAAATAAATATTCTGTTCATTATCACATATTAATGACTATCATTTTTTTTTGTTTTTAAATAGTTATGTACCAGTCTTTAAGAAAACTTGTTTTGCAATTAATGGGTCGCAAATTTTTACAGTCCAACCTAGAAGATCTTTTTGAACATACATTTCAGGTTTATTTGGTTTTAAAAGAGGTATTGTTAATTTTCTTGATATGACACCAAAAGGTTCACCTTTTAACATCATTTTAAAATAAGAAAAGAAATTGACATAAGGAATATGTCTTAACTTTCGTGGTGGTTTAGCTACTTTATCATATACTGAATAAAACAATACTAATGCAACTGCTGCACCAATAGTGATTTTAGTACTTTTATCTGACTTTCGTTTTAACCACTCTTCTTGAACTTTGATTAAAATATCATTGACAGGTTCCATTTTTTTTATATATACTTTTTTTTTTTGAATGAATAAATAGATAAATAAAATTAAAAATTATTTAAATAAAAATATAAAATAGAATAAAAAAATAAATGTAAAGAAAAAGAAAAAGAAAAAAGATTTTTAGTTTTGATTTATATTAAAAAATTTGGATCAGTTTATTTTACCCTTGGAAAATCATATTTTCCAAAAGAAATTCATATTCAGCGGATAATTTAGATTAACCGATAACTATATAAAAAATTTACCCTTTTTTGGATCTTTTATTAATTTTATGTTTTATTTGGTGGTAAATGATTCTCCTATATGTAAAGTCATTTGAAAGGATTTTTAAGTATACTTAAAACATTCGTTTCATAATAATAAAAACCGGTAAGCCTAATCATCTTACTCATATGGTATTAAAATTTCAAATGATATAAAGGCTATTCTATTCTGCCATGATTATCTTTTCCTTTTATGCAGGTGAAATATAATACATATTCATTTATTTAGGAGTATATTGATGCTAGTAACATGAGGCGGAAATAAAATAAAAATATAACACAGATATAATTTGAATCTTTGTATTTTTTTTAGATCAAATTATGTAATAAATAAATAACTATAAACAACAATAAATAATGATTATATGTAATAACAAACTATGATTATATTTTATTTTTTTATACTCAATTTTAATTTCATAAAGATGATGATTTTACAGTATAAACACGTTCAGAAGGGGACCAAATATCTTTTAATATTTGATTTAATTGTAAAGAATTAATATTTCTCTTATCCGAATCAACTAAACGGTCACGCATTTCGTGAACAAAAGGGGTGATATCTTCGATTGAAAGAATCGATTCAGAAGAAGCAAACCAAGATAATACAGGGCCTCTTAATAAAAATTGAATTACATTTCTTGATAATTTTTGATGTCTTTTTGTACCATTTAAAGGTAAACTAGGAAGTCGATCAGGAACCCATTTATAGGTCACATTTGCTTTAAATTTAGCTTCTTTCCATTTTTCAACATCATTCATACATTCTTGATCATCATCTTCATTACTTTCTAATTGATCATTATCATCATCATCATGATGATGATGTTGTGGTAATTCATTAATAATAGCATTTTCAATCCAATGATCAAAAGTAGCACGACGAATTCGAATAGCTAAAGTTCTTGCTTGTTTTGCATAATCTTCCCCAATGTTTCTAGAATCCTTTGAATTCCACCAACTTCTTTGATTCATATACAAAAATGAAGATCGAACCCATGTTGATCTCTTTTTTAATTTAAATTCACAATCTACACCACTTAATGATTGATGTTCAACTGCATAAGTTGCTACTGATTTACTAGTTGCTAAATATACCACTACAGATTCATCATCAAATTGTGCCAATAATGCATTCCCGGAAGTTGGCCAATATTTTTGTTGTTGATCTAAATATTTTTCTACTTTAATGGTGGTAGGTAAATGATTGATTGGTAAAGTAGCTTCAACCATCTTTATTATTATTATTATTATTATTTAATTGAATTAAAATGAAATAATTTTTTGCTTTTTTTTTAAAAAAGAAAAGGTGCGTAACCGATTGATAAATTTATAAGTCTTTAAAAAAAGACTGCGGTATGATTTTTTTAAATAAATATGTGGCTGTAAACTTATTGGCTGTCGCAGTAGGATTACATGTAAGTAGTAGGTGAAGCTTGGAAAAAAAACCAAAATATAATCAAAAATTTAAAATATGAGAAAAAAAAACGAGTAAGAATGATGGATACTTAGTTTCAAATATATATACCATTGTAAATTTTATTCGCAGATATTTAACATTATAATCTTATCCAATTTGGTATTAATAATAGATCAAATTATGTCACTAAACCATAGTTTATCATGATTTAAGTTTTTTTTATTTACTATTGACTGTGTTGTTTATTATCCAATCTAATTTCTTTATAATAAGACGTGTTTGAGATTAAACTATTTGAAATAACGGTAATAATAAAATTATATTTTTATTTTTTCTTTCTTTATTAATCCACTTTCAAACTTTTTTTACATATAATACTTTTTTTCTTAATATCCAACATTGTATTTTTAAATTTTGAACAAGTAGAATATTATATATATAAGTCAAGCAGTTGAATCGTTAAATGAAGCTACTGTCATAAAAATATGCAACTAGTAGTAGATTTATTAATATCATTATATAATCTAGACTTATTTTTACAAGTTAGATAAATATTAAGAGTTATATATGATAAACTATTTTTCCAGTGTTGTTGTTATTTTTACAGTTAACAATATCTTCTGACTATCTAAGTTAAATCTTTGTTAAATGAAAAAGTTGGGTTCATTAATAATATAACCTAAAAAAAGAATATAAATTGATTTAAATCATATTTATTTATATTTTTAACTACATTTTAAATATATGAATTATAACAATAATAATAAAGGTTTATATTTAATAAATATAAAAAAAAATAGAAAAGAAAATTTATTCCCATCCAATTTAAAGTTTTCCCCAGAAAATAAAAAACCAAAATTAAAATAAATCACACACATCTTTCCGCGCTTTTTCTTTTACATTTTTAAATTACAATAAATAATAATGAATTAGATTTTTATTACTGATATATATATATGTTATTAAATAACAATAAATATGTGTAAAAAAATACAGTTGGTAAATATAGTATGAATGTAAGAAAGAGATAAATAAAAAAAATAGTGCTAATTATATACAACCGTGGTATCATATATATATATATATATTTAAAAAAATAAACATATTTAATCTTTTTTAAGAGTTTCATCAAATGGTTTAACTCTCCTTGATCTTCTTTGACGAATTCGCTCATATCTGTATAATAAAGTAATCATATCCTATAACAAAAAAAAGAGTTATTTTATCTAATCTTGTCTTAACATTCTCGACGAGATTATTATTTATCTTACCTTTATAACCACAAATAAACATCCACCTAAAACATTTCTATGAAAAGCTTCAGGAAAATAATTTCTTATCCATTTAATTTGTTTCAAACAACTAAAAATAAAAATAAAAATAAAAAATAGAATGATCAATATAAACATAATATATATATATATAGCGATAAATTAATAAAAAAAATCATCTGTTTTTTTTTTTATTCAATTACTTTCCAACAAAACTACTAATAGTTGGCCATAATAAAGCACCCATAATAGTTACATTTAAATCACGATCCGTTCGACCATATAAAACATCAGCGTCTTGAGTATCAAAAGTTGAAGCAGATCGACCATGTGATGCTTCCTGTGAATTGTTATTAAGTGTAGCATTATTATTTTCTACCAATGGGTTTTGTTCCAATTGATTTATAATATGTTGTTCTTGCTGCTGTTGCTGTTGTTGTTGTTGTGATCGCTGTCGATATAAAGTGATTTGAATATAACGTGTACGACGTCGACTAGAAGGTACTTGAATGCCTAGTTTATGAGCTAAATGACGTCTGATTAGTGAATATATGCTAAAGTAGATTAATCTAAAAATGAAAAAATGAAAAATAAATAAATAGAAATGCATTATGTATATAATTACTATTTTTTTAGAATATTATTAATAATCAACTACCTAATCCAAGGTAAAGAACCAACTACTAAAGCAGGAGAAGGAGGCCAAGTAATCATGACGGGGGAACTAGCACGTAAAAGAGCAATGGCAGCAATTGGTAAAATACCATCAGCTAAACGAGATCTTGAAGCAATTAAAACAAAAGGAATGGAAGGTAAACCAAAAAAGGTACGCCAAGTCCAAGATTTTGTATTACCTAATAATCTTTCGCCTTCTTTAGTACCAAATAATGTTAATACAGTATAAGCACCATAAGTACTAGCAGCAATAAGTATTGAACAACCTAATCCAAGTACAGTTAAATAAGGAGCAGTAGACCGGATAATGGATTGTAAAAATTCTAAACATAATAAAGAAAGTGATTGGTGTTCTAATAAATAATAAGGCATTCCACATTGTGGACAAGTCACCTTTTTCATAGCTGATCTTCCTTTTTGATTTTCCGATATCCAATCTAATAAACATTGTTCATGAGCTTCTAATGAACATGGACAAGGTTTGACCCAACGTCCTTCTGAATCTTTATCTTCACCAAAACATATCCAACATCTACGATCGGTATTATTGTTATTATCATTATTATCTGAATAAGAATGAATACTAGTATGAGTGTTACTGTTGCTGCTGCTGTTGCTATTATTACTAATACTACTACTTGTACTATTTCTACGAGTGTCAGTTTCAAAGCTACTTAACGTTCTTGATAATAAATTAATATGCTGTGAATTAGGTAAGTCGTTTTGAAATAAACTTGACATATTATTATTTAAGTACTTATATATATATATATATATATATGAAAGATAAATAAAGAACTTTTTAAAAGAGAAAAAAAAACAATGGGGTTAAAAAAACAAACAATAAGGTAATAAAGTAATAAAAGAAAGGAAGAAAAGAAAAGAAAAGAAACGTAAAAAGAAAGAAGGGGAAATAAAAAAAGGGTGGGGTTTATTATGGCGCTCTTTTAAAAGTTTACTTTAGTGTTCCAAAATTGGTAATATATGCTTTTTAACCATTTAGTATCAAAAAAAAGAAAAAAATAGAAAGAAAGATATTAAAAGAAAGTAAATAAGAATAAATGTATGGTTTTATATAAATGTATTTAACACATATAAAAATATTCATTCTTTACCTTTTTTATATAGCACATTTTTATACATTTTTCAAACCTAAGTTTAAAAACATTTTTTTGCTAAATATTTTAGCCATTCACATAAATATTGTTGCATAATAAAAAAAACAAATACATATTTGGTTATCGAAAACATAATTTTATTCTTACTTTTTAAAATATTCACATTAGTTTATGCAGTATATGCTCAGATGAATGACCATTTCATACAGGATTTACAAAGTTTTTTTTTTAAAAAATTAAACATAAAACTCGTTAACAACCAAACATTATTTTCTTATAGTTACATTAACGATAGGCTTAGCTAGATGATCAGATTAACGATTGAGAAAAAAAAATATCTTTTTGAACATTACTTGACTAATCATTAACTGTATAAATTGTAAAAAAAAAAGAACAAAGAAATATATATTTTTTTATCATATGAAAAATACACTAAATATATAAATAAAAACAATCAATTCATTTAAAATAATATTCTATTAGAGATACTTTATTGTTAAGAGTATTTTTTAACAAAATATTCAATCAAAAATAAATATATAAAATTAGGTAAATATATATATATATTAAAGAAACAAATGGAATGCTTTATCTATTTTTTTTTATATATGATTGTCAATGCTAATTTCTTTCCAATGAAAGTTAAAGATTTCATATTTTAAACTCCGAAATTAAAAAAATGAAGTCACTTATTTGAAAAAAAAAATTCCAACCCCCCTCGTATTTGGATTGACCTTTTTTTTTTCTTTCTTCCTCCACTTTCATTCTATATAAAAAAATGGTTAGCAAAGCTTTTGTTAATGTAAGTCAGTAAATTTATGTTGGTCGTATTTTTATTACTTGTTTTAGATTTATAAAAAATAGTAAATATACATAGAAATACTTTTTTGTTATGATATATATACATACATAAATATAACCAACAAACAAAAAAAAATCTCTATTATGTTGTCCCTTATTTTTTTCTTTTTTGCTCTGTGACCATTTTTTTTTATTAACGTAAAATATATTAATCGTACGCTTTTTTATATATTATTATTGTTATTATATAATAGGTTGGACGTTGGTCAGCTCTTGCTTTCGGTCTCGTATACGGTTATACACACAATGTTAGCTTAAACAAGCAAGCTGAAGAAAAACAAAAGGAAGCTGCTTACCATCATAAAGAAAAACTTATTGAACAAGCTAAACTTGCTTATGCTAAACAACAATTAGAAAAATCTAATGTTAAGGCTTCTGAAGTTGAATTAGGTAAAATGCTTATATATATGCACTTGAATACTTTTTTTAATGATCTTTAATATACCCATTTATTAAAAAAAGAAAATAAGTGGTGGTTGTTTTTTTTATCGTTATTTCTAAAAAAGAAATAATGCTGATTTTTAAGAAGGAAAAAAGATAAAAAAAAAAAAGGGATTGATATTGAATGATGTTTTATTAAAAAAGAAAAAGCATTGATTTTGTAGCTTATATTTTTAATCAAAATTGTGAACTAATGTATTTTTTTTTAATACTTTTAATACAACTATTAGATTTCGAAAGTCCTGATTTCGATTTTGAAAAATATATTTCTCAATTGGATAAACAATAAACAAAAAAAATATAAGCTCGATTATTATATATTTTAGATAATTCAACTATTAGCATTTGTAGTTTACTTTTCCTTTTTTTTTTTATCATGTCCATAATTGTTATCCATTTTTTTTTCCTACTTTTATTTCTCTATTTATTTATTTAACATATTAAATAAAATACGATCAAGTTGTATCTGATATATCAACCACCTTAGGGAAGGCAAAAAAAAATTGAAGCGGATTTAAATTCCGATGGATTTTTTGGCATATAAGCTGAATTTTTTTTCTGTTATTTTTTTTTCACTTTCTCTTTCCTTTATTTTTATTTTTCCTTCGAGAGCATTAGTATACCATGAGTAGCAGTCACCATTCAATGGATGAAGACGATGTTGATGACTTTTTATACGGTTCAGATGCACCTGAAGATAGTTATGGAACAACTACAAAATTAAACAATAAGAAGAGTAATAATAATAATAACAATTAATTGATTTATAATTTAAAAAAAGATTGATTTGAGTCTTATATACTTGTGTATTTTTAAAATAACATAATAGTTACTGAAGACGATGATGAAATATATGAACAATATAATGAAACAATTAATAAAAGGTAAAAAAATAATAATCAATAAATAAGAATATATAACACAAATATGCTTTTTTAATACAAAACAAAAAGGAAACCAAATACAAAAAAAACAAATATTGACACGAAATTCCCCTACTTTTTCCATTTATTTATTAGTGCACCAAATAATCCAAGTTCAACTAATAACGAAGATCAGGATAATAATGTAAACGAAGATGAGGATGAGGATGAAGATAACGCAAATGATAATGAAGATGAAGATGAAGTTATGGAAGAGGATCTTGATGATGAGGACGAAGATAGTGATGATGTAATATATATTTATACATTTATAATACATGAATATGTTATATATTGCAATATACTAACGTTGATTATATAAATACATTGCAAATTGAAATAGGATATAGATATTATATTGGAGCCAACAGAAACTGATCAAGATGCAGATTCAAAACAGGCATCAAGGTAAGATATATAAAAAAATAGACGATGAAGATGATGGTGATTAGTAAAAAAAACCAGATGATGATGATGGTGATGATTATAAAAAAAAGTGATGATCAAGTAATATATATTCATTCATTCATTTTCTTTTTTAAAAAAATTAATGTATATAGTCAAACATCAACAGGAACAGTAGCAAATGGAACAAAACAAACCAATAATGCATTAGTAAACCTTAAACCAGGACAATCATCTAAAGAAGCAACCAATAAAAATGCCACCGCCACCACAACTACTACTTCAGGATCTAAAACAACTGGGGGTATTGATTTAGAAGGTGTTGGTGAATATGAAGGACAACCTATTACAGATGTTGATTTAGATTCATTTGAAGATAAACCATGGAGAAAACCAGGTGCAGATATTACAGATTATTTTAATTATGGATTTAATGAAGTTACTTGGAGAACTTATTGTGCAAAACAAAAAATGATGCGTGAAAAGAAAAATAATCCAAATAATAATAATGAAGGAGTGAATGGTAGTGGTGGAAATACAAATGTTAATGGTCCTAATGCAGCTGGTGTACCGGATTTTATGAATATGGAAGTGCCGGATTTTATGAAAATGGGAATGATGATGCCAATGTTAGATGGTGGTATACCTATGGGAATGATGAGTCAAATGATGAATCCAATGATGGGAATGGGTGGAAATCCTGCTATGAATATGGTAAATCGTGGTATGCCTGGTGGTAATCCTGGTGGTGGTCGTAATATAAGCAATTTTAACAACACTAATAATAACAGTAATAATAATAACAGCAACAATAATAATAGTAGTAACAATAATAACAATAATAATAGCAGCAGTCATAATAATAATAGTAGTAGTGGAAGTAGTAGTAATAATAATGGAAGTAGTAATTCAAGGGGATCACGTCGATAAACTATATTTAATTTTTTATCATTATCATTACTCTTATTTTTTTTTCTTTCTTTCTTCCTATTGTAGATATTTATTAACTTATTATTTTTTCATCCATTATCCAATAAATAAATAAATGAATAAATCATATTAACATTTTATTATATATACATATATATATATATAATGAAATAAAAGAAGTAGTTTTCTGCATATTTATAATAAAGTAGTATATAAAATAAGGTTAACAACTTATATATAAATGTCGGAGTTTAAATAATTGGATTTTAAAATTTGTTTATTTTTTCTTTCCTCTTCTCTCCTTCTTTCACTTTTTTTTTCTTCATAAATATATACATAAAAAAATGTTTGGTGTTATTAGAGCTCTTCCCAGAGGTGCTAAACGACTTCAATTAACAGCAAAACAAGGACACAATTATTATAAAGGTAAATATTTTATTTTTATAATAGATACATTTCTTTTTTATTTCAGTAACTAATCTAAACATGTAACTTATTTTGCATATAAAATAATAATAATAATAAATAAAATAGGTACTGGTTCAGGTGCCATGGGTCGTCATACTAAAAAAGGTGGATATAAAGTTGATTGGAATAAAGTACGAACATTTGTAGTTCCTGATCTTGAAGGATTTACTGTAAGTTTTATTAAAAAACTATTTTATTGGTATAAATATATATGTATATATGTATTATTTTGACACTTAAAAATAAATAATAATAACCATGGCTTATTTATTTATTATGGAATAGCTTGGACCTTATGTATCACGAAAAACACCCCACGTCTCTAAAAATTAAATAAGATAATCAACATATATAAAAACAACCTAAATAAATATATATATATATATACATATATATATATTTGATACGTTTTCATAGACATAAAAAAAAATCCCCTCCTTCACCTTTTTCACCTATCATACAGCAAAATTATTCATAAATATCAATATCAATATTATTATTATTATTATTAATGTTTTACTATAACAGCTTTGGATTTAATGTACATTTTTTAAATAAAGTAAAATAGATTTTTAAGATATTAATAATAACATGATATATATATATTAATCATTATATATATATATAATGCTAAAATTTCTTTTAAAGAATATATATTTTATTTTATGGTGAACCCAATTTTCATTCTCTCAGCCACCCTCACTCAACTTAATAAGGAAATAGAAAGAAAAAATGAAACGGAGTTCAAACTATATAAAAAAATCTTTCTTTTTTTCTTTTCTCTTTTTATTTATTTTCACTTTATTGTCATATATATAAATATAAATATAACAAATAATATGACTAGATACACTAAACTTGGAAAAAAAGCAAAGTATACTAAATCAACAGAAGAATTTAAAGTGACACCATTAATTCCAACCAAAAAAGCAGAAACAACTTCAGTATCAGCTAGTAACGAAGATAATAATAATAAGGAAGCCAATAAAAAGGATATTCGAGTTAAAAATAATAATAACAATAAAAAGAATAATAAGAAAAATAATGACAAAAATAAAAAGAGAAAGAATATAACTGAAGGAGAAGGTAATAAATAAATAAATAAATAAATATATGAAAGTGATATGATATATAAAGGGGCATAAAATTTAAAAAAGAAAACTTATATATATTTATGACAGCTGATCAACAAATGGAAGCTAGACGTAAAAGAAGAAAAGCCAGAAAAGAAAAAGGAACTATATGTTTTGGTTGTAGAGAAAAAGGTCATTCTGTTGAAAACTGTCCTAAAGGAAAACAAACTATTAAAGGGATATGTTATAATTGTGGATCTACTGAGCACTCACTAAAGAATTGTAAAAAACCAAGAAAAGGGAGTAAGTTTATTATATATATATTTGTATATGTATATATATATATATATATGTATATTAAATCATTTTTATCTTATTTGTTATATACTTTAGACACATTACCATATGCTAAATGTTTTGTATGTGATGGCACTGGACATCTTGCTGGACAATGTCCTGAAAACAGTAAAGGATTATATCCAAATGGAGGAGGATGTCGATTTTGTGGACAAGTAGATCATTTAGCGAAAGATTGTAAAATAACAAAAGAAGAAGCAGGTACAACTGTTGTTGGTAAAATTGATCTTGATCAGGGTGCAGATGATGACGATTATCATATATTTGTTAACGAAAAGCAAAAACATACTGAAGAAGTTCAATTGGAAAAGACAATTGCTCCTATCACAACAAAAATTGCTCAAAAAAAGAAAATCGTCAAGTTTTAATATTTTAATCTTATATAGTAATTTTGCATGTATATATTTTGAATCATTTTTAATTTCAATTATAATAAAACCATAAATTTTAATAGAATTTATTCTTTAAATATATGTATATATACAGCTTTACTTTTAAAGAACAAAAAGAGTAATAATAAGAATAAGAATACATAGACTATAATTTTATATTTATATAATAAATTGAATTAGGGGAAAAATGCATGAAAACATATATTATTATTATCATTAAAGAGAAGGAAAAAAAGATTAAATAATAAAGTGTTAATTTATCTATCGTTCTTGAAAATCTTCTTCATCTATTGAAGATCTATCATCATCATCTTCTTCATCATCATAGGCACTATCAAGTCTATCAAAGTCGTCCTCTGAATCATCATCGTCTGAATCATCTTCTTCATCAGAGTTTTGATCTAAACCATTAGTTTTTGATGAATTTGAATTTTGACCAATGTTAAGTTTGTTCATAGCAAGACTATTATAAATTTTTAATAAAAATGATTTAATATTAAGAATGATAATAATGATAAATAATAATAATTAATACCATTTTTTTTTCCTATTAATACCTTATATCATCTGTATCCATATTGCTAGTAATCTTTTTTTGTTTTATTGAGTTAAGTTTTCTTTGTAGGCTATCCTTCTTTATACACAGACATCACCATCAGCAATAAGGGGAAAAGATGTGAATACACATATAACGATTAAAAAAATTAGAGATCGTAAGATATTAAGTATAATCAATATTAAGTATTGCTCAAAATTTGTACAATTATAATTAACGATATCAATGATTTTAGTTTTTACCTGTATTTCTTCTCGAACATTTTTTTGAAGATCCATGGATTCTTCTAAAGATATCATTTTGACTTTAGCCTATTTAATTAATAAATATATGAAGTAAGCATGTAAGTTTATTTGCATAAAAGAAAAGTAGTTCATTATTGCTTTATATTTAAGGAATAATATATATATATATATATATATATATATATATATATATGTATATAAATATATATTTACCTTATTTTCAAATGAATCGATATTTGAGGAGGAACCAGCTTGTAATAAATGACTTGATTTGTTTATTTTTCTCGCTTCAGCATTAGCATCAGCAATTGATTTCTTTCTTATGTTAGGACGTTGGTTTTCTTCTAGAGTTAACTTTTTTACGCCCGTAGTTACTTTTTCTTCTGGGCTAGACATCTTATTTAATAAAGTAACAATTAGTTCTTTTTTGGTTTTTAATTTTTTGCCTTTATCAGGTAAGGAATTTATGAGAGTACTATTATATATGTAAAGTAAATAATAATATTTATATTAGTATATATACTATATTGATTATATATAAAAGAATATATATATATATATACATACGAGTTCTTAAGCATAGTATCTAAGCGCTTATCTTCTTCTACTAACTCTTCATTACTTAACATATTTAAATCACTCATTGTTTTTATTGATGCTTTTTGTAAATTTGAGTTTCTTCTTTGTGTATGTACTTTCATGGAGTTGATATATATTAACTAAAAATTAAAGTATAAAAAATTGGTAAAGTAAAAATAGGAGATAAAAATAAAGAGAGAGAGAAATAGAGAAAGAAAAAAATTTGATTGGCTTTTTATACTCAACAGCCTTAAAGCGAACTTTCAATTTCATTAAATGCTTACTGTTTCAAACAATATTTTTGATGCAACTCATATTAATTGGTATCCGTGCAGTTAGTACCTGTATTTCATTTCAAACTTTTTTTGAAGAGCTAATACTTTTTATAATAACATTATTTTAATCTTTTTAACAGATATAAAATATAAAATGCATACATACGATCATATATATATATATTTATATGGGGTATATATATTTGTATATTTGCATAAAAAAAATTGTTAATTATTGCTATATATAAAAACAGAAAGATTAGTACTTTAAACAAAAATGATAATACATACATGAAATAATAATAATAATAAGTCGTAAAAGGCTAAGTTATAATCAATATCAAGTAACTTTTCAGGGTTTACAGTGTTTTATTCAAAAATATGAATGGTATTATTAGTTTTATTAAAATAAGTATAGCTTTTGGGGTGATAGTTCTTCATGTACCACCAACAGCAACAATAAAAATACAAAACATTACTCCTACTTAATGTTAATATTGTTTTATTATTACATTTCATTTCATTTTATTTCATTTTTTTGTTTGATTAATAATATAAATATAAGTAGTAAAGTAAAGTAAAGAAAATGTGGTTAAAAAAGAGGTGGAAAAATTTAACTAGACAAAATAAATTCAAATTCCGTTTTTGCGTGTCTAACAAATATTATGTAAACCAAAAGTGGCCATTACTTTTCCTTTTCTCATATTTTTTCCCTTTTTCCTTTCCTTTTTTTATTCCCTATATAATTTATAAAATGGAAATTTACAATGAAGAGTCTTCATATAGAGTATTAAGTATTCAATCTCATATGGTAATATTCTATTTAAAAACCAATAATAATAGTAATAATAAAAGACCTTAGCCTAGATATTTTTATTTATTGTTATCGTTATTATTATATACTTTTTTTATAACTAATATTAGGTATCTGGATACTGTGGTAATATTATATATATAGACTTCAAAAATATCTATTATTAATAATATCATTACGTTATATATATATATATATAGGAAATAAGGCAGCTGCTTTTCCTTTACAAACACTTGGATATGATGTTGATATTTTAAATACGGTGCAATTCTCTAATCATACAGGTAATTATATATAATATTGAATTGATATATAGTTTAGTAAATACAAATATAAGATACTTATATATATATATATATATATATATATATTAGGATATCCTTCATGGACTGGAAATCGACTCACAGCTGAAGATGTTCAACAGTTATTTAATGGTTTAGAAAAAAATGGTTTAACTGATGATTATACCCATGTTTTGACAGGTATATTAATAATAGTAACAGAAACAATAATATTATATATATAAGAGGGGAAAAAAAGGCTAAACAAGCTTTATCCTTTAACTAATTAGGATATATTGGAAATTTTGATATTTTAACTATTATTAAAAACCAAGTAATTCAATTTAAATCTAAGAACCCAAATTTACTATATGGTAATAAAAAAAGGATTATATATAAATATATAAATGATTATATATAAAGAAGCTCCTTATAACTTTATATATACTATTTAATCTAGTATGTGATCCTGTAATGGGTGATGGTGGAAAACTTTATGTTGCACAGGAAATTGTTCCTTTATATCGCGAAATTATGTCAGTAGCTGACGTGATCACTCCCAATCAATTTGAAGCAGAGTAAGGAATAATAACAATAGCTGTGATCACGATAAAAAAAAAAGACATATATGTGTGTATGTTTATTTTTTTTTCCTTTTTATTAAAGGAGACTAATATATATATATATATATATAATATAGAGTATTATCTGAGATCAAGATTGTGGATTTAAAAACAGCAAAGGAAGCAGCAAAAAAATTACATAGTTTTGGAGTTGATCGAGTTGTAATTACATCAATGGCTTTGTCATTATCAGAAGTACCTGAATCTATTCATTTACTTGATTCCATCAATCATAATGAAAATTTATATTGTATGACAAGTCAAAAGACATTGGATGGTCATGTACAGCAACATTTAATTTCTTTTCCAACATATGAAGGCTATTTTACTGGAACTGGGGATTTGTTTTCTGCTCTTACTGTTGCTAGATTACAAGATTCTCCTCATTCTTTTTCTAATGCTATATTTAAAGTGGTATCTTCTGTCAATGCTATTACTAAAAAAACTTTTGATTATCAAAACAAAAAAGCTAAACATGGCGAAAAAATTACTGGAAAACCCGGTGATCCTCATCTTGTTCATGCTTGTGAATTACAAGTCATTAAGGGAAAGAAAGAAATTGAACATCCTGATATGATCAGTCATATTATTTTAATGGCTGCTATTTAATTTTTTATTATTATTGTTGTCAGGATACATTTATTTATTTATTTATTTTAGATCACTTTTTTGTTTTAGACATTTCAAATAGATTGAATATTATTATCATATTATTTGGTATTATTTTAACGGGATATCTTCATTTACTCTTATATATATATAATGATAATATAAAATAAATAATAGCACTAAAAAAACATGATTGTTACATCTTTAAAAAATAAATCAAAATCATGCTGTGTATAAAAATATTTATGCGCAAGTAGTATATACACATAAAACGATGTTAAATACATGCTACTTTATTACATTTTTATATATAAGAATGTGTCTGAGTTTAAACATCTTAAAAAAATGTCCAAAAAGTAGTCACTATTTTTTTTCATATATAAATTGATTTTTCAATTTTCTCTTTTTTTCTTTTCCTTTCCTTTAGTTTATATATATAGCATAATCAATATTTTTTATTAAATGGTTTATACTTCTTTTATTTATTGTACCATTGAATTATTTATTTTACTAAATTGATTTAAATATAAAAAAGATCATACATATATTTTAAATTTTCTTTTTTAGTCAATAGTTCAAAAAGATCCAGTGATATGCAATGCAAGATATTCAAAGCTTTTTTTTAATCAATAGTTCAAGCTATCCGTGCCATTTTACTAACCTTTAATTTATTTTTTTAAGCGTTTACTGGATTTATTTTTATAGGTGTTTACTAATTTTTAATTTATGTAGGCTTCCATATCATTTTATTAAAACGAGCAGTTTTGAGTATATTTTTTCATTGCCACTATTTGAGGTAAGTTCATAATAATAATAATATAAAGAATAAATGAATGGGCGGTAATATTTATTATTTTATCTTCATTTTTTTTATCGAATCTCCTGAACAATTATATATATTTATATAACTGTTGTTAAATCTTCATTATATCTAAATAAATAAATAAATAGCCCTAGAACATTAAGATTACATTTTTATTACTATCTGCATGTTTCTTTTAAAAGTAAACAATTATGCATATGATAGTTAAAATGGTTTATTTAAAGTTGTTGGTTATTTATTTATTTACTCATTTACTTTCATATATGAATATAAAAGTATAAAAATTAAAGATGTTCCCACTTCATACATAAAATTTTAAATATTTTATTTCTTTAATCTCTTTTATTCAATAAAATTGCAAAAATAAGCTCACTCAAAAAAAAAAGGACAATGAGTCAAGCTCATTCCGTTTTGTATATATGTGTACACATGTTTAAACTATATTAATTTAAAAAAATTAAAATTCACCAAATTTTTACCTCTTCATCTTTCACTTTTACATCGCTTTGTTGAATGTGGTACGTCTTTTAAATTAATAAAATTGTAATTTTATTCTTTTATATTACTGCTTTTAATATCTACATCACTTCAATGACCATCATCATTTTCATCATCATCATCATCATCATCATCATCATCATCATCATCATCATCATCATCATCATCACTATCATTATCATTATCATTATCATTATCATTATCATTATCATTATCATTATCATTATCATTATCATTATCATTATTATTATTATTATTATTATTATTATTATTATTATTATTATTATTATTATTATTATTATCAATGCTATTATTATCACCATCCACTTATTATTATCAATTCTATTATTATTAATATAATTATATTATTACCATAATCATCATCATCGTCATCATCATTATCTGAATCATCATTGCTATTGCTATAAGCTTCCATATAATTATATGCATCTTAAAAAGTAATTTTTGATCTTGCCAATATTTTCATGCTTCATCTAAAGCTGACCCTATGTCTTCTTTTAATATCCCTTTTTTATCCTTTTGACTTTATGGATCCACTTTTAATCATAATTCTCTTTCATTCAAAATCCTTTTTATTTTTTTAAAATATGTAGCTACTTTTTTTCCTCATTCAGCTTTCCCTTTTTCTTATTTCTTTTTTCTTTATTGACACTCCAACGCATCATTTTCCATCATATTATTTACAAAATTAAAGCATTTAATTCATCATCATCGAAAGTATTAACAACAAATACCAAATATATGCTTCATTTCTTTATCTGTAATATCGCTATTTTGCAAATCTATAACCTTTTTAGCACGTTACTTCAAGCTGTTCTAACCAAGTATTTTTAGATTTCTTGTTTATTTTTTTGGACTTCTTTTATAACCTATTGTTAAACTCAATACTAGCTTGAACTGATTATCAATAGCAAAGAACATATAATAATAATAATAATAATATGAGTGTATGTAATAAAAAATAAAAGAGCACCAAAAGAGAGATAGCTTTTTTTCACCTATGTGAATTTTTTTTTCTGTGATACACTAAAGAGAAAACCAATTCAAACTTCCTTCCTTTATGTCCAAGTCAACAAACATTAATATATAAAGAACAAAAAAAATATATTAACATAAGGATTGGATGATAACGTTCCTTTATAAACTGAAAATCGTTATTAATTTTTTTTTATCAAGTATGCTAAAAAAAAAAGATTTATTAAAAGAAAATATTACTATTGCTCATAATAAAATGACTAGGCTAAAAAAGATTTAAAATTCCGCAGTTTTCATGCTTTTTAAAACTCCGATTTTTATTAAATAAAAATCTAAGTTTTAAAAAAAGATCCCAGATCAGTTTTTAAATATAAAAAATTAAATTTATGTCAACTTATGGGTTTACCTAAAAAAATACATCCATAAACATGCATTTTTGGTTGGTTTTTTTTTTCAATCACTTAATTTTGTTAAATACTTTTCTAATGGTGATTACTAGATTTTTACCTATTATGCTTTATCTTTTTATTCTATTATTTGATTTGCAAAAAGCTATCGTATTTAAATTTGTCAAATTTTAAGTATGATCGGAGTTTCATTTATTCAATAAATATGATAAAATCTTTTCTAGTTCAGTTTTTTTTTCCTACTTTCTCCTCCATAATTTTCTTTTTTTAATGAGTGCCTTTGAATCTTATTCAGTTCAGATATTTGATACTATTTCACAATTACAAAAACAATTTGATGATATAAAGTAAAATAAATAAGAGATATATAAATAAAGATATATATATATATATATATATATTTAAAATTAGTATTTATAGAAAAAAACCATTAGTCAAAGATAATAATGTGTTGTTTCAACGCCTTTTATCCTTTTAGTTTAAAACATGAAGAGTTAAGTCAACAAATAAAAAATACGCAGGATAATGGTATTACTGAAGAAGAACTTGCAAAAGTTAAAACGATGGTAAATGAATGAAAAAATAGAGAATATATACGTATATAAGATATTTATTTTAACGTGCCTTTTTTTTTTATTCCTCTTTCCCCTTATTTTCTTTACTCATATAGATGGATAAAACGTTAGAATATAATAATAAACTTTTATCTTTAAAAACAGCAATGGTGAATATGTCTATCAAATCCAAACAATTGATCCAAAGAGCAGATAAATTAAAAGCTACTAAAATTGAATATTTATCAAAAGTGGATGCAATAAGAAAGTTAGAACAAGAACGCGATAAATCAATTGCGGCAGAAATAGTTGATAATAGTAATATCATGAGATCACCTTCACCATCATCATCATTATCATTAAAAACAAAAGAAGGAATCATAGGAAAAAGTAAAAAATTATCATCACCATCATCTTCGCCATTATTATCATCAACACCTTTAGTAGCATCTTTACCTAATAACAATAATGATAATACTAATTCTACAATAGAAAATAAACCATCATTACCATCATCATCTATTTCAATAAAAGCTTCTTCTTCCTCTTCTACTGCTAAAAATAGAGATACATTAAGTCGATCATCATCATCGTCTCTTTTAACACCTTCATCACCTAACATGAATAAAATGAATGATCTTCAAGATTCATCATCAACCATTGCTGCTGAATCTACACCTACTGTTATTGCTGTAGCAAAGAAAAAGAAAAGAAAACCAAAAGTACGTGAAATCATTATTGAAGATGATGATAATGATCCTGCTTGGGTACCAAAAAGATCTTTATCATCTAAACAAATGAAATAAATTATAAATAAAAATAAAATAAAATACCCCCTAATTATATATAAATATAATCAGATTGAATTTTTTTTTTCTATTATATATATGGTGAAGAAGTTAAAATTATAAAAAAATTAGAAAAGTATAAGCATGGATGAAAAGATTTCTATATATAAATTATTTTAAGTTTAGATTATAATTTTTGCTCTGTTTTTTATATATATATATATTGATAAAAAATGGAATAATAATAGTATATATATAGAGAAACTATATATATATTCGCGTTGATAACTATAATAACTGATTATTCCTTATCTCTCTTTATTGAGAAAATGATTTATTTTTCCTTACTGATAAAACTTTAATATATGTATCATAAGCATTCATTATTTTAAGTTTATAGAAGTATATCCATCTTTGTTTTCATTTTATGTTAACAATTTGCAGAATTTTCTAACCGATCCAGTTTGATTAGTATTATTATTTAAAATCAGTTGTATCCAATAAGCATAGTAAATGATGGCATTTTTCCAGGCAAGCATAACAAACTAATATTTACTTTTTCTTTTCATTGATGATTTTTAATGGTCAAATTCAATATTAAAAATTTTATATCAGTAGCGATTATATTTACTATCTATCATTCATTATTTTTATTTTATTTTATATATTTATAGGAGCTGCCTTCTTTTTGTTTTTCTTATTTGTATATATATAATATTTTTATTACCAACTGATATATCGTGATCATTATTGATGATTTCCATTTAAACATTAACTTATTTATGTACTCACCTGTATGACTTTTTCTTTTCATTTTTTTTTTTTAGTTTAAAAAGTTCATTTATTTTTGTTAATAGTTTTAATATATTAGTTGACTAAAGTTTATCCAAAGTAAATTCAATATAAATATATATTTATATATTATACATTTTTGAAAACTCAATTTTATATTTTCCATTTTTGGATTTAAAATTCTCTTGTAAAATTAAAAATCCGACAAATTAAAACCCCGTGTTTTTTTTTTACTGAATGTAAGGCAGATTTTTTTGTTTTTCTTCTTCCTTTTCTTTCCTTTAATATTTTCAACATAATGTCGTCTTCAACCTCCACATACCTTAATAAGGTAAATTTTACTTCATTCTTTTATATTTTAATCTTTTAAATATATATAATAGGAAAGAATGAAAGTAATATAAGTTGGATTTTTTTTTAGATATACTGTATATATATACATAAAAAATAGAACATAAAACATGTTTACTACCCTACCTTTTTCTTTCTTTCTTTCTTTATTACTTTATATATATATATATATATATATATATATATATATATATATATAATATACACATACATATAAATATATTATATCATAAATATAGCAACAAATCATGGAACAAAGAATAAAAGAAATGGAATCCAATAGTAATAAAAACTCAAAACCTCAACAAAAAGATATGGATTTTGACGAAGAATATACTTTACCACGTCATGATGAACCAAAAGGATATATAGATTTTGATTCAATAGAGCAAACAAGTATGGAGAAACCTATATCTAATGCCAATATTGGTTATAAATTATTACAAAAGATGGGTTGGAAATATGGAGAAGGTTTAGGATATTATGGTCAAGGTAAAATAAAAATAAATAAACATAAAATTAACCTTAATCAGAATAATAATAATAATAATAATAAAAAGGAACAATAATTTATAATCATTTCTTTTCTCCTTCTCTTTTTCTTTATAAATTTAGGACGTGTTGATCCAATCAGAATTGATATAAAAGAAGATTCTTTAGGTATTGGTAAAGCTGATGAAGATAGAGAATATAACTTATCTACTACAGCTAAACGTAAAGCAATGGATAGTGAAAAACAATTGGAAGAAACTATGGAAGAAAAATTATTGAGACAATCCAAAGTATTAAAAAAACAAGAAATTCAAGAAGAATTAAAACAAGTGAAAAGTGCTTTTTATTGTGATTTATGCGATAAACAATATAATAAAGTTAGCGAATTTGATCAGCATTTACAAAGTTATGATCATCATCATAAAAAGGTAAATTAAAAAAAAAATAGAAAGATCATTTGAAATGAAATAAATATAAGGATGATTTTTATTTATTTTATACTTATATATATATATACAGAGATTAAAGGAAATGAAAGAAAGTACAAAAAAATCAGCCATTGGACAATCTGAAAAGGAAAGAAGAAGAGAAAGGGAAAGAAGAAGAGAAGAAAAAGAATTAAAACGTATGCAAGAAGCTATTATGAAAAAGCATAAACAATCATTACCACCACCTCCACCACCTTCTTCATCATCATCACAGTCACTCACTCCTCCTCCTCCTCCTCCTTCTCCATCTTCATCTACTTTAATAAATGAAGATGTACCACCACCACCTCCTCCACCATCTCTATTATCAGCTTCTAATAACGACGATGATGTACCACCTCCTCCTCCACCACCACCAGTTTTTTCATCATCATCATCAACACCAGCAACTTTTTCATCCACTTCATTTTCATTAAATAAAACCAATTCACCTTCTAATAATAATAATAATAATAATAATAATCCAACAACACCTAAAGTATCATTTGGATTTGGTGTAAAAAAGAAACCTTCAACTATTAAATTTGGTCTTAAAAAATAGATTTTTCATTAAATTAATAAAAAAAAAGAAAATTTAATTCTTGATATAGTAATCATGTCAATTTGACGCATAACCCTGAGTCATAAAGTATCAATATCCATTTCTATTTTAAAAAAAAAGGGAATTATGTGTTGTGCAAAAAAAATAAAAATAAAAAAAAAAAGCGTCGCTGTTTAAAAAAAAGAGCCTTTTCATTTTTTTTATTTTGTTTTTCTCTCCTTCCTCTTCTTTTTCTTTTTCTTTTTCTTTATTATTTTTAATACTAAAATTTTATATATTATTCATCATGGAACCACGTCACTTATTATATTGCAAAAGTATGTATTCCATATAAATCATAAATACTAGTCATTTATATATAGATATATGATATCTATTTTCTTTTTTAAAGAAAATTGATTTTATATATATACAAATATAAGGATCTATTTTTTTTATTTATATACATAAAATATGAAGTTTTAAACTAAATGATATATACGTGTTTTTAATAGTATGTACCATGCCACCTGAAGTAATATATCATTCTATGAATAATATATATATAAATATAAATACAAAAGGATGTTTTTTTTATTCAATAATATTATATTTGTATATATATATATATATATATATATATAGTATTGTGAATTTAGTGGTACTCAAGAAAAATGTAAAGAATGGTTACAACATACTCATGTAGATCTTTATAATAAACTTTATGGTACTAAAGGTATGCATATATATATAAGAAAAAGAAAAAAAAAAGCATTATATTTAATAATATTTTTATTATATATATATTTTATAGATATTACAGAAGGATTAGAAAAAGTATCCGTAGTAGAAGGAGAAAAATCCGACCGCACCTTTGTTAAAGATCAATCAGCTAAATTAGAAGCCAAATTAGAACGTGAAAATCAAAAGAAGAAGGTTAGATAAAAATGAAAAATGAAAAATGAAAAATGAAAAATGAAAAAAAAAAAAAACAAATGAAAGAGATCATGAAATTTTTTTTTTAACACGTTTTCATTTATATATATATATATATATATATATATAGAATTCACGCGTAACTATTAAAAGAGTAGAAAGAACAAAAAGAAAGAGAATCACCATTATTCATGGATTGGATATTTTTGAAGTGGATTTAAAGAAAGCAGCCAAATTATTTGCCAATAGATTTGCTTGTGGATCATCAGTTGCTAAAAATAATCAAAATCAAGATGAAATTGTCGTTCAAGGTGATTTTTCTGATGAATTATTAGAATTGATTGTTACTAATTGGCCACATGTAAGTTTATATATATATATATATACATAAGAGAATGATAAAATGAGTGATCTTATTTATTTATTTATATATTCATTTTAATATATTTTAAAATAAATAGGTTCCTGAAGATAATATTGATTTCGTTGATGAACAAAAGAAAAAGAAATAGAGGATTTAATTTTTATTCATTTTATAAGGTTAGTATATATATATAGTTTTTTGTTTGATATTATTTTTTTTTAACATTATTATTCATTATTATTATTATTATTACATTTTTGATCTATTATTAAATAATAATGTGGAATTATTTTATTTATAAAATTAAAATGAAAAAAAAAAAAAAAAATAATAATCTTGAGAGTAAAATGATGCATAAAATAGAATTATATAAAAGAATCAGAAAATATTTGGAAAAAAAAAAGGTGAGGATAGAAATAGATTTAAATAAAAATGATTGGCTAATCACAGTCTGTACTTTTTGGTAAATTTTCTGGTTATAATAAATTATAAAAAAAAAAAGGAAAGTGTATTTTAATCATCAATGAATTAAGTAAGTTCATTTTATTATTATTATGTTCAAAAGAATAATAAATATATACGATTAGGTTAGACAGGCCTTTTAAAATAAACTATATATATATTTAAACATAATTGGTGTAAATATATATATAAAATACAGGTTTCATATTGTTAATTAAACCTTGATTCATTTGACGATCAGATATATATAAATAATGATACAATTACTGGATGATCGATGACTTTTTTTTTTTTTTTTTTTTTTCATTTCAAATGAACTATATATGATCATAAATAATATACTCAACAAAGATATCATGATAGCATATATATAATGGTTATTATGATTTTCCTTTATGTTTGTATATTGTTCAATTATATATATATATATATATAAAGATACATCTGAAATAATTTAAAGTGCTGATTTCTCTTTTTTATTTTTCATTAGAATTAAAAATAAAATAGATTTACCAAAAGTTAATCAAGTCAATGGCTTTTTGGCTAAAATGTACTGATTCTTCTTTATAAAGTAAATAAAAATAAAAAGCTGTTTTTATATGTATATGTATTTTTATTCATTTATATCAAAGAGCAAGGTTAGAAATGAATGATAATTTATCATATGCTTATATAATAATAATAATGATTCTTCTTCTTTTTTTTTTCAAAAGGACAGTTTATCATATTTATGGTTGTAAAAATAGGTTTTTTATATATATAAATCAAAAAAAATCACTAACATTATTTTTATATAGAGCAACGTGGTATTTAATGCTCCCTTTCCTTTTTCCTCCTTTTTTAAAAGCAGATTCAATTTAATTACTTTTGTGTTACCTTAATGAGATTGTTTTTATACTAGCTGTCTTGTAAAAAAAAAAGTAAATAGAGTAAAAAAATATAATTATCATTATTTATTATTTTTTTAATTTATTACTTCTTTTTTTCTTTCTTTCTTTATTAATATTTCTCTTTTATACCTTTTTCTTTTTTCTTCTTTTATCTCTTTTTACTCAAACTCATTTCTTTATTTTTTTTAAAGTTCCTTTTCATTCTTTTTTTGTATAAAAAAAATAATAATACCCTTTCCATTCCTTTTTTTTTTTTTTTAACAAGTATTATTATTATTGAATATGGCCAATTCAAGGTTTACTATGAGTAGAGATCGTTTAGCTGAACTTAGAGTAATAATAATAATAAGATACTTTCTTTTTATTTATTTGTTTATACTGCATATGTATATATATATATATATATATATATATAATATTAACTTCATTTATTTTTTCATTCTCATTGATTAGGGTGCTAATAGTAATGAAAAAAAATATGAGTAAGTTTACTTTTTTTTTTAATAGTTCATAAAAAAATAGAGCATTTTATTAATGGATGATTCTTTCTTTTTTTAAAAAAAAATTATAAACAAACCAACTCTATAAAAAAAAACTCACTTGCTGATCCATTGTAAATAGTCGTTTAAGGTAATAAAACATATAATTGAAAGGGAGAAAAATAATCATAATAATATATAATAATAATAATAAAAAAAAGGTAGAATATCATATTATATAAATATAATTAAGATTTAGAAAAGGAGAGAAAGAGAGAGAGAGAAAAAAAAAAAAAAAAGATAAAACAAAGATATTAATCTTTTATATATATACATATATATATACATATATATTAGTGATGAATACGATGTACCACCAGTACCTTCTGCTGGCCAGAGAGGACCTAGATATGATGATGATTATGCATATAACCCACCATCTAATCCACCACCTTCTTATACCAAATCACATCATCGCCATCAACAAGATCAATATGAAATGGTTGAAAGAAAAAATGTAAATAATAATAATGAAATAGGAGCAACTGGAGGAAATATATTATCTATTGATGCCTTTTTTACAGAAGTGGAAGAAATTAAAGAATTAAATAGAATGATTCAAGTCAATATTACTGATATTGAAGAATTACATGGAGCAGCCTTAGTAAATATTAGTGAAGAACAAACCAACCAAAATGCTCGTAAATTAGATCGATTAGTTAAAGAAACCGGTAAATTAAATAATGAAACCAAAAATCGTATTAAGGGATTGGAATTATCCAATGCACGTATGCCTGCTAATACAGGTGATTTACCTATGAGAAAGACCCAACATGCTGCATTAAAAAAGAAATTCATTGAATCCATTCAAAGATATCAAGATATTGAAAGAACTTATCAACAAAAATACCGTCAAAGAGTAGAAAGACAAATTCGTATTGTTCAACCTAACGCTACTCAAGATGATATCGATCGTGTTCTTGATTCTGATGAAGCTTCATCTCAAATCTTTACTCAATCTTTAATGTCTAGTAATCGTTCTGGTCAAGCTAGAGCCGTTTTAAGTGAAGTTCAATCAAGACATGATGATATTAAAAAAATCGAAAAAACCATTTTAGAATTACATCAATTATTTATGGATATGCAAATGATGATTGAAACTCAAGCAGAAACTATCAATCAAATTGAACAACATACCGAAACTACCGTTGTGGATTTGGAACAAGGTAATCAAGATGTTGCTAAAGCTATCGTTAGTGCTAAAGCTACAAGAGCTAAGAAATGGTGTTGTTTTGTTATTTTCATTATCATTCTTATTGTCGTAGCTATTCTTGTTTGGTGGTTTGGTTTTGGTAAATTAATAAAAAAATAATAATAAAAAAATAAAATAAAAAATAGGATGATTTCTATATATATATATATAAATATATACATAAATTTAACTTACGCTTTTTATTTTTATTATTATTTCTTTCTTTCTGTTTTTTTTTTTATAGGTCATCCTGGTATTAAATAAATATAGATTTATTCTTTATTATTCATCTCTTTTTATTATTACTATTTCTTATTAACTTATTCTTTCTTATTTTTATTATTACTATTATTATTATTTGCTACTATTATTATATTATTATTATTATCTATCTCATCTTTTTTTTTATTATTATTATTATTATTAATTACATATCATGAATTATTTATATTTATTTTTTTACTATTATTATTGTAAATATTTGACATAAAGAAGAAAAACCGAAGAAAAAAAAAAAAATAAAGTTAAAAGAGAAACCATCTTTATTTTCTAAAAATCATATTTAAAATATATATTTATTTATAACTATAAATAAATCAAATATAAGAAAAAGAAAAAACCCAGGGAATGAATAACTAGATTAAGTATATAAATGTTATATTTATTTTCCATTTTTACTATTTTTATGATTGGTTACTTTTTTTAATACCCTACCTTAAGGTAAATCCTCCAAGAAAGAAGAAGAAGAAGAAATATCTGAGTTAAAAAACATACATATATAAATAAATAGATATAAATTATTAACTTAAAATGTAGTATTTATTCTGTTATTTAATTTTAATTTTTTTTTTCCTAAACTTTAAATATAAACTAAATAAATGAATGAAGTTTTTATAAATTAAGAAAAAAAAAAAAAGAATCAAATAGATAAAAAGTCTAGAGCCATATTAATATAATTTTGTATCATCATCATTTTTCATCAAACCAAAAACAAAACAAAAAAAAAAACTTTATTTACTCTATTTAAGCGGCATTTGAAAAAAAATTACACGCATCCCAATACTCCTATAATATAAAAGTATCACAAAAAAAAATACTTTATCTTTCTGAGATTTGCAGTAAATTGATCATCATACTTTATTTCATATAAATCTGTTTTTATATATAATTCCCTATCATTCTATTTAGTATCATATAAGTCAAATATATAATGTAAAAAAAAAAAAAAAAGCAAATCATTTATATGTATTAATTTTTTTATTGTTTTATTAGTTATTATGAATTAAAAAGAAAGTATACTTGTAAAGTTTATATAAAAGAATGTGTATAAATATGTTGTATAAAAAAATTGAATACTAAATATTAGATAAATAATCATTATAAAATAATAATAAATAATGGGAAATAAAAAGAAAAATATTTCAAATGGTATGGAAATAATAATAATAAAAAATTGTAAAGTAAAAAGTAAAATAACAAATAGAAAAGTGGATTAATAATTAAAAAAAAAGTTTGCATTACTATACTAATATTAAAATAAAGGTTCAGTGTAAAGATTAATTATAAATAATAATAATAATAATAATAATACTTGATAATACACAAAAAAAATAAAATATAATATATGAAATAAACTAAAGGAATATGAATAATCATTAATTATTATTACTTTCCTTCCTTCCTTTTTTTTTTTTTTTGTATACATTATATAAAATAAAAGATTTAATTTTCTGTCGTTGTAGTTGTAGTTATTACTTAAATTAATGAAATAAAAGTTAAATACGACCAAATTGAGTACGACGTTTCTCTGCTCTAAAGTTTCTTTGTTGTTGTAATTGATGAACATGTGTTTCACAATAAATCTTTCTATCATACATATAATAAACATCGGTGATAGGAATATGACAACTCTGTATTTACATAAAATAAATATAAAAAAAAAGAATAAGCAAAATAATCTTCTCTTTAATCATCCTTCTTCTTAAATATATATATATATAACTTACATGACATTTAAAGCAGTTGGGATGGAATCTCCAGCCTTCTGTTGTTTGGGCACATGGTCCTTCAATTGGTTCATCACAAGTACGACATAATGAATTATTTAATTGATGATAATGACGTCTACAATAGGGTAAGTTTTCAAAAACATAAAAAGTATTATCTGGGAAAGGTTGATGACAAGTCTAAATAAATAAATAAGTAAATAAGAATTAATATAAATAAAATGAAAAAATAATAATAATAAAATTACTTATATATATATATATGATATCATCTTATATATATATATTTACATGACAACCTATTTTTTTTTAAGAAAAAAAAGAAAAAAAGAAAATAAAGAAGGTTTTAAATAAATAAAACAATAATTATATATATATGAATATATATGTATATGTATACTAAGCCAAATATAGTTTATTTTTACCAAAACAATCCAAATGCCATTTTCCTTTTAATTTTCCATCTACGGCAGAAACAGCTTCTTTTTCAACAGGTAAATTACAAGCTCTACATTTCGGTAAAAATAATTCTTTAAAATCCTTTCTACAATAAACTCTTTGTTGACGTTCTTTAAATCCGGTTTTTTCAGTGATAGGGCAATAACAATGATAGCATTTAATATGACCAGGATGATAACTACGTCCTAATACTTTAATTGGTGTAATGTTTGATGTTATTGGTCGATCACTATTATTATAAGCATTATCATTATTATCATAAAAAAAATAAAATAAAAACAAATAAAAAGGAATGAATAAATGGAGTTAATAAAAAAAAGGAAAAATTAAATTGATAAAGGAAAATTTTTAAAGAAAAAAAAAAAGATTATTTTCATTACCAAGCAGCACAATTAACTCTATTTTTTACTACTGTATAATCCCTTTCACAATAAAGCTGATTATCAAATTCAAAATGCCGATTCACTGTTAATGGTGTACGACATAATCGACAATTAAAGCAAGATTTATGGTAACACTATTTAAATATAAAAAATGATATTGGTTTAATAATAAAAATAAACTCTAAAAAAAAATAATAATCATCTTTTTTTTTTTTTTTGTATATCTATATATATATACGAGAATAGATTCCTTTTTTAATTATTATTATTATTTTATATATAAATGTGATACCTTATTCCCAGTATTTTTCACATCATCTCTATAATCGAATTCTTCACCACATGAATAACAATGGTCTTGTGATCCATTTTGGTAATTATTTACTTCATTCATACTATTCATTAAATCTTCCATTAAAGTATCTAAAGCGCCAGATCCATTGGAAACAGGTGATTTAGGTGAATGAAGATTATGTAGTGAATCATTTCTAGGATAAATTGATTTATCTATATTTATATATATGTAGGTATATATATATAAAAAAAAAAAAAATGAAAAACAGGGAAATGCATGATGAGTTACTTTATTAAGCAATTGGTACCAGCCTATTTTTTTTTATTTGGCGGGTGTTTTATTTACTATTTTTTTTTTTCTTTTAATGTCTATTTTTTTATTTTAATATTCATTTTCCCACTTACCAGTTGGCCTAGTTTATATTTATTACATATTTATACATATTTGATATAATGATAATAATAATGAAAAAAAAAATCAATATATTTATAAATACATATATATATATATATATATAATATGTATTATATTAATTTTTTTTTTTAATTTATAAATTAATAAATTAGTAAATTTTACTTACGAATAAGTAGGGCTTTTTGGTGATATTG
Organism: Cunninghamella bertholletiae; assembly: GCA_037043795.1. Lineage (NCBI taxonomy): Eukaryota > Fungi > Mucoromycota > Mucoromycetes > Mucorales > Cunninghamellaceae > Cunninghamella > Cunninghamella bertholletiae. The sequence goes on from JAZGVP010000001.1 coordinate 467,561, forward strand.
AATCAGGAGGAGCAGGAGAAGTTGAATTTTTACGAGGATAATAATCATTTGAAGGTGTTGTATATTGATGATGTTGAGGTTGTTGTTGATGATGGCCATTATTACTATTATAAGTGGGAGTATTTGGTAAATTATAATAATCTTCATTATAATGTTGTTGTTGATAATGGTGATTATAAGAAGGTTTTGAAGGAGGAGATTGATAATCGTCACGATAGTTGTTATATGGCGAAGAAGAAGATGATGATGATGAATAAAAATTATTTGTTGTATCAAATTTTACATGTGGTGATGATGACGACGACGATGTATTAGAAGAATAAGGAGGTGTTGATTTATTAGAAGCATAATAATCATGTTCATAATTATTATTTTGATTATACTTATTAGTATTATTATTATTAGGTGAACTATAAAATCCATCTGGACTACGTGGTGATATAGGTAAGGTTGGTGGTTTATTATAATTATTTGTTAATGGTTTTGCATATTTTTCTATATATATTTATATATTAATAAAATAAGTTAAATATATACATATATTTATAGATAAAAATGACAACTATAATAATAATAATAATAATAATAAAAAATATGCCATATAATATATATATATATATATATATATATATTTACCTTTGGGTAATATTGGAATAGTTGGTACTGGAGGTGTGGATGAACAAATATGGTTACCAAGTTGTCTTAATTGAACATCTTTACCACAATCAGAGCATTTTACTGTTGGTAATATTTGTGAAATACGTTCATTCCCTAATACTTTACTCATTATAATCTATTATATATTTATATATATATATATATAGATATATATGTTAAAAAAAAAAAACTAAAAAAAAAAATAAAAAAAATAGAATAGAAGAAGAAAAAGGAAAAGGAAAGAAAAAAGATAAAAAAAGAAAAAAGATAAAAAAAGAAAAAAGAGAGAGGAGAAAGAAAGAAATTGAGTTCCTAATTATTTTGTTTTCGTGAAAACAAAAGATTTAAAGCATTTTTTAAAAGCCGCACTGAACTTTAAAATTTTTAGTTTGGTTGATCTTTTTTATTTCTATTTCATTCGCCACATTCAACCAAATAAATAATTTTCTTTCTTTCTTTTTTTATTTTTTCTTCTTTTCTTTTTTTCCCCCCTTTCTTTTCTTTTACATATTTATACTAACATAAAAAAAAAAGAAAGAATAAACAAACAAATAAATAAAAAAATTATGTCACAATATAAAGCTATTATTCTTGTAGGTGGACCCTCTAGAGCCACGCGTTTTAGACCTTTATCATTAGATGTTCCAAAACCTTTATTCCCAGTTGCTGGAGCACCTATTGTAAATCATCATCTTGCCGCTCTTTCAAAAGTTGAAGGTTTAAGAGAAGTATTAATTATTGGTTTCTTTGAAGATCAAGTCTTTTCAAGATTCTTAGATGAAGCTGCTACTGAATTTCCTAATTTAAATATTAGGTAAATATGATTGTTTTTTTGTTTTTTTTTTAAAGTTAATATGATGACATGGTTAGATTTTTGTAGGGGTTATAATAGTAACAAAAATAAAAATAAAAATAAAAAAAAAATAAAGGGAGAAAAGGTCCGAGATAGTTTAAGAAGGAAGGAGAAGGGAAAAAAAAGAAGAAGTAAAAAAAAAAAAAAAGAGGAGAAAAAAAAAGAAAAAAAAGTAAAGAGATAAGTTAAAAAATATAATTTATTATAATATGACCATTTCAATATATATATATATATATATATATATTTGTTGTTATGATAAATATGATGATGATTATTATTTTTTACTCAGAGAAAAAAAAATTAATGCCCTCCTTATCTTATATATGAGATAAATTTGACATCAATCAATATATATATATATATATATATAATAGATAAATGGATTAATAATATTAGCTAAACTAACTCTCCTTTTATTAATTATTTATATTTTATTTATTAATAGATATCTTCGTGAATATCAATCATTAGGTACAGCTGGAGGTATTTATCATTTCCGAGATGAAATTTTACGTGGTAATCCTCAACAATTCTTTGTTATGCATGTTGATATTGCCTGTGCTTTCCCATTAAATGATATGATGAATGCTCATATGGGCCATCGTGGGTTATGTACTATGCTTGGTACCAAGGTAAAAATAAATAAATAAATAAAAAGAAATGAATCAAGATAGATCATTATATATAAACTAATTGATAATATTATTCATCTTTTTTTTTTTTTTTTTTTTTTGCTTTTTTTTTTTATTAAAAGGTTCCTCGTGAACAAGCAACTAAATATGGATGTCTTATAGCTAATTCAGATACAAATGAAGTATTACATTATGTTGAAAAACCCGAAACATTTATTTCTGATTTAATTTCATGTGGGGTTTATTTATTTGATGTAGCCGTGTTTGATGAAATGAAAAAAGCTATTGATCGTAAAAAAGATGTTCATCATGAAGATAATGATTATTTATTCACTCCTGCTGATGACCGTTTACGTTTAGAACAAGATTTATTACGTCCTTTATCAGAAAATAGAAAATTATATGTTTATGTTACTGAACAACCTTGGAGACAAATTAAGACTGCTGGGTAAGAAATATATATATATATATATTTATATATTTATATAAATAAATAAATGATCTATAAATAAATCTTTTTTTTTTTTTTTTTTTTTTTTAGATCCGCTGTTGGAGCTAATTCACTTTATCTTGAACAACAAGCTAAAGAAAATCCTGATCATTTAGCTAAAAAGAATCCTAATGGACCTGAAATTATTGGTGCTGTTTATATTCATCCTTCTGCTCAAATAGATCCTAGTGCTAAGGTATATATATATATAATATAAATATGAAAAAGTTGAAAGTTGAAAGTTTATTGATTTATTATTATTATTATATATAGATTGGTCCTAATGTATCTATTGGTCCCCGTGTTCATGTTGGTAAAGGTGTTCGTATTAAGGATGCTATTATTTTAGATAATGTTCAAATTGGGGTAAAAAAAAATAAATAAATGAAAATACATTAGTTATCATTATATATATATAAAGAATAAGAATAAGAAAGAAAGAAAGAAAGAAAGAAAAATATTAATCATTTCATTTTTAATATATAATTATAGTCTGCTAGTTGTGTACTTCATTCAATTATTGGTTGGAATAGTAAGATTGGGTCATGGGCTCGTGTAGAAGGTAGTTCCATTGCTGATCATAATATTGCTATGATGGAAAATGGTGTTAAGAGTCAAAGCATTACTATTTTAGGTAAACGATACAAATTCAATGCATATATATATAAATCAATCAACTCATTTTTTTTTATATTTATTTAAATTATTTATATAATAATAACAATAGGTAAAGAAGTTTCAGTCATGGATGAAACTATTATTCGAAATTGTATTGTACTTCCTCATAAAGAACTTAAATCTTCTTTCCATAGTGAAATTCTTATGTAAAAGTAATATATATAAATATATATAATAAATAATAATAATGATAATAAAAAAACAAAATACCAAAAAGGAAAAAAAGAAGAAGAAAAATAAAAAAAAGGAAAATGAAAATGATTTTTTTTTAAGAAAAAAATATTGTATACCAATCATATATTAAATATGATGATGATGATTATTATTATTATTATTTTTTTGGAATGTATAAAATAATAAAATTAAAAAAAATGACATACATTCAAACTCAACTCACATAAAAAAAAAAATGATAATTACTTGAATGAAACATAACTAATAAATTTTGGAAGATCCTTATGCTATTAATAATAAGAAGAAAAATAACGCACGAAAAAAAAAAAAAAAAAAAAAAAATAGAGCACGGGCTTTTTTTTTATTACTTCTATTGATTCATCATCATACATATATTATAATATAAAAAAGGTAGTTAAAGGGGTGGTTTGTGAAATGTAATTATATGTATTTCATTTTTATTGTTATATATTCTCTTTAAACAATAAAAACAATAACAACAACAATAATAATAACAAACCAACCTATTAAAGAAATAAAAGAATTAGAAAAAAAAAGATAGATAATAAAATAATATGATTTAGAATAAAATAATCAATTTATTTTTTTGTTGTTTTATTGGCTTTAAATTAATTACTACTTAAAAGACAGTACATATATATATCAATTATTATATATTATTGTGATTTCATCATAAGTACCACGTCACACGAATCTATTTATCCAAAAGGAGGTTTAAGGGAGAAAAAGAATGAAAGAAAGTAAAAAAAAGAGATAAAATTTCTTTATTTTATTTTGGCGGGTTAAAATTATAATTATTATAATAAATGAAAATAAAATGAAAGAAAGATTACCAAAATAATCAAATAATAATAATATGAAAAAAAAAAAAAAAAAAAAAGAATTTAACTTCATAAAAATATGTAAACGATCTTTTTTTTAATTAGTATAAGTAAAGAGAAGGAGAGAAAAAGTAAGTAAGAAAGAAATAAAGTAATGTTTCCAAACGTGATATTATAACTAAAAAAGAGAATGTATTCAATTTACGATCTTCGTTATATATAAGTGGCAAAATAAATCATTTTTTTAAAATAAAATAAAGCAAAAAAAAAAAAAAACAAACAAAAACACATGACTTAAAATGAAAAAAAAAATATAGAGAGTAAACGTCATTTTTATTTTCTCCTCTTTAAAATAAGTAAATAGATAATAAAATAATAATAAATTACATAAAATTGATGAGAAAAATTAATCAAACAAAACTTAACTAAATCATCATTTTTAATATGAAAAAAGTAAGCTAAAATAATAATTATAATAATAATAATAATAAAATAACAATAGTTTAAATTGGATGATATGATATAAAAAAATCAAATAACCATAAATTCAATCGGCGCTTGAATCTCCTAGTTGTTGTTTGTTGTGTTACTCTCCTATTATTTTTTTTTTTTATTTTATTTTATTATTATTACCTTTTTCCCTTTTTATATCATCATCCATCTCTCTCTCTCTCTTTTTTATTATTTTCCTTTTTTTCACCTTTTTCTTTTTTCTCTCTCTTCTTTTTCTTTTCTTTCTCTTTTATACCAACTATTATATATATATACTTTATATATATTATAATTAATATTATTATTATTATTATATATTATATATTATTATTATTATTATACTTTTTACTTATTTAATGCTTTTCTAATTTTTTATTTATTCTATTAATTATTTAAACTAATTTCTACATATTTTCTATTATATTTTGTATATACCCTTTCTTTCCTTTTCTCTCTTGTATTAAAAACAAAACAACAAACAACAACAACAAAAAAAACTTAAACAATAACAAATATCTTTTCTTTTTTTTTATACACTCGTTTAAACACTTTTTTTTATATTTTATATTATTACTTGTAAACAATTTTTTATTTATAAACAACCATGGCTGCTATGCTTCAACAATCACCAGTATCACTTCGTTCTCAACAACAAAAAGAAGAACAAGAAGTTCATTTACCAACTTTTTTTCATAATAAAATGCGTCTTGATCAGGTAATAATCATATCTTTTTTTTTTTTTTTTTTCTTTTTCTTTTTCTTCTTCCCCTCCTATTTTTATTTTTTTTTTATACTATTGTGTTTTTTTTTTCTTTTTTTTTTTCTTTTTTTTCTTTCTGTTTTTCCCCTTTCTCTTTTTCCTCTCCTATGTCATTTATATGAATATTTATGAATATATATATAAATATAAAAATATATAAATATATACAATTTTTTTTTTTTCTCTCGTCTTACTATTTTTTATAGTAATGAGATAATTTTTTCGTGTCACTATACTCTTCATTGTGGGTTTGACTTCCTTATATAGAAAATAGGTTATTTTTATCTTTTATTACTGTTACTCAATTTAAAACTTTATTAACATTATGAACTTTTTTTTTTATTTTATTTTTTTATTTTTTATTCATTATTATTAGGGACAAGAAATAATATATTATCCTCAACAAGATTGGCAACAATATCCAATGAATAATAATAATAATAATAATTATCAACATTTTCCTCCACCTCAATTATATCATCCTAATACTCCACGTCAATATCGTATTCGTACACAAAGTAATCCAACTAAAACTTCTGTACAACCTCAAAAATCATCTTCAACTCCTAATTCTCCTCATCAATATCCAAGAAAGAAATTAAACAATAATAATAATAATAATAACAATCCAAATCGTAGTAGACCTAAATCTACTATTATACAAGAAAATACTACTTATCATCCCACTTCAAAATCATCATTATCATCTTCATCTTCATCATTTACTGCATCTCGTTCTAATAATAATAATAATAATAATAATAATACTAATAATAATGCACCATCTTCTATTCATTCAACAAATTCATCTATTATTTCAAAAACTCCATCTATTGATTCATCTAATGGACGTCGTTCATCTATTACTTCCACTTCATCTAATGCAAGTCAAGCCGTTTCTATTCGTTCAGAAATGTCTATAGGTGGTTCTAAATTATCTTTATCAAAACGTCTTAAAAAAGCTTTTAGTATTTCTAATTTAAGATCATCTTATACATCCTCATCTTCAACTTCATTACCATTATCGAAAAATGTTTTAGGTTCTTTAGATGGAGCTAGCTCATCTAATGTTTCTATTAATACTATTGATGTTATTCCTGAACATTCCATTTCTAATAATAATAATAATAATAATAATAATAATAATAATAATATCCAACAACAAAAAAATTTAAGACGTAGATCTTTTGCCTCTTTATCTACTTTATTCCAAAAAAATAATAAACAACAACAACAACAACAACAATTAGTATCTCCTATTTCTACTCCACCTAATTTATCTCCTTCTACATCTCAATCTACTCGTCGTCCTTCCATTACTCCAAGTTTAAATCAACAACAACAAGAAAATAAAAAAGATCGTCCTCATTTACGTGTTGATACAAGTCGGTCTGTCATTTCTTCTAATCAAAGAAAAACCGCTACCCCTATTAAAGGTAAAAATAAAAATAAAAATAAACATAAACAAAAAAAATAAAAATAAAAATAAAAATAAAAACCCTTAAAAATAAAATAAAAAAAATGATTAAATCATTTATTTATCATTTATTTATCATTTATTTATTATTTATTTATTATTTTTTAACTTTATTTTTTTTTTTTAAAAAAATAAATAAATAAATAAATAGGACGATCATCTGTCATTGCTCCTGATTCACCTAATTCAAGTAAATCTACTAGATCCCCAGTAACAAGGGTAGTTGGTCCTCATCGATTAGCTTCTGAATTACCTAGTCCTACGCCATCTGCATCCTCTTCAAGTTCATCCCAAAATAACAATAATAATCCTAATCCTAATCCTATTAATAATAATAATGGTAATGAAATTGATTTATCTATGGCTCCACCTCCTGTTATTGGTGTACATTATGGTTTACCTATGCATGGATCACCTAGATTGAAACCTGCTGCTTCTTCATCAGCAAGTTCATTAATCATTAATGATTCTTCTTCTGTTACTTCTTCTTCTCTTCCTAATAATAATAACAATAATAATGGAAATAATGGAAATAATGGTAAACGTGGTAGATTACAATTTTGTCCTACTGTTCAAGTTCATGAAACATTTGCAGCAAGTGATTATGATAGAAGATGTGATAATAATTCTACTTGTCAAAAATTAACCCCTATGATTGCCATGAAAATTAAACAAGAATTAAATGAATATAAATTAACCGAAATGGAAGTTCATGTTGATAGCCGTCAATATACTCACTTTTTCTTGTAATATTTTTATTAATTTATTATTACTATTATTCTTTTTTTTTTTCTTTCTTTCTTTACATACTTACTATTTAATTATTAATTATTATTTTCGTATTTTGCTCATTTCTTTATATATTTTCTCTTTTTATTTTCTCCCTTCTCTCTATTTTATAGTTTATTTTATTTATTGATTTTATTTATTTATTTTCGCTCTTTCTCTCTTTTTATATCTATTCACTCCTTTTTTTTTTTTTATATCTCTTATTTTAAATTATATAGTTTGTGATTTTTCTTTTTTTTTTTTTTATTAGTCAATGTTATATCTTTTAATACCAATTTTTTTTTTTTTTACTTAATCTTTTTTTCTTTTTTATTTTTCTTTAAACAAAATATATCATACATATATAAAAAAAGGAAAATGAAAGAAAAAAACAACAACAAAAAAAAGATATATATGTAAATGTCAAATAAATATTGTTTTTTTATATACATTAAAGAATTATTTTTATTATTTCTTTTCTTTTCATTATAGTCTGAGTTTTTTTTTTTGTATACTTTGAATTGAGATGAATTTATATATATATAAGCCACTTATTGAACCTCCGACCTGGTTTGGAGTTTTTTTTTATTACACCTTTCATTTTTTTTTAAACTTCCCCTTCTCTCTTTTTATTTTCTTTTTACAACTCCTAAAAAAAATAAATATGCTTCGATTATCAAATAGACGTTTAACAAATACATTATGTCATTCTATCAAAGTAAAATATACAATTCTATATAAATACAAAATACATAAACTATTTTATTTATTTATTTATTTATTTAAAAATAAGAACAACAAACAAAAAAAAAAAAAATGAGAGCCTTTATTATTATTATTTTTTTAATGGATCCACCTTTTTATTTATTATTCTATTTTTTTTTTTCTTTATAAAACTTTCATAGTCACGATGGGCATCAACAAATAGTAATAATGTAGCTTATGAAGAAGCTTTAAAATTAATTGCTTTAGATAAAAAAGAACGTTTGGAAATGTTATCTCGTGTTGAAAAAGAAGTAGCTCGTGTAACAAAAGGTATACTATAATGAAAGGAAGGAAAAAAGAAAGAAAGAAAGAAAGAAAGAATGGCATATATATATAAAAAAAGAGTTAATGATAATATATATATATATATATATATATATATATATAAAACAAAAAGAAAAATGGTTAAAAAAGACAGGAAAAATAAATAAATAAGTAAATAAATAGATAGATACATTTATTAACAATATAATTTTTTTTTTTAATATATTTATTAGAAACTTCACCTACACAAACAGTTCAATTAGCAGCTTTAAACGCTTTAAAGTTTGATTTACAAGTCAAAGCAGAATTAAATGATCCTGAAATACGTCAAAATTTTGATAATAACAATGGTAAGTTTTATTTATATATTTTATTTATTGAGTGATCTATTTAATCATATCCTTTCTCTCTCTGTCTCTCTCTCTCTCTCTCTCTTAGTTGATATGTCACGACCTGTATATAGATATCTTGCTGAACGTCAATTTCAAAAATTACCTCGTAAAAAATTATTGGAACGTATTACTCAAATGAATGTTATGCCTGATTTAGTAGATATAGATATTAATCCTACTGTTGATCTTAAATTAAAATTCGCTAATCATGATGATATTGTTGAACCTGGTGTTTTCACTTTACCTGAACAAAGTATTACTCTTCCCAACATTGAACTTACTAATTTCCATACAGAAACAAAATTGTATACCTTATTACTTGTAGATCCTGGTAAATAAACAAATAGAAAAAATGAAAAAAGAAAAGAAGAGATCAAGATAAAAAAAAAAGATTATTTCCCGTTTATATATATATATATATATATATATATATATATATTTATTTATTTATTTATTTATTTTAATTTTTTTTTTTAATATAATTTATTTAGATTCACCTGATGTCGAAAATAAAACATATCAACAATATTGTCATTGGTTAATAACCAATGTTCCATTATCAGCTACAGAATCCATTGTTAAAGGAGGAAATACAGTTCTTGATTATGTCCCACCCCATCCTCAAAAAGGTACTAAAGCACATCGATACACTTTCATTGCCTATGAACAAACTAAGGAATTAAAGGATATAGTAGAAAATAATAATATTCAACGTGATCATTTTGATGTTAAATTATTTGCTAAACAACATGATTTAAATGTACGTGGTATTCATTTCTTCCGTCAAAAATGGGATGAATCTGTATCAAAGATTTATAATGAAATTCTTCAAAGCAAGGAACCTATTTATGGTAAACCTCCTAGACAAGAACCTTATATTCAACGTACCATGTATTTCTAATACCTAAAAAAAAAAGAAAATTAAAAAAAAAAGTGAACAAAAGAAAATTAAAAAAAGAATAAATAATTTATCATCATTACCATTCTTTTCTTTTCTTTTTCTTTTTTAATTTGATTTATATTTAAAAGAAAAGAAGAAAAAAAAAAGTAATAATCTTTTATAAATATATTGTATACATAAAAAAAAAGAAAAAATTAGAAGTATAATAAATTTAGATCCCTTTTTTTTTTATAATGTATTTATTTTATTTTATTTTGCTGTCATTCCTTTTATAAATTAATAATAATAATAATAATAATAAATGTAATAATAACATTCATTATATGGATACGTTTATAAATTCCATGTAATACATTGTTAATAAAAACAAAGATTTAAAAAAAAAAAATTTCAACGATCAAAAGAATATTTCTTTTCATTTCAATTTTATATCATTATCAATTAATATGAAAATAGTTTTATAAAGTAGTTACTAATAAATGGGAGTTTTTTTTTTTCAATTCATATAATGATTTAGATTATATATATATATAAAAGACATGTATTGTTAGATGAATGTATATATAAGAATTGATTAAAAGATGTAAGCTTATATATAGACTTTATAATTTATATAAACAAAATGAAATATTTTTATATTTTTTTTTAATGTATCAACAATGAAAAATATAATAAAATTAATATATGCATTTGATGAATTTTATTTATTTATTTATATGAAGAAGGAATTAGGAACAAACAAAAAAAAAAAAAAAAAGATAATTATTTTCATTTACAAAATTGTTTTTCTACGTTCTTTTTTAATAGCATCCCAATCAATACCTGAACTAACTTGTTGTTTTAATCTTGAACTAGTACGAGACATTAATTGAGCTTCTCTTTCCTTTTTCTTTTTTTCTTCTTCTAATTGTAATTGACGTTTTTTAGCAGCTTCTTGTCTTGCACGTACAGTGGCTGTTTGGCCAGGTCGATAAATGGTGGATGATGATGTTGATGATGTTGCAGAATTATTACTTCTAGTAGAAAGAGATCTTGTCATTGTTGTTGATGATCTAGATGTAGTTGGTGTTACATTACCCGTATTACTATTGTTATTATTATTATTATTGTTTTTATTTAATGAAGAAGGAGGTGGTGGTGATCTTGTTGAAGATGAAATAGATGAATTGGTAGTTGTTCTTGACATACTTCGTGATAATGGTGGTGTAGCAGCGGTAGTTGGTGAGGTTGATGTTTCAATTTCATGAATGATTGGTTGTTGGGATAATCTTTTGCTTTTATTGGTAGAAAGTGCTGGAACAGGGGCTAAAAATAAAGAAAAAGAACAAAAAAAAATGTACGTGCATTTATTTGTTTATAAAAAAAAATGTCATTTTTTAATCATTTGATCTATAAATATATACTTTTTCTTTTTTTTTTTTGACAAGATTTTTTTATATATTTAGTTACCTGACATTCTTCTTGATGCTTTTGTTTCATCTATTTTTTGTTGAACTAAAGATTTCTTTGTTTGAGTTGTTTTCCCACTATCTAAATAAGATCTTAATTCAGGAATGGCTGGATTATGAACGCTATTTTTATTTCATTTTTAAAAAATAAAACACATACAAAAAATCATTAATTTATGTATTTATATAATATAAAACAATTTATATATATATTTACATACCTTAAGGGTCTTTCTTTTGGTTTTGGCTTTGTTTCACCATAATCCACTATAATAAATAAATAAAATAAGTAAAATAATAATAATAAAAATAGTGATCCTTTTTTTTATTATAAATTAAATTTCCTACATGGTACCCAAGTTGTAATATTCATAGGACGATTTTCAGGTGTAGGATGGTCATGATTATTATTATGATTATTATTATGATTATTATCATCATCATCATTATCATCAAAAGTAGAAGGAGTAGAAGTATGTGAAAGAGAAATATTATTATTATTAGTTGATACAGTCCTATTATTATTACTATTATTATTATCGTTATCTGTTGATATATCTATTGTATCATCATGATACCACCATTTTGGAAAAGTATAAGTCATGGTAGTAGATTTAGAACGTTGACTATTGTCACTATTCATATTTTGAGGATTAGGTATAGATACTTCTTGAATAGGAGAAGTTGATAAAATATCAGGAGTAGTTGTCATTTTATTATTAATATTAATGTGTTGTCGCTGTTGTTGTTCATATTCTTGAGTTTCTTCCTTTTTATTAATATATTGTTGATTTGTGTTATTATTATTTAAAGTAGAAGAAACATATGGTTTATAAATCACAGCTTGATCAGCACCTTTTTTTATTAAGTCAAGTGATAATATATTAATCCTTTCACGTTCATTACTATACAAAACAGCAAAACAGATTAACTCTTTTAATACTTTAAAACATTCCGTAGCTGGATATTTATTAATATAATCATGTACGTATGGTGGTAACGTGGATATAAATGATTCCATTATATATATATATATTATATTAGTCTATTTATTATTTTATTTGAATAAAAAGAAAAAGTAAAAGAAGAAAAAAAGAAAAAAAGAAAAATTGAAGGAGGCAAAAAAAAAGAAAAAAAAAAGGTACAAGAGAAAAAAAGCGGAGTATAAAAAACCAACATTAAAGTTTGGAACGTATTTATATTTCTTTATATATACAAATATATACGTTTCTTTATAAAAAGATCATATTATCAAATAAAATGGACTTTCAGCTGATCACACAAAATTTATTTATTTCTTTTTGAGAAACATTATTTAATTTGACTGTTTTCAAGTGGAATTCATTTTTCTTTCTTTTTTTTCTTTCTTACTTTCTCTTTCGCTCTTTCCTTTTTTATCATTTTATAAACTTTTTTTATATTCATTATCTTTATAAATGATGTATTTCTATATTAATATGTATATTTTTTTTTTGATTGTCTAAAAATAAATAAATACATTAGTGATTATTTAAAAATATATAAATATTTATCAATAACGAATATTGGATTAAATCACAACAAATAACACCTATGATCATTTTATATTTTATTTACGTTTAAATGGTTTATATATGGAAAGTTGAAAGATTGACATAAAAAAAATATATAAATATATAATCTCCGACAATGCAAGTTGAAAACAAGTGGAGCATGAGTCATTTTTTATCTTTTTCATTGCTTTTTCTTTTTCTTTTCATTATTTAAACATTTTATTATATGATTCTTTCTCGTTTAATATTAAAACAAGCATCATATAATATAAAAAAATGCAGAACACTATATAACAATCATAATAGTAATAGTCTTTTTAAATTAATCAATAAAAGATATTATCAATTAGGCTCACCAAAGAGTATATCTATATTACCAGAAAAAGTGGATTTTACTTTAACTCAAGATAAACCAGATAGTAATAATAATAATAATAATAATGATATAAACAATATATATATATATATATATATATACTTATACATATTTGTTTTAAATATATAGATCCTGATAATAAACCTTTATTAACTACAAAATATATTAATGATATTGTGCAATCACCTGGAAGTACTTTTGGTGGTCAGTTGAAACTTGAGTGGAAAGAAGCACCAAGAAATATTTTAATAGTTAAAAAACCAAATGATATTAAAACTGAAAAAGCTTTAGTTGATATAGCAAAGTAAGTAAGTAAAGAGTAAATGTAATAGTAATAATAATAATAAAGGAAATAATCTACACGTATATGTATATATAAATTAATAATAATAATAATAATAATATTATATATATATATATATATATATATATATATAAATTACAAACACTTTTAGTTGGTTAAAAAATAACTATAAAGATGTTAATATCATTGTAGAACCTGAAGTAGCAGATCATTTTAAAAATGATCTACCTTTTGTTCATGTTATACCCAAAGATCAACAACATGAATATGCTAGAATCGTTGATTTTGCTATTTCTTTAGGTGGGGATGGTACTATGTTACACTTATCATCTTTATTTCCTAAAGCTGTTCCTCCTGTTATTTGCTTTTCAATGGGTACTCTTGGTTTTTTAATGTCTTTTCGTAAGTAATATATATAAATTAAAAAAAAGAGCGAAAGAGAAAAAAAGGAAATGATGAACATCGATTAACATATATATTAATATATAAATCTTAGGTTATAAAAATTATGATGTAGTATTAGATGATATGATGCATGGAAGATTTGCTTTAAATTTACGTATGAGATTATTTTGTTCTTTACATCAATCAAATGGAAAAAGAATTACTGTGGATGGCAAAGAAGTAGATGATAGGCAAGTCATGAATGAAGTTACTTTACATAGGGGTAGATATCCTCATTTAACCTCCATTGATTGTTATGTTGATAATCATTATCTTACAGAATGTGTGGTAACGTAAAAAAAAAATGATTACTTAAAAAATAAAAGACCATCATCATCATTTTTATAATGAAATTGTGATTATTGATCCTTTTTTTTTTTTTTTTTTTTTTAGGCTGATGGGTAATATAAATATATAATATAAAAATAAATAAATAGATAATTAAATAAATAAACTTACTCTTAATTTTTAAATTATTTATAGATTAATTGTATCTACACCAACAGGATCAACAGCATATTCATTATCTGCAGGTAAATAGCAGTAAATAAAAATAAAAAAGATTTTATTTATTTATTCACTTATATATATATTAAAAAAAATAGGTGGTCCAATTGTTCATCCTAGTGTACAAAGTTTAATATTAACACCAATTTGTCCAAGATCTTTATCATTTAGACCGGCTTTATTACCACCAAGCGCAGCTATTCAATTAAAGGTATTTTTTATTTATTTATTTATTTATTTATTTATTTATTTATTTATTTATTTATTTATTTATTTATGTATATATACCATATTGAATTATTCTCTTTTTTATTTATCTATTTATTTTTTAGATTGGTGAATCAAGTCGAAGTCAAATTGAAGTATCTATGGATGGACAAGAAATCTTTTTATTAAATAAAGGTGAATATTTACAGGTAAATGAATAAATAATTGATCATGATTATTATTATTATTATTAGTATTTTTGCTCTTCTAATACTATATTTGTACATGTGTTTCTATTTTATCTAACAAAAATATATTTATTTCTATTTCATTTATCATTAATTTAAACTAAAATATTCTGTATAATTATATATATATGCATATTTTTAGGTACGAATGTCAAAATACCCAGTTCCTTGTGTTACCCGTCTAAGTAATGAAAATGATTGGGCAAAAGATATTAATGAATTATTAAAATGGAATTATCCATTTAGTCGTGGATTTTAATTTTTTTTTTTGTACAGAATTTATTTTATTTTATTATTATTAATTGTATTTAGATTTTATTGATTAAAAAAAAAGTAATATATATATGATATAAATATAAAAATAAAAATTATAATACAAATCATTAATTTAAAAATTAGTAATAAAATTAATAATAAGGAAAGAAAAAAAAAGTAACTAAAAGAAAAACAAATAAATAAATTGAAATTGAAATATACAAATAGTAATTATATATATATTATATAAATAAGTTTTTTTTCTTTAAAGAAAGTAAAACTCAATTAAAACCAATTAAAACCAAAATAAAATCAAACAAATGAAAAAAAAAGTAACTACACAATATTTATAAATAAATATATAACTTAGAATGGAGGAGGAGGTAAGGACGCTTGTTGATTTAATAACTCTAAAGTTGTTTCTTCAATGCAAGTATTAATGATATCTTGTAAATTTTCTAATTGGGTTCGTTCACCTAAAACCATGAATAAATGTTCTTTTACTTGTGCTCTTGTAGTTAAATCTAAATCTGCTTTAGAAAGAAAAGATCGAATTTCCATTTGAATTAATTCAACGAAATTAGCAGGATTATGCTGAGATGTATCACTAGTATTTCTTTGATGACGAATGGATGAATTACGAGAGATGGATTGTTGGTATAATCTCCTTCTTGTAATGTTATTATTATTGTTTTGTTGTTGTTGTTGCTGTTGTTCTTGCTGTTGTCTTTGCCGATAAGCAGCGGCTGTCATGGCAGCAGCTGATCTTTCAGGTATTTTAAGCCCAACTCTACCATGAATAGCAGCACTACGACCTTCTTCATCTTCTCTAGTTCTATACTCCCTTAATTCTAAAGCCGTTTCGGGATCAATACTTAACCATGAATTAGCCGCTGATTTTTGTGATAAAATAGATTGATTATCTATATCCATTTGTCTAGCTGATTCTGCTGAATAAGATCTATAGTGACCATGATGATGTTGTTGTTGATTTTCATTTGAACTACCAATAATTGTACTATTACTATTATCATCCATGGGTATAAACATGCCAGGGGTATTATGATAATAGTCTTGATTATGACTTGATCGATTACTAAAGTAAGATGATTGTGAATGACTAGGTTTATGATGTTTATAATCTTGGCGATTTTGAGGATGATGATGTTGATGATAATGAGGTTGTGATGAAGATGAAGATGAAGATTTTTGATGATGATGTTGCCGATGTGGATGAGAAGGAGGGTGTGTGATTACTTCATTCATTGGATACATTGATGCCGGTGTAGAATCTGACCTACTAGCTGCATAACCGTCATCAAATGGATTATCATGCGTATCAGCAAAAGGATTAGTAACCAAACTATCTGTAGGTGATGCTGTAATAAATTCTCCATTATGATTATTACTTTCTACAAATTGATTATTTCGAACTGAACCATACATATCAACGATGGATGCAACTGGTCGATAGCCGCTTGTTGTTCCACGTAAACTTGTATATCCATCTTTTATTTGTGCTAAAGGTGGCGGTGAGGGTGTAGCTGTATCATTATCCATCATAAAAGCATTTGTATTATTTAGTGATTGACTTTCTCCAAAAGCTGTAAATCCAGTAAACTTTGCATCTAATTCTGCTGCTTCCTCTGCTGCGCGTTCATATGATCGTTGTGCTTCTAATGCTTCATACTCTGCAAATCGCATTCTTATTACTGCATCTTCTTGTTCATTCTCTTCAGTTTTAGACTCTTTCATTTCTGGATTATTATTACCACTGTTATTATTATTAATATTATTATTACCACTATTATTTTGATTATTATTATTATAGCCATTGTTGTTAATAATTTGATTATTATAGTGGATCATATCCGGATTATTATTATTTATAGAGTAATTATTGATGCTGCTTTCATTCTTAATATCATTATTATTTTGTTTAATATATTTTTGTTCAATGTTTCTAGAATAATCATCATCCACACATCCATGTAATCTACCATTCCAGCTCCATCCATTTTTAGTTGGCCAAACATCATACCATCTTTCTGCATAATCGCTACACCATACAGCGATTAAAGGGAACCAGATGGTGTATAAAGCAACTGAAAACATACAATAAAGGAAAAACCAACAGACATATTTAAATTGACGCCGAATTAAAAAATAAATGACATGTAACACAAATAAAGCAGTAAAGCTGAATACGATGGTGGAATAAGCAAGTCCTCTAAACATAAAACATCTAATAAATACACCATAAAGATAAACAATAATAGGCATGGAAAAGATCATATCCAATAATTTTGTGACTGATAAAAACCAAGCTGAAAAGCCAATATGTCTTGCAATCCTGATCATTTCAATCTGGTTGTGAAACGTAGCACGTAGATTTCTAGATTGTAAAGCCTGTAAAGCCCAATAGTTAGTTGGAATGGTTGAATAGCCCACAGCATCCGGTTCAAAACTTAAATGATGGTGTGGATGTGATTGTAATAAAACAATACCAAAATATAAATCTTCACCAAGTAATAAGACATTCTGCATATGCATTGTTTGAGCTTGCTGTGCAGCAAAGCTTCTTAAAACAGTTGGATGAATACAACAAGGACGAATATTAGATAATGGTGTTAAAGATAATTGGGATTCACGTCCAGTAATTAATGATGGTCTACTATCACCACTTAAATCACCTGAATAATGTTTTGGTATATTTGCATCACGAGGTAATGTAGCAAACGGATCTTCATCTTCAGACGGAATTTCATCGCTTACTTTTGGCCACTTGCTATATATTGATTCTTGTGAAGTTGACTGACTTTTACTAAGTCGATTTTTTTTCTTTTTCTGAAACTGTTGTTGATTATTTTTATTATTGATATTAATATTAATATTACTATTATTGTTATTATTATTTTCTAAAGGTAAAGGCGTGTTTTCTGTCCATAATTTATACATCACTAAACCACCATTGATGGTAAGTACGTTCCCTAAACAAGCTTCATAAGCCAATCCAGTAAAAAAGGTCATATATAATGGGAAAATTTGTAACATGGTGATGAGATTTTGTTCAGGATTAGCAGGACGAATATGACCACTAATAGCAAGCATTTTTCTATCTCTTTCTAATCTTCCAACCAATTTTTGTACAACATCACTTTGTACTTGAGTATCTGCATCAGTGACTAACATATATTTAAATCGTCTAGGATCAATTCCAAGCACATTGTAGCATTGATTAAATAATTCATATTCTAAAGGTGTCATTCGATTATTTGATAAATTCATACATCGTTCCAAAAAACCTAATACTAAGATTAATGAATCTCTTTTACCACGATTACCAGGTGCACGTTCAATAGATGACTCGTGAGGAGCACCTACTTTCACCACTACCATAAAAGGTACTCGATTACGTCCAGTTTCATAGAATCCAGAGTATACTTTAGCAAAATTGATTTTACGACGATGTTCACCTAATGACACATAAGCGTGAGGCACCATTGCTTGATTGGGAGAACAACCAAGAGCTTCTAATACACATAGATAAGATTCTTTTGAATCATGAGCACTTTGTATCACACCATCACATATAAATAATAATAATTTACGAGAATCTTCATAATTTGTTCTTGCCAGTGAATCCAAAGTAGCACGAATTGTTTCGGCAGATTCAGCATAACATGGTACCATCAATAAAGTATATGGCAGTATACGATAGTTGCCTGTCATGGAGAATTCAGGATTTGATTTAAATAAAAATCTTTGCACCCATTTGATTCTAGATAGATTTGCTAAGTTCATTTTAATAAAAAAATAAAATAATCCACAACCCATCGTAGCCCATAATGCAGGATTAATCCTTTCACATAATTCCACTTTTCCATCTGATGTGACGCCAGTTGCAAACATTTCTATAAGACAATCACTATAAAGATCAGCATTTGAAATATTTCGATTTTCAAAAAAAGGTGTAATATCTTTTCCAAGATTAAGATATAAAGTTGTTGTAACATCTAATGGTAAAAACATTCGTTCCACTACAAATGCTCTAGAATACATATCGGTTGTTACTAATACTAAATTGGTTGCTGAAACTAAATAGGATGTAACATCTAATACTCTATTATATAAGATAACATAGCCTTTTCCAGATAATTTAGGTGTAGGTAAACTTCTATATGTGTCGTAAACTTCCTGTCTAGTATAAACAATTTCTATTTTATTTTTCAACAGAAAAAAAAAGAAAAAAAAGTTATTTCATATTTAATCATAGATAGATTATTATTTTTTTTAAAAAAAACATCATTATTATCATGGTTATGATCATGATTATGATTTTCATTATATGTATAAATAACCACTTACCACCTTTATAATGAAGTCCAAACTGATTCATTAATCCATCAGGAGGATTAAAACAAGGAGCACCCGTTACATTTGTTTGATTAGGATAAGGACAATGTAAGAGTTCACCATTTCGATAATCATAACCAGGATCAGTCGTTAATTTATAATCAAGCCATTTATCAGCTTTGGTGGCGTACTCACCATTATTAGGTTCATAGATACATTTTTGAAGAGTAGGATCAGAATAAGGAGGATTTTTATCAATTGTTGTATTACGTTGAAGTGCCATAAAAAAAGGAAACATTGGGGTAACATCTTGACCTTTATATTTATTTACTTCCTTTGCAATATAAGAAGTAGATTCTTCCCAATTAATAGCATTTCCTTTTAATACTGCCATAGACGTTGAATTGTTAAGAACATCTCCAATATTATAATATTTATTGGCATCACAAAAGAGAGTTGATATAAATTCTAACCAAAAACAAAAAAGACCAGCACATGCTAAAAACATAATCATCATCGTTACTTTTTCTCGCCATGCTTGTCTAACATCTAAATTAAATAAATAAATAAAAGATTTATATAAATATGGTTTTATTTTATTATTATTCTTATTATTATTATCATTATTATTAATATTATTATTAATGTTTCTATTATATATATCTTTCTTTATTTATTTTAACGAAGAGTTATTATTTTTAATAGGTATAAATAAATGGTATTTTTTATAGTGTTTTCTTTTTTTTGATTTAACAATTTTGTATATTTTACTTTGAGAGTTTAGATTTAAGGCATAATGTAAAAAAAAGTTAGGTATAAAGAAGGTGAATACTCTAGATACAAATACCCAAATAATCCTCCTAGTTGTAGATACATGCATACTAGAGTTTTGATGAACATTCATATGTACCAAAACACAAAATTATTTAAGAATTCATAAAAGAAAGAAAAAAGGAAAATATGTATGGAGAGAGAAAAAAAAAGAAGAGGAAGAAAAAAAAAAAGGATGGAGACAAAAAAAATCGGTATTATAATTTTCTCTCAATATATTTGAACTCCGACGAATAAATAATATATAATGATAAAATTATATAACTAAAGCATTATTATCATTATTATTATTTTCACTGATCATTTTATTTATTAACATTATATATTATTATTATTATTATTATTATTGTTATTGTTATTATTATAAATAATATTAATTATTGGTTTGTAATTTTATAATATAAATAAAATACTATTAATTTATGTTAACTCCCAAAAATAGGTATAGATGTATATATGCTTAAATTAAATTTGATTAGATTTTTTTTAATCATATTCACAATATTCTTTTATTTTTATGATTTTTTATTAATTACATTGATGATCATGTTATAAATATCATTTTCCATAAAATAATTAACAAACACTAAATTAAAAAAAGAGAAGAAAAATCATTCATTTGATTATTATTTTTTCTTTCATTTTAAAAAATGATTATAATCATAGCATTATTAAAAACACATAATCAACATTTTAATAATAATTATAAAAAAAAGAAACAAATTGGTTAAAAATATAAATATTGTTATTGTTACAAAAGAAATAAATAATAATAATAGTAATAGTAATGAAGGGGTATGATATGTACTTTGAAAAAAATAAAAAAAAATAAAAGAAAAAAACAAAATAAGTATAAAAAAATTGCATGAGCATCAAACAAAATATATATATAATATAAATAAAAATATAGTAAAAATAAAGTAAAAAAGGTTATATAAAATATAAAAATATAAAAATCATATAGTTCCACTAAATATATAATATAGAAAGAGGGGAAGGGAGAGTGAGAAAAGAAAAAAGGAAAGAAGGGGTGAAAATAAAATAAAATAAAATAGAATAAAAAATAATAGTAATAATAAATAGGAAATAATATATAAATATAAATATAAATATAAAAATAATAATATATAAGTTAAAAAGGAATGCTTGGACTTAGGTGCAAGATTTGCTTTTTTTTTTTAAGTTAGGTTTTAAAAAAAAAGGATCGAAATTTGGGAGGTTATTATATATATATATATATATATATAAGCTATGTTGCTTTTTTTTTTTAAATATAATCTTTCTTCTTCTTTTTAAGTAATATAAATATATAATTTATATTAATAATGTCTTAGCTTCCAAGGTCTGGGCTGAGGTAAAAAGCAATCACTTTCTAATTTTCTTTTTTTGGGAGAATTAGGTTTCCAAAGTTGACAACGAATAGGAGAAACTTGAGTTGGGGTTTGTAAAGGTGATGAATGATTAGAACTAGGTAAGGATATAGTTGTTAATACAGGCATTGGTGTAGATGAAGGAGAACATGATAAAGGTGAGGAGTAATTACTAAAATCGGAAGATGAATTTTCTCTTTTTCGTTTTAAATTAGTAGTAGTTTCATAATGATGAGATGGTTGTTGTTGATGATGTTGATTATGATTGTGATGATGATGAAGAGGTGTAGGAGAGATAGGAGATGGTAAATCATATGCCACAAGGAGTGGTGGAGGTGGATGCTGAGTTTTAGCTTCAACGTGCATATGTAAAAGATGATGCCATTGTTCAAAAGTTGGTTGAGAAATATATAATTTATAATCTACTAATTCCAAAAAGATACGTTCAGCAGCATTGATTTCACTCACAGGTAATCCTGCAATCTTTGCCCAAGCTGAATTTCTATAAGTTTTATCTTGTACAAATTTTGATGCAACAACTAAACTAGCAAGAAACATTCGTCTTCCGCAACTAATATATGCATCCTCCCATTGATCTTGTTGACTACGTTGTAAATGTGCCGTGATAGCTGGTCGAGACCGAAATAAATAAAACAATGCAGTCTGTAAGGTGGAATATGTTGTACGAGATCTTCTTAATACTTCTTGTATAAATGTACGTAAAGGAACAACAGCTGCTTGTCGATTAGGTGAAATATTAGAGCACCACATGGTTTCGATCACTAATGCATTAGTATCTAATTTGTATAAAAAAAATAAAGTACAATTAAATTTTATTTATATAATTGAATATAAAAAAATGGATATATTTAGATTGATAAACATGGCGGAGATGTAAAAATTAAATTATTAAATAACCTATGATATGTATGCTGATATAAATACATAAAAAAGATTTTTTTTTCCCTTATAATAATCACTGTATATTATTTTAATTATTGTTATTATATTATTTACCCACTAAAGCTTCTACATAAGCTAATCGATTATTGATGCCATTGCTTTTTACATTATTATTACAAGTTCTACGTCCATTATAAGGTAAAGAACGATGTGCTGATAACATACTGCGTAGTGCAAGCATTTCTGGTTCTAATAATGGTGGTGAGGGATCTGAAAATCGTACACTAGAAATAGTTTGTGTTACTGGGGTTGGTGGATAATGATAATAAAGTGAAGTAGATGTTGTTGATGCATAGTAATGACTAGTGTTGTTATTAGAGATCAATGAAGTCATTAATGATTGTATATAAAAAAGGGAATGAAAAAAAAAGGTTTTATGAAGAATGAAATAAGAAAAAAATGAACAATAAGAAAAATAAAAAATACAAAAAAAAGTTACAAATGCAACACGGTTTGAACGTAAAAAAAAAAGAAGAAGAAGAGGAAGAAAAAAGAAGAAGAAAAAGAAATAAGAAAGGAATAAATCCTCTTAAGGGGAAGAAAGAAATAGAAAAGAAGGAGAAAGAAAGAAAGAAAGAAAAAAAAAAAAGAGAGAAAGAGAAAGAAAAAAAAAAGTAAAGAAAGGGAGGAGTATAAGATTAAGGGGGGAGAAAAGAAAAAAAGAGAAAAGGTGAAAATAATAAAATAGTAAAATACAAAAAAAAAAAAGGACGGAGATTGAAATCTGATATAGAACAATAAGACCTATTTAAACAACTACCAAAGGCCGTAAAATCTAAAAACGGTAATTCACCTTACTATTTATTATTAGTCCTCAATGTTTCACATAGTAATTCCTATTCAAAAATCCATATGAGGAATTAGCCCTTGTGCTGATAAGTTTCTGAACTCGTGTTTTTTTGGAAATTTTAATGTGGCAAAAAAAAAAATGGTACACAGCAAATTTATAATAATAATAATAAAAAAAAACCTTGCTTTTTTTTTATATACTAATTTATTCAAAAAATAATCTTATATATGTAAAATTAATATGTATATCATAAACGTATAAAATTAATATGGTCTGTCTCTACGCTCGTGTCTATTTTTTTTATAAGAGTTATCATCACGACCTCCACCCACATGATGCCTAAAATCGTCTCGGCGCTTTCGTTCACCTCCGCGATCATCGTGTCTATTTCCTCTTTCACTACTTCCTCGTGCTGCTAATGATGATGATGCTGAGGGTCGCTCAGTATGGCATTTGAAACATTCATTTCTTCTAGCAAAATTATTGGAACCACAACTATATACATATTTATATGTATTTTTTTTTATTAAATAAGAAAATTGGATGTTAATTTTTTTAGTCATAATCATTAAATATTGTCTTATGATTTACTTAATTACCTTTTACAGATCCAATCACCATCTTTAGGAGGATGATGGTTATTGTTACTTGACCCTGACCCACCTCCCCAATCTCCTCTTGAATAGCCACCTCTTCCACCTCCTCTTCTACTACTACTACTACTACTACTGTTACCATTACGACTGGATCCATCTATGTATATTTTAATAAATAATATATGTATCCCATTAATATAACTGTCAAAAAAAAATAAAAAGAAATATTTCTATCCCTTTTTCCCTTTTATATGTAATGGAATCTTCATCTATTATTGATAATTTTTTCTTCTATCTTTTATTTTTTTTATTTTTATTTTTATTTTTTTTACAATTTGTATTCGGTGATTTTCTTTCGGCTTTTGATACTTGGATCACGTTTCCCATAAAGTCTTTACCACCGAACCATTCAATTGCCGCATCAGCTGAAGGAGGATCATCATATGTCAATGTAGCTTGAAGGAAGAAAAAAGTAATTAAGTTAATTATTTAGTACAAATTAAAGCTGTAATTAAAAAAAATAAAAACAAAAAATAAGGATATGAACTTACCATCACCCTTAGGTAGATTTGTACTTTTATCATAATAAATCCAGACTTATTTTATATAAAAATAAATAAATAAATAATAAGTTATAAACATGTTAATACATAGTACTTCCACCCTTTTTCTGGTTTTTTTTCTTCCTCCTTAAATTTTGCCAAGCAATGGTAGTATTTTATAATTATTTATTTATTTTATTTACTCACTTTTAGGTTTTTTGGTTTTTTTATCTATCTTCAATATGCCAATCGAGCCAAAATGAGAAGCAAGCTTTTCCTCAGTCACATCTTGTGGTAAGTTACTTATATAAATGGTATCATTAATTTGTCTAGTACCATCTAAGGAAATAAGGGGGGGTAAAAAAAGGCATTGTTAAAAATGTTTATCTTTCCTATTTTTACTTTTTTATTTAGTCTTATTTTTTCTATATTTATATTTTGAAATTTGTTTATTTTTTCTATTTTCATTTTCATTTTCATTTGTTATTTTTCTATTTTCTATTTTCATTTTTTTTTTTATTTACCATTGCTTTGAGAAGAATATTGTCTATCTTCACGATATGATTTTGTTTCTTGAGGATATTTATCTTTATAGTCTTTATAATAATCATTATCTTGATAATATTGATCTTGATATTGGGAAGAATATTGTGAAGTATCACCTTGTTGTTGTTTTGGCTGTTGTTGTTGTTGTTGATCATAGCCATAATAATCTTCCGCTGAGTATTGATATCCTGAGTAATCATATTGTTCTTGATATCCTGAATAATCATATTGTTCTTGATATTCTTGATACTCTTGGTAGTCATCTGATGGCAACCAAATATGTTGCAAAAAAATTATAAATAAGATTTATCCATATCAAAGATATTATTCATTTGGATCACACAAAAATAAAATAAAAATATATATATATATATGTATACCAACAACATCACAATCACACTCTCTCTCAAAAATATATTCATATGTATTCATAAATATATATATCATTATGTACATTATATATAAATATATAAATATAGCTTTTATAAGTTTCTTTTGAATTATTTACATTGTTGGTTTTGATTATCCGATGTTACTTCTTCTTTTTGTGGTTGCTGCTGTTGTGTTTCTGACATTTTTTTATTATTGTTATTGTTATTAAAAAAAAAGCGAAAGAGAAAGAGAGAGAAAAAAAAAATTTAGCCAATCAAGTAAAAAAAAAAGAACCTGAGTTTAAAAAAACAAATAGCACATTTTTTTTTGGTTCCACATTTTTCAATATCACCTTTTTCTCTTTTGCTTTTATTTTACTCTTTTAATAAAGCTTTACCTATGTTCATATCATGTTCAGATGCAGATCTTTATCAACTTTCAAATACAATACAAGATATTCCTATTTGCAATGATAAAACCATGTTAACAGAAAAACAACTCACAACCATGTTGACTGTTGCTAACTTAAAAAGTTACCTTGCAACTGATGGATCAAAATTAATAAAAGTATATAAATATATATATATATAACGCGCAATTTTTTGGTTAGCTTTAATAACCAGAATATTATTTTAACAGCTCACCTCTTTTTATACTTTAAAAAATATTGGTTTTACAATAGTGGGCTTTTTCTACTTTATTAAATAGACTATCAAATAAAGAAGGTAAATCCTTTTAGCTATATAATACTCAAGTTTCTGAAAGTATTTAAATTGTAATTTACTTTAGTTTATCTATAGATCCTGAACTTTTAAAAGATCCTATCAACGAATTTATTCTCAACTTTTTAATAGAATGTTTATTATTTTTAGAGTTAACTAAAAATAGGTAATATATATATTTATATATGATAGTTTGTTTTATTTATCAACATATTAAACTATCCATATTAACTAATTTTTATTGTTTTTAAAATTTATATTATAGTGGTTTAGGTGTATTATTTAATGTAAAAACAAATAAGATGGAATGATTTTTATTTATAATATCCTTTTTTATATAAGTAAAAAAATTAATAGTGAGTACCCTTCTTATTGACCTTTTATATATATATGAATATATATAGATAAGCAAACAGAATATACCAACATGTCAAACAGCTGTTTGGATTTTATGCCTTATTGGGGATAAATTACCTCAATATGTCATTCCAACATGTCATCAATATTTAATCACACAATTAGCTAATATAGGCAATCCAATTACAATCAGTGATAATAGTAATGAAGAATTAAATGCAGTCATGATATTGGGACAACAAATATGGAATTATTTATTAAAAACACATTCTGATACTGTTAAAAACTCGCTTTTGGATTTACTAAATAGTTATCTAACAGCATTATCATCATTAAATGAAGATGAAATGAACTTAGATCAAAACAACAACATAACAGATATAAATGAATACATCTTGGGTTACTTATTATCTTTACCTAGAATTTCTCCTCAATTAACAAATGGTAAAAAAAAAAAAAAATAGATGAAATAGATAAATACATATAAAACACGATCTTATATATATAATTTAATTCATTATATAGAATGCTGGTCAGAAATATTTTGTAAATTATATAATGATAACAATATTGGAAAAATATTTTTAAAAGAAAAAAAAACTAAATTTTCTCGTGTGCGAAATTTAAACAGGTAAGATATATATATATATAAAGAAGATCAACTTTTTTTTTAATTTATATTGATTTTAAATGTTTTATTATAGTGAACTTGTATCGGTTGTTGATATATTTGGTAAATGGCTAGCAGAAATAGCATTTGATCCTGATGGCTCTATAATGAAGCATGCACTTGATGTGGCAATTATATTAGATACAATTGCTTTTGACAATCAACTTGGATATCAGCATTTAATTCCTTCAGATGGTCATTCAGTATTAGATAACTTATTACCTTCTTTAGATAAATGTGATATATCAACAGCATCCATTGACTTAGTGGATGATTGGATTGCTCCCATTGTAAACTCTTCTTCATCAAAACAGCAGGTTCGTCACGTGAATCAATTAAAAATACCCATCTTTTTTTTACAGCTTGTTATTCTAAAAGGAAATAATATAGATTCATCTATAGATTTATTAATAAAAATGATGTCTCAAATAACTCCTCCAGCATTAGCCTCATCATCATCAACAATAACAACTTTTGAAGATACAAATAAATCAAATTCCATCAAATATCTTTTACAAAACATAGTTGATACAGCAAGTAAAAAATGGTCTGATTTTTACAAGTAAATTAAATAATAATAATAAAAAAATGAAAAAGGAAATTATATTAATGATTATTATTAATCCTTTTTATTATTATTATTATTTTATTCGATTTTTATTTATTACGCTTTTATAAAATGTAGAAAAATGTTTGAACAGGTATTTTTAAGAGCAATGTCCATCAATATTACACGCAATGATACAAATGAAAACGTAGAAAAAATACTTGGCAATTTAACCATCTTATATAGCGATGATGATGTCGTTGCAGAAAATAAATCATCCACTGGATTTTTATCATTTTCAGCATATATTGCAACTCATTGGCAACAGGTGATGCTTTTATTTTTAAATCATCCTTCCAAACAATGTAGAGCCTATGGTTATTCAATATTAAAAAATTCATTATTTTGGAAAAATGATCAAATTGATGATTCAGATATTGTATCAGCATCAAAAATCTTTATTGAATCATGGTTTAGACATTTAAAGAATAGATATATTTTATCAGATCATACAATAGATGAACCTGATTTAGTTTTAATTCAATTAAAGCATTTATGTAAGTACATTTATATATATATATATATATATATATATATATATATATAGTTAACAGAAAAAAAAAGAAAATATACGAATTAACATTATTATTTTTAAAAAAAACCTTATACATATGTGCTCATTTTATTTTTATTTAATTATTTAATTTAGTAATACAATGTTGTCAACATGAACCTTTTGCTAAATCTTTATATCATATGATCTTGGACTCTATATTAAATGGAACATTAGAAATCTTTCCTCGTAATGACATAACAAGTAATACTTTGGGATCATATACATTTTTAGATATCGTAAATCAAGATGAATCAATAAAATTAAAACAAGATACAAATACTTTGCCTAGATTTATACCTAACATTGCTATCTTATCATCTGATATGTAATTATTTATACTTTTATTCAATAATAAATGAAAGAAAAGAAAAAAAAAAATGTATAAATGTATTTCATATTATAGATTATTAACATTCAAGATATCTTATTTTTACTTTTTATTTTGTTTTTTAGAAAAAATAATGATAAAATATATATGGATAACATTACTCAAACTGTTAGTATATTTATTGAATCGATGCAAAAAGGTAAGATATTTAAAAATAATAAATGAAAAAAAAAAAAATCAATAGTAATACAAAGAAATTTCATATATTTATACTAAAATAAATTTAATTATCTAGATACAACTTCATCACTTGAAAAATTATTTACATCTATCTTATCAACTAAATTAACTACATCTAGTAAAGTCTCACTGGAAACATATAAAGATTCACTACCAAATAAAATTCCATATACAAATGATATCACTAATGGTAACGCTTTTAAAAATC
The DNA here is from genome assembly GCA_037043795.1 of Cunninghamella bertholletiae. Classification (NCBI taxonomy): domain Eukaryota; kingdom Fungi; phylum Mucoromycota; class Mucoromycetes; order Mucorales; family Cunninghamellaceae; genus Cunninghamella; species Cunninghamella bertholletiae. Next base: position 497,084 of record JAZGVP010000001.1, read on the forward strand.
ATCCTGCTTTGTTTTTGATTCTTGATCATTGCCTCTCACTTGATAAAACTGCTTCAATGGCACTTGTACGTAGTATTTTTATTTATTTCGTTGCCTTTTGGAATATGGCTGAAGTGACCAATATTTCTACAACATTACAACTTGCTACTCAGTTAGAAGAAACCACTCATCTTATCAAATTAATGGCATCGGTAAAAAAAGAAAATTAGTATTATTTATATATATGACCATAATTATTTTTATTATTATAATACTTATATAATACATATATTATAGATATTACCTGAAAAACTTCAAAATATTGCATTACTTTTTCCATTTTTATCTTGTTATGAATTAGGTCAAATTTTATATACTTGTCTTTGGCCATGTGTTTATCCATTTTTTGATGATTCATCCACTGCTATACCTGGATTAGAATCAGTTAAATCAAATTCCATCATAGTGAATGAAGATTTAGTAAATGAGAGCATGAAAAAAATTGAACAAATATATAAGAATAGAATGGTAACACTAAAATCTTGCCCCAGTTGGATACCTACTCTTGAAGAAGTTGGAAAAAAATTAAGTTTAGAAATATAATTATGTTTATTTTTACTATTAAAATTTTTATTAATTCTTAATTATTTAGTATCAATGATAAAATCATTAATCATAAATCATAAATCATAAATAAATTTTTTATATATTAGTCTGTTTTGTTTATTATTTCCCCTTTTCTTTTTTCTCTTTCTTTTTCCTTTTTATTACTATCGGTTTCAAAAGAGAAAAAAAAAGAAGCGGGGAATAAATGTTTGCTTTATTTTTGGGTGTAATTCTATTATTTTTGTTTTTTCCTTTTTCTCTCTTTTCATTTTTCTTTTTCTTAATTACTGTTTTAATCATTTATTTGGTTCACAGTTGTTTAATATATTGTAATATTGGTAATATGAATATATAAATATATTAAACAATATATAATATATAATATATAATAAACATATTATTAACAATGAAGTAAAATATTTAAATAGACGGTTTACAATATTTAGAACCTTTTTTATTTTGGGCAGACCATCATTTCAGTTACTGTTAAATCGTTATCTTTTTCTGAAAAGAAAGGAAATATGTCTACAGAAGGTAATAAATACTTAGTTATACATATGTAAATATATATGAAGTTTTTTTTAATATGTATATATATTATCACTATTTTTATTAAACAGTAGAGGCTCTAAAAGCCAAAATACAAGCATATGAAAATAGAGAAGCACAGTGGAAAGTACACTTGGAAAAAGCACAACAAGAACACACTCAGCTTTTAAACTTTCAACAAAAACTTACACAAGCTGGCGTTCATCTAAAATCTTTAGCTCAAGATAATGCTCGTTTACAACAACAACTTAAAGAGTCTGCAACAGCTTTAGAGGAAACACAGAATACTATTAAAAAAGATAAAGAAAACTTGGAAACTGAATTAAATAACCAAAGAAATACAAGCCAGTCTATTATTGCTATATTAATACAACACTTGGCTGATGGAGAAGAAGAAAATACATTATCACTTCATGATAATTTTAATATTGAACAAGTAAAAAATTTTGTCAATACTGTAACTACGAAAAGGAATAATATTAATAATGAAAAAGGTATGGTATAATATATATATATATATATAAATGGAACAATTCATTTATTTTATATAAATATGTTTTATTTTAGATACCACCATTGCTACTTTAAAAACACAAATAAAAGAATTACAAGAAAATCTTGAAAGTAAGTGAATAATAATAATAATATAAATAAAAAGTGTTTTAACATCAAAAAAGAAAGATGAATTTCCCCTTTTTTTCATTATTAATATTAAACTCTATATTTATATATATATAATAAACAAATGGCTAATATAGTTGTTAAACAAAACCCAAAACAAACTGATTCAGAGCTATCATCATCATCATCACCATCATCCATACCAAATGATTACTGCTCTATTCATTCAGTTGAACAAAACATTAAAGGATTAATGAATGATACTGATAATTTCACTGTTGACACATCATTACCATTACCATTATTAACTTCTTTTGAAGATTTAAGAACACATTTACAGAATATTGTAACAACAAAACAAGCTAATCAACTTCAAATAACTGATGAAACAAAAGGTAATTCTTTTTTTTAAAAAAAAAAAATAAAAGAAAAAAGAAAAAGAGAAGGAAACTATCAATATAACATACTTATTTATATTATTTAAACTTGTGAAAAAATAAAATTGGTGATAGAACTTAAACGACAGATCACTCAGCTTCAAATGAATGTTAATGAATTATCAGATGAAAAACAGCAATGGTTATTGGAAAAGGATGATTTGGAATCGAAAATAGAATTAAATGATGATATTGAAGAATTAAAGCAAAAATTAAATAAAAAAGAAGATGTGCACAAGGAATCACAGAGTCAAGTGGATCAATTAAAATTGGAAAATAAAGAACTTTCAGAAAAAATGATTACTCAAAATGAAAAAATAGAAACACTTGAATCTAATTGTCAAACCTATAAAGATGAACTTAATGAATTAAATAATGAAATGAAATCTTTAATAGAAAAAATTCATTCACTTGAAAAAGAAATAAGTGATCATCAAAAAGAAAGAGAACAATTAAGTCAACAATTAAAAAAAGGACAACAAGACAATAATCAACAACAATCTTTATTAAATGAAATTGAAACTCTTCAAGAAAAAATAAACAATTTAGAAATAGAAAAAAAGCAACATGGAGAACAAATAGAGCAAGTGAAACAACAAGAACAACAGCCATTAATAGAAAAAATTAAATTATTAGAAGAAAAGTTAGAAACATCAGAAAAGGAGAGACAACAATATCAAAATCAAGTTGAAAAATTACAACGTGAACATCAAGGTCTTTTGGATAAGATTTCTAATATTAAAGAAACAATCACTCCAAGATTAGAAGCTGAAAAACAATTAAGAGTTCAAGTAACAGAATTAACAGCAGAATTGGATCAAACCAAACAAGGCTTAGATGAAATGCGTGCAGCCATGGTAGCAAGAGATCAAGAAGCAAATCAACAATTAGAAAATAAAGAACGTCATTTATATCAATTACAAATGAGATTTGAAAAAGTGCAACGAGAAAAGGAAGAATTAGAAATGTCATCCATGCAATTGGATGCTAGATGTAGTCAATTGGAAGAAAAATATAATGCTAGTTTGGCTGATTTGAATGAATATAAAAGACAAATGGCAGATGAATTGAAATCAAGTGCTTCTGAAAGAGAAAGCTTGGCAAATTTACAAACCGTTTTAGAAGAATTCCAAGCTAGTACGTTGATATATATAAATATATATATATATATATATATATATATATATATATATATGCTTGTGAGTGTATTTATTAAAACTCACCCTTTTTTTTTATTCGTTTACTTTATTAGCTAAGGACGCTGAAATCCGTGCTGCTGTTGAACATATTGAACGTCAATTAGAAGTAGCTAAAAAATCATGGGTAGAATATCAAGAAAGAGCTAGAATTGCAGAGGTATAAAAATATAAATATAATAATAAACTGTATAAGGTTGCTTTAAATATTAATAGGTATATTATTATTATTATGATTATTTTAAAAAAATCTTATGTTTACTGTATATAGTCTGCTTTAGAACAATATCAACAAGATGTAGCTAAAACTCAACAATATGAAAGAGAGATTAAAGAAAAGAATTTATTAATTGGAAAGTTACGTCATGAAGGTATATACTTTAATCATCTGTTTATTTATATTCTTTATTAAAAAAAAAACAGTTTAATAACAATGATGATGATAAAAACTCTTTTATTTTAATACTAAATTATTATTTTTTAGCCATCATATTAAATGAACATTTAATTGAAGCAATGAGAAGATTAAAAGAAGAAACAAATGAAAGTAATGTAGATAGACAGTTAATCACTAATCTTTTGGTTGGGTTCTTTTCAGCTCCTCGTGGTGATAGTAAACGCTTTGATATTTTAACCATTATATCCAATGTATTACAAATGTCTGATGAACAAAAGGAATTAGTAGGCTTAATTCGAATGAAATCAAATGGACAAAAATCACCAGCTGGGTGGCAAAGTCAACAACAAGAACCAGTACAAAAAGAGGTAAATGCTTTTTTTTAATATATATATGATTTATTTTATTGTGATAATTGTAAGGCTCATTTTTATTATTATTATTATTACTATCATATACGATTAGTCGTTCACCGATGCTTGGATATCATTCTTACTAAAAGAATCAAGTAATCGTAAACCTAATAATCAAAACTCACCTCAACAAGATCAACATGATGTTTAATTTAATTATCTATATTTATATATTAAATTTTTGTATTATATTTTGAATAAAATAATAATAATAATAATAATAAATAAATAAATAAATAAGTAAACAATATGGAACGACTAAAATAGATCAAACATTATTATTAACATACATATATATATATATTAATTGGATAGTCATAATTATTTTTTTATAAAACATACATCATCTCAGATATTGATGAATATAAGGCTGCTTTTTTATAGGATAAACGTATATAGAATTATGCCGATTAACATTTAATAATACTATTAGATAATTCATATTTATATAACTCATATAAAAAAAAGAATGACTAGTTAAGATAACTACAATGACTAATATATAATTCACATTTATATTTTATTCTAAATATTCTTTATTACTTTTAAATAGGGTTAGGATATATTTTTTGTACTGATTGAATAGTGAGCTTATTTTATACACAAATAGAAAGGAAAAATCATGCCGCAATCAGCCAATGATGTATTTTATTTTTATTTTTTTGGCTCTAAATGCAAAGCAATATATATATAATAGGATTTCATAAAGATTAAAGAATCATCATCCAAATATTTTATCTTATCTTATATCATTAATTTTTAATATTTTTTATATAGAAATACGTATATAAATTAAAAAAAGGATAAAAGTCGATAATAATAATAATAATAATAATAATAATGATGGCGATGTTTGGTGCACACGAAAAATCATTAATAAATCAACTAAAATGGATGACAATATAGTTTTAGAAAATAATAACATTAATGCCAAGATCCTGTACACTTTTCTTTTTTGGTTTTTTTTCCTTATTTTTTCTTTTTTATTCATTGAAATCAATAGAAAAACTGAAAAATAAAAGTCAAGAGGATGCTTTGTAGAATAGTATAGTATCCATAAAACATTGTTTGAAATAAAGTAATTCTACTTATTTAATTATTATGGATGTTGATTGTTATTTTTTATTTATCAAACCATTAGTAAAGGTCAGATATATACTGATCATAAGTGAATACCACTTATTTAAAAGAAAAATAAAAGATGAATAGTTTTATGGTTACTTTTTATTATTATTATTATTCATTGTTAAATCTGCTATTATAAAACTATTTTATTATACTTATTATTTTTTTCGCTCACTATTTTCAAAGTGGGTTATTTATCTTTTTAGGCCAGATGAACCCACATAAAAGCTTATAAGATACATGTACTAAAAAAAGAGTATAAAAAGAAAAGTACAAAACATAAACATAAAATTTTCTCATCATGTTTTTTATTGCCATTATTACCAATATTATTACTATATTAGAATATTATTGTGAAGATCAAGCCCTATATGACCTTTTTAACCTTACGAGTATTGTTCAATATGTATAATGAAGAAATAAGATTATATATAAGTTACTTTTCTACTCTATCTTTTTTTTTATTATACTATCATCATTATTTTAGTAATAATATCAGAATCAATTTACAAGCTGTTGATATAACTGTTTTAATAAGCTAAATAGTTTAAATACATTTAATATAAATATTTAAATAAGGTAGCGGTAGGTAAGTACCAAAAAATAAAATTTCTATTTTTGGGTATTTTTGGGTAGGGAATTTAAAGTATCGGATTTATAGTGTTAGGCTTATTTTTATGTTTACTTTTTTTATTTTCTCTCTCTTTTTTCTATTCTTCGCTTTTTTTTTTTTTTTTTTTTTTTTTTTTTTCAAAAATACACATATTTGATATATTAACTTATTCATTCGCATTTATTAATAATTTAAAAAATAAATTTACTTGATTATGTAAGTTTAAAAAAGCATGGCCAATCAAGACTAATCACCAAGTTGTTATAATTTTAAAGATAAGATTTACCAAGTAAAATATTATAAAATGACTAATACGCGCTCAATATTATTAATAAAGATACTGGTTTATTATTGTGTATTTTTTTTTAACTACAGCAGCAAATGAAAATAATTAACAAAAGTTTAAAAATCAAGGGGAGAGGGGGAAGTAGAGAGGAAAGGGAGGGTGATTGCCCAATTAATTAGATTGCAGAATATAATATATATAAGTTTGATCTATCAAGAATGATTTTTAATAAGTAAATATAAACATACATTAAGTGATCAACTGATTTTTTTTCTTTATTTTATTACTATGAACTATAAAAGTTTAATTGAATAAGATACATCAACATTACTCCAACATATTTGACAACGTTTCTTTTTTTAAAAATGATAATAGCAATGACAACTATAATATATAGTGATACATATATTTTTTATTTGTTTTTATTTTACTGATCAATCAATTGTATAATAATAACTAAAGTACATGTATATACGATAAAAAAAAATGGTTTTTTTTTTTTGGTTTTTGATTTTAAAAAATATGATAATACAACACATTTATAGAATATATATTGAAGAAATAATGAATGCTATGATGATGAAAGCTTTTTTTTTTAATGGGTTATTTTTGTATCTTTTAATCTTTTTACTGTTTTTTTTTTTATGGATCTTTTGATAGATGGATGGTTCATTGTTTTTTTTAATTAAGTTCAGCCCAAGCTTTAACATCATTAGTGACATAATTCAAGACTTTACATTTCTTTTGCTTAACAGTGACATGTTCAGGAAGGATTTTTTCCAATTTAGTATAAGCAGTATATTGTAAAACAAAGAAATCTAATTGACAACCATCAAAGGACCAGCCTTCATCATCAACACGAACACAACCATTATGGGTTTTACCATCAGGAAGTTTAGCACCATCTAATTCTTTAATATAAAGAGTTTCACCAACTTTAACATCATTAGAAGCAACGCTTACCCAAGGTTCTAAAGCAATATCATCATCAGATCCTAAACCATAAGGAGTCTTTTTACGATTGACTTCTAAAAAGGTATTTTTACCAGTATCTAAATTAACCATGGTTCCATCTAAAAGTAATCCAGTACCTTCCATTTGGAATTTTTCATAGGTCTTTTTATCTACTTTGGCAATCACTTTACCATTTTTTGTTTTTAATTTTTTGGTTTTAGGTCCAGTTAAGGTAATAACGTCACCATCATTAAGCATATCTTTATCACCTTGTTTAGGAATCCAGTATCTATTTTATAAAAAAAAAAAGAAAAAGAAAAAAAAAATGATTAATCAATGAATATACTTTCTTTTTTCTTCCATGATCTTAAAAAAAAAAGAAACTTACTGGGTGAAAGTAGCATGTTTATAACAACTTTTTAATCTTTTTTCAAGAACAGGAGCAGCTGAAGTTGTCATAATTAAAAGAGTCATAGATAAAATAATAGCTAAAATAGATTGTTTCATATTGAATATATATGTGAATGTGTTGTATGTATAAATATATATAAAAAAAGATTGGAATGGGGTTTATATAAAAAGTGAATGGAATGGGATTATATAAAAAATATAGAGAACCTGCTCAAAAGATATATATATATATATATATATAAAGAAGCGATCAACGCAAACAAAAAAAAAGAATATGTAAAAAAAAGTTTTAATGCAGTAAAGAAAAAAAAAAAAGTGTTTGTTGGTTTTTTTTTTTTGTAATGAAATGAAGATAAAAAGAAAAAGAAATGAAAAATAAAAAAAAAAGGAGGATTCTTTATATAAAAAAATTTTTTTTTATATAAATATATAATAAAAAATTAACTTTACATAGTGAAATTATATATTTACATTTAATGAAATTACTTGCTATGGAAAGTAATCTGAGCGGACTTTTTTATAAAATAACCCAATTTACCCTTTTTTTATACTTTCGTGTTTAAATGTTTATTAAGGTTGAGCTTTTTTCGAATTAAGTGGTACAAAAATGTCTTTCTAACGTAGGACTAACGTGGCTTTTAGAAAATTCACTAGGTCATATTAGTCAAGTGCTCCTAATCATCAGTCTGCATGATATATATTTTCATTATCCTCCAGTGGTTTTTTTTTTTTTGTACTCAATAAATTTAACAAGCAATTAACTTTATTAGGAGTATCCATGGTAGAAAAAAAAAATCAATAATAATAATAAACAAGAATAATGATAAACATATGTAGAAAATAAATAAAAAAGGAGAAAAAAAAAATCCATTACTATCTTTCATTTTTATTATTATTATATAAATCATATATATATAGTATACTTTTATATAAAAAAATCAATTCATCCGCTATATATACATAAGATGGATGAGGCTTTGAACTCCGATGCATTACTGCTTGGCTATTTAACTTCTTGAATAATATCTAAAATTAAAGACAAAATAAATACTTTAATTGGGATGATGATTATGTGGGTAATAAATAATAATAAAAAAATTTTATTATTTATTACATGCTGGTTACATTAACCAGGTGATTATCTTTATTTTATTTGATTTTTTTTCGCGATTTTATATTCTGTGTACCAATTTGAATTACCTTTTTCCAAATTTAAACTTGCTTTTTTATTATATTTTCTTATATATATATATATATATATATATATATATATATATATATATGTTTATATGAATAAATTAAAAAAATAAAATAAGAACCCCGTCCATAACCAATGATATTCTTTAATTAATTGAAGAAAAGAGTTGTTCTTAAAATTAATGCCGATAATGATTTGTTTGTTTATATAATAATAATATTGATACTATCTATTTCTTCTTCAAATTCTACCAATTGATATAAAAAGGAGTTTATGATTAATATAGAAAAATCAAAAAAATAGTCATCTTTTTAAATATATAATAAACCCATTTTTCGGTTGTTTTTTTTTTTTTTTTCTTATCCTCTCTCTCCTCCCCTTATTTCTATTTTTTTTTTTTTTATGATATAGATGATTATTATTAATTTTTATATAAAATGACAACAAAACGATAAATTGTAATTAAAATAAAATAAACCAATAATAGTAAATCAATAAAAATAATAACAATTATTTAAATTGAAAACATCAATCATGTTTTCTTTAATATTAGTAATATAAAGGTACTAAAAATTGACAATTTCCATATTAAAAAAGGTTTATTAGATCTAAGTTTAAACTTTAGGTACGGAAAAAAAAAATGATGTCATTTTCAAATACCGACATAATAAAGTATGAGATAAAAAAATATTAGCATTATTAATTTTTTAAAGCGTGGCCAATTAAATCAATCAACTACATATTATCCTGAAACAATGAAAGCAAACTATTTATATTAAAGCATATAATATATATATATATATATATATGTATTATGTACATATTATTAATGAAAGTTGGACTTTTAATAATAACAAGCATAATAATTATAATATAAAATATATAAAATAAATAAATAAATAAATGAATAGACTAAATAAATAAGATTATAAAATAACATCATAAATTAATTATTAACATAAATAGATTTATATGGGTATTTATTAATAAGGCAATTATTGATATATATTTATATGATTATTATTAAATAAATAAATAAATATTATTATATAATTATATAATTATATATATATATATATATATATATATATAAATGGGATCAAGATGATTAAAAGAAAATGATTAATATATATAAATGGATAATTAAAAAAACAATAATAATAATTAAAAACTTGTAACCGAGGAAGATGAAAATGGAATAATTTGCTGAGATGAATGATGGTGATCATGACCTTCTCTTGTTCTTTCCTGATTTTCATTTTGATATTGATGTTGATCAGCTAATTTAAAACCATAAATTTTTGGAATATAAGTTTGTTTTGGAGTAGTGGGTAAAAGAGTAGGATAAGCCTGTAATAATAAATGAGGAAATGAAGTTCCAAAATAAGCACCATCTAAATGACAGTGGGTTGCTGATAATGAATTATAAATATCCACACATTGACAACAATATAATTTTATACTCTTTGTTTTAGGTAGATCTGAAACTCCGATTGGTAAAAGTGGTTGATTACAATAATATCTTGGACAATATCCAAATGTACTTTTATTATATTTTATTAACTATATAAATAAATAAATAAAATAAAAGATAATAAAAGACAGAAAAATAAAATCAATCAGTTATCTCTTCATTTAATATAAATATTTATATACGTAAATCTATCTATTTTACCATTTTAGACATTCCTGAATTAGTAAGAATGAATCTTGCATGAATTAATCCATATAAATGTCGAGCTGATTTTTCAATTTCAAATCTTGTTTGTTCATCATATTCACGATAATCTAATAATAATGATATTTATTATTATTATTATTATTATTATTATTATTATTATTATTATTATTATTATTATTATTATATGGCACTTTCTTTTTTCTTTTTTCTTTTTTTTTATTATTATTACTATTATTTATTTATTTATTTATTACCTAATTGATCAGTCATCATATCTAAAGCTTCATTAAAATAACGAGGCACATATTCATTTAATTTATATAAATTGAACCTATCCAAAATATAACTTTCATCTATTTTACAAAAATAATCATTTCCACTTAAATTAAGAAATCGATCAATCCAACATTTTGTAAAATTTTTATTATTCATTCGACTTTCTCCACTGCTACTTGTTAAAATATTACTTCCATTTTTCATATTTTGATCTATTATTAATATTATTATTATAATTATTATATATATGTATTATTATTTATTTATTAAATACTTATTATATATTTATTTACACTTATTTGATTTAATACTTGATTGTGAAGATGAATGCTTTTTTTCAAATAGAGTTGTAAACCATTGTGCTATAGAAAAGTCCGCTGTTGGTGTAAAGGCTATTGACATGTTTTATTATTTATTATAAACTAGATTCATAAAATATAAATATATAATATAATATAAAAGCAAATAGTAATAAATAGAGAGAGAAAAAAAGAAAAGAAAGAAAAAAAAATATATGCGTATGGGGAAAAAATCGAGTTATAAATAACAAAAAAATCAGTTTAGTTTTTTTTAATATGTGACAGAACTCGTGATCTGTAATTTTTTTTTTTTTTTTTTGATTTTTACCTTTTATATAAGGTGGGTTATTTTTCTCTCTTTTTCTTCTTTCTTTTTAAATAGTTTTAGGAAATCAATAATATATATATAAACTAGTAAATAAAATAAGTGTATTAATATTATTGATATTATAATATTTAGTAATAATAATAATAATAATAATAATAATAGAATGGAGAGGAAGAAAATAAAATAAAACAAATTAAATAAATATGAATGTAAAACTTATTTTATTCCCACCGATTTTTTAAACTTTTTATATATATTTGTACAAAATAAAAACAAGTGGAAGAAAAAAAATCACCTTTTCATTATTTATTTTGATCCTTGACCTTTTTTAATTTATTTACCTTTTCATGCCATTCATTTATTCTTTTTTTTTCCCCCTACTTTAATCCCGAATTTTTATGCATTGTTTTTATATATGTTTAAATACTTATATATATATATATATATATATTATTAAAAAAAATAAATGTATGAAAAATATAATAACAATTTAAAGTATATGAATATATGAATTATGTTGATTTTTTAATATCCTTATTATTATTATCATCGCTATCACCATCATTATCATCATCATCATCATCATCGTCTACTACAAATACTACTGGTCTTTTAGTTGTTGCTGCTGCTGCTGTTTCTGATTCTATAGGAGGTGCTTCTTGAAGTGCACCAAATTCATCTTCATTATCATCACTATATTGATGCTGTTGTGGTCGTTGTATATCGGTTAATTCTCTTCCTTGGTCTTCTTCTTCTTCTTCTAAATGATCATCATGATATCTATCCAAGGATCTTCTTTGATTACCTCCTTTTTTTTAAAAAAAACAAAAACAAAATATAAAGGTGATTTTAGTAAAAAATAAATAAATAGTTTCCCGCTTAATCTTCTTTTCCTTGTTTCCTTTTTTATATATATTGATATTTTTTTTTAAAAAAAATAACAAGATAACCACTTTACTGTAAGTTCCAATACGTTGTTCTTCGTCTTCTTCTTCTTCTTGATCACTATAATCGTTTAATAAACCTTGCCTTAAATCCTCATCTGATTCATCATCTTGTTTTTTATTATAGCTTCTTCTTAAGGTTAATGGAAAACTATATTTATTGGGTACTAAACGATTTGCTTTGCGAAGACAAAAACACATACCAACGCCAAGAATAGTTACTAGTGTATACTATACATGTAAAAAAAGTGTTAAATGAGAAAGTTTTCTTTTTCTTCTTCTTTATTTATTTATTTATATTTATTATTTAATAATTTATTTTGTTTTATGTATTTATGTGTTTATATATATTTATTCTATAAACTTTACAATAACAATCATAGAAGGAATATCATAGTGATCTGGTGTATGCACAGGTGGTGGTGTTTGTTCTATTTGCATATAAATTTAAACAATACATAGTATATATAAATACATATCAATTGATATTATATAAATATATTATAAATGTATTATTTATTAACAAGAAGAAGAAAAAAAAAAGAGGAATTAACTTACGTGCTTCCATATTTTTAATAGATATAATAGTATAGAAAGAAATAGAAGAAGAAAAAAAAAAGACTGATTGATAATAAAAAAAAAATAAATATGCGAATTGTAAATTAAAACCCCGCATTTTTTCTTTTTTTAAAATTGGTTTAAGGTTTATTAAGATAAAAAAAATGATATACTATAATTATATTATACAAACATTGATGTCAATGTTCTTTTTTTTATGAATTCTAATATTAATTTTTTTTATGGGAGTGATTATTATTAGAAGATGTATTATTTACACTTGTAATATTATTATTATTATTATTATTATTATTATTATTATTATTATTATTTGAAATATCTTGTAATGAAATTGATTTTCTATTTAATGATTTTGGAGGAGATAATAAAGCAGTTGATGATGATGGAGGAGGAGGATGAGTTGGAGAATCAGAGATAATGAGTTCATCATTAATATCTATTGAAGAAGAAGGTTTAGGAATTTTAGGTAAAAGTTCAGCTTGCTGTCTTAAATGTAATTTTAATTCTTCTAAAGTAGATTGTTTTTTCCCGTCCATATCTAGTTTAATTTTATTTGTTGATGATAATAAAGTAGAATCCAATTTATTTTTTGTATAAGAGGTAATAGATGACATAGATTCATGTAAATTTCTTTTTAATAACATTTTTTTCCTTTCTTCTTTCTTCTTTTTTTCTAATAATTCCTCTTGTTGTTGCTGTTTTAATTTTCCATCTGATTCTCTTCTTTTACGTTCCTCTGCTTGAGCTGCTACGACAGGTGATAATGCATTTAATGTCCCTTTAGATAATGCTAAAAATACAAATAAGGCTACGACAATTAATAACTGAATCATAGATACTTTTCTTTCAAAAGATAATTGATCTGTCAAGATATTAATTTTTGTTGACATATCCCTTATATCTGTTTCCATTTTTTCTTTTAATTCACCATAGGATTGTTCATATCTTTTCTTTATATTATCTATTCGTTGACTAGCCGTTTCATTTAATTTATCTAAGATCAAAATCAATTGTTCTTGTTGTCTTTTTTCCATTTCTAAAAACACATCATTCAACATATTATTTTGTTCATCTAAATACCGTTGTGATAATGTGGCATTAATTTCTAATGCATTAATCCTTTTCATTATAATCTTATAAATCGATTCTTGTGTTGTAGGTTCTTTGTTTGGTAATGTTATGTGTTTAATAGGACGATTATTATTATTATTATTATTATTATTATTATTATTATCTTCTGTATTTATATGTGTATTAGGTGATGCCATGGTTGATTGGGTTGTTGATAAGGTTGTTGATGTTACAGAAGTAGTGACTGTTTTTAAACTTTCATTAGGTTCAATAATAGTATCCGTTACTGAAACTTCTATTGTATTTTCCATATCTAAAGTTTCAGTAGGTGTTGGATAACTAGATGGAGATGAAGATGATGAACTATCTGATATTATATCCTCTCTAGTTGATGATGATGACGATGATGATATTGAAGTAGAAGATGAATCTATTTGATCACTTATGGGTTTTATAATTTGATGATTTGTATTCTCCTTTTCATGATCCTTTATTTCTTCTTTTTCATTTACTTTATTTTTTTTATCATCTTTATCCATTTCAGATGTTACTGTATTATGTATATCAGTTGAAATAGAAGATGATGTTATTATATGAGAATCCATTTGATAGATATCATCATTTATTTCTGAAGTAGTTGGTTTTGTTGGATGATCTATGTTAGAGTTGTCTGTATTAATGACTTTGTGATGCTGATCACTATTATTTAAGTTTGCACCTTTTTCATTTACTTCATCTATATTAACATCCTCTTGAATTGTATTACTGTTATTATTATCATTACCATTATCATTATTATTACTTTCAGAGGATGAAGATGAAGGTGAAGAAGAAGAATCATCGATAAGAATTGAATCAATTGAATCCAAAGTAATATTAAATGATGGATTGATGTAAATATTTTCATCTTCTCCCTTTTTATTATCAATAATATTATCCGTTTTTGTTGGGAACCATTCTGATGTATTGGTTACTTTTTGAGGATGGATGATTTCTTCCCTTACATCTGCAGGCCATAGATATTGATCATTAATCATTCCAATAGAATCTTCGCCTCCTAAACCTTCTCTTTCTACAGCATAATAATATTCCATCATTGGCATACCATGAACACGGACTAAAGATAAAGGACAATAATATTCATGCCCATAATGTGTCAAAAATTCTATTTTAATATATTCAAACCATCCAATACGATCTTGTACTTTGAATACCTATATATATATATCAAGATAAATATAACGATAATATTAGTAATGCATTTATCATTGTAATCATAATCATCATCATCAGAGAGTATATTTTCCATTAATCTTTAATTTTTTCTTTTCCCTTATTTTCTCTATCTTTAAACTTATTATTCTTTACCTGTAAATCTCTAGTATTCCTTGCTTTCCATTGGCCTAAAAGTTTCCAATTATTTGTAGGATAATTATTGGCCACATATACTCTAAAATCTTTAAAGGTACTTGAAAAGAATTCAAAATTGGCCAAAACAATGGTATCGATAAGGATTTCTTCACATAAATTAATGACTACGAATTTATTAGCATTACATTTATTTAATAAATATTGATCCTTTGATTCATATAAAATAGATTGAGATCCTCTTGCTTCTTTATTTACATCTCTTACTGAAGCAGCACAAATTTGAGCTGCATAATTGAATCGATTTTTTAATGATTTTAATGGTATCTTTGCAAAATTTTGTTGCTGTTGTTGTTGTTGCTTTTGTTGTTGTTGTGGATTAATATATTCTCCTTCGTCATAATTATTTCCACCATTATTATTATTGTTGTTATTATTATCATTATTCCCTTCAAATACTGATCCTACATCATCAGAAAAATCACCATCAAGACTATCAATCATTTGCCTACCTTGAAGATTAGATCCTCTATTTGATTTTCTTTTTAATTTAGTATGTTCATCGTCATCATTTTTTTCTTCAGATTGTCTAATTTTTTTTCGCCATTCTTCAAAAGAAGGGAAGGGAGCTCTTTTATTATTATTGCTATTATTATTATAGTTGTTGTTATTATTTTGATTTTCTATAGTTGATGCTGCTGATGACGTTGTTATAGTTGAAGTGGTAGATATAAAAGGTATTGAAAAAGGTGATGATGTTGAAGTAGTGGTAGTTGTAATAGATGTGTCATTTATTGATCTAAATTTAGCTGCTGCTTCTTCACTTGTTCTTGTATCATCTAAAATAACTGTTGTTTTTCTTTTTTGTTGTTGTTCTTCTTCATTCTGCTTTTGTTGCTTAGTTTCTTTAATAAAATTAGAATGTTCCAAAGTGTTATCTAACCAAGTATCAGGTGAGCAAGTCGTTGTTGTAAAAAGTTTATTCCTATTAATACATATTAAGGATTGTGATAAAATAGGTGTAAATAAAATACTATATACAAATATATATAATGGCCAGAACATAGATTATTCTTTCTTTCTATTTTTTTTTTGAAGTAAAAAAAAAACGAAAAAAACAAATGAGAGTATTTAAATATAAAAGAGCATAAAAATATAAATATTGGAAAAGAAAAGGAAAGAAAAAGAAAAAGAAAGAATGTTATAAAAAAAAAATATACATAGAAAAAAAATTAAAACTCAGCCTGTCATGCTTTACTAACACGTATACTTTTTCTGGATATAATGAGAAAAGCAGAAAAACCATAAAATATAAACCATAAAAAAAGCTAAAATGTAATAATAATCTTTTATATCTTTATTGATCATTATATATTTCTTTATTTATTTTTTAATGATCCCAACTTTATTAAACTTCTTTTTTATTCCCTTTTTCCCTTTATAAATTTCTCATTTTAGCAAATAAAGGTTTTTATTAAAAGGGATTAATTATACATGTACATCTTAGAGGTGGGAATACAATGAAATACCCTTTTTTTTTTTCTTAGTGCCTCATATATAAAAAATTAATCATTAACTATATATATAAACTAAATCACTATTTTTTAATCTCCGGCATCATTTTTTTGAAAGACTTTTTTCTTTTTATATTTCCTTTTTCTCTTCTAATAATAATAATAATTTATTATTCCTTAACAATGGCTATGGCTAATAGTGCATGGGGAGTCCCTATACCAGAAGATAACAGTGGATCAGAATATGATTCCTATGAATCTGATTCTTATAGTGATGAAGAAGATAATGAATATGGTGACTTACAAATGTCGAGTTGGGGAAGCCAACAACCACAAACCACAACCTTTGATGTCCCTATTAATGATTGGCATAAATTAATGGATCCTACTGTTAAAGTGAAAGCTGGTGCCTTAGGCTCTGGTGGTCTTCATCGCCAAGGTAAAAATTATAAACCTGTAGATGAACAAGAAATTTTAGCTCAACGTTTAAAAGGTACACCCTTGTCTTCAGGCAGTAAAAAAAAAAAGAAAAGTAAAAAGAAAAATGGCAATGGTCCTAGCTCTGGTAAACCTACACCTTCTCTAACACCTAAGGCTCCAAAGAAAAATGGTAATGGTCCTAGCTCTGATAAACCTACACCTTCTCTAACACCTAAGATTCCAAAGAAAAAGAAAAAGAACTCATCCAATCGTCCTCCTTCTTCTAGTGCTGTGAGATCTCGTATTCCTTTAAGTGAATCTATTTGGGGAAAGAGTGAACTTACTTCTAAACCTTTTTGGGAAACTACTGGTTCTGGTGCTTCAAAATATGCTACTAGACCTACTTCTACTTCTAATAACAATAATAATCAACCTCCTTCTTCTTCTAAACCACAACAACAACCAAGATCATCATCACAATTACAACAACAACAGCAACCACAACAACAGCCAGAACCTCAACCATCATTATCGAAGCCATTCCTTGGTTCTTCTGCTTCTAGATATGCCAATCCAACTAATATTACACCAAAAGCACCTGTACCACAGCAATCCCAATTGTCATCACTTATACCTCCTTCAGAAACATTATTAAAATTAAATATCGAAATCACTCCAGGTATCACTGCTGTTTTAGATATTTATGAAACGGATGATTACAGAAAATTGGTAAAAGATTTTGGTGCAAAACATAATTTAATTATATCCGAACAAGCTGAAATTGCTTTTGCTGAAAAGATCAAAGTGATGGTGATGGGTGTCAATCAGCAACGACATCTTTATGACCACTAATTATCATCGCCTTTATATATATAATAATAATGATTATATTGGTGTTAAAAAAATCATAAATTAAAGATAGATAAATTGATTTTTTTTTTCCTTGTATTTTTCTCCTTTTTATTAATTAATCATTGTACCTTATGTTTTATATATCAATATATATATATATATTCTTTTGCTTTTTTACTTAAAAAATTAACAGCAAATAATCAAATTAATCAAGACAGCAGCAGATATATTACAAATATTTTATTAATTTTATTTTATGTATCGCTTTTTTCAATTTCATTAAATAAAGAAAAAAATAAAATAAAAAATAATATATAATCATGCTTTAAAAAAAGCATAACATGCTTTTAAACTCAGTATAACGAATATATATATACATTGGTATTTTTCTTTTCATTCATTCATTTTTCATTTATTGGTTAAATAAATGTTCCTTTTATGCTAAACATTATTTTTAAAAATGAATAATAAAAATAGGACCAAAAAGAGGAGCATATTAATAATAAAGAAATGTAGTGATTAACGAAACAACAATAATAATAATATTAATAATAATTAAAGAATATGATGACAGTTATTAAAGATGTATATAAAAAAGATGATTTAAAAAGCTCTACTTTATAGTAAAAGATTAAGTACTATTATGGAACTTATAAAAATAAATAAAAAATATTTATATTGCTTTATCACAACAGATCATTTATACTTTTTTTTGTTCACTTAAAAAAAAACTTACTGTGTTTCCTTATTAATCAGTAAGAGTTTAAATTGAAACAATTAGAATATTTAAATATATTTTAATAATGGATTATTAATCATATTACGATACCTTTAGTAAGACTGGATTTTGATCGACATATTTGGTTATTTAACTATAAATCAATTATCATTAATAATAGTCATTAAATGATTTTATTTTTATTTTTTTATAATCACCTTTTGATTTATTTTTCATTTATATATTTGTTTATTTTGTGTTATTTATTTTGTTATGAGCAGGCCATAAAAATATTATATATGTTTATATTTGAGAAGATTTGAATAAAGAAGATAAAAAAGTTTGAAAGATTAATTTAATCTCCGTTCAATGTTTCGCGACGCGTCGTTGAAAAAAACATAAATTTAATTTTTTTCACTCCCCTCTTCTTTTTTTCTTCTTTTCTCTCTGCTTTTTTTTTTTCTCTTGTATATATATACATATATATATTTTTATAAAATAGTATATATCTATTTATTTATTTTTTAAAAAGACAAGCTTTGTATATAATTATTTTTTAATTTGATAATATTATTATTTTAACATCATGCCTATGTTTGTTTATAAAAGAGGTAATTATAAAGCTTTTTTTTAAAAAAGGTTAAAGTATTATTATTTATGTGTAAGGATATTTACATATATTTTATTTTTATATTTATATAATGTATAGATGGTCGACAAGAAGCTGTTGCTTTTGATAAGGTAAAAAAAAGAAGCCTTTTTTAAATGTTTATTATTCTTAAAGTTAAGATCATAAAATAACAATACTCATATATATATACATACTTATTTACTTGTATGTGTTTTTTTTTATAGATCACTGCAAGAATTAATAAATTATGCTATGGCTTAGATACTAACTATGTTGATCCTGTTGCAATCACCCAAAAGGTATACATACATAATATTAGTAATCAGTTGATTAATAATATCCTGACTACAATTATATATACACGCTCAATAATTTTATTTATATTGGTTACTAATTCTTTATTATTATAATTCTTTATTATTATATATTATTTTATATATATATAGGTTATTTCTGGTGTATATCAAGGTGTTACTACAGTTGAATTAGATAATCTTGCTGCTGAAACAGCTGCTTATATGACCACCACTCATCCAGATTATGCTATTCTTGCAGCACGCATTGCCATTTCCAATTTACATAAAGAAACAAAAAAGGCCTTTTCCCAAGTGATTGAAGATTTATATACCTATGTGAATCCAAAGACAGGAAAATCTGCCTCAATGATTTCTGAAAAAATTTACCAAATTGTACAAAAGAATGCTGATCGATTAAACTCTGCTATTATTTATGATCGTGATTTTGGATACAATTTTTTCGGTTTCAAAACTTTGGAAAGATCTTATCTTTTAAAGATTGATGGTAAAGTTGCTGAGCGTCCTCAACATTTAATCATGCGTGTAGCTGTTGGTATTCATGGGGAAGATATTGATTCAGCTATTGAAACATATAATTTAATGTCAGAAAAATATTTCACTCATGCTAGTCCTACTTTATTTAATGCTGGTACACCAAGACCTCAATTATCCTCTTGCTTTTTATTAACTATGAAAGAAGATTCTATTGAAGGTATTTATGAAACTCTTAAAATTTGTGCTCAAATCTCTAAAACTGCTGGTGGTATTGGTCTTAATATTCATAATATTCGTGCTACTGGATCTTATATTGCTGGTACTAATGGTTATTCAAATGGTATTTTACCTATGCTCCGTGTATTTAATAATACTGCTCGTTATGTAGATCAAGGTGGTAATAAACGTCCTGGTGCTTTTGCTATGTATCTTGAACCTTGGCACCCTGATATTTTCACATTTTTAGATCTTCGTAAAAATGTTGGTAAAGATGAAATCCGTGCTCGTGATCTTTTTTATGCTTTATGGATTCCTGATCTCTTCATGAAACGTGTAGAAGCTAATGCAGATTGGTGTTTGTTTTGTCCTAGTGAAGCTCCTGGATTACATGAAGTGTGGGGTGATGAATTTGAAGCTTTATATGAAAAGTATGAACGTGAAGGTCGTGCCAGATCTACCATCAAGGCTCAAAAATTATGGTATGCTATTTTAGAAGCTCAAACTGAAACTGGTAATCCTTTCATGTTATATAAAGATGCTTGTAATCGTAAATCCAATCAACAAAATTTAGGTACCATTAAATGTAGTAATTTATGTACTGAAATTGTCGAATACTCAAGTGCTGATGAAGTAGCTGTTTGTAATCTTGCAAGTATTGCTTTACCATCTTATGTTGTCAATCGTGAAACATTTGATTTTAAAAAATTACATGAAGTTACCAAGGTCATTGCAAAGAATTTAAATAAGATTATTGATATTAATTATTATCCTGTTAAAGAAGCTGAATATTCTAATAAGCGCCATCGTCCTATTGGTTTAGGTGTAAATGGCCTTGCTGATACTTTTATGTTATTACGTTATCCTTTCGATTCTGAAGAAGCTAAAAAATTAAATCAACAAATCTTTGAAACCATTTATCATGCTGCATTAGAAGCATCCTGTGAATTAGCTCAAGTAGAAGGTACTTATGAAACTTATCAAGGTAGCCCTGTATCTAAAGGTCAATTACAATATGATATGTGGGGTGTAACTCCTTCACCCCTTTGGGATTGGTCTTCCTTAAAAGAAAATATTAGTAAACATGGTATCCGTAATTCTTTATTAGTTGCACCTATGCCTACAGCTTCTACTTCACAAATCCTTGGTTTTAATGAATGCTTTGAACCTTATACCTCCAATTTATATACTCGTCGTGTTCTTGCTGGTGAATTTCAAATTGTTAATCCTTGGTTATTAAAGGATTTGGTTGAACTTGGCATTTGGAATGATGATGTTAAAAACCGTATCATGTCCGATAATGGATCTATACAAAATATCTCTAATATCCCTACTGAATTAAAATCCATTTATAAAACTGTATGGGAAATTTCTCAAAGAACATTAATCGATATGGCTGCTGATAGAGGTGCTTTTATTGATCAAAGTCAAAGTTTAAATATCTTTATTGGTGAACCTAATTTTGGTAAATTAACAAGTATGCACTTCTATGGTTGGAAAAAGGGTCTTAAGACTGGTATGTATTATCTTCGTACTCGTCCTGCCGTTGATGCTATTAAATTCACTGTTGATCAACTTTCTCTTAAAGATAAAAAGAAAGAAGAAAATGAAGCTGATATGATGTGTTCTTTAGATAATAAGGATGCTTGTATTAGTTGCAGCGGTTAAAAATAATAATATTAAAAAGAACTTAAAAAATAAAAGAGAAATGATAAGAAAAAAGCTAAATCATCAACTATTATTTATATATCATTTTCTTTTTCTTTTTTCTTTTCTTTTCTTTTATTATATATATTTATATAACCATATATATTAATATTTAACATTCATTATTTGCATATTTCATTGAAGAAAAACCTTTTATTTACATATATTTTTTTATTCCTCCCTCTTCTGCCTTTTTTTTCTTTTAATCAATTATATAAATAAATAATATCATATATATTAGCTGAAGTATAAAATAGAAATTTCGTTTGCTTTTTTGTTTTTTTATTGTTTTTTTATTGTTTTGTTTTTAACTACCCATCCTTTACAGATACCTTAAATTATTTATATAATCTTCAAAGTAAAAATTTGAAGCTCTTAGAATCTGCATTAAAAATAGAAAACTTGCAGTGTAATAATATGTTTCCCCATACAGATTGTTATCACCGTTTAAGACTAGATTAAGAGGGAAATTCGTTTCCTTTTTTTTTTAAGCTTCATCTACATTGTTGATTGAATTGACTTGATACACATTTTTTGGATTTATAAATAAAAGGATGATGTATATTTAATATTATGTAATACCTAATAAATTATATGCCCAAAAATATAATATATACAAATGCAATAAATAATGTTTCATTTACTTTGATTTTTCATGGATCTATTAATAATTGTTATAAATGTGTTTCTTTGAATAATAAATATTTTGTTGGTTTTTGATTTTTCTTTTAAAAAAAGGAGATATATAAAATTTCATAGTCATATAACAATCTTGCTTTATTATTATTATTATTTCAAAAGTTGTGGATTATATATACATTACTATTTGACCATCAATACACTTTTTTTTTTTACTGTTAATTCATGATTACAGTATCTAATAGTTTTTTCAAATCTTGAAGATTTTCTTCGATGATACACTTGAATACATTTTCCATTGTTTTATTATTATACTTATTGGACATACCTTGGACTAAGTTTTCCATTTCCTCCGACTTAACTTTTGCTTTTTCTAAAACTTCCATGGGTAATCCAGCTAAATAAGCTACATTTAAACTACAAAATAATTAATTAAATAAAAGGTTAGAAGGATAGTATAAAGTCATATGTATACTACTTTTACTGTAATAATCATTAAACTTACCCATAGCTCTTTTTGGCCACACCCTTTATTAATTTATATAAAAAGATTACTTTAGGGATATCTATTTTTAATGAAAGTTAAATAATAATATTTATATAAATTAATAATTGGAGTCAGTTTTGTTTTGTTTTATTATATTTATTTACCATACTGATTATCTTCTATAAAATTCATATAAGCATTTGTAGTTGATGAAGGGTATACATCAGTAAGTTCTCCAAGTGAAGGATAATGAGTAACAAATAATGTGAGAGATTTAATCTAATATATTGACATGAACATATTGAAGAAAAAAATATATAAATAAACGAATGAATATATAATTATTATTTAATCTTACTTACTTGTGTAATAAAATATTGTAAAACTGAATAAGCTATAGCCATACCATCATGTGTACTTGTTCCTCTTCCTAATTCATCAAGAATAACTAGTGATTTGGAAGTAGCCTGTTTCATTATATCAGCAGTTTCATGAAGTTCTACCATAAACGTACTTTCACCTCCCATCATATTATCTGAAGCACCCATTCTATTATTATTAAAAAAAAATAACTGTAAATAATAAAATAATCAGTGAGCTATATATATGCTTACCTTGTATATATAGCATCCAGTATTCCAATTTCTGCTGATTCTGCTGGAACAAAGGAACCTATTTGAGCCATCAAAGATATTAAAGCCACTTGGCGTATATAAGAACTTTTCCCACCCATATTTGGACCCGTTAAAATCATTGTATTTATTCCATTGGTCTAAAAAAAACGAGTTAGTTAGAAAACATCATTATCATCATGATCATGATCATTACATTTATAAACTTACATCAAAGTTGATATCATTAGGAACATAAGAAGATGCACCTAAAAATCGTTCTACCATAGGATGTCTACCATTAACAACATTTATTTTAGTTTCAGATAAAAAGACTGGTTTTACATAATTAGGTTGTTGAGCCACTAAAGCTAAAGATTGTAAACAATCAAATTGAGCAAGACTTTGAATAACAGCTCTAAACTCTTCATAATGTTCAGCTATATTTCTAAAAGGAGAAAAAAAAAAGAGTTAATAAACAATAAAAAAAAAAAGAAAAGATTCATTTGCATTTATATAACTATTTAGTACCTTAATAATCCACGATATGCTTCGTTAGCCTTTAAAACTAATGTTTCCCTATGGCGTTCTTTTTCTTTGATTTTTTCTAACACATAAGGAGAATGAAATCTCGAAACCTGTTTTGTCCCACTGATTTTAACCCACTGCTGAGGGACTTTCTTAACCATTGCATTTTTAACTTCTATTAGATACTATTTTTTAAATAAATAAATAAATAAATAATGAGTTATCATACCAACTAATAATAGTATCTTTTTTTTCATTTTTAAAAAATAAATAAAAATCATTACTTCAATACCAGCAACAGTTTTATATTCCATAGGAAACTTTAGTAATCTTTTGTTTTCTTCTAAGTGTTCTAAAAGTTGATCTTCAATAAATGCTATATTCTATTATATATATAGATAAAGAAGAGGATCATATAATGTTAATAAAATATCACCTTACTTAAAAAAATAGAATAAGTAATACCTGTTTTTCTCTACGTAACTCTGGCCAATCTTCATCTGATTGAAGTAAGTTTATATTACAGTCAAGCGTATTTAGAGCGTTGGTATTAATCATACTTTTAAATCTTATTGATATTTCAAATACAGTTGGCAATGTGTCAAATATAGTATTTAAAAGTGATGAATTAAAACGGTATTCCTGAGCATACTGTACCCCTTGATATATTTGAGAGATATTTAGAAAGGTATCCAGAATATGAACCAATTCTTGAGGAGTACACTATATATTTATATATTGAATAAATAAATAAATCAATTTAATCATTATTATTATTTTTCACTTCTTAAAAAGAAAAAATTAGTATTTATAATTACCGAACCATAATTAATACGACAAAGCCCTTTTTCTATATCAGGCATGTTTTTTAATAAAGATTTTCCTTTTTCTATCTTTGGATTATCACTATCTAATAATTCATCTATGGCTAAAGTACGTTCTTCTAATCGTCTTTATATAAAATATAACAAAAATAAGATTTGGTTTTACTATCTTTTCCTTTTTTTTCCCTTGAAAAAAAAAAAAAGCCATTACCTTATATCAACCAAAGGTCTACCAACCCATTTCTTCAAAAGCCGTTTACCAAATTTAGTGACAGTATGATTTAATATCGAAAATAAAGAACCTTCTTCAGTAAAAGTCGTTGAATTTTTGAAAATTTCAAGATTAACCAATGTATTTCCATTAAGAAGCATATGACCACGTGATGAAAAATGACTAAAATGTTTAGTTTGCTCGAATGCATGATCAAGTTCAAAATCTTTCAAATATCGAATAGTGACAGCAAGAGCTTTTCTATAAATAAAGTATATTTTATATGATTATTTAAGTCGTTATTATTAATATTATATTCACTTAAAGTAATATTAAATATATAATTACATTACTACATCAGGAAGCTTCAATATATCACTTAAAAGTTGGGCTATTAAATAAATAAATAAATATATAAAAGTTAGTTCATTTATATAAAATACAAATAAATATCAACTTACGGTTTGGATTTCTTTTTTGTTGATCAGTATAATATTCCGTAACATAAGCAAGTGCATAACTATAATCATCACAAAATGGATCATTTTCTTTTAATAATTCTAAACGTATTGAATTACCAGTGGAAGTTCTAAAAAAAATAGCAATTAGCTTAATTTCATTATTATTATTAATTCTATTGATTTAATATTAGCATAAGAAAAAGAAAAAAAAGAGGAGGTTACTTTTGAGTGGTCATATAAGAAATGATCTTTTTAGTAGGTTCACTTAAATTTGATGGTACAAGTAATTCACAAGGTTCAATATGTAATAATCTTGTTTCTAACTCACTTCGCATATAACCATCAACAAAATCATCATAAATGATATCACCAGAAGAAGGTTGTATAGCCTATTAATATTTATTCATTTTTAGTCATTCTACATAAAAAAAAACCGTAATTATCATTTATTATTATTATTACCATAATACCAATCTGAACAAATTCATCAGTACCTGAACCACCACGTTTTTGTTCCATTAAGCATAATAAATAATTACTACTCGAATCACTTGTACTTAATTCATCCAATTCAGATATGGTCATTTCATCCACTAAAGTACCTTTAGTGTATAAATATTGTAATTTTCTTTCAAAAGGTGCATTTTTATTATTTCCAATTGCTTTTAATGCAGCTGTTTCAACTTGGCGAACAACTCCGACTTTATATCCTGCATTAACTAATCTATATTAACATTATTATTTTTTATATATAAAAATGAATCATTATATCCATTCATTATTTATTATAATACATTTAAAAATAAATAAAATCATCAATCTATTTTACCTTTTTACATGAATTGATAATCTATGAACAGGAATACTTGCAACATAAAAATTACGATCTATAAAATTAGCAATATGTAAAACCTTTGAAGCTATCTAAAAATCAAAATTATTAAATAAACATGTATTATTAATACATAAATTTTACATATATATATATATATATATATATATATATACCTTTGCATCTTCACCGAAAAAACGATATTTATAACCAACTTCAATAACAAGTAAAACACCTGGATATTTTCTTTTTAAATCAACTACTTGTTGTTCTAAAGGTGTATATTTTATTTTAGAGTTTTGTTGTTGCGGCTGTGGTAGTGGTGAAGGTTGTTTTGTTTTAAAAGTATTCATAATAGATTGAAAAGTCGTATTTTTGTTTTCCTGATCTTGATCCATATTATTATCTTCTTCTTCTACTACTACTTCTTCCATTTCTATTTCTCCATTATTATTATTATTCACGTTAATAGTATTTTTTAAATTTGATTCATGGTTATCTACTCTTTGTCTTTTTTGAGCACGTGTTATTTCCATATCACCAAATACTTTTAAAAAGTCTTCATGTCTTTTTTTTTTAAAAGCTATAGTTTCAGAATCTTCTTGTTGTTCTTCTTCTTCTTTATTTGAAGGATCATATTGAAACTTTTGTAAAATAGTTCTTGCAGATTGTTTACTGTTATTACTATTAATATTATTATTATTAGTATTATTATTATCAATAGAAACTAAATTAGGCTGTGTAGTAGTGTCATTATTTGACTTTTGTTTTTTAAAAAAGGAACTAATTGTAGCCTGTGATTTCCCGCTCATATGATCCCAAATTAGTGATATATTCCTCTAAAAAAAGAACTAAAAACGGAGAGTATAGTTGTACTAGAAAATAAATAAAAAAGTTGAAAGGGGAATAAAAATACAAAAATGAAAAATGGAAGGGTCAATTCCGAAAAAATGACTATTCAACTTTTATTTTCTGTGTAACAATTGAATTCCAGCCGATTTTTTTTCTCTCATCAACCTATATCATCCGATTAAAATAATCACAAGCTTTGCTTTGAAAATATATAAATATACATTGATTAAAAAAATTCAGTTTTTACTTCTTCTTTTTATCATTCATAATTTATTATTATAGAAATTTATACCTAAACTACATACTTTTTATTAATTAGCAATGGAAGCTGTTAAACAACAATTAACACCATTAAAACTTGAAGAAGGTCCTACTGGAATTGATCTTTATGCAAGATTTGCTTTAGCTGGTGCTCTTGGTTGTGGTAAATTAATACATATTCTTTCTTTCTTTCTTCTTCTTCTTCTTCTTCTTCTTCTTCTTCTAATATCATTATCAATATCTTATTTATCATTTCATTTTTTAAAAACATAGGTGTTACCCATGCTTCAATGACACCTGTTGATGTAGTAAAAACTAGAATTCAAATTTCACCAGAAATTTATAATAGGGTAAAATAGTAAAAAAATTATATCTGATCAGTTTATTTATAAAATTATATTTTATATATCATAAAATCTAACCTGCTATTCTTTTTAATACTTAATTTATAACATACCTTATATATCTATATTTACATAGGGATTAATATCAGGATTTAGACAAGTTGTTGCAAAAGAAGGTGCTTCTGCATTATTAACAGGATTTGGACCCACTGCCTTAGGTTATTCTTTACAAGGAGCTCTTAAATTTGGAGGTTATGAATTTTGGAAAAAGCAAAGTATTGATCTTGTTGGTAAAGATAGAGCCACTGAATATCGTGTTCCTATTTATTTGATTTCATCTGGTATTGCTGAATTCTTTGCTTCTGTTGCTCTTTGTCCTCTTGAAGCCACACGTATTCGATTGGTTTCTCAACCTAATTTTGCTAATGGTCTTGTATCAGGTTTTACAAAAATCTTGAAAGAAGAAGGTGTTCTTAGAGGTTTTTATAGTGGTTTTGGTCCTATATTATTTAAACAAATTCCTTATACAATGGCTAAGTTTGGTGTTTATGAAGTTGCAGAGTAAGTTATAAATATATACATATATATGATAAAAGAAGAGCAAATAGAGTGAGATAAATAGAACTTCGCGATTACAGAGCTGAATATTTTTAATACATGTAAATTTATTTGTATATGTTAAATTAATAATCATTTTTTTATTTTCACCTATTTAAAAAAAAATATAAATAGAGAAACTATCCTTAGTATATTAGGTCAAGAAAAGGATGAATTAAAGCCTATTATGAAGACCGTAGTTAGTTTGGACGCTGGTCTTATTGCTGGTAAGTTCATAATAAATATACAGAGTTATTACTATAATTTAAATAATATATATAAATATATATATTAATCCTTCATTTTTCTTTATTTTTGATTTTTTTTCAGGTGTTGCTGCTGCACTTGTAAGTCAACCAGCTGATACTCTTTTATCCAAGATCAATAAAGAAAAGGGTGCTGAAGGCCAATCTGTTACTTCTCGTTTAGTTACTTTATCTAAAGATTTAGGTGTAAAAGGTTTATTCACTGGTACTGGTCCTCGTCTTGTCATGGTATCTGTGTTAACTATGTTACAATTTGGTATTTATGGTGAAGCTAAACGATTGTTGGGTGCTACAAACTCTGTTGAAATTGCCAAAGTCAAGAAAGTAGAATAAGAATATATAACGTAAAAAAAATAGACTATTTAAAGTAATAATATATATATATTTATCCTCCATCTACTTATTATTTCAATCAAATTGTAAATAACGTTTATTATTGATTTCTAAATAATTTTGTTTGTTAAAATAAAGAATATGATATTAATTTGTTTGTTAATAATAGTTAAATACATTATTTTTATTAGTATTGATTTATTATATAGTTAAAATAAAAGCGAAAGTATAAAAAATAAGAGAAATAACTGCCTTTTCCATTTTTGGGTGGCAAAAAAAAGGAATCTTAAAACCCATACTTGAAGGGAAATTAAAACTCAGATTCCTTTATTTTAAAATTCGTGATCACATAAAAAATAATTTCCTTCTTTCCCTTTCTATATTTTTAAACTTGTTCATTGTTAATATATATACTTACTTCCATGGTTAATGATGATCGTTTAGGTATAGATTCTGATAATGACGATGAAGTTATTGAATTTGCTACTTATGTAGAAAGTGATGACGATGATGAAGATCCTTTTTATATGCCCGAACATAATAAAAAATCAAGTACTCTTTCTTTTCTAAGGTAAATAATAAAATAACATATAACCCTATTTTACTTATAGTAGCATGGTTATTAATATATATTCTACTTATCTTTATTACGTTACCTTATATTATTGTTTTTATTAAAATAAAACAAAAATAGGCTTTCTTGTTCACCAATACAATTAGTCCAAGTACTAGTACCAGCTATCTGTATACTTATTATTATCGTATATACTATTGTGGTAGCAGTTTTAACTCATAATCGACGAAATATAACATTATAAAATAAATCATATCAGTATAAATAATATGATTTTTCCCTTATCAACGTTATTTACAGCTACATTTATATAATATTTACTCACAGTCATATATCAGTCCTTAAAATAAAAAAAAGACCATCCTTTTTTTTTACTTGGTACTACTACTATCATCATTATTATTATTATACGTAAGTATTTTATTATTTATATGTTGACTTAATGATTTATACTGATATCAAAATTAATTGTTATTTATGTTATAATATGATCAAATATATATATATATATATATAAAATAGGTTTTCAAATTAATTATCTATTTTGACCTTCAGGAAGTTCCAATCTCAAACATAGTTCACCAGTACCAATAGGAGATAATGGCATCCATCCTTCAATTGGTTGTGTAACAGGTAATTGGATACTAGCAATATCATGATCACCTAATGTATGTCTAGATCTTAATTGGATTTCCAAAGCAGTATCATCAGGTTTAACACTAGCCATAAAATGTTCGTTCCTATATATTTATATATATATTAGAAAAATTAATGATGATTAATACTGTATATGCTTTTTTTTTTTGAAAAGAAAATAAATATGTATCATGTTTAATTTTTTGATTTTTTATTTGATTTTTTTTTTACCATTCAGGTTCTTGAGTCTTTTTTATATGGTTTGTTTTATATAATGTATGCTTATTGTTTCGAACTCTAACATAATAATCATCCTTATCTTTTAATCCTCGAGCACCAACTATATATAATCTGACAGAACCATTAGATAGCATAGAAGGTGAATAATCGCTATTAGAAGGTAAAGTAGAAGTACTTTGTCGTTGGGATGCACGCTCTTGTAGTTGATCATTAGCATAAGGATCAGGAATACCATTTGTATTATTTTTATTATTAATATTGTCATCATTCACCATATCACTTGTTTTAGAAGATGAATGATTATGATGAATAATTTTGCTACCAAATCCACCAATACCACGAAGACCTTTACCAACTCCTCCAACAATAGCTTTGCCACCTTTTCCAACTTCTCCAACGGCTCCTCCAACAGCTCCTGCACCAACGCCTAAAGCTCCAGTTGTTAAAGATACGCCAGTACCTAATGCTTTACCACCTAAACCAACAGCTCCACCAACTATATTGCCGCCAACACCTAATGCTGTACCAGGAACGGCAGTAAATGCTCTTGCTGTTGCGTTTAATAAGGATGTACCTTGTCTTTCACGAGCTAATACTTCAGGTTGCCATAATAATCTTACTTTAAGTTCTGATCCATTTGTTAAAGGAATATCAAATTGTTTGGCAGAAAAACTTTCTAAAACATCACCTGTAAATGGAATTATTCCTCTAGCTAATTCATCATGTGATCCTAATTGATCCCAATCATAAATGATGACTTCCAATTTAGATCCAATTCTTCTAGGCTATAAAAATAAAATATAAAAAAATAAAGGATATAAATATTAACATCTTTAATTTTATTATTCTTTTAACCTTTTTTTTTATTCTCACCACTGGTAAAATAAAGGTTTCCTTTTTAGAATCAAATTTAGGATTAAGTTGTTTCTTGTATACTTCAGATTTAAAAACTTTTTCATCATTAAATTTATATATAAGGTAAGGATCACTTGTTCCACTTCTGTCAG
This sequence comes from Cunninghamella bertholletiae, assembly GCA_037043795.1. Lineage (NCBI taxonomy): Eukaryota > Fungi > Mucoromycota > Mucoromycetes > Mucorales > Cunninghamellaceae > Cunninghamella > Cunninghamella bertholletiae. Next base: position 528,967 of record JAZGVP010000001.1, read on the forward strand.
CAGCTTTAAGATTACTTGCAGAGATAGAAGTAACAGTCAATTTACCTTGATTTTCCAAACTTTCTTCAGGAGGTAAAGTATATTGTACAACGGGATAGTATTTGAAACTTAAACGAACTGTTCCATCTTCAACATTAAGTAATTTAAATTCTTCACCTTTATCCCTATTGCTATCTTGTTTATTATCTTTTGGATCACCTGATTTACGTTTATCATTCACCATTTCCTTCTGACCTTGATCATCATTTTTATTAGTAGTAGTGGCAGTAGATGGTTCTAATTCTGATTCTACTTTCTTTTGTTTTTCTAAAAGGTCTTGAAGGATTTTTCTTGCAGGAATAGTAACAAAACCATGAATTTCAGAATCTTTATTTTGTGATCTTGCAATTCTTACAACAAGATTAGAAAATTCCAATTCTTTTATAAATGCATCACCAGTTTCATTATATTCTAAAACATCACCACCTTGAGGTACTGTCTTATATTGAGGATCATTACTATCAATTAAAATTTCTGCTGCTAATTGTTTTGTATTTCCAGGAATTTTAGCTTCATGAATAGTTACTGAAAGAACACCTGCTGTATAAGATAAAAGATCAATCACTTTACTTGTTTCTGATGTATAAATAATGGTTTCATTATGAATATCCTTTTCAGGTCTTGAATGTTCAAGATTAATGATTTCATTTGCTGATCCTGTTGAAGCTTTATCAGAACCATTATCATTAACAAGAGATACTTTACTAGAGCTAGCTGAATTTTTAGTGATACCAGAATCAACATTGAGAGATGCACTACTTCTTGAAGCAATTGATCTCACACTTGATCTCGCACTTGATATAGATGATGGTCTTTTCTTTAATTTTCGAGATTCTTTCTCTACTTCATCTTTTGATTTGGCTAATTCAAGTGTAGGATGGAATGAAGCTTTATAATGAAGTCTACCTTTGCCAGGTTTACGTTGAGCGTCTTTCAAATCTACCCATGTATCAATAGGTTCTGAAGCTTCGTAAACTTTTTGCCCATTACTTTCATTGGTCGTTTCTTTAATTATTTGGTTAAGAGTAAAATCAGTTAACCCTAATAATTTATCACTTTGGATATCATTATAATCCATCACTTCAAACACTAAATCTTCACGAATAGAATGAACAGGTATATAAAGTGCTGTATCCCATTTTGGATCCAAATCATCCAAAATATATTCTGTTTGATCTCTTACTTGCATACCAGATAAAATTCTTACATAAGGATCTGATTTTCCGCCTCTTAAAGCTTCTACATTTTTTAATTTGGTAGCACCATAAAAATGGATACGAACTACACCTATAGGAGGATAGTAAACATCATGTCCAATACCACCAATGAATCCTGTCATAACAATAGGTTTCCATTTAAATCCAAGATGAATCTTTCCGCTTGTACCTTTTAGATTCCACCATTCTTGTCCATCTTTAATTGCTTTTTCAAACTCTGTTACTGTAGATTTCCAAGTACCAAGTGTGGTATCTCCTCCAAGTTGATTATCCATTATTGTTACTGTTATTCTTGCTGTTTCTTTATCATGTAAAAATACTTCTACATTTTTATCCCATCGTGGATTTGCACTTCGTTTATATGTACTTGTTCTTAATTTTTCTTTTCCATTTACCGTAACAATGGCATATGTATCCATTTTACGTCCATTATTTAAATCTTTACAATCATAAATCCAGAATTGTAAAACACCACTTACTATATATTTAAAAAAAATCAAAGTAAAAAAAATGAATATATACTAAACTTTTTTTATCTATTTTATTTATACTTACTTGATTCAGCAGCAGGAATAATGCTACCATCTTCATCTTTTTCTTCAGTAGATACAGGGAAATAACGCATATCACATTTAATTTCACCAGATGGTTTACCAGAATTTAAAACCTTTAATGTACTATTTAATGTGATCATCGTTAATATTATAAATATATAAAAAACTTAATCATTCTTTATATTTCTTTTTTTTAAAAAAAAAACATAAATATAAATAAATATGCACTTACAGTCCTTCCAAATTATCCTCATTATCAGCAAGTTCTTTAAGATCAAAGCTTGCAACACCAACAGTACCATCCTTTCTACCTGTATTTTTATCTTTAACTGTAAGGAACAAGGAATCAGTTAATCCATTTAATAAAACATACAACACTTCATTATAGACAGGGTTTTTATTATTTTCAATGGTTCTCGTTTTAGAAAGTATAGGACTTTGTTCGTTTCCAAGATGAACTGTAATATAAGGATCAAGGCTACCAATAAGATCAACAAGTTTAAGACTATGAGCAGAATGAATAGTTATTGCAAGTACACCATTTGCAGCATCTAAAAATAAATAGATAAAAATCAAAATAAATAAATAATAAATAATAAATAATAAAAATTAAAAATCAAACACCAATCTATCATTAATTTTTTTTTAAAAAAAATTACTTCTATCAACACCAGCCATCATAGCTGCTACATCAAGGGTAAATACATTTGGAGCATACATCATAGGTGCTAAATTAGCATGAATTTGATCTTCAACTAAAGTTTGTAATCCAGGTATCTAATTATAAAGATAGAAAAAAAATAGCATAAAAAAATAAAATAAAAACTAGTATAAATGATAACGTTATAAAATAATAACAAATAATAAATGAATAAAACTTACATTATTAACATCAAAACCAAAAGTTTCCCCACCAACAGGTTTAAGAACATAATCAATTGTAGGTTTTTCCAAAAAACAAAATTCTACAGATTTAACATGAGGAAATTCATTAAACATTTTAATTTTAAATCTTAAATGGCCAATAAAAGCAATCCCTTCTAAAAGAACAGGTATTCCAGTTCCAAGCATTTTTTTTCCAACACGAATAGATAAAATAATTTTAGGATCCACATGAGATTGTTTATCACGAGCTGTTAAATCCGAAGTATCATTAGGAACAAAAGAAACTTTCCAATCCATGCACTATAAATAAATAATAATAAATAGATTAAGTTTAGTTAAATTATTTTCAAATAGCTTATATAAGCAAATAAAAATATAAAGTTTATGCATGCTTTGATAAAAAAAAAAAAAATTATATATAAAACTTACAACAATATTTGGCTCTGTATAAGGGTATGTCTTAACAAATTCAAAACGAGGAGCTTTTGTACCTAAAGTAAAAGTGGTTAAACGAAGAGAATCCAAAAAAGAAGGACAATTTTCACTTAAAACTGCATCAGCTGTTCCGATAATTTGAGCAGATAATACTGGTTCATATATTAACCAAAATCTATTTAAAAAATGATTCATCCAGTTGACTGTTTCATTATCTGTTTCTAATTGTCGCATTGTCATTTCACGTTGAATATCATCTCTCATATTTCTTCTTAATCGACTTGTAGACGTTTGATAATAAGTGGCTATATAAATTCATAATATAATAATGATAGTAATAATAAAAAAGGAAAGGGAAGAAAGTGAGAGAGAAAAAAAAGCGCGGTTAGAAAAAAAAATTAAAATTGGAAAGATTCGCAAAAAAAAAAAAAAAAAAAAAAAAAAAACTTTAAAAGCGTAGTTTTAAAAAAAATGATTACCTAAAAAAGCACCTATTACTAAACATGCAAAAATCCCTGCACCTAATTTAGTTAAAATATAAGTGAAAAACACTGTACAAAAAAAGGCAGCACCATTATGAAACCATTGGCCATAATACTTATCATCAACAAATAGACTTATAAACCCTTTATCTTCTATATAATTATCCATCCTAGAACCATTATAAAGATTAGCTATTTGCTCCTTTGTTAATGATTTTTTTAATGCTTCCATTAATATATCTTGACCAGGATTAGGTAATGGTGAAAAATCAGTCCATCCTGTACGTGCATTAATATTTGATGGTGATAAAAAACTACCTGGTGGTGATAAAGATGCTTCATCTAATTTTTTTTCTTCCTCTGTTATTTCTTTTTTCTTTTCTTCTTTTTCATTTTCTTTTAATTCTACTTGGTCTTTATCAGCAAAATCAACTGTTTTAATATCTGCTTGTTGCTGTTGTTGTTGTTGTTGTTGTTGTTGTTGTTGTAAAGATGATGATGGTGGTAGTGATGGTTCTGATTCATCAGCACCTGGATGTTTAACAAAACTTTCATCTTTTTTTGTTGATGCGACATTTCCACTTGGTAAAGTAGGTGCTGCTGCTGTAGCTTTTGATTTGGCTAGATTTTTTTTTTCTTCCGGTGTCATTTCTTCATCGAAAGTATGTACTGGTGCTACACTTCCTACAGTTTTTTTTAATAAATTTCCTGCTTCATCTGGTGATGATGCCATAGTGAATTCTATTTTTATACTAAAAAAGAAAGAAAGAAAAGAAGAAGGGAAAGAAGAAAGAAAATGTAAAAAATAGAAGGGAAGGGTAAGGAAAATAAAATCATTATGGAAAAAAAAATAAAGTTGTTTATTATAGATCGATTGTTTGTTTGAAACCATCAGTTTGATTTAAACTAACTAAAACCTTTTATCCATATTTATCACTTTTTTTTTTTTTTTGCATTGCTATTATTATTATATTGATTATTGATTATTGATAAAAAAAAAAATAAGATATGATTATGAAAATAATGATTGTTGATGTACAATTAAATATTCAACAACTTTAATAGCTTGATTCATTTGTTCTAAATAAATTTTAGCATTAATCATAGCTTCTTGTTGAGTAATTGGAATATCAGCAAAAGTATTTTTATCTTCATTTGGATCATTGGCATGTATTAAATTAGGAGCAAAAACAACTGCAAGGTTATGGGCTGTCATTCTATTGGATTGAGAATGTTGTTCAACTTGAGATAAGAATTTGCATAAATATCGTAATAATTCAAAAGCGTATGGTTTATGTGTAAATTCATTTTGTAATTGTTTCTTTATTGCATCATCATTTTCACCACCTACATAAATAATTGTCGGTAAATTTAAGTTTGTTTAAGAAAAAAAAATTGATCTATTTTTTTTTTTTACTTACTATTTATTAATTTAGCAAGTTCGGCATTTTGTTGCGTAGTAATAACAGAAGTTGGTAATTCACGTAAAAATACTTTAAGAAGTGCAGCTGATACATCCATATCATGATCACTTAAATTTACTTGTTCTCCATAATTAAATTTATTTTTTACTTGCTTTAACTCTTCACTTGAAGGTGATTTACGAAATAACCCTTCCTTATCAAGACCTTTTTTTACAAAAATTAAGATTAGAATAAAATAAAATGACAAATTTATATATATATAATTTACCATTTGCACGGATATGTTCTATTACTTGATGGACAACCCTTGGTACAGGATGTTCTGATTTTAATGTCCAACCTTCTAAATTTGATAAATCTTGAAGAGTACGACCAAAAGCAATAGACACTTGAGGAGAAGGTATTACACTATTTACTTTAAAAGTTGATGGTACAATTGGTAAAGTATTATCATAATCAATAACTGGTTGTGGAATCATATTTGCTGGTAAAATAATATGTTGTTTTAATTCATCTAAACTTGATAAGTAACGTAACTTTCGAGCAAATTTAGGACTAATAATAATAAAAAGTACATATATATTAATATTATATATAAATTAATAGTATATATATATATATGTGGAAGAAGGCTTCGTTTTTTCTTTTTTTTTCTTTTTTCTTTTTTCTTTTTTGGATTTATAAGTAAACCTTGTGATCTTATTTGCCAAGTCAAAAATAATTTGATAACTGCGACTTAAATGAATAACATAAAGAGCTTTTAAATTCTTTTTATATCTTCTATCGAGTGCTCTATAAGCTTTTATTAACCATAACCATGCAGGTCGATACTTTGCAGGAGACGAAAAGAAAACAAGAACGTAATCACTTTCCACAAACTCGTCTCTAAAAAAAAATATCATTATAAATTAAAAAAAAAGAATCAAATTAAAAATAAAAGTTATTTACTATTTTACTCCTGAAAAATGTATTATAATAAGAATTAAAGTCTTATCCAGCCCTTTTTTTTCTTTTATCACTTACAATCTTGTTAGTATAAATCTAAAATATTATTTATATATATAACGATAGAATTTATCAATAAAACAAATATTTTAATAAAATAAAAGAATTTGTTGAATATTGCTTACGCCAAAATTAAATCATAATCAAAAGTATCAGGATTAGGTAGATTATTAGCACATAAAATTAAAATAGGACGACTATCATTATCAAGACCTAATAATAATAATAACATGTATGTAAATAAATAAATAAAAAGAAGAAAGAAAAGAATATAGATAAGAACCACAAAAGAAACAATAAGAATAAGTAAATACATATGTTATATTTATTTATTTATTTACCAGCTTCGTAAATGATATTTAATTCAGTAATTGCTTTATATTCAGGACTTGTTCGTAATAAACGATCTACATTTACTTGTGGTAAACGTATTGATGCACTTAAAGAACGTCTTGGAGAAAAAGGCATATTTTTTATTTTAATAAAGAGAGAAAGAAAGAAAGGAAAAATGGGTCATTCGACCACAGCCATAAAAAAAAGACGGAGTTTAAATTTAATTATTGTTGCTTCGTAAAATATAATGCTCAGTTTTATTATTTTTTATATCTTTCATAGGTAAGTTGTCGTATATTGGTAACTATTTATTATGAATATATAAACTATTAATATAATTTTTTTTTATATTTTTGTACATACATATATATATATATATATTAAAGCTAACGAATTTAATGAAAGTGAGGATGCTGATCTATTAAACTATTAGATAAAAAAAAAAGAGAATGAAAAGTTTAAATAAATAGTTCGTTGGTAAGATTAAACTTTATATAATATTCTATTATAATTATTATTTATTTATATATATAATATCTTTTAAAATAAATCATTTATATTTTACTTTTTAAATATCGTACAACAGATGATCAGGTTAATGATATTGGAAGGTGTCATTTTTTTATTTTATTTTTTTCCATTGTTGAAATGATCATCCAACAAAATATTGTTTATATGATCATTCAGTTAAACATTTTTAATGTGATCACAAGGCAATGCTATAAAACTATTAACAATTTTCATTTTTATATTTTTTTTTGAAAAAGCATCGTTAATACGATAATCTAATATATATATATTATCAATTGAATACATATATTTTTAAAGAAAAAGAAAAAAAATTACCTTTTAAAGTCATTTTTTTATAATAATAGTAATAACTGTATTTAAAAATAGTTCACAAAAGTCAAATATGTTATTTGTCAGTTTTTTCATTATTTAAAAATCACTAAGATATAAACACTCATTTAACTTTATTTTCAATTTTTTTTTTTTTTTTTTTTTGAAGTAATTTTACAGTGATCATCAAGTATGAAGAAAAAGTAATAGAAAATTAAAAAAAAGAATCTATTACCAAAGAAAAAATAAAAAAAGAAAAAGAAAAAGAAAAAGAAAAGAATAAAAAATTATCAAGAGAAAATCGTCACCATTATTCTCTGCAAATATTCTTTTGTACATTAAATCTATATAAAACGAATGATCTGATTAATGATCACCAGATTAATGACAATAACTGGATTAACGATAATTTTCTTTGAAAAATAAAAAGCTTCAACAGTCAATCACCGTTATTTTGTGATCACATAAACGAGATTTAGCTGGATGATCAAATAATGATTAAAAAAAATGATACCTCTTCAAAATCGTTAATATCATCTACTATGCCAATTGAAATTTTCAACATTATCTATCTACAACATAAAAAGTCTTACTTAAAATAGTGATAGTAAAAAAAATGCATGTAAAGATGTTTTTAATCCACTTGTTTCATTTTTTTTAGGGGTAGATTAACTTAAAAATATCAGAGTATATATACACCCAAAAAAAAAAAGAAAGGAAAACCTTTCATTGGATGTAATAGAAACAAAAAAAAAAACCTTAAAAGATGTCATAGTGCCTAAATTAGGCAGGTCATCCTAAAAAAGTAATTGAGACTTTTTTGGATTTTGTATAAGAAAGGCTATATACTCTTTTTGTATAAAAATTATTTTAGAATATATCAAATTAATAAATGAAATCCATTGAAAAATACGGAATAAATCTGTAGATCATCTTCATTTAAAAATCATTTAAAAAGTTTATATCTTTATGTTTTATTTTTTAAAAAGAAAGAAAGGAATATCTACTATTTATTTTAGCATATGAATGTATATACATGGAATAAAATTTGTGATTATATAACACATTATAATATGACTATACACACACACAAAAAAAAAGCATATATAGAGTTATATTATATAAAAATTGATTATTATAATTATACTATGTACAACGCATTATCATGTGACCTTATGTATTTTGATTTATGCCATATTCAGGTGGGAAGATCGAAAAGATAATAATTAAAATCAAATCTCCGAATTCTCCATTTTGATTGAATGGGAAAAAAAAAGGTGGGGAAAAAAAACAAAGTTTATGATTAGTTCAGGAAAATGTGGGTTAAAACGAAACCTTTTGTCAATGAAAAAAAGTTAAAGTACATTTGATTGGATATATACTTTATGGATAAAAAGCATATATGCTATGATGAAAGATCTCCGACTTGACAATGGCGTAAAAACAAAAAAAAAAGAAAAGAAAAGAAATTAAGGTTTTTTTTTGTCACAAGTACAAAAGAAAGAAGGAGTAAAATTTAGTTTTTCTGTTTTTCTTTTCATTAAAATTTACTTTTTTTTTTTAATTTATATATACATATATATATTTATATATAAAGATGGCACTTTTAACAAAAAGTAATGGTGAACCTCGTTTCCCAAGTTATGTTTTTTCTAATGCCCTAGTCACTGTTCTTTTCTTCTTATGGGGTTTCAGTTATGGTTTATTAGATACTTTGAATAAACACTTTCAAAACGTTTTAAAAATTAGTAAGTTAATAATAATAATAAAAAACCTGATCATTTTTTTTTTAAAAAAATTCATTGATGACTAACTTAATTTGTATATATTTATAAAACATAGCTACTACCCAGGTAAACAATGAATTTTTTTTTATCATGGTCTTTTTCTTTTCCCTTTTTTTTTTATTAATAATGATTTATTTATTATTTTTACATAGACAACATATATGCAAGTAGCATATTTTGGTGCCTATTTCATTTGGAGTACACCGTAAGTAAATATACAAATGCGTGGTGATGATTGGTTTTTTAATTTATATATATTTGTATTTATTTTCTATTTTTAGTGCCGGTTTAATAGCAAAAAGGTTTGGTTATAAAAAAACAATTATTTTCGGTTTAATGCTTTATGTTATTGGTGCAGTTTGCTTCTATCCTGCTGCTATGTCATACCAATATGGTTCATTTGTTGCTTGTCTCTTTGTGATTGCATGTGGTTTAGCTACTTTAGAAACTTGTAAGTGATTTTTTTTTTAAAAAAGCACGATGGTCACATATTTTATTCATATCGACTTTCATTGATTTTTTTTTCTCCTTTTTTTAGGTGCTAATACTTATTTAACTATTAATGGACCAACAGAACAAGCTTCTTTCCGTATTAATTTTGCACAAAGTTTTAATGGTTTAGCTTCTGCTATTGCTCCTATTGTTGCTTCATATGCATTCTTTGGTGGTAATGATTCTCAAACTAATAATTTAGACACTGTGAAATATGCTTATGTAGGAATTGGCTGTTGTAAGTGCTCAATAAAAGAAAAGAAAAAATATAAAAGAAAAATCATCCAATAGATCTAATATATATATATATATATTTAAAATATAGGTGTATTTGTTATTGCCATGTTATTCACCTTGGCACCTATTCCCGAAGTTGATGAAGATGCGATTTTAGCTAGTGAAGCTGCTGAAAATGATCAAGTAGCTAGATGTGCATCCATTTGGTCTCCACATTTAATATTAGGTTTTATTACTGAATTTCTTTATACTGGTACCCAAGTTGGAATAGCTTCTATGTTTCTTTACTATTCCAGTGGTGTAGGTAAAATGGATGATCATTTTGGATCTATTTTATTAGCTGTAGCCCAAGGATGTTTTACTATTGGTCGATTCGTTGGTGCTGGTCTCCTTCGAATCTTTAAAGCTGAACATTTAATGGCTGTTTATTCTGCTTGTGCTGCTATTGTTTGTATATTTGTTATTGCCATGCGTACTCCCAGCACCACTTACTGTTTACTTATCATCTTATTCTTTGAAAGTATCATGTTCCCATCTATTTTTGCTTTAGCTACCAAAGGTCTTGGTCATAATCATAAACGTGGTTCTTCTTTAGTAATTATGGGTGTAGGAGGTAAGTTAATTTAAACAAAAAAATGTTATACTTGACTAGCATATATATATATATAATCATGATCTAGATTTTTAACTTTTATTTTTATTTTTATTTTTTTGACAACTCTGTAATTTAGGTGGTGCACTTATTCCTCCAGTCATGGCAGCTGTTAAGGATCATAGCAATATCAATTATGCATTCATTATTCCCTTGTTTTGTTTTATGATTGTTTTCTTATATTCAACTATTGGTCATAAATGGGTAATATATGAAAAAACCGATATTGTTACTGACGTTGTTGTTGTTGTTCCATCAAAGAAAAGTGATTCCACAAGTATTACTGGCGATAATAAAATTGTATAAATATATCATAATATGTATTCATTTATAAAAATAGTATAGTCTTATATACATATATCCTTTTTTATTTATTTATTTAAAAATATGTATATTCTAGTTAAATAATAATATTAATAATTATAATAATAATGATAATAATAAAAAAGAACTTAATGCCATTTTAATCAAAGAAAATATATTATTAACCACATATACAATTTAAAAATAAAAAAAGAGGAAAAGAAAAATGGATTGTACCATAAATAAAAATGATGATATAAATCGTAAATTTTTAATTCCCGATATTTTTATAATTTTTTAGAATGATGTTTTACAAATGATTGAATGTTATACTTCATAAAAATTCACATAATTTTTATTGGATTCTTAATAAAGTCATTTCTTTTACACTTAACGAATTTTTACCAAATATTAAAAATTTCTATAAGTCAAAAATTAAAGCACAAATTTTGTTTTTATCCAATCAAATGTCAATAATGTCCTACGGATTAGTGAATGGTTTTTAAACTTTGTACCTTTTTTTCCATGAAGCTGCTATGCGCAGAATTTAGAATACACAGATAAAATAAAATGATTAATACTTTGATATAATTTAAAACTAGGTTAATTATTTTACAACATAAATGATAAATGATGAATGTTTTTAATAATGATTAAATAAAAATTGATTTAACATTTTATTATATAAACATAAACAAGAAAAAAAAGGTATATGTAAAAATAGTAGGCTGGTGTTAAATTAAAAAAATTAATATACTAATTTTTTTATGCATCCATATTTTAATGAAATAAGAAATCTTTTGACGTGAAAAACAAAAAAAAACAAAGACAAAAAAAAAAAACTATAAAAATTTACAGGTAATGCCAGATTTAATTTATTATTAAATATGTTTTATAAAGCTATTTTATTATACAGTTATTCTTTTTTTTTTGTTTCCTTGGATTCTTACAACGTCTAAAATTTATCTTTATTAATATAGCACCAGGTGATCAGGCAATAGCATATGATCAGGTATTTTGCGGAATTAATGAATATGTAAGATATCATTACAAAAGTAAGAAACATGCTGATGTAAATGATCCATGATTATTTAAGGATTAAAGCTCATCTCGCTTAAATATATATATATATTGACTACTGGCAGAAATTTTTTATTTTCTCCTAATCATGTTTATTTTTTACTCTATTGTATTTTTATACTAATTAGAAACATTTTGATCTAGAGAAGTCGAAAATCTATGAAAGTTTTAATAGATATTGATAGATTCATTTTATTACTAAATATGACTAAAACTAGCGTAAAATAAAAATAACACTACATATAATTACATATAAGAAAAAAGTGATTTTTATATTTTCATATCTTAGATTAAAAAAATACAATCTTGATAAATTATTTTATTAGTAGCTTAAGTATATAGAAGTATAATAAATGGAATGAGCTTGACCCAATTTTTTTTTATTTTTTTGGCAAGTGAAAAATTTCAATTTTTTTGGATAAAGGTGATTATTAGTGTTCAAAGAATTCATACAGACAAAAAAAATTTTTTTAATGGTTGAATAGTAAAAAAAAGTACAAAGAACAAGATGAAATATAGTCAACTAATTTTTTATTTTGGTTAAATAAATTCAGGAACACTATATATATAAAGTAAATTAAATATTTTATTAAAAAAATAAAATAAAGTATTGTATACGTATTTGAAATAAAAGTCATATAGTATTTTTTAAAAATGGTGTTAACAAAAAATTAAGTACCATAATAAATTTGAAAATAATAAATAAAAAAATCTTTTTTATAAAATTATATTTATATTTTTAATAATATAAATAATTCAGATACGCATTGTTTTTATATAGGTTTTACTTTAACCCAAAATCTAGTATCATCATGTAAATATTTAGGATCACTATTAAGTTGGTCATGAATCCAAGTAACACCATTTTTATAATCTGTAATATCTGGTGTATGTGGATTTTTTACTCCTGTTTCTCCATTTCTATGGCCACCAAACCATTTATCAGTTCCGTAATACTTTTGAGATTCTTGTCTTGTTTTAATATCTTGTTTTAAATCATTATTAAGAACAGCCCCTTTATTATAATCATTACTATTATAACCTTTGAATTCTTCGGTGGATGTACGAAGCATAAACCAGTTTTGTTTAAAAATACCAAAATTAGCTGAGTCGTATGTTTTACCATCTCCATAAGTATAATTTGTACTTAAGTAATCATTTTCAAGCATAGCAATTGATAAATCCCAAATATCACCACCATTATTTAAGATTTCTTGTTTTCTAATCCCTATCCCATTTACAGTATAGTTTCCACGATCTTGAGCAGCTATAAAGCTGTTTAATAAAAATAGACCACAAAGAAATTGTTTTATCATTTTTTTTAGAAAAAAGAAAATAAAGATTATTAAATCAGAAGATTGACAATTCGAAAAAATAATATTTCCTGAAGAGTATTTATATTTTTTTAAAAGGTTGGTGTAACTAAGAAAATTTTTATAGATACAGTTAACGAAGTAGCATAAAAGAAACATTCAAAAGGTAAAAAAAAAAAGAGAAAACCAGGACTTAACCAATTTAATTTTTTTTTTCCTTTTTTATTCCTTTTTTTTTCAACTTTTATTATGTAATATAATATTAGCATTTATCTATTAAAAAGATGGGAAATTTTTTCAATCTAACGAATCTCCCGCCTCATTCAGTATTTACTGTAAGAAGAGTGTCTGACTTATTAAAAAATGAATAACATAAATTATATATTTAAAATTATTTTAGTCTTTTTTTTTAATTTAATCTCAATTTTATAATTTAATCTACTAACTCAAAAAGTTACGTCCATATATTTCAAACATCTATTAAAAAAAAGAAGAAGAAGAATACATTAACAATAAAATGAGCTAATTTGTATACTTACATTACGGTAGTAATTCTTATTATAAAAAGTCCTAAAGATGGTTAAGAAAATTTTGGTAGAATAAAAGATAAAAATAAATACAATATTATGAATCATAAAACTGAGTCGTTAATATTTTTTATTAAGACTTTATAAAATTGCTTTGGTATTGATGGTGCATAAAATTAAAAATGGTCAAACAAAATAAAAATAAAGGATGGTCGAAAAAATCAAAGGATGGTCAAAAAAAAAAAAAAAAACCAAAGGGTAACCAAAAAAAATCGAAGTGTGGCTAAATAAAATTGGAAAAAAAAAGATTTCGAACTTTTAAAGTGGTCAACTAATTTTTTATTTTGGTCAAATAAATTCGAAAATACAGTATATCAAAGTAAATAAAAAAGAAAAAATTAACAATAATAAATAACGAGTTTTTTTTCTTATACTTAATCTTATTATTTCTATTGCTTTTTTTTAGATAAGTACCTGAAGTTTTATGGAAACTCCAAGCTGGAAGACACATGATAGAAAGTATACCTATTGCTGCTTATGATGATGCTTTAAAATATCTTTTTAAAGTAGAATCAATATAAAAAAAAAGACAAAAAATTAAGACAAGCATATGATCTAGGTGATATTACTGTTATTTTGGTTACTTATCCAAGACTATATTGTCCTGATGAGTCAATTTCTCTTAGTAAATCTAATAGCCCAGTTTGGAAAGTGTATTTGAATCAAAAGATTATATTTATCATATTGACAGATTCATATAAAGTAATTATTTTTATTTGTTGATAATAAGAAAAAAACAAATATATTAGCTATTTTATCATATATCTATACGGTTTAAAGTGTTGGCTAACAATTTTAAAGGGAAAAAATAGTACTAGAATGATCATCAATATGGTAATTTTATCTAGGTATAAAATTACATGATCAATTTAATTATGTGAATCAGTTAATTGTATATCAAAAATATTTGAAGAAAGGATTAAGAATAAACATATTAACTTAGATTATGTGGTTTTTGGAATAGCTGTTTGTAGTGATCTTCAACTCACTTTTAAAATTTGTGATAAGGATATAGATCATTTTGATGTAAGTGATTATTATATATATACACTATTTGTTTTAAAATATTCAATCCGCTTGTTATCACTAAGAAAGATTAAATTAACATCAACAGATTCTAGTATTGGATGGTGTATAAAATATAGAACTATGAAAGTGCTGTTATTTGAAAATGAAACTTCTTCTACATTTATCATTTTATTAACAAGAACAATTCTTCATTTTAAAATTAATTTTTATATTCCTATATCAAAGGTAATAAAAAAAATTTTAACAGAATTATCATTATTATCATTATTACATTATTTAATACAATAAATCATTTATCATATTTATATTTTTTAGGTTCATGAAAATATGGATATAACTTTAAAATTTAAAGTAGTTATAAATTGTAAATTTTATTTTAAAAGAATGTATATATAGGTAAGCAGAAAAAAAATATATGCTTATATATATGATTTCATATTTAAATGACCATAGCTAAAGAAGTTGATGATAATAATTTTGAATTGATAACAATTAATGCTACTATGGATGATCAAGAAAATGATAATGGCTTCCCTGGATTTCTATCATTGATTCAAAGATATTTAAATGGAACAGAAATGGAAGATGGAACTCAACAAACATTATTCAATTATTTAAACCTTATCAGTAAAAGAGCAAGAGAAGAATTGATGATAATTATAGGATGTTTAAAAAATCAATATTAGAACATCTTAATTGTAAACAAGATTCTGTTGTACCATTCTTAATCACTAATGAAATTGTTCATTTAGCAAATAAATTAATCTAGGATCAATAAAAAGTAATTGAATGAAACTGTGATTTTATTCCATGGAATGATATGGTGAAAAAAGCAATAAAATTTTTTTTAATGTTATGTGATACCTTAAATCTGAATATAAATTTCAGTTTTAGTCTGTGCATTTCATGTAAACTTTATTCTATAATTAAAGTTATTACATTATTTATTTGCTTATTTTTTTAATCGTAAAAACATTATTTTAATGATTTTATAACCGAATTATATTATGATGATTTAATGGTGCTTTATCAATTTTATAATCGATAAAATTGATAATTAAAAAAAAGAGTACTCACAAAATTTTGCTATTTTTGTACATGTGCTTAGATGTTTTTTTTTTCTTTTTTCGGGCTTACCATTATTATTATTATTTGTTATTATTTATTATTATTTATTATTATTTGTTATTATTTGTTATTATTTGTTATTATTTGTTATTATTTGTTATTATTTATAATTATTAATATTATATTTCTTATATCTTCTTAACATATGTACTTAATTTGATCGAACTTCACTCAAATTAAGATAATGCTTTAGGCATCTTTTACTTTTAATATTTTCGGAGAAGAATTCTTTTTGTAAATAAAAATATCATACACGAAAGTGAAGTTATATATATATACATGTTTTTTTTTATTTTACCAAAAAAAAAAAGAAGAACCGAAGTTAATAAATAAATAATCAATAATAATGTTTTTCTTAATTTCAATTATTACTTTTGATAGTATCATAACTTATGTTTTATAAATCAAATTTTTATTGTTTATTTAATAAAAGACAGATAAATAGCAATGGTTTTTTTTAGGATCAAAAGCTAAGTATCTATCCAATGGTCACTGGATTAGTTTTATTTTTATAATATAAAAAAAAGTAAATATAAAGTTCCCTCTCTCTTTTGTTTTCCTGATACGCAACTTGATCCATTTTTTCGTTTTTTCGGTTTTTTTTTTCTTCCTTCTAAAAATAAATTTCTGTATAACCAATTTTTAACTTTAACTTTTATTTTTTCTCGCTCTCTCTCTTTGATCGTTACTTTTATTTTTATTATTATTGTCATTATTATGAATAACGATATAGAAATTATTGAAA
The DNA here is from genome assembly GCA_037043795.1 of Cunninghamella bertholletiae. Taxonomy (NCBI): domain Eukaryota; kingdom Fungi; phylum Mucoromycota; class Mucoromycetes; order Mucorales; family Cunninghamellaceae; genus Cunninghamella; species Cunninghamella bertholletiae. The sequence continues at coordinate 545,534 of JAZGVP010000001.1, forward strand.
AAGCTTATCAAATTATTATTTTATCGATTATAAAACTAATGAATAAAGCATGGTTGTATTTATATTTTATCCACGTGCCTTAAAGTGGCGTTTTTTTATGCAATTCAATTTTTATTTAAAAATATTTTACGTTTTTCTAAAATCATCTTTTTTACTTTGTCTTTTTCTTTTTCTTCATCTTTTTCTTTTTTTTTTTTTTATCTATAATATAAAAATCAATAATCTATTACTATGGGTCTCTTAACCACGTTTACAACTTCTAATTCATGGGAAGATACTCAAAAGTATACTAAAATTATTAAAACTCACGGAATAAAGCAATTTTTAAATGCCTATTATAAAAAAATGGATAAAAAACAAAGCTTTGTTTGGGGTGATGAGGTAAGAATTTCGTAAAAAAGTGCTCAATTTTTACAATGCAAAATATACATGTGGATTTTGATATCCAGAAAAATAAAAATTAAAACCTTCATATACCTATTTCCTCTTTTTTTTTTTCTTTTTTTTTTTTTTTACTTTATTTTAATAATTATGGTATATACTTCTAATTCACTTTTATATTTATTGAATGATATTATTATATATATAGATAGAATATTTTGTTGTGAAATTAGACAAAGAAAATAAAAGTTCTAAATTGTCTTTACGCGCTTTTGACCTTCTTTCTCAATTACAAAAAGCTGAATCCGATTATGAAATTGGTTTAAGGAGGTACGTATAATAAAAATAAATAAACAAATATAGAGTAACAAAAAAAAAAAAAAATAACAACAACAGTACTTCATTTATTTACGTTATATATATATATATATATATAAATAGTGAAGCACCTGAAGCTTTATGGAGACTTGAAGGTGGAAGACAAATGCTAGAAAGTACTCCCGGTATTCCTTACAATGCTACTTTAAAAGATCTTGTTAAAGTAGAAGAAAATATGAAAAGAAGAAGACAATTAGCAAAAGAAGCATGTCATCCTGGTGATATTCCTGTCACTTTAGTTAATTATCCAAGACTTGGTTGTCCTGATGAAATCTATCCTGACTGTAAACCTAAAGGGCCAGTCATGGAAAGTATATTTTTACCTGATAATCTTGTTGATCATACTATTAGAAGCTTGTAAAGTTGGAAAAATGAAAAAAAAAAAAAATTGTTTATCAGTTTATTCAAAAAGAAAAAAAAAGATACTAATCATATCATCCATCATATATATATATATATATATATATATATATATGAATTACAGGTCAATTTTATCTAATATTAAAAGAAGAAGAGGTTCTAAAGTTGTCATCAATATACCCATTTATCGTGATTTAAAAATTGGTGATTCATTTGTTGATCCAAGTTTAGCATTATATGAAGATGATGATAATGAAATAATTCATCAAGTAGCTCAATCTAATCATATTTATATGGATAGTTCATCATTTGGTGCAGGTTGTTGTTGTCTTCAAGTTACTTTACAAGCTTGTGATATAAATGAAGCTAGAAATATATATGATCAATTTGCACCTATTGCGCCTATTATGGTAAGTGCATCATTTCTTATTTTCTCTCTTTCTCTCTCTCTCTTTATTTTTTTTTAGTTTGATATTTTGTATTGATCTATTAATTATTTACTTATTTATTTTTAGTTGGCTTTAACAGCAGCTACACCTATTTTCCGTGGTTACCTTGCAGATACTGATACACGATGGGAAGTTCTTGCTCAAAGCGTAGATGATCGAACTGAAATAGAACGATCAACAAAGGCATGCATATTTATTTATTTTGTGTATATATTTATAAATAATATTAATCTTTTTACTTATTTGGTTTTTATTATTATTATTATTATTATTATTATTATATATAGCCAAATAATACCCCTTCGGTTAGAGAAAGAAGATATGGACCTATTAATACTTATATTTCTAATGATACAAAATATAAATCTAAATATAACGACATCAATATATCCTATGATAAAGATACCTATCAGCAGCTTTTAAATAAAGATGTAGATGAATTATTAGCAAAACATATATCACATATCTTCAATTATGATTCTTTAACAATACCCTCAAAATTAATGACACATAATGATAATGAAAATTCAATTGATCATTTCGATGTAAGTAACACTTTATATATATATATATTTAAAATTTAATTTAATTTTTATTTTTGATAAATATAGAATATTCAATCAGCTTGTTATCAATCAGTAAGATTTAAATTACCATCGCCAAGTTCTGATATTGGATGGCGTGTAGAATTTAGAACAATGGAAGTTCAATTGACTGATTTTGAAAACGCAGCCTTTTCTACTTTTATCATTTTATTAGCAAGAACTATTAAACATTTTAATTTAAATTTTTATATTCCTATGTCAAAGGTAATTAAAAAAAAAGATTAACAATATCATCATTATTACATTATTTAATACGGTAAATCATTAATCATATTTATATTTTTTTTTAGGTTCATGAGAATATGAACATAGCTTTAAAACGTGGAGCAGTTGTAAATGATAAATTTTACTTTAGAAAGAATGTATATGCATGTAAGTAGAATGAATAAATAAATGAATAAATAACTATGTAAATAAATTTGACAATGTTTTTTTTTAATGTTTCATTTTTTTAATTTTTATTTAAAATATAGATGTACATTCTAATACTGGAGGAAAACATGAAGATGATTATGAATTGATGAAAATAAATGATATATTTAATGGTCAGCAACATAATAATGACAATAATGGTGAATTTTCTGGACTTATCCCATTAATTAAATCTTATTTAAATGAAGTTAATGTTGATGATGAAACTCGACAAATTTTATTCAATTATTTAAATTTCATTAGTAAAAGAGCAAGTGGGGAATTAATGACAACAGCAAGTTATTTAAGAAAATTTGTAAGAGAACACCCTGATTATAAATACGATTCTGTCATTACACCATCTATCAATTATGATATTATTAAATTAGCTGATGATATTAATCAAGGTTCTATAAAAATACCTGAATTATATGGTGATTTTTTTCCTTAAAAAAAAGAAAAACAAAGGAAAAATAAAATCAACAATAACAACAACACTACCATCAACATCATTATCATTTAATAAAAAAAAAAGAAAGAAAATTATAAATTTATTATATCTACATATTACGAATTCATCTATTTTTGTAAAATAAAGTTTATTTTTAAAATTCAGAAGATCTCCGTCTAGGTAATACAGAAAAAGTTTTTTTTTAACGATATTTGAAGAACATATAAACTCAAAGAAGGTTCCTTAAATATTTATTATAAGGGAAAGAGTCAATAGCTTTTTTTATAATATGTACACGTTTTCTCGAAGATTTTTTTTTAGTATATATACATATATATGTATATGATATCTATACAATTTAAATTGATAATGATTATTAAAATAAGTAAAACAAAATAAAATTAAATAAAATAGATGAGGTATCAAATTGATTATGAATGATATGTACTTATTATTACTATTATTCTTGTTATTAGAAAGTATTCTTTGTTTAAAATAAAATAAAATAAAACGATATATAAACTTAATGCAAAAAAAAAGGACCCTAGATTGTCGTAACCTTTATATATATAAAATAAGACGTGATCGTAAAACGCAATTGACGCCATTTATTAGTAAAGAAAAAAAACCTGACGCATGAATTTGATGATCAAGATCAAAAACTTGGCCGTTATTTTTTTTTAAAGTAGTAGATGTTTTTTTTATTTAATAAATAAATAAATAAATAAATAAATAAATAAATAAAAGAAAAAAAGAGATATCTTGTATGATTGTGCTTATTTTTCTTTTTTTTTCTTTAAACGGAAAGATGATGTTTCTTTAAAAAAAAAAAAAAAAAAAAAACAGTACCAAATTTAATACAATTATATTATTAATTATATAATCACATTATTTTTCTTTTGATTTCTAATATAAACATCCCATGATTTAAAAATAAATAAAAAACCTTAAATGTTAAAAAAAATAAAGAGGAAAGACAAAAAAAAGCAAAAAGTTTCTATTTTATAAAATAGTTTTATTTTATATATACTAAAGAATTAGTAATCAACCATCAAAAGTTGGAAATTTTAAAAAAATTTTATTGGGTCGGAATTAAAATGCACTTCTTTTTTTTATATATTGCAATTTCCTTTTTTTCTTTCTTTCTTTCTTTTCTTCTCTTTATATTTTAAAAAACATAATATACATATTATATATATATATATATAATATATAGATATAAATATATATTCTTTATTATATAATAAATAAATAATAAAATATGGGTCTTTTATCACTTGGTACTCCGCTTCATTGGAATGAAGCTAAAAAATATGCTGATCACGTTAGAACCCATGGTATTAATCAGTTCTTAGCTATTTACAATAAACGAAAGAATCAACAAAAACAAAACCTTCTTTGGGGTGAAGAAGTATGTATATATAATATATTATTATTATCACTTTATGATATTGTTTCATATATAAATATATTTATATATATATATATATATGTATAAAATAACATTATGTATAAATATATCTACATATTATAGATAGAATATGTAGTAGTTAATGTAGATAAAGAACAACATGACACTAAATTGTCTCTTCGCGTATTTGATATTCTTCCGGGTTTACAACAAGCTGAATTAGATTATAATAGTGGAAAAACAACGTAAATAAGAATAAATATACAAAGAATAATAAAAAATCAAATAGGATAAGGGATAAAAGAAAAATAAGTAAAAGAAAGGAAAAAAAAAAAGTCTTTTATCTATTTATTTATTTGGGTTAATGTGTATATTTTTTTTTCTTTACATAAAAAAAAAAATAGTGAAGTACCTGAAGCTTTATGGAGACCTGAATATGGTAGATATATGTTAGAATCCACTCCAGGAGCTCCTTATGGCGCTACATTAAAAGATCTTGTTAGTGTAGAAGAAAATATGAAAAGAAGAAGACAATTAGCAAAAGAAGCATGTCATCCTGGTGATATTCCTGTCACTTTAGTTAATTATCCAAGACTTGGTTGTCCTAATGAATTAATTCCTGATAGTGAACCTAAAGGAGAAGCTTGTCAAAGTTTATTCGTACCTGATGAAATCAGTAATCCTCATGCTAGATTTCCGTAAAGTTTTTATAAATGTCATCAACTATTCATATATATATATAAATATATACTCATTTATTTTTTTATTTATTTATTTATTAGAACATTAACTGCTAATATTAGAAGAAGAAGAGGCGCTAAAGTAGAAATCAATATGCCTATTTATCATGATAAAAATACACCTAAACCTTTTATTGATCCAACTATACCATGGGATCGTAATTACTTTGTTCATGATAAAGAAGCTAAAGAAGGTGCTGCTAAACCTGATCATATTTATATGGATGCTATGGCTTTTGGTATGGGTTGTTGTTGTCTTCAAATCACTTTTCAAGCTTGTAATATTGATGAAGCTAGAAGATTATATGATCAATTGGCTCCTGCTGCTCCTATTATGGTAATCTATCTAACTTTTTTATATAAATCATGATGTGTTTTTTTATTAAAAAATATATATATAGAAAATAGAAGAATAGGATTATGTGATTAAACTTTTCTTTTCTTTTTTCTTTTTCTGATATAGTTAGCATTAACTGCAGCTACACCAATCTTCCGTGGATACCTTGCCGATGTAGATGCTAGATGGAATGTTATCGCAGCAAGTGTAGATGATAGAACTAAAGAAGAACGTGGATTAGAGGTAATAATAATAACAGTTAATAATAATAATAATAATAAGTAATAATAAAAATAGGTAACCTAGTAATAATCTGGTTTATTTAATTTATTTAATCATAATTAATTTTATTTTATTTTTAGCCATTAAAAAATGATCGATTTGTAATTAATAAATCAAGATACGATTCCATCGATGCATATATTTCACAAGATGATACTTATAAATCTAAATATAACGATCTTGATTTAGTTTACGATAAGGATATTTACAAGAAACTTTTAGATAATGGAGTAGATGAATTATTGGCTAAACATTTATCACATTTATTCATCCGTGATCCTTTAGTTATATTTGAAGAATTATTAAATCAAGATGATGAAAATTCTTCTGATCATTTTGAAGTAAGTAAAATTGACAAGTATATGTATTTAAAAAGAGAAAGAAAGAATAGAGAAAGATCGACATTTATTTGATGCTTATTATTATTATTATTATTTACTTTTAAAAAAGAATCTTCAATCTACTAATTGGCAAACAGTTAGATTTAAACCACCACCACCAAATTCTGATATTGGATGGCGTGTAGAATTTAGAAGTATGGAAGTACAATTAACTGATTTTGAAAACGCAGCCTTTTCAGTCTTTATTGTATTATTAACGAGAACAATTCTTAGTTTTGGTTTGAACTTTTATATGCCTATTTCAAAGGTAATTTATATATATATATAAATAAGAAAAAATAAATTATATACTAAATAAATATATTATTTATTTATTTACTTACTTATTTATTTATTTAGGTGGATGAAAATATGCAAACTGCACATAAACGTGGATCTGTAGTCAATGATAAATTTTACTTTAGAAAGAATGTATTTGCCAGTAAGTTTTTTTTTTTTATACTTATGTACATATATATATATATATATATATATATATTCTAATATTATTTACTTTTGTATTATATAGCTAAAGATGCAAAAGAAAATGAAGAAGATCAAGATGGATATGAATTAATGACTATGAATGAAATCATCAATGGACAAGAAAAAGGAGGATTCCCAGGATTTATCCCATTAATTCAAAGTTATTTAGATAGCACCAACACAGATATCGAAACTAGATGCAAATTAAACAAATATTTAAATTTGATCGGTAAAAGAGCAAGTGGAGAATTAATGACAACGGCTACTTATTTAAGAAAATTAGTTCAAGAACATCCTGATTATAAACAAGATTCTGTTGTATCATCATCCATTACTTATGATATCGTTAAAGCAGCTGATGAAATCAATCAAGGAAAAATGAGAGTACCTGAATTATTAGACGATTTTGATCCATGAAAAAATCAAAAAAAAAAAAAAAAAGAAAGAAAGAAAAAGAAAAAGAAAGGAAAAAAAAAAGGAATTTAGATTTTATATAATAATATTCTAATAATAATTGTATATAAAAATAATACATTTTTTTTTTTAGTAAAGATGATTTCATTTAATTAATATTACTTTAATGGGTATATAGTTGAATATACAATATAAAGATTGGATTACAAAAAAAAAAAAAAAAATAGGATAAATGGGTATATTTTGATAAAAGTAGTGTTTGTTGATTCAGGCTTAAAAAAAATGATGGTGTAACATATAACAAATCAAGATAAAAAAAAGTTATTTAATCTAACTCATTACAATATTTATTTTGACACAAGCAATAATTCGTTCTTTTAGATTTAAAATGTATTTTCTGGTAATAAATATATATAAAAAAGAAAAAAGGTTTCATCGTAATACTTGTAGAAAAGTTTAATCAATAAATGAAAAGATAGTAGAAAAAAAATGATAAGTTATTTAATTTAGATTTTTTTTTTGGAATGAGCTTCTTTTATATATATGATGATTACTGCTATTTATTATTATTATTATTATTATTATTATGAGTTAAATAGATATTGATTTCATCATCAGTATTATTATTATTTGAATTCTTTTTGGGAAAAAGGTTACTAATAAAGTAGTAAAAAAAATATAAATAAATAGAAAATCAAAAAATAAGCCCGCTTTTTTAATATTTATAGTTCATTTTTTTATATATATCGGAAAATGGATTTTTATTATTATTATATTAAAACTGAAATTTATTAAGTTTTGATAGGTGAATCATATTTTTTAATGATTGATCTTTATACTATAACCCTTTCTTTCTTACTGTTATCAACATAAATCATAGTTCACTATCATACAATTCTATTTATAATAAAAAAAATCAAACGATTATTATTATTATAGAAGGTATTATTAAAAGAAACAAAAACATTTACTATTTAAACTTATTTAGGCTTTGAAAAAAGTATATTACCACTTTTAAAAGCGCTGTTTAAAAAGTGTGGAAAACTATTTTTATCCTTGATTGTGAGGTTTTTTTCTTTTATATATAATTTCCCTCCTTTTAATTATTTTTCTTTCTCTCTCTCTCTTTTTTTTTTTTTGTTATATAACCTTTTTTTTTTTGCGTGTATTGTATAAAAAAGATATATATATATACATATATATAAAAGAAGAAGACATCCCTCCTTTTTTTATTTGTATTATTCATATTTTAAATATTAATATATATCATACTTGATTTCATATAAATTCATTTATTCATATCATATCATATATATTTTAATCCTCTTTTCTCCTTTTACTCTTTTCTTTTTTTTCTTCTCTTTCTTCTTTTTTTATTTTATTTAACTTGTATAGATATAAAACAAAATGGGTAAGTGTTATTAAATAATTAAAAGAAAAAAGTAGAACTAAACTGATAATGTCTTATATATATATATATATATATATATATATATATATATATAGGATTATCAACTATAACAGACACCATACCTTTAAAATATTTATCTTTATTAATTTTGGTGGTTCAAAACAGTGCACTTATTTTAGTCATGAGATATACAAGAGCAAGTGTACCAGATGACCAGTTATATTTAGCTTCAACTGCAGTGGTCATGAGTGAAGTCATAAAATCTTTATCTTGTATTGCTTTTATACATTTTAGTGGTCCTCTTCATCAGCGTACTTATCAACGTTTATCTTCTATACTTCATCGTGAACTTATTATTAATTGGCGTGAAACTGCAAAGTTAGGTATACCTGCTGTTTTATATTTAATTCAGGTAAAAATAATAAATAAATAGATAAAGGGAACAGAGAAAAAAAATAGATAATGTATTTGTATATATATATATATATATATATTTACCTCTTCTATTTTTATAAATATCATTATCTTTATATATATATAGAATAATTTACAATATGTTGCAGCCACAAATTTAGATGCAGCCACTTTCCAAGTAACTTATCAACTCAAGATTTTAACAACAGCATTCTTTAGTGTAGTCATTTTAAAACGTAGTTTAACTAGATTAAAATGGATGGCTCTTGGATTATTAACCCTTGGTATTGCCTTGGTTGTTTTACCAAAAGATGCATCAGCAGCTGCTATGGCTTATTTAACTGGTAATTATTTAACTGATAGTGAAACAAGTGATACAGCAGATGTGGATTTAGGTAATCAATCAAATGCAAAAGGTTTCTTTGCCGTTTTAGCAGCTTGCACTTTATCTGGTTTAGCTGGCGTTTATTTTGAAAAAATCTTAAAAGCTGCTCCCTCAAAACCCATGCATGAAGTAGTCAATACAAAATTAGATGACGAAGATGATAATAATAATAATGTAAATAATAATAATCATCCTTTATCACCAACTAAACGCGTTTTTAATGATAATAATGATAACAATAATAATGATGAAGAAAATGGAATTGGATTAAGAGAGCAACGTCGTAATAGTTATAGAGAAGAAAATACTAATAACAATAATAATAATGTACAACAACAAAATCAATTATGGATACGTAATTTACAAATGTCACTCTTTTCAATCATTTTGGGGTTAGTCTTTGTAGTCTTTTTACAAGATGGTAGAACTGTGATTGAAAAAGGATTCTTTGTTAATTATAATAGTTTAACATGGTTAGTGATTTCTATTCAAGCTTTTGGTGGGTTGATTGTGGCTTTGGTTGTAAAATATGCTGATAATATTTTAAAGGGTTTTGCTACTTCTATTAGTATCATCTTATCAAGTCTTGTTAGTATCTGGCTCTTTAACTTTTCTCTTTCTGGCACTTTTGTTTTGGGTGCTGCTTTTGTTATTTATGCTACTTATTTGTATGGTCTTTAAAAAAAAAAAAGTAACAACATTCATATATTTATATATTCCTATATATATATATATATTTAAATTATTATTATTATTATTATTATTTATTACATCAAAACTAGTTTTTGTTTATTTTTTTAAAGCATCATAATTTATTATTAATTATATATTCCCTTTTTATTTTATTTATTATTACTATTATTATTGTTTTCTTTTTCTTCTTTTGATAGCTTTTATTTTATATTTTTCTTTACTTTTTTTATTCTCTTGTACACATTTTTATTCATCACCAACTATTATTTTTTTATATAAAATAAATAAATAAAATCATATTATAAAAATATATTATTATATTTCTTTGTAATTGAAAGCAAATTACTTAATAAAAGTAACTTGAATTTTTTTTTCTTTGACAACAGAATTAAAAAAAAAAATTCTTATTTTCATATCATAGATTGTTGTATATAATAATGACATTTTTATTGTATATAAATTATTATACATATATATTTTAATTTATATCTATATATATATATTGAATTAATTTATATTTATTATATTTTTGAACTGTTAACAATTATAGTCTAGCTTAAGTGCCCCATATCATTACACAAAGGTGGATTCCATCTAAATCTGGAACCAAAAATCCTCTACTTTTTTTTTGAAAAAATGAAAAAAAAAAAAAAGAAAGAGAAAAATATTCATTTTTATTTTTAATCTTGTTTTTTGTTATTTACTTTAATGTATAAATAAATGTATATTTAATTATTTAAAAAAAGAAAAAGATGATAAAATAAGGTTTTCTTTCTTTTTTATAGATAAAAGCGAAAATTTTAATTTTTTATTTCTTGATGAAAAAACAATGATCCAAAAAGAGTAATGCCGACTTTATAATATTATTATTTTGGGTTTTTTGTTGTCAACATTTTTAGCATAAAGGCATCCTGATTCGGGTATTCCTTATTACTATTATTGTTATTGTTATTTTTTTTTTATATTTATCTTTCTTCTTTATACTTTTTTCCATTCCTTTTTTTTTTTCCTTTTCGTTTTTTTTTTTTTTAATATTAAATATTAATATTAAACTGATTAAAAAAATGAAATTAATAAATGCAACATTATGCTATTTATTATTTATAAATGTAACGATTTATTCTTATCCAGTGGCAGATAATAATAATATTAATATATATGCAGTTGATACAGCGAATATGAATGAGTGTTTAAATAATGATAATAAAAATAATCCATGTCCAACTAATACAACTATAAAACCAACTAAACCATCTTCATCATATATTTCAAACCCTACTTCTTCTTCATCTTCATCTAACCTATGTAATAAAATATAAAAATAATATAATTATCGAATTATCTTTATATATATATATATATATATATATATGCCCTTAATTGTTACAGAAAAAAAAAGATAGTAGATTAATCTTTCTTTTTTATTAAAAAATCATTTTCATTCTTATTATTTCTTACTTAATCTAGATCCTATCTATGGTAATGATAGTACGGTAACTACTCAAATGGGTGTACTTGGTGGATTATTCATCGTACTTGGTCTCTATTTAATGGCTCTTGGATTTAGAGGTTTTCGTATTACAATGTTTGTCATGGGTTTCTTATTGTTTGGTACACATACTTATATAAATACAGATTATTATTATCATTACTAAATATATATATATATGTATATATAAATAGGATTAGTTACTTGGGTAGGATTAACCAATTGTCAAACGTCCGAAGGGTACCTTAATGATCAAGTTACTATGATAGCTGTACCAGCTGGATTAGGTGTATTGGGAGGTATTATCTTCGTTGTCTTTTGGAATATTGGGATTTATCTCACTGGTGCCATTGGAGGACTTTGTTTAGGATTATTTATTTTATGTTGGAAACCAGATTTAGTGATTACATCCAATATAGCTAGAGCCTGTTTTTTAGTTGGTATTTCCGTTTTATTAGGGGCTCTAAGTTTTTTTATTGAAACTTATATCATTTTATTTGCAACATCCTTTGTTGGTTCATTTATTTTTATAATTGGTATCGATGTTTTAGCAAGAACTGGATACGTTGCTGGTATAAGATCGATAATTGATCGAAATGGTTTACATCAAGTTCATTATGAAATGAATCGTAATGTTTATATTTTATTATCTTTTACTATTGTTTTATTTTTAGTCGCTTTTGGTTGGCAATTTTTATTTAATCGTGGTAGGGAACATTTTGGTATGGTATATGTTAGTCAAAAAGCACATCCAATTGTTGCTGCCACTCCCGCTGCTGCCGCTACTGATGACCATCCACCTCCACCTTCTTCTTCTTCTTCTTCTCCTCCTGCTGCTGAAGAAAAAAAGGATGAAAAACCAGCTTCTCCTCCTCCTCCAAAGGAAGAGGCATCTGCTTCAAATAATGATCATAAAGAAAAGTCTACTTAGACATATATAATTTTTATATATTTAGATATATATAACACTTGTTAATAATACACATTCATATCCATTTTCATACATACATACATACATATATATATATAATACCATTATATTTTTATTTATTACTATTCATTTCAATATTCATAATAAATCTATTTTTATTTTAAACTTGTCCTGTTGAAAATAATATTATTAAATGGATAATAATATATCCGCTATAATAAAATATTTGTAAACAAGTATGATCACTAATTAAAAATATATAAGCACATAAATACATATGTTTATATATAATATAAAAATAATAAAGTGATACTAACGATGTAATAACAATAGTATAGTATTAGTATTGGTAGAAGAAGTAGTAGAAATAATATGGATAAAATAGAAGACAGAAAGAAAAAATATGGCTAAAACCAAAAATGAGAAATGGAAAAATTAAAGTCTGAGTCTGAATTTTCGTTATATAAAGTTAAATGTTTTTTTTTCCCCGCTTTTTTTTTGTTTTACACCTCTCTTTCACTTTTAATAATTTTATTTTATACTATTAAACATATTTTGTATGAAAACTAGTTTATTTTGATAATATAAACTAGTTTACTTTTTTCTTTCACTCTTAAACTAAAAAAGGAAACAAAAATAGCCCTTTGATAGATACGCTTTATATTTGTTTTATTTCTTTTATATATATACATTATTTTTTATTTATATTTGTATTGTTAATCTAATATTTAATAACTTATCATGACTTCTACAACTACTTCAGCAATTAATCCTTCTAATAGTAATAACAATAACAACAATAATAATATTAGTAGTAATAACACTAATAACATTAACAACAATAACAACAACAACAATAATAATAATAATGGCAATAATAATAAAAATAATACCAATGCCAATAGTAATAGTACTAGTGACAGTACTAAAAAAACAACTCCTAGAAAAAAGAAAGCCGCAAGAGCTTGTATACATTGTCAAAAAGTAAATATTAATATTTTATTCATAACCATATGTAGCAATATATTAAAGTTTGTATTCATTTGTATTTTATTCTTTTTATTATTATTTAATAGGCACATCTTACTTGCGATGATGGTAATGAATACACACACACACATATATATATATATTATACCCACAAATATTTCCTTTAGAGATCTATATATTTATCCTAACGTATTTCCGTATTTATTTTTTTAATGCTAACTATATACCTTTATATATATAGCAAGACCATGTCAAAGATGTATAAAAAGAGGTTTATCTTCTACTTGTACTGATGGTGCACGAAAAAAAGCAAAATACCTTCAAGATACTGACGGTAAAGTGAATATATATATATTTATAAAGAAAAAGAGAAGAAAAGAAAAAAGAAGAAATGTATTAGTAAAGATCATAAATCAAAAAATGATGGTAGCCAGCGAATCATATATAATAAAAAAAAAAATACAATTACTCATTCGAAATGGTTATGTTTCTAGAAAGTAGTATTCAACCCCGCTATATACCACCTCAATCAAATTCACCTTCTCCGGCCGGATTACAACAACAAACAAACCCATTACTTGCTTCTCTTGCATCAAATACAAATCCTTTAGACCCTTTTGGAACTGGTAAGAATATATATGTATATATATATATATATATATATAATAGGAAGTATTTATATATTTGTTTCATACATAATAAATAGGCTTGGATACAAATCAATTACTAGACTTGAATAATTATAATTATGGATTTGGGTCAGCGGCTACCAATTTAGAGTATTCTATTCTATCAAGTATGTTAGGGTCACCTATCAACCAATTATTAGATTCATCAACAGCTACAACGCCAACAACTCCAACCTCATTATCTAATTTATGGCAAGCAAACCTTTCAAATACATCTACTAACAATAATAACAATAATAATAGTAATAATACCACACCAACAACAAGCTCATTTCCTAATCCTCTTGATAATAATGCTACTGCAGCAACACACGCTCCTATAGGTTCACTTGCATCATCATCGTCTACACCTACTGCTACTGGTTTAGATACAGTTTTATATTCCCCTGATCAAAACTCTATAGGTTCACCATATAGTGGTAGTACACCTTCTAGTTCTCAAGCAAATAATAATAATAGTAATAGTAATAGTAATAATGTACGTATGTCATCTCTTTCTTCTTATGGTGAAGGTGCTGTTGTTGCTAAAGTGGCTAGCCCAAATACTGCTTTGGCTCAAGTTAAACGTCGTAATCAATTAGTTACACCTGAGATGGTTTATTCTCGTGCAACAAAACCTTATAGTTATGCTGATGGTTATCATTATTTGATTAACTATGTGCGACAAAAGTAAGTTCTTTTTAAATATATATACATAACTTTGTATAAGAGATTATTATTTTTTAAAGAAAGATAAAAGATAAAAAAAAGGTATGTAAAAGTGTATTCATCATCTTTATTTAATTTAATATTATTAATATGCATATATAGAATGAGTCGTGAAGATTTAATGAGAATTAGCCGAGCGCTGGCGCTCTTTAGACCATCTGTTTTAGCATCCATGTTAAATCTTAATGAAGTTGATTTAATATTTACAGAAAAATGTTTACAACGTACATTATTAGAGTATGAAAAATTGATTAGTTATTCTGGTACACCTACAGTGGTATGGAGACGTACAGGTGAAATTGTATTAGTTGGAAAAGAATTTTCTTTATTGACACAATGGTCACGGGATGCTTTATTGGGAAAGAAGACCTATATATATGAGGTATAAATAATACAATGAAAAATTTTTTTAAGAATGTTGATGATTAAAAAAGGAAATGAATTTCTCACGCTTTTTTATCCTATTAATATATACATCCTTATATAGCTTATGAGTAATTCATCAACTATAGAATATTGGGAAAGATATAGCTCATGTGCTTTTGATAATAGCGATTCAGCAGTATATAGTTCCTGTATTCTTTTAAGTCCGACTAAACGTGTGGTGCCTTGTACTTATTGTTTTACAATTAAAAGAGATATATTTGATTTACCTAGTGTTATTATTGGAAATGTAAGTATCTTAAAAAAAAAAATAAGAGTTTACATATATATAAAGAGTGATATGACTCACTTTTATTTTTTATTGTTTTATTTATATTATATTATTTATGTAGTTCTTACCTATACTTAGTTAAAAATAAAAAGATAGAAAAAAATATATATTTACAAGTCAACAGCTTTATTAAGGACTCTACTTTATTTTAATTCTTTATATTATTTATTATAATTTTGATCAAGTTAAAACTTTGTTTTTTTTAAGTTCACTACTTTTTCTTCGCGCCTTTCTTTTTTTTTTTGTTATTTTAATAAGTTCCATTTATATATTCATTTTTGATATACATCTTGTTCTATTTTTTACTTTTTTTTTTTTTTTTTTTTTTTTGCAAAAATGGTATTAAATATATACTTATATATCTATCATTACAAAATGAATCACTGTTAAAAAAAAAACCTGCCTATTTAGGTCTGTTACTTTTTCTTTTTTTTTTTTTAATTATATTGGAAGTGAGAAATTGATCTCATATGTAAAATGAATTATAAAATGGCAATACTAATATATTAAAAAAAGGACATATATAACCGATCCTATTTTCAAAAACATCACTTTTTATTTTAGTTTATTTATTTTATTACTGTCTTCATATCAAATTAAAATTGTGCTGGTATATACGATACACAAAAAAAAAATCTAAAAGTTAAAAAAGTATACCTCGTTTAAATATATACATATACTTCAAATGATTTTTTTTTCATTTTGTTTTTTATTAATTAAGGAACACGCCAGTATAAATTGTCCATAAAAATATAAAGTTTAAGCAAATATCACTTATATATATATCTATAGTCTACTAACAAAAAGATTTTTATTTTTTATTTCATATGAACTTATTTAATTTTTTGATTCGTCCATCTTCGTATGATATAAAAAAATTGTCGATGTAAATGATCCATAAAAATATAAATAACAAAAAGTATTTCATTTATAATATATGTGTACAGATTAGGCTATTAATTAAGAATATATTTTTTTATAACTATACTTATTTTTATAATTTAATCAACTTTATTTTCGTTATGCCATTATTATCATTATTACTATTATTAGCATTTTAAGAGGAATTATACATAGTAGTTTATAAGCATATTTCTACTTTCTAATTGATATACAAATAAAAAAAATAAAAAAGAACGGTTAGTTGAGATGACCATCGTAAAGATATATATTTCATACTTATATTTATAAAAATTAAATATGTATATATAGAATAGTAATTAAATAGAGTTGATTGTTTTAAAAAGAAACGGCAAACCATAAAAAAAAATTACTGAATTTCTATTTTTGGGTAAGAAATATTCAAAGTTGAATTTTTTTAGCTGTTGCTCTTTTTTTTCTTTCTCATTTTCAATTTTTTTAATAAATACATATACATATATATACTGATTATTTTTAAAAAATAAGTTTACTTGGATACCTGAGTTTAAGAAAGCAAAATCAACCAAAATTAATTACTAAGTTATTATAATTTCAAAAGGTTAGGTTGTGTGTAGTAAAAATATAAATAGCAAGTAAAACTTAACTCCGCTTTTTCTTTTATGCAAGTTGTTCAAGATTTACTTAATAGTGTTCTTTCAAAACTAATCAAAACTGATTAAGGAACTGTTACTATTTTAGAAAGGTAAAAGTATGAAATAAAATAGATAAATAAGCAAAACATTAGTATATTATTTCTTTTTAGTCATCTTGCTTTTATATTAAAAATGAAAAGTAGACCTTTATACCTTTTGGACAAGATTTGCTCACAAGTAGCAATCTATCTTCAAGAATGAACCATACTGTCTGTAGAAAATTCAAAAATATATATGTGTTATATAAATTATATAAATTATATAAATAATATAAATTATATAAATTATATAAATAATATAAATTATATAAATTATATAAATAATATAAATTAATGAACAAATAAAGGCTTGTATGCTTTATTACGTTTTTCATTTCTTCTTCTTCTTCTTCTTCTTCTTCTTCTTCTTCTTCTTCTTCTTCTTCTTTCTCTTTCCTTTTTTTCTATATTAGGTACTTGTGCAGTTTGAACAATAATTACCTACAAATAATAATCTACTTGCAAGATAAGCAAGACTAATTATCACAAGTACAAGAGGTATATGTAATAAATAAAAAATATAATACAGTAAATACACAGAGCTTTAGTATCTTTATTATTTTTTCATTTACTTTTTTCAAAATATAGCTATTTATCTTGTTTAGTCTAAATGAAACCATATACAAGCTTAAAAGGTACTTGTATTAAAAGAAGAGTATTGAAAGAAAAGTATTTCACCCTATTTTTTTTGTTACTATTAGAAAAAAAATTGGATTATTTTTCTCTTGTTCTAAAATATATATATATATATATATTCTCCTTTTTTTACATCATTCAATCAATATTATTACCATTATCTAGTTTGATATTTATTTATTTATTGCCATATTTCAATCAGTTACTAAATGATAATATTGATAATTATTGATTTCTAGGACCAACTATTAAATTTCTAATAACAGTAAGTGTTACCAACTACACAGTATATATATATATATAAATCATTATTCATTTTTTTCTTTTCTATATTTTTCTTTTCCTTTCTTTTTTATATCTATATATATATATATATATATATAATTTAAATATAATGTTTACTTATTTTATTACTCATTTGTTTATTCTGACCTTAGTGTCATGCAATAAAATAAAAACACTTATTGTATTAATGATGGAAAATCACAGCTTTGATCATTTTTTGTAAGTAAAAAAAAAAGAAGAAGAAAAAGAAGAAGAAAAAATGTGATCAAATATTAAACTCATCATTATATACTTATTTTAAGAGGTCAATATGGTGAAATCAACCCATTAGTGGATGGATCTAATTCTTCAATGTGTAATTCGTTGAAAAGCGTAAAAGATGGAAAGATTTGTGTCACACATGATGGATTATTTCAGTAAAAAATAAAAATATATAAACTTACATATAGAAAAAAAAGGAAGCAAAAATTATTAATATTATTATTATTATTATTATTAAAAAGTACACAGGAACCAGAAAATTTTATTTTTGATAATAATCAACAAATATACGATATTCCATATGGATCATTACCTAAAAAATCAACAAAACCAACAATGAATGGGTTTTTAAAAAATTTTGTTAGGTATCGAGATAAAGAATATGCTAGTCAAATTATGCGTGGTCTAAATGAATCTACCTTACCTGTCTTATATGAACTTGCAAAACAATATACTATATCAGATGTAAGTTTATATTTATATACATATGCATATTCATTTCTTGTTTGATTTATTTTATTTTTTGTGGTTTTATATAATAGAGATGGTTTTCTTCAGTAGGTTAAAAAAAATCTGATTAATAAATATACTCGTGCTGAAATATGTATTATTTTTCTTTATTAAAAAAAATGATCAATTATATTATAGGTTCCGTAAGTATTTATAAATAGAATGATAAATAAAAAAATATATTCATCATTTTTTTTTCTTATTCTTTTTTCTTTTTCAAAAATAGTGGATCTACCTTTCCAAATCGTAATTTTCTTTTAGCAGCAACAACAGCAGGAATTGTGAATAATGATATACCTAAAATTGGATATAATATGACAACAATTTTTGAAGTGATGGATAAATATGACATTAGCTATGGAATTTATACAGCTTCTCCAGTACCTTATACCTATTTATTCCGTTATTTTCGTACACCTAAATCATTAAGAAATATTAAACATCATGGTATGGAAGCTTTTTATCAGCATTGTAAAAAGGGTACTTTACCATCCTTTGTTTATTTGGAACCTGCTATGTTTGGTCTTGATCAACGGCTTCGAAATGATCAACATCCTCATGCTAAATCCTTTTATGATATACGTCGTGGAGAATTATTTTATAAACAAGTTTATGAAGCTATTCGTTCATCTAAACAATGGGAATCTATATTATTTTTATTAGTTTATGATGAACACGGAGGGTAAAATGAAAAAAATAAAAAATATAGTTATGATAATGATATTAATGTTTTTTTTTTTTTGTTGAAAAAGATTTTATGACCATGTTCCACCACCATCTAAAGTCGTGAATCCAGATAATATTACACATCCAACATTTGATTTTACAAGATTGGGTATTAGAGTACCAGCTATATTGATCTCACCGCTGATACCTAAAGGATATGTTTTACCAAAGGATCATATATTAGAACATGCATCCGTATCTAGTACAATTCATTCTTTATTCGGATCTCCTTATTTGACACTTCGAGATCAACAAGCTAATACTTTTCATCAATTTGCTAATTTATCTTCGCCACGTAAAGATTGTCCTATGAAATTACCTGACCCTGCATGGCAATATGATAAAAATGAATGAATGATATCCTTACTTGTCCACTCATCATGAAATAAAAAAATTCAAACCAATTAACAATAATCCTTATATATATATATATATATGCAAATAAATGTGTAGTGGAAATATTTAGTATATTTATTGCCAAAAAAATCATGCCCGATAAGTTATTTATCCTTTTATTTATTGTAATTGTATAAATATATAAATAAAAATCACAGAAATAAAGAAATCAAAATATCAAAATCAAATTCTAAAAAAAAAGGAGAAAAAAAATATTTTATAGTTTAACAAAAAATACATTTTACAATCATATTTTTATATTTATTAAAAATTAATATTAAAAAAAAAGAACAGTAATTTAAAATTTTAATTTTCATATGTAAAAGAAAAAAACTCAGTTTGAATCTTTTTTTACCAATCAAATTAAAAAAGTGTATATAGCAAGTTCTTTTTTTTTTGTTTTTGATATTATTATAACACTATTTTATGTTCTTTTTTATTATTAAATATATAATATCTTTATCCTTATTTTATTTTCTAAAATGATTATCATATATATTTAATATAATAATAATAAAATAAAAAGGATCTAAAAGGATCCCCAATTCTATTTATTTAATATTGATTAAAACTTTAAAAGGAAAAATAAAAACAGCGAGGAGAAAAAAAACTTTTTAAACTCAGCGATGTCATTTGGTACATCTGCTTTTAGCTCCGTCTTTTTTTTTTCTCTCGTTTCTTTCGTTTTTTGTTTGTTTGTTCAATATTTTTTTGTAAATAAGAAAGAAATAAAGAAAATAAATATATCATCATCATATTATGAAAAAACAAACGCTTAATAAACATAATAAACAAAATAAGCCTTATACATTAAAAGAATGGACTAATTATTTAGCCAAACATCAAATAGGTAATAAAGAGTTAATATATATATATATTAATATATATTGAAGAAGAAAAAAAGGTTCAACACATAAAAAATATACAACTTTATATATATATACTTATTATAGAAATTATATATATCATATCTTATATTCAATACCATATATATCGTATAATGAATAGATGTTCCTTTAAAAGTCATATTATTCTTTTTGGCTGGATACTTTTTATATTTGCCTGTATTTGAACATTTCATATTTATCAGTAATGAGCGACCTGATGGAAGATTTGAAAAAAGTATTTGGGATATACCCTTTTTATTCTTTTATATTTGTGTATTCACCTTTGCCCGTGCTGCTGTTATGAAACATGTTTTATTACC
This sequence comes from Cunninghamella bertholletiae, assembly GCA_037043795.1. Lineage (NCBI taxonomy): Eukaryota > Fungi > Mucoromycota > Mucoromycetes > Mucorales > Cunninghamellaceae > Cunninghamella > Cunninghamella bertholletiae. The sequence goes on from JAZGVP010000001.1 coordinate 566,677, forward strand.
TTTAGCTAAGTTTTCTGGTGTTGCTCCAAAAAAATATGATCGCTTCTGTGAACAAGTATGGTCTTTTATTTATTATACTTGTAGTTTTAGTGCTGGTATTGTAAGTATCACTATTACAATAATAATTAAAGAAAATAAAAAGAGGATTTATATTATATATATAATGGATTTATGATGGAAGGTATATACACATATACATATATATAAAATAGTTGATCAAAAAAAAGGGGACAATTTTTTTTATTATATAATGATTATTAAATAAAAAAAGGCATTATAACTAAACTATTATGAAAAGGGGAAATAATAATTAAATGAAAAATCAAATATTTTTTTATTTATTTTATCCATTAATTAAAAAATAGGCAGTGATGTATGGTACAGATTGGTGGTTTGATACTCGTTATTTTTGGATGAATTACCCAGTAACCGATTATACCAAAGCATTTAAATATTATTACCTTATTCAATTTGCCTATTGGTTACAACAGATTTTTGTTTTACAAATCGAAGCACCTAGAAAGGATTATAGAGAATTAGTCATGCATCATATCAATACTTTATTATTAATCTTTTTCAGTTATAGTTGTAATTTCACCAAAGTGGGTAATGCTGTCTTTGTATGTATGGATTTACCTGATGCCGTTTTAGCATTAGCTAAAGCATTAAATTATTCATGTCCTGGGATTATATGTAATTTCACTTTTGTTGTTATGTTAGTCTCTTGGATGTATACTCGAGTTTATTTATATGGTGGTATTATTATATCTGCTTGGACAGAGCCTGTACTTTATGTTGATTTTAGATTGAATCCTCTTGAAGGTGCTTGGTTCCCTTATTTCGTTGTTTATATCATTTCTGGTTTAATGTTTGGTTTATATTGTTTGATTCTCTTTTGGACTGCTATGATCTTTAAAGTACTTTATAAAATTGTTTTCACTGAAGAAGCTAAAGATGTTAGATCTGATGATGAAGATGAAGTTGAAGTTGAAGTTGAAACCATTACTAAGAAAAGGTAAATCGATATAATGAAAAAAAAAAAAAAAAAAAGCAGAAACATAAACATTAGTAAAAAATAAAAAATAAAATAAAATAAATAAATAAATAAACATGATAATAATAAATAAGGTACAATGATTGATATTAATTGTTTTTTATTTTTTTTATTTTTGATTGGATATAGTAGTGGAATGAAACAATACGATAATCAACCTGTACGTAGATCAACAAAAGTAAATTAAATATATATATATATATATATATATATATATATAAATAAATAATTATAAATAACCATTTTTATTTGTTTGTTTACTTTTTTTTTATATACTCAATATTTATTATACTACTTTATAAGTATTTATTATTCACTTAATTATACTTTATTTAATACTATTTTTTTTTATTTTCCTCTTTTTTTTTCTTACTATTATTTGTTTGTGAATACTTTTATTTATTTATTTATTTATTTTTATTTTATACATATATTTTATTACTACATTTTATTACTGATAAAATTAATCCTTCTTATTTAATACAATTTACTCTTTAAAACCTTGAAATAAATTTATAAACGTAATTTTTTTATTTTTTAAAACTATAATGGTGTTATATTTTGTGTATTGCTTTTTTTTTTCATATTTCCTCTTGATTTTAATTTTAATTTATTTATATGATAAAATCAGAAATGTGTATTGAAAGTTTATTTATTTATTAATGGATTATATAATGACATCTATTTGTTAGTGAATTTTATTTTTTAAAGTTTATTTTTTCCAAAGTCATCATTTTTAAAATCCCGATAGCATGATTTTTTTCAATTTTATTTTCATGTATAAAAATGAAGTTGATTTTCAACTTTCAATTTTTTTTTTCTTTCATTATTATCTTATACATTATCAATTTATTATTTTAATTTTTTTTTTTTTTAATCTTTACGATTACTATAATTACTTTTTATTTTTTTTTCTTTTGTTAATTCATCAACATGCGTAAATCTAAATTTGCTGTAATATTATTGGTGGTAGTATTATTAGCCATTTCTTTACAAATCGTTCAAGCAAAGAAGTATCAAAGAAGTGGTAAATATAAACGTAGTGACCATGATGATGATGATGACGATTATGATGACGACGATGACTATGATGATGATCATGATGATGATGATGATTATGATGATGAAGACCATGACGATGATTATGATGATGAAGATCATGATGATGATTATGATGATAAAGAACATGATGAAACACCAGCCAAGCCTAAAAATCCAAGCGATCCTTCTCCACCAAAGGATGGTATTTCTGAATTACCTAATGATGGTGTGATTGAAACTCCCCAAGATGAATCCTGGTTACAATCTGTTGATATGGAAGGTGTTCCCGATATTCCTGTTCGTAAAGTAGGTAGTGGTATTTGTCCTGATGCTAAATGTGATGGTACTGATAATGATAGATGTTTTGAATCCTGTGGTAATAAAGCAACACCTGAAGATATCTATGGATGTAAGAAAAAGAACCAATGGGCTTTAACTTTTGATGATGGACCAAGTCAATATACTGGACAATTATTAGATATTTTAAAAGAACATAATGTCAAGGCCACTTTCTGCGTAATGGGTCACCATGTCAAGAAGTATACTGATTTCTTAAAGAGAGCTTATAAGGAAGGTCATCAAATTGCTTCTCATACTTATTCCCATCCTCATCTTATGTCTCTTACTAATGAAGAAATTGTTTATGAAATTAAAGCCACTGAACAAGTTATCTATGATGCTGTTGGTATTCGTCCTACTTATATTCGTCCTCCTTTTGGTGAAGCTGATGCTCGTGTTAAGGGTTTATTAAAAGCTATGGATTATAAAGTCTTGATGTGGAATGTTGATCCTCGTGATTATGATGTTTATATGAAACCTAATGCTGGTACCATCATTCGCCATACTTTTGATAAAGCTTTGAATGGTAGTGATACTGGTTTAAATCCCCATAAAGATCCCGGTTTTATTAGTCTTCAACATGGTGAGTATATATATATATATATATATATATATAAGAAAATAATGTTAATTTCTGGTTATTAAATACTGATTATTATCATTCTTTTTTATTATTAAATATAGATCTTTATAAAGAATCCATTGCTGAAGTAGCTGGTTTCATTAAAAAATTAAAAAGTAAAAATATGCAAATCACCACTGCTGCTGAATGTTTAGATGATGCAAGAGCTCATGATGACGATAATGAACTTTTCTCTAATGCTAAACAAAATAATAATTCAACTATTGTTAAGATGACTGCAGCTGACGCTAATAACAACAATAATAAGGATGATAAGAAGGATAATAAGGATGATAAGAAGACCGAACCTAAGCCAAGTCCAAACAAATCTGATAAATCAGCACCTGTTAATAATGGTAAAGCTAAAGGTGGTGATAAGCATCATTCATCTGCTTCATCTGCTGTATCTGTTTCATTAGTTGGTCTTTTCTCTATGATGTTGATTCCTCTTTTTTTGAACTAAAATAGATATATCATAAAATATATTACCCCTCTCAGTTTTTAATAATACATTTCTTTTTTTTTTCTTAATTGATACACACTAAATTTTATACTCTAATTTCTTTTTTTTTTTTTTTTACAATTTTTACTCTTCAATTCTTTCACTCTTATTTTTTTTTCCTTTCTTTTTAACAATAATACTTAATAAAAAAGTTGCCATTTATATAGCAAAATAAAAATAAAAAGTTAAGAGTTATAAATTATTTTTAATTATAAATTACATAATATTATTATATAAATATAAGTGCTTATATTTATATACTTTTTTTTTCTTTTTTTTAATTAAAAAAATTATACTAAGATTATTCTAATAATATACTAATCGCGTAGTGTTTTTTTATTGTTTTTTCCATTTTCCATTTATTTTTTTTCCAAAAAAAAAAAAAAAAGAGAAAGATTAATTACCAGGAATACATCTACTAATAGGTGTACCATCACCACCAGCAGACCATAAAGAAATAGTGATTGCAGTAGCGTAAGTCATAGAGCAGATACCAAAGACGAAGATAGAGATATCAATAGCTTTTTGACGCCAAGTAGATGCAATGGCTTTTAAATGGAATAAGGGAGGGAAGATAAAACATAAAGGAAGACAGCAAAGGGAACCCACTAAGGAAACAAATTTATCCAAATCATCAGATCCAGCAATAGCTATACCTGCACATAATAAAACGGAAAGAAATCTAAAGATGTTCTTTTGCCATTTAACAACAGGGTTATGTTTACCAGATTTTGAAAAAATGGCATTTTCTGTAATACGAATAGCTGGGAATAATTGTAAAGGAATAGATAAACAGATGGCTAAGGCATATAAAGCTTGTACAGTGTTGACGGCTGCTGTACCAGGTAAATTTAATAAAATAACTGTTTGTACTTTATTGCCAAAGGCCATATAGGATAAAAATCCGACGGATATAAAGATGATGGTAATACCGAACATGGTCCAACCTAATACTTTAGGGAATTTTTTAGGTTCTTTCATTGATTCAGTGATAGGAATAACTAATAATAATGACGATAATAATAATATAAAATAGGTTAAATATATGATCATCTGTGTATTATTATTACTATTATTATTATTATTATTATTGTTATCGATCTTTATTTATTTTTGATCTTTTATTATTATTATTATTATTATCACTATTGATTTCTTTTTCTTTTTGAACTCTATTTATTTTTTCTCTTTCTTTGTTTTAAACTCTTTCTTTTTTTCGATTTCTATTTATTTTGATCCATTTTTATTTTTGATCTCTATTTACTTTTGATCCTTTTTATTATTATTGTTATTATTATTTACCTAAACCAACACCTTCATAAGTAAAGATAGCTGTACCGATTAAAAGACCAAAGTTTTTTTCATTGATAATCCATTCCACATTACCAACACCTTGTGTTGCCAAAGTTAAAAAGTCATAATAATAAAGATACAATAATCCAAGTAAGATGAAAAGATCAGCTATAAGAGCAAAAGAGGATAATTTTTGAATTTTACGAATCATAGCAAGAGGAACAAAAACTGCAATTTGTGCCAAAATTAAATAGGGTATAGGTGTACGTACTTCACAATTGGATAATGTTTCAATCAATGCTTGTAGATTTTGAGCTACAAAGACCATATATGCACATACAAATCCAATCTATACATATATATATAAAGAGAAAGATTCATGCAATATTAATAATAATCATAATAAAAAATAATTTCTTTTATATATATATATATATATATATATATTTACCTGTGAAAATGTAATTGCTGTTAAAACTGCACTACGAATTCCTTTTCCAAATAATGCACCACCAATATCACCGAATGATAAAGGTACTTTATTTCTAGTTTCGACTAATAATAAAAATGAGTAAAGTGATACGGAAGCAATAAGTGTTAATAATGCTGTTGAAAAAAGTAATCCACCATTATAAAATCTATATATATATATATATATATATAAATAGATGAAATAAATAAATAAATAAACAGATAGATAAATAAATAAATAAATACTAAATGCTAATAAGGTTATATAAATAAATAAATATATACATTTAATCTAAACTTACGCTTTTGGTAAAAACATCACACCTATAATACATTATGAATTTATATATATATAAAAAAAAAAAATGATATCATTTTAATCATATTGTCACACCGTAAACTTTATTTTTACATTTTTTCTGTAAAAAAAAAAAAAAAAAAAAAGGAATAGAATCCCTTTTTAATTGTCCCCCTTTTTATATTTGTATGAAAGAAAGAAAGAAAGAAAGAAAGAAAGAAAAACATTCATTTATACGTATATATAATTATTTAGTATGTACATATATATATATGTATATTGAAATCCATTTTTTCTTTTCTTTTTCTAACTTTCCCACCCCTTAAATATGATCTAAAAAAAAAAAGAAGAAAACACAAACTTACCAGTTCCAACGAAAGATTTTAATAATAAAAAGACAGCTTTTGCAGGAGTAGCTGTACCTTGAACAGCGTTTGCTTGAGCTTTACGTATTAAAGGGGTGATTTCATCATCATCACCACCTTGACCATTTCCACCACCTTGAGATCCTTTATTAAATCTTCTTCTTAAAGATTCACTAGACATACCTCCCTCTTCAATAAAAATATCTTCATCTTCTTCATCTTCATCATCACTTAAATCTTCACCACCAAAGTGACCATAAAGTGCTAAAAAATCAACAAAAGTACGAGTCATCCAATGAGGTGGTTTTTTACCTTCACGATTAGCTTTGTGTACAACAAAATGACGACGAAAACCTCCAGGATCTCTTAAATGAGCTAAAGTAGGTTCAGCCGTTGCTAATGAATTATTACGTTTTGGTAAATAAACGGATTGAGATCTTTGTCTTTTGTGTTTTCCTAATTCTGCATCTTCTGCCCATTTATAAATATCATGAGTAATAGCGCCACCTGGTAATTGATGAGAATTTGTTACTAAAGAGGACGATAATTGACTATTATTATTTATATCAGATAACCAATCTTGATCTATATCACTATTACTATTAATATTAATTGCACCACCACCTGAAGTAGAAGGATGGTTTGAATTATTTGTTGTAACACGTGATAATCCACCACCACCAGCACTACCATTATAATTAAAAGCACTACCAGGAGAAGATGATCCATTAGTAGGTGATGATGACGATGCACCAGCTAAATGACGCTTCACTACTCTGGCAATTTTTTCATCCGGTAGATCGGCAGAAATGGTATTATCTTCATAATTATAGCTTGCTGTGGATAAAGGTCTAAATAAAGTCCCACTATGATTGGTTAAAACCTGTTCCAAGTCAGTAGTAGTACTTCCATAAGATCGGTGTGATAAAGCATCATCATTTAAGAAATCATCATTATATCTAGTAGGATGAATAACTGGTGAAGACCCTAATCTTGCTGTAGAGATTGCTCTATTATTATCACCATAAGAAGTAGAAGCTAAATCTTCTGTTATATATCCACCATATTGACTTGTATTATTATTATTTTCTTCTATATTGTTATTATCATTGTTATCACTTCCCTCAGTGTTATTTGTATTGTTTTTATTCCAGTTTTGTTTGGCATTCACAGGTAACGGTGAACTCATTATTTATATATAATTTATATATAATATAAAAGAAAGTGTTGGATAATAATAATAATAATAATATATATATATAAAGAGTAAATGGCTTATAATAATATTTATGTAAATATGTGTATATATATAAAAATAATAAAGTAATAAGAGGTTCCTTATATTTTTAAGTAAAGGAAATAATATTAGTAATATGAATGACTTTTTACTCTATGGAAAAAAGAAAAAATCAAAAAAGAGAAAGAAAAAGGAAAGAAAGGGAAGAGGAAAAAAAATTTATATATACTTTAGCTTCGAAACCCCGCATTTTCGGTAGTACAAAAAATCAAAAAAGGCTAGTTTTTCTTTTTTTTAACAAATTGACCTAAAAGTTAATCCTAGTTGTTATATATACTAAAAAGCTAATAAAATTTACACATATATATATATATATATATTATGTATAATATTACAATAATAAAAGAAATGAAAGACATAATTGAAATATTAGTTTATTATTGAATTTAATTATTAATAATAATAAACTATTATTACTACTTTAGATTTTATAGGGTAAAAAACAAATAATAAATATAGATTTTAGTACCGGAACTCTCATCATTAGTTTCCTTTTTTTATCCCTATCATTAATAAAAACTGACATCATCATCATCATCCTTTTTTTTTTTTCGTTTATATATATATATATATATATATATAAATGATCATGAAGTTACTTACGAATATCCCATTTCTATATATATATTATGCAAAATTAGTCAAGTACCTATTAAAACTGAGATTTAAATATAAAAATCATTCACTAATAGTAATAATAATAATAATAATGAATTTATCTTTTTTGATAAATTGGATCTAAAACAACAACAATAATAAAAATGAAACAGATTCAATAAAATAATGATCATTATTATTACTTTTTATAGTTACAATAAAATAAATGATACATATAAAGAAGAAAAATTGGATAGGGGAAGAGAATGCATAGATTTAAATACAGGGCCATTTATTTGGTTCCAACTCATTGATGCAAAAAAGAGATCATATGATCCCATGACACTTTTATATATAATTGATAATGATCTATCATTTTTTTTTTTTTAAAAAAAAGTCATCTTTTTATTTATTTTTAGAAAAATACATTATATATAATAAATTATTATAATTTAGAAGGTTTATGATCATTAAGTAAATATTTTCTAGTAGGATGATCCAATAAAAATTCTTCAGGGAAATAATCATCTAAAGGTTGTTTTGTTATTAATTGAGCCAAAGCACGACCACAAAGGAAAGTACGAGGTAATCCATGGCCTGAAAAGAAAGCAGCAACAAATTGTTCTCCTTCTTCAACATTTTGTTTTTCTTTTAATAAATAAGATAAATCACCAACAAAAGGTAAACCATCCCGTAAAGAGAAACCCATTGTTCCACACCATTCTCTTTCTGGTAAATGAGGCATATCTAAATCTTGTAATCGATGTCTTAATTGACAAGATACTGTTTTATTTAAAGTAGAGTCATCATCTTCATACATTTGCCATCCTATAGTAGTATCTCTCATTCCACCGAATATAATACGTTGATCATATGGTCGATAAGATAAATATTGGAATCCTTTATTACAGCTTAACACATAATCCATTTTACTAATATCCTTTTTATTATTATCATGAGTATTATTGTTTACTACTGGTACACTAATGACTTGGTTTCGAATAGGTGCTGTATGTGCTGCAAAGGATGGTAAAAGATATTTTGTCCATGCGTTAGTACAATAAGCTACTTGATTGGTTTCAATTTTCCCACGGTTTGTCATAATGGTATAGTGAGAAGGTCCAGTTTTTAATACCTTTTCTACTTTTGTAAATGTTGCTAAATGAACTTTATTTTCTACTGCTCTTGCAAGGCAAAATACAATTCTAGCTGCCCAAACAATAGCTAAAGAGTAAAAAAAAAAAATGAAAGAATCAATCATCATGATCTTTTTCGTATTTCCTTTTTTTTTTAATATATATATATATATATATATATATATATATATATATATATACCTGTCTTTTTAATTTGTAATGCTCCATATTTAAAACTTTTTTCACCAGTAATTGCTTGTACTTCATTAGGTGCAAGAACTTTAATATCGTCATCATGAGGTCTAAGACTTTGTAATACTTCCGCACTTTTTCTAGAATCATATGCTTCTTGTGCAGTAGTCCATGCACAAATCTATTTTAATAGATATATAGATAGAAAAAGAATGAAAGAAAGATTAATTATAATGATAATAAAAATGATGATGATGATGATGATTTTTTAATGATTATATTATTTACAGTTCCATTTTTTAACCAAGTGATTTGAGGGTCAAAATGACCATTATCTTTATCAGCATGTGTATCTAAAAATTTACCCAACATATCCACATTAATATAATCAAAATTAACTAAACGCTCGGCTGCCTTTTCACCATATTTATTGACCATTGTTTCAAAGTTATCGTTAAGACCTGGAGTAATTATTCCTGTTTATCGTAAAAGAAAAACAAAAATAGGTATAAATAAATAGACCATATATATATATATATATGTTGAAACTCTCCCCTTTTTCTTATATTATTTCTAAAATAAAAAAGATTGTATTTACCGCCCTATATTATATTTAAATTAATATATATATTTGTGTGTTATTTAAAATGAATTAAAACTTTATTTTATATAGATAGTATGTATGCATAACTTACATTACGACCAGTTGCACCTGAAGCAATAGATCTAGCTTCTAATAAAACAATGTTCTTTTCAGGTGCAAGTTTAGTTAACCAATAAGCTGTAGATAATCCAGTAATACCACCTAGAAGAGTGTATATATAAATATATATATATATAATATATTTAAGTTATTAAAGAAAGCTTAAATTCAATATCCTATTTATTTAAAACCTTACCACCAATAATAACAATATCTGCTTTTTTTGGTAATGGTTCTTTAGGTGGTTGTTGAAAAGGTGTATTTTCGGCACCATATAACCAATGTGAATGAGTGGTTGAATTAGGATTTAAATGAACCATATTTTTAAAAATGAAAAAAAAAAAAAAAAAAAAATAAGGTAAGTGAAAAAAAAAAAAAAAGGGAAGAAAGAGTGAGAAAAAAAAAAGAGGAGCTTAAATATAGATTATTTACAGATATATGTAAATAAATATATATATATTTATGTAAAAAAAAAAAAAAAAAAGCAGTAAGAAGCTTATTACTAAGAAATAAAAAAAGATAACAGACAATGAAAATAATAAGCTTAAAAAAGTCTCACCCTATTCTTCTTTCTTTTTTTATTTATTCACACGTTATTATTATTTTAACCATGGAAATCTATCTCCGTATACACGGTTAATCACGATCTGTATAACTTTACCAAAAGAGGTATATCTATCAAATTTTTCTTTCTGGGTTTTTTTTTATTTTTCATTCTAATTATTAAAAAAAAAAATAAGAGAAATATATATATATATATATAAATACAAGAATTCATTTTTATGTGACTATTTTTTAAATTTATATATATATATATATATATATATATATAATACTTTCATTTATATTTAGCTTATATAATAAAAAGGAATGTTAATCAAAAGGGTATTTAATCATATTTCATGCATGTTTTTTATTTTTATTTTTTAAGGGGAAAAATGACCATTTTTTATTACAAAAATAAATAAATAAAATTAGGGAATATATAAATATATATAATAAAAAATTAAATAAGAAGATTAAATATAATTAATAAAAATAACTAAATATAAGGGTTCTTTATTTTATAAATGCTCATTTGGTTTATAATAATTATGACGATCTACAGTATCAGGTTTATAGTAAGGATCAATATAATGAGGTTGTTGTTCAGCTAAATAAGGATCATAATGTTGTTGTTCATAAGGATCATAATGCTGTTGATGCTGTTCATAACCATTATTATTATTATTATTATTATTAACAGGATCATAATAAAATCCATTTTCTGTTTCTAATTGTTGATAATCTTGGTGATAATGATAATCATCTAATGCTGTATTTGAAATAGGTGTTACTGTAGTAGTAGTTGTTGCATTATGACCATTATTATTATTATTATTATTATTATTTGTATTACTTGTATTAGCAGGTGCAACAAATCTTCTTGAATAATCAAATGGTAATACTGGTGATACATTGTCAATTGCTTTATTAATATTATTATTATTAGATGATGGTACAATAGAATTGGTTTGTTTTATAAAATTATTATTATTTTGTTTCATAGTAGGTGATGGATGAATATCTATTGTATAATCTTCGGTTTTAAAAATATCATCATCATCTCTTTTATTTCTTCTTTTAGTACATCCTCCTTTACGATTGATCCATGCTAATACACCAAAAATTAAAGCAATACCAACTAATAATAGTAATAAAAAAAAAAAAAAGGGATCAATTAATCAATCAATAAAAAAAAGTCTTCTATATATATATTTATATAACTTAAATTATATATTTTACCTATTCCACCAACAACAGCACCTGCAATAGTTCCAGTTTTATTTTCATTAGCTGTACCACCAGGAGTAGGGGATGATGGATCATTAAAGGATGATGACCCAGTAGAAGAATCATCAGTTGGTTTAGAGGATACAGTATGATGTTTATTATTATTAGTATCATTTGGATTATCTGATTTATTACCATTTTGATTAGAATTGGATGGATTATTATTGTTATTATTGTTACTTGGAGTAGGTGGTTGATTAGAATGAGTTGGATTAGAATTGGGATTAGGGTTTAATGGATTGTTATTATTACTATTATTATTTGGATTAGGATTATTATTATTATTATTATTATTATTATTATTATTATCTGGATTTGGATTTGGATTTGGATTTGGATTATTATTATTATTTTCATTAGATGATGGAGATGAGGTAGGTTTTGTTTCTTGAGAAGTATTAGGAGGAACTTCAGATGGAGTAGTAGGATTAGGATTTGGAACAGCGGGAGGTGAAGGTTGAGGTGCTACAGTAGATGATTGTTGTTGTTGTTGTTGTGGTTGAGATGGATTATTATGATTATCATTATGATTATCTGATGATGATGGTGAAGCAGCAGGAGGAGGAGGAGGAGCAGCAGCGGAAGAAGATTCGCTATGATTGTTATTATGATCATTTGATGATGGTGGTAAACTAGTTGGTACATTATTATTAGTACTTGAAATTCCACCCAGGATACTACTTAATATTTCAGCTTGTAAATGTTGTATACTTAAAAGTACACATAATGCTAATAAAATACTTTTGTTTATTCTCATCTTTTCTTTCCTTTCTTTTTTAAAAATAAAAATAAAGAAGAAGAAAGAAAGAAAGAAAAGAAATAAAATACCTAGAAGATATTTAAAGTGGTTTTAAAAATAAAAGTTAAAAAAAAAAAAAAAGAAAGAAAGAAAGAAAAAGACAATTAAAAAATAAATAAATAGATAAATTTATGCTTTTATTTAAAAAGGGCTATGTAAAATATGTTTAATAATATATTTTTCTGTAGTCTTTTCAAATAAAATAATAATAATAATAATAAAAAATAATAAAAAAAACAGTTTTTTTAAAAGATATTTTACCTCCTTAAGTTTAATATACTTTTTTTATATACTTTATTTATCGTTATTACGCTTAACTGATTATATAATCATCATTTTCTATTATTATTATTAATTTTATTATTACTATTATTATTATTGTTACTATGGATTATTTTATTATTATTATAATAGTTGTCAAAAAAAAGAGCCCTTTTTCATTTCCTTTTTTTCTGGTTTTTTTTTTTGATCTGTGCAACTAATGAAATACAATACTGACGAAGATATGAAAATGAATATGACGTGATCGGAGATAGAAATGCCAAAAAAAGGATAATCATTTTTTTTTTTTCTAATAATGTTATTAATGTAAATATAATAGTATAAATAGGAGGACCGATTAAAAAAAAAAAAAATAGAAGGGAGAATCAACCTTTATTTTTATTAATCAATCATTTACCTTTTTTCTTTTTTGATCAAAAAGCAAGAAAAAAAAAAAGCTCATTCTTAGGCAAAAATAAAATCTAAAAAAAATGCCATTTTGGTAAATAAAATATGACAACACATATTTGTTATAATTAATCTTAATTAAGCAATCATTTAAAAAATGGGATTAGAAAGAGAAAAAGACTACTTTTATTACTAAAGTAGAAGAAAAGGAAAAAGAAGAAGAAGAAGATGATGATGATGACGATGATGGTGATTTTGATGAAGAGATCAAAAAAAAAAAAAAGGAATGTAAATTAGTATTTCATATGATAATGGTTACACATTAGTTTAATTTTTAAAAATCAGATTTTAAGGTAATAGAGAATTTTTTTTTTCACTCTCACTCTCTCTTTCTTTCCTTTAATATTTATTTTTAACTATATATACCATCTCTTTTCTTTTTATTTAATATCATTCCTTATATATATATATAAATATTTTATTCTTGTATTATTATTTACTTGTAACATAATATATCACATTAAATTGTATTATTACCTTTTTCTTTTTTCTTTTTTAAACCATGTCAAATTGTACCGGACCTACAAGTAGATATTCTTATAATTTAGTTAATACAGGCAGTGAAGTATATGTTGTTGGTGGATCTAGAGTAAGTTAAAACCTATTTAAAAAAATAAAATAAAGTACAACAAATTGACTTTTATTTTCTTATTTATATTCTTTATATATAGAAAGTACTAGATATATGGCATGTGGATTTATCAACAGGATTAGATACCACTTCATGTCCATCATGGAGTATGGATTATATTCTTAATACTACTAGTGAATGGCTAGGTCCTTATATTAATGGTGTAGGGTTTAATATAAATGGTGGCTCAACTATGTATTTCAAAGCTGGTGATACTGATGTGGATGATACAGCTTTTCTTAAATCTTTTGAGACCACCACAAAGAGAGTTTCAACAATGAGTAAATGGACATACATAATTAATTAATCTTTTATATATATAATTAAATTATTTATCTTTGATTTGTATATATTATAGCCTATGTAAATGGACTTTTAGCACGTGCTCAAATGACTGCTACTGTTGATTCTAATAGTAATATTTGGTATTATGGTGGGCGAGCCAAGTATGGTATAAATGTAAAGTATTTATTTATTTATTTATTTATATGATCATTTAAAGGTTATAAAAAAAAATAGATCATTCATCTTTTTATTACTATTATTATTTATATATAAAAGGGAAATGAAAGTAATCAAACATCAGCTTTCAATGATTATTATAAATATAATATTAATAATAATGTGGTAAATTCACAAACCGTTCCTGATTCCAAACCTTATGGCGAACGCCCTGGTAGATATGGTCATACTGCTACTCTTGTGTAAATTATATATATAAATATATATATTTAATTAAATATGTATAATTTATATAGATTTAATCAAATGAATTCATTTCATTTTTTTTTAAAAAAAATAGTGATAAAAAGATATTTATATTAGGTGGATATACTATAATGGGTGGTAAACCTACCATTTTTCAATTTGATAGTGCTCAAGGTATTATATATATATATATATATGATTTATTTTGGTTATTATTATTATTATTATTTTTATTAATATAAATCCTATTTTATTATTTATTATAAATAGTATTTGATATAGCATCACAACAAACTATTTCTATGGCTACCATTGGTGATATTCCTGATCCTAAAAGAGAGTAATATAATATAAAAATATGAATATATATGAAAAAAAAAAAAAATAGATGGGCTGATATTTTATTATTATTATTATTATTATTATTATTATTATTATTATTATTATTGTTATTATTATTATTATTTTTAGTTTTTCTGCTGTTCCAGGTAATGATCATACCTATTTTTTTTTTAATAGTAATAATAATAATAATAATGATAATAGAAAAATGGTTAATTAATATATATACTCTAAAAAAATAGCCAATGATGGTAAATCAATTATTGTATTTGGAGGAGCCAATAATGATAACAATAATACAGTATCCAGTGATGTGTATATATTAGATACATGTACATTAACTTGGAAAAAACAACAAGTCATTCAATCAACACAGCCAAGAGCGGGTCATCAAGCTTTTATGTATGGGAAATATATGATTACTATGTTAGGAGCAAGTAATATAGAATCAGGAACACCCGAAAATAATATAGCCATTTTGGATACAGATTCCTGGACATGGGTAACATCGATTCCATCTGGATATCAACCTAATAGTATTCCAATTACTTCACCTGCTTGTTCATTCCAATTTCCTACATTACCTTCCACTTCCCAATCAAATGGTGATGCAGCTAAGATATATGATCAGACTGTTATTAGCAATCCTAATGCGCCTAAACAACCAGGTCTTAATACTCAACAAAAGGAAGGTATTGGAATAGGTATTCCTCTTTTCTTTTTATTAATCATTGGTATTGGTATCTTTTTCTATATTCGTCGTCGTAATCTTCGTAAAAATAGACAATTAAATCCTCGTTGGATGCCTGGTGCACTTTCTAATAATAATAATAATAATACTAGTGGTAATTATCCTCCACCTCATCTTAATGGTACATCTTCTATTCCACTTTCTTCAACATCCAATAATCATAATGATGTTAATAATAATTCTTCGTCCTCACCTGCCGTTATTAGAAATCAACCTACTGGATTAAAAACTTATACAGCTACTGACCTTGATCAATGGGAACGTCAACTTATTCAAGATAAAGATCATCCTCAATCTGATGATAGAGTTCAAGCTCGTCATGCTGATCTTTGGAATAAATTCCGTGGTGATTTATCTCCTGATGTTGAAAGACGTTAAAATAAGGAAAACGGATAAAATAAAAAAAAGGCTAATAATAGGATATGTACTTTCTCTTTCTTTTGTATTTCTCTTTCTCTTTCTCTTTCTATATATATATATATATATATATATATAAATCTATATTGTTATTTATAAAAACTTGGATTTCTATTCCATATTTTAAAATAAAAATAAAAAACTGGAAACAATAACAGAAAATGGAAAATCATGCAGTGATTCATTTTAGCCAATAACATCATTTTTTTTTTGAAAAGGAAATAAAAGGAGGTGTCAGAAAATGCATAATGTTACAGGAAAAATGGTGATTGAAAAAAAAAAGACCTTTTATTAGTACATAAACTACTATTTATAAATATTCCTTTTTTCTTTCTCTCTTTTTTTTTAATAATCATGGTTTTTATTGACTAATCAAGAGTATACATCAGATGCTGTAAATAAAATAAAAAAAAAGAAAAAGAAAAATAGAAAAGTATATAAATATATAATAGTAAAAGTAAAAGTAATAAAAGAATAAAAAAAAAGGAAGAATAAATAAAAAAAAAAGAAAATTGGGAATTCAGGTAAAATATGTAAACAAGTGAATAAAAAACTAAGATCGTTTTCTTTTAAAAAAGAAAAGAAAAGAAAAGAAAAAGAAGAAGAAAAAAATAATGTGTATATACCAATAATATAGAAGAAGAAGTAAAAATAAAATAAAATAAAAAATGGAAGTAGTAATAACAACAAGATAATTATAATTATAGAATTAATTTTTTGTTTTGAATAATAATAATAAAAACCATTTAATTATTAATAGGTTCAAATGTCCAAAGTCTTGCACGGTTATCACCAGATCCAGTAGCAAATAATGGTCTTCTTCCAGGACTAGTTGCAACAGAAATAACTATTATTATTTTTTTTTTTTTTTAAATAAAATAAAAATGAATTAATCGAAAGTGAATATTTTTATATATATATATATATATACATATATATATATATATTTACCAGAGTTCTTGTGTCCTTGTAACATGAATTGGGTTTGACCAGTTCTAGGATCCCAGAATTGAACACCACGATCTTTAGAACCAGAAACGATCCAACGTCCATCAGGAGTAGTAGCTACAGATAAGACGAAGTCTTTATGACCAGTAAAGACTTGACGGAAAGCATTATTATTATTACCAGCACCCAATTGCCATAAACGTAAGGTTCTATCTAAACTACCACTGACTAAAGTTTGACCATCTGGCATGAAAGCAACAGAATAAACACTATCTTTATGACCTTCTAAACGTTCTAATTGATGGCCAGTGGTTGCATCCCAAACACGTACAATCTTATCTAAAGAACCTGCTGCAACTAGTCTGCCATCAGGAGAAATAGCAACACTGGTAACGCCAGGATCTTTTTCTTCTTGTTCTTTAATACCTAATGTATGTACACATCTTCCATCTGTCCAATCCCAGATTTTCACTGTACGATCACCTGATCCAGATACTAAAATACTACCATCTCGACTGAATTCTAAAGAATAAATATCTTGTTCATGTCCACGTAATACATTTCGGATACGTTTCTTTCCAATATCCCAAATCTATTTTTTTTATGTAAGATGATACAAATATATATTAAAAAAAATGAATATATTTGAACTTTATACATATCGTCATCATAACTCAAACGCGCAGGCATACTCTCTTTCTTTATATATATATATATATATATATATATCACTTACTCTGATTTGTTTATCTTCAGCACCTGTTGCTAAGTGTTTACCATCAGGACTGAAACTAACAGATCTAATATATAAATCTTCATCACGACCAGCAGTTTCATCTTGAAGAATACTAATTAAAAAAATTATAATAATAATAATAATAAAGAACAAAAATAGTTTGTTAATAAAAATAAAAGTAATAATAATATATATATATATAAAGAGATCATTCTTAAAATAATAACTTACGCAATACGAGTAAATGTATTAGTGTCATAGATATAAGTAGCATGGTTACAGCCAGCGGCAAGGTAGCGACCATCAGCACTAAATTTAACACAACATACTACACTACCATGATCAAACGAATAAAGAAGATCCACCTTCAAATAACGTTGAGCTTTAGGATTGAATCTAATAATCATAAAAAAAAAGAGAGAAAAAAAATGCATTAATATAAATATAAATACATATATTTAATCTTATTTTCTCTTATTATTATTATTGTTATTATTAAATCATCTTCTAATACTTACAATGCAAACCAATCTTGACCTTCTACTTTCATATTAGCAGGAACAGATTCAGGATCCATTTCAGAAAATCCATTATTATTACCATTATCAACTTGTTGAGCTGGAGGACCAGCTCCAGTTTTAGTAATTGCATTTGAAGGAGCTCCTAATTAAATATATATATATATATATATATGAACATTATATTATTATATTAATTTATATATATAATATAATATAGTTATTATTGGTATAGTCTATTTATTTATTTATTATTTACTTTGAGCTGGAGGAGGAGCAACTGAAGATTGTGGGGAAGCATTTGGATGATGAGGAGCATTACCATTAGCATAAGGTGAATTTGTTAGAGGAGGAGGAGGAGGGCCATGAGGACCAGATGGAGGAGGGCCATTTGAATACATGGGATGATGTTGAGGTGGATTAGAATCTAACATTGGTGGTGGAGGTGGTTGGCCATAATCTAAAAAAAAAGAGAGAAATGTGTATAAGTTGATTGATTAATATCTACGTGATTTTTCGTTTGTTATTATTAATTTATTATTTATCTTACTTCCATAACCAGGACTACCACTTGATGGTGGAATATGTTGACCATGCTAAAATAAATAAATAAATAAATAAAGAAGGATGATAGTAATGATTATTAAATGATAATTATATTGTTCTTATTTATTTATATTTCATTATTATTTACTTGTTCCAATTGTTGACGAAGTCTAGCAATTTCTTCTTCATAACTAAAAAAGGATAATAAATACATATATATATATATATATAATTAATATTTTCAATTATTGACACTAAAATAAATATTATGATGATGATATTGATGATTATTTGTATATATATATTTATATATATATGTATATAAACTTACTGTTTTTTCATATGTTGTTGAGTACGTTCTAAATCCAATAAAGTTTGTTGAATATGTCCCATTTCTTGAATTTGATTATTCACTATTTTAAATAATAATCATCATAGTAATAAAAAACAGATAAACACAAAATAGATAGATAAATAAATAAATAAAAATTAATATAGAGGTAGATATAAATAAATAGATAAATAAACATATAAACACATAAACATATAAATATATATATACAAACTTACTTTTCAATTCAAATTCATCGCGTTGATTTTTACAAAGGATAGCATCTTGTGTCAATTGTTCAAATTCCGTCCGAACATTATCAAGAAGTTCTAAAAGTCGATTTTGTGTTGTTGGTACCATAGGGCGATGATTGTAAACAGACATGATCTAGTTTCATATTGAATAAAAAAGATAATATTAGATGATTAGATATTTCTTTACATATATATAATATTATTATCATTAGTTGACAATTATATAAGCTTATATTAAAAATAAATAAATAAATAAGAAGTAAATAATAAAAAGTTGGAATATTAAAAAAAATGATAATCCTAATAAAAAACCAAGTTTTTTGTTGTTTTTGGGATTGTCTTAAAAAAATGAAAAGAAAAGGGTCATTTCTTTTAATATTTATATTACCAATTATTCACCCTCTTTATGAAATACCACGAATACTATTTTTTAATGTTTAAGGTAAAGAAAAAAGTATAGAAGTGAAAAAAAAAAGTAATCTTAAAAAGAGATGAGAAAAGGAGAAAGAAAGAGAAAATAAAAACAAAAACAGAAAAGGAAAAGGAACGAAGAAAAAAAAAAGAGAAAAAAAAACAACCGTATGAAAAAAAAATAGGTTTAGCGCAGTTTTATTTTGGGGGGGTATAAAAAAAGGGGGGTGGAGAAAAAAAGGTTTTAAATTCCGCTATGAACCGACAAATATAACAAATATTATTTTGTTTCATTAAAGTGCGTTTGAACCTAATTTTTGTCTAATAATAGGTTTAACTTAAAAAACTCATACTGGTAACACAGTGAATGATCAAAAGTCAACAAGTAAATAAGGGTGTATAGTGAATTTATTACTAAAACTTTGTCATGATTAAAGAATAATCCTAACTATGAATATCTTTTTTTAAAAAAAATTAAACATAGATTCTATAGTATTCATTGTAGTTATTATGTAATATACCTTTATTTAAGATCATAAATTATGTGCTAAGATTCATTTTTTTCAATTTTATTTTAGTAATAAAGAAAAAAATATTATATATATGCACATATATATGATAACGATTCATATACATAAAGCATTTTATTTTGTTTATGGTGTAAATTTAAAGTAATAACAATAAAAAGATTAAGCATGAAAAAAAGGTAAGAAAGGACCAATGAAAATTAAAATAGATGGAAAGTTTCAAGTCACATCTTAATTTAAAAAAGAATTTAAATATGCTGCTTTCAAAAAAAAAATTAGACAGCTTTCTTTTCTTTTTTTCTTTATTCTCTATTTTCTTTACTTTTTTATCTTTTATTCTTTAAAACAAAAAAAATACCTTTTTTTTTTCTTTTTAAAACAGTTCTTACTATCCATATTTATGGAAGACCACAATACAAACTTAAAATATATTAAAACCTTAATCATTGATAACTATGATTCTTATACTTTTAACTTATTACAATTCTTTAAGTCAGACCAAGTAGTTGTCATTAGAAATGATCAATATAGTTGGTAACTATATATTTATTTATTTAACTAGTTCTCTTTTTTTTTTTCCAATTCTTATTATTTTTATTTTCTTATATTCATTATACTTTTTTTTCATTAGGCAAGACTTTTCAGAGAATATACTTCCTCATTTTGACAATATATTGATCTCTCCTGGTCCTGGTAGACCTGAAAGAAGTACTGTAAGTCAATTAATATATAATAAAAAAATATAAATAAAAAAGGAAGGGAAAAAAAATGGCATATATAAATATTTTTTATATGTAAATATCTTTAAATAAATATATTTATATACTTGTATAAATTTATAAAATTATAATATAAGAGTTTCCTTATTTGATTTTTTTTTCTTTTTTCTCTTTTTATTACATTACTTAAGGATTTTGGAATTTGTACTCCGTTAATACAAGCTCAAATGGATCCACAACAAACTAAACATCATCGTCCTATCTTTGGTGTTTGTTTAGGTCATCAAGGAATTGGTCATTTATTTGGAGGAAATGTAAATCGTAAAAATAAAATAGTATATATACATAATAGATAACATGGAACAAAAAAAAGTAGTGATTAAAATAATAATAATAGTAATAAAAAAAGGTATATTGACTTATAGAAAAATTAAAAACTAAAAAAATGATGATCATGATAGGTAATCTATGCACCTAGAATCATGCATGGCCGTATATCTGAAATACACAGTAATCATCCTGATGGTCTTTCTTACGGAAGTATATTTAACCAATGTGCCACTCCATTCTGGGCTGTTAGATATCACTCACTTGTTGTAGACCCTGCATGTAAGTTGCATATATATATATATATATATATATATATATATATATATATACTTTTGAAAAAAAAAGAGATCTCTCATATAAATATATATTATAGCTTTACCTGATTGTTTAGAAATTACTGCTTATTGTGAAGAAAACGATGCTGATATTGAAGCTTTAAAAAATTCTACTTATTTATCCGATGAAAATTCAAATTTATCAGAAAATCAAAGGTTTCATTATTTGGATCATCAACCTAATTCATCATCATCATCATCAGATATTACAATTCAAAATAAATCGATCACTATTATGGCATTTCAACATAAAACCTTACCATTATGGGGTGTACAATTCCATCCAGAATCCGTTTCAACAGAACATGGTCAATCAATGATTAATAATTTTACTATGGAAACTTATAATTGGATGGCCAAGGTAAATATTTATTCATTTATCCATTTTTTTTAAAATTTATTTATTTATTTATTATATATATAAATAGACTAGTCGACATATTAATAAAAACAAATTAGATAGTACAATACAATCCATATCTGTGGCTATACCAAAATCCATAAAAACTGATATAAATTTAGAAGGTAACACCAATCAAACTTCCTCATCAATATCTTCATCTTCATCATATGAATTATATATCAAACCATGTTTTCCAACTTGGGTTAGTCCTGAATATATGGTAGAAGAATTACTTAATGGAAATGTAGTTGATGGTTTAAATGTTTCCTCAGTTAGTTGGCTTGACAGTAGTAGGGTAAATATTTAAAAATAACAATAATAATAATAATAATAATAAATTGAAAAAAGAAAAAACAATATAAATATATATGTATGTATGATTTATTTTTAGAAATCATCACCTTATTCTCAAGTATCCATATTATCTGTGGACCCTTCATTAATAATTAGATATTCAACATTACATAAACAAATAAATATTCAGCATAATCATAATCAACAACTATCCACTTTATTTTTAGATCAAAATGATAACTTTTTTGATTATATATCAAGATTTACTGAACAATTTGGTAAAGTTCAAGTTCATCCTTGTCATGGTAGTAATATTCAGCGACAACATAATGACGATAATGAAAATAATGAAGCACAAAATGATTTTATTTCAAGTCGACTTTCTTTTAAAGGTGGATTGACTGGATATTTTGGTTATGAAATGAAAAGGGAAAGTATGGATGGTTATATAACGCCTATTGAACAACAATGTCAATGTATACATCATGATCCTCAACAGCAACATTTATTAAATAATGATAATAATATACCTTGTTGTGATTGCATGATAGAACCTGATGCAGCTTTTCATTTTGTAGATAAATTTTGGATGTTTGATCATCAACAACAAAAAATGTATGTATGTTGTTTAGTGAATCATCAAAATAATAATAAAGAATCACCATCACTATTGAATAATTACAACATTGGATTTAATAATGAACAAGATGCATTTTCATGGATGACTATTGCTGAAAAAATGATTTTACATACAGTAGAAACCATTAGAAGAAGACAAATCACTAATGATTTTGATAGTTTAACACCTGCATCATCTACATGTACCACACCCATTCCCAAATCCAATTTATTAGATCAACAAGCACCTATTGGATCTGATTTATTTACTGCTAATGTACAGCATGATGCTTATTTAAAATCTATTGAAGAATGTATCCGTCAAATTAAAGAAGGAGAATCTTATGAAATTTGTTTAACAACAAGATTTAGATTAACATTACCAAATGATGATTTAGAAGATTTACCTGATAATGATAATCAGCAAGAGATGAAAATGTATCATATATGGCAATTATATACTCGTTATTTAAGAAAAAATAACCCTGCTCCTTTTTCAGCATTTATTCAATTTCCTAAAAGTAATAATCAGTCATCATCATCAACATCATTACCACCATTTGTTTTACTTTCATCTAGTCCCGAACGTTTCTTAAAAGTTAAAAATGGTATAGCTGAAATGAAACCAATTAAAGGAACTGTAGCTAGAGTTTTAAATTGTGTATGCCCTGATGGTTCCATGGAATGTGATTTTGGCCCTGTTTGTGAATCTCTTCAATTAAAAGAAGATAATATTCGGAAACAAAATTTATGGGAAGATGTTAAAGAAAGAGCTGAAAATTTAATGGTAATAAATAACAATAATAATATCATATATATATAGGACATTTTTATACTTAAACATATGCTTTCTTTTTTTTAAAAAAAAGATTGTGGATTTAATTCGAAATGACTTGGCTCAAGTATGTTATCCTTCCAGTGTCCAAGTTCCAAAATTAATGTATGTTGAAACATATGAAAAAGTTCATCATTTGGTATCAACTGTAAGAGGTACTTTAAGATCACAAGTGAGTGCTGTAGATGCCTTAAAAAAATGCTTTCCACCAGGTAATATATATTTATATTAATAATAATAATAATAATAAAGAAAATAGTTCATTAATCATCATCGTTTTTTTTTTAGGTTCTATGACTGGTGCTCCAAAATTAAGATCAGTTCAAATACTAGATCAATTAGAAAATAATAAACGTCGTGGTGTTTATTCTGGATGTTTAGGTTATTTATCTTTGGATGGTAATGCAGATTTTAATGTTGTCATTAGAACTGCTATTGTAACAAAAAAATCAAATGATCAAGGTAAATATATAATAATAAAAGATAATAAAAGATAATAAAACAATTGCTAACATTTATTTATTTATTTATCTATTTATTTATTTATTTGTTTATTTTTTTTAAAAAAAGTGGAATTATCAGTAGGTGGAGGTGGTGCTATCACCTTTTTATCAGATCCTGAACAAGAATGGAAAGAAACTTTATTAAAAACTAAAAGCGTAGCACCAAGTGTTAAACAATATCTTGAAGATCATTATTAACCTTAATATACAGATTCATATACATATTATATATATATTATATTCAAATTAATTTTTAGTTATTATAAAGATTTATGAGAAAAAAAACATCCCTTTATATACAGATTTATATACATATTACATATACACATAAAATTCAAATTATTTATTATTTATCATTTACTATTTTTTTTAATAAAATGTACAAATATATAGAGTCGTCAATTGTAAATAGTATTATTATTATTATCATTATTAAAAAAAATAAGATGAAATTAAAATGCCATCTTTTTATATTTATATTATATACTTTATATCTACATAAATATATGTGGATATATTTTTGTTTTAATTTTTTTCTTATTGTTTTATTTTCTTTTTTAAAGTTCAACAACTTGTTCAGAACCATTATATTTAGGAATATCAAAACCAAATTTAGCAGCTAAAGCTGGGGTAACAAAACGACCACCAATGTAATGATATTTTCCTTGAAAATGAGCAGCACATTCTTTAGGAGCAGTTAATGAAACTAAAACTTCAGGTTGAAAAGAAGACTCATCTGAAGGACCAGTAGTAACATCCCAACCAGAAGGAATATCTACAGAAACAATTGGTTTCTTTGTTTTTTGAAACAATTCAATGACTTTTTTAAAAGGATCACGTACTTCGCCATGAAAGCTAAATCCAAAAATAGCATCCACTATAATATCGGTTTTTTGTAATATATATTGTTCAATATTTTCTGTATTGATAATTGGTGTGCCAATATTTTCACATTGTAAGAGTAATCTTTGATAAAGTTCATTTTTGGATCTTTTGGGATAATAAATCAAAGGTTTATATCCAAAGTGTGCAAGATGCCTAGCTGCAACTAATCCTATATATATAAATATATATACATGCAAAATGAAAATAGAAAAAAAGTAAACGGATCAGAAACATAAAAAAAAAGTGTTAATAAAAAATAAGGAACAGGAGAAGACCAAAAAAAAAGAAAAAAAAAAGGAACACAAAAAGAACAAAAAAAAGAACAAAAAAAAAAGAACAAAAAAAAGAACACAAAAAGAACACAAAAAGAACAAAAAAAAAAAAAAAAAAGAACGAGAATAAATATATAAAAATATATTAAGTGGTTATTTATAGTATTAAAAAAAATATACATATTTTTCCTTTACCATCGCCACCGTTATTGCCTTCCATAAGGGTTATATATAAATAGAATGGTAATAATAAAAGAAAAAGTTAAGTATTGTAGTAATATTATATATACATTTCTGGTATAATAAACCAACTATATATATTTTTATTACCAGGACCAACACAAACAAGAACGCGACTATGACTTGTTTGACTATATGTTTTTTGTACTGCTTCTGCTACACTAAGTCCAGCTATTTTTTTTATATATACATAAATAAAAATATGCATTTATTAATATGGATAAAACCCTTATTTCATTATTATAACATATACTTTTTATTATTATTATTATTATTATTATTAATATTATTAATACTGTGCTTATTTATTATTTTTTACTAACCTAATTCCATAAGCTGATCAATAGAGAAACCTCCACGTACTGACATTAATTCCTCATCCACTGCTTTAGCTACTGTTTGACTTAAAAACTAAAAGATATAAATATAATATTAATAAAAATTAGATTCTTTTTTTTGTAGGCTGTATTATTAATAAATGATATTTTATTTACTTTTAAAGACATGTTAAAAAAGATCTAATTTAATTATAATGAAAAATAAAAACTGAAAAGATAAAAAGGGAGAGATAAAAATAAAAAAGTTGAGAAAAGCGAAGGAAAAAAAAAGAACAAAGGATCGAAAATTCGGGTATTTAAAATTTTCATGCTTTCGCCTTTTTCTGTTTTTTGCTTTTTCCTTAAAACCTTATCATTAATTATTTTTGTTTTATATTAATGTATTTTCTTATTACTATTATCAATGTCTGTTTACTTCAATTATTTATTTTTTGAAAAACTGCTTTAACCATCATCATCATCATCATTGTTACAGCAGCAAAAACTATTAAATCAGTTCATATTTATTGAAAAAATATAAAGTTACAGACTTAACTATATGAAAATGATTTTTAAGGCCATTAAATAAAATATACTTGAAAAAAACGCACACGCGCGATTTATGTCAGCTGGGCAATTCAACTAGGATCCATTTTATAAAAATATAAATGCATTGTATTTATATTTATATTTCCTAAACATCCTAACAATATTCTATTAATATTGAAAGTTTTAAAAATCGTACATACATACTTATGTATATATGTTCCTATTAATGTTTCAATAACAATATTATCATTTGTTAAAAAAAACTAGCTATTTAAGCTCCGGATTATATATATATATATATATATATATATATTTATGTATATAGTTGAATGCTTTTATTCTTAGTACATAGGCATATATATGTTAAACCAAGTTTATTAAAAATAATCTTATTATTATTATTAATAATAATAATAATAATAACTAAAAAAAAAGTAAAAGTAAAGAAAGAAAAAAAGAGAAAGAAAGAAAAAAAGAAAGGTAAAGCAAAGCTGTATTTATTGAAATGATTGAAAAAAATTCATATGTATTTACCTTTCCAAACGACTAATATGGGAAAAAGAATAGGATTTAAACCGATATTAAGCATGTGATTTATAAAAATCAAAAATATAAAATCTTATACTTGGATGACGTGCAGTTAAAAAACCCGGGGAGATTGGTCGAATTAAACTCCGACATCGTCCAAAAAAGAGATGTAATCTTTTTTTTTTCCCCTCTTTTTTTCTCTTCTTTTATTTTTTAATATTACTGTATTTAAATAAACCCATCACATAAAAAAATGTCTAATCCTTTACGTGTTTTCGTTCCTGTTAAGCGTGTTGTTGACTTTGGTAAATTATATATATACACATATTTATATTCATCTTTTTATTATTTTTATTATACATAAATATACATTTATATATGTATATTTATATATCTACTATAATATATATTTTGACAGTACTTTTTTTTTTAAATATGGAAAAGTAAAAAAACAAAAATAAAGAAAAGGGAAAGAAGTGAAAATAAAAAAGGGTACATATTAGTTTTATTTTTATTTTTTAAGGTTAAGCAACTTGATAAAAAGAAAAGGAAGAGAAAAAGAGGATAAAATATATCATGGTGGATATATCTATATAATATAAAGAAGTATTAGGGAAAGGAAAATATATATTTATTTATTTATCTATTATTACTTTTATCACTATTTTTGTTATTTATCTACATTTATTTAAATACTTTTTTGCTTACTTATTTTTCTTTGTTACTTGTTTTATTTACTTTTAGCTGTCAAGGTACGTGTTAATCCTGCAAAGACCGATGTTGATCGTAATGTCAAACACAGTATGAATCCTTTTGATGAAATTGCTATCGAAGAAGCTGTTAGACTTAAGGAAAAGAAGTTAGCTTCTGAAGTTGTTGCTATTTCTTGTGGTACTGCTAAAGCTCAAGAAACTTTACGTACCGCTTTAGCTATGGGTGCTGATCGTGCCGTACATATTGAAGTTAAGGATGATGCTTCTTTACAACCTTTAGCTGTTTCTAAATTATTAAAGGCTTTCACTGATAAAGAAGAAAAGAAACCTGATTTATTCATCTTGGGTAAACAAGCTATTGATGATGATGCCAACCAAACTGGACAAATGTTAGCTGGTTTATTAAACTGGCCTCAAGTAAGTATTATTATTATTTTCCTTCTCTCTTTGTTTTAATTATATAATATTTTTTAATTGAAAAATATGATCATGATTCATAATTAAAGAAAAAAAAAAAGAAAAGTGATTCGGTTAAAAAAATTGGAGGAGAGAAGGGAAAATGTGAAGAGAAGAATATAAGATTGATAATAACGTATGTGTAAAGGTTGATTTTTCCCACGGGTTATCTGACATTCATCTTTTCTAATTTTCAATTTTTTTTTAGACTACCTTTGCTTCTAAGGTTGAAATTGAAAAGGATGGTCTTAAAGTTACTCGTGAAATCGATGGTGGTTTAGAAACCTTAAAGACTAAATTACCTGCTATTATTACTACTGATCTTCGGTAATGATTATAAATAATAATAATAATAATAATAGAAAAAAGAAGAAAAAAAGATGAATGATCAATGATATTTATTTTTATTTTAATCTATTATATATATAGTTTGAATGAACCTCGTTATGCTTCCTTACCCAACATCATGAAGGCTAAGAAGAAACCTTTAGTTAAGATCACTCCTGAAGATTTAGGTGTTGATATCTCTCCTCGTATTGAAACTGTTCAAGTTAATGAACCTGCTAAACGTGAAGGTGGCCGTAAGGTTGAAAGTGTAGATGATTTAATAGACAAATTAAAGAATGAAGCTAAGGTCTTGTAAATTTAATAATAACAATAACTACAACAAAAAATAAAATATAAAATATTAATCTTACATTAGATTATATATATATATAAATAAATATAAATAAATTATTACTATTATACATTTGTTTGTTATAAAATATATACATATATACATACATGTTTTCTCCCTCCATTTAAAAAAAAATAAAGTTTAATTTTTATTAATAGTACTATTTTTTTAAAAACCTTTTTATTTCGTAATCATTATATTTAATTTTCTTTTATAAACTAATCTTATCCAATTATACACATAAAAATGTACCAATAATCATTTACACTCACACACAGTGTAAATAGTTTTTAGTCATTGATTCTTTAAAAAAAAAATCATATTCAGGCAACAAATTGAATCCTAAATTAGGCAGTAAATTTAAACTCAGCTAATAAAATAATTTCGAAAAGTCTATTTCTTTCATTCTCTTCTTTACTTCCTTTTTTTTTTTTTTTTTAATATAGATATATTTATTATTTATTTATTCATCAAAAAAAAGAAAAGTTTATAACATGAGTGACTTTACAAGAGAAAAACATATTCAGTATTTTTTATCGAATCTTAAAATGCTTCCTAGTGCCTATACTGAAACAGAAACAAATAGGTAAATAAATATTTATTTATATACACTTATTTGAACTGTTGTTATTATTTAGGAACGTGTGTTATATTTATTTATTTGTTTTTATGTTAGAATGACATTAGCTTATTTTTGTTTAGGTGGATTAGAACTACTAGGTGCTTTAGATACTGTCATTTCAGAACAAAATAAACAAGATTGGATTGATTGGATCTATTCTCAACAAATCCTACCAAGTGATGATGAACAGAGTAAAAAGAAAGAAAGATATATGAATATATATATATATAAGCAACAATGGATATTAAGTATATACTTATATATATTTAGATGATCCACACTGTGGTTTTCGTGGTTCTTCTTGGTCAGGACGTCCTTTTAATCCAAATAAAGTATGTATATTTATAAATAAATTGAATATAAAACATTTGTTTCATTAATAACGATAATGATAATAATTATAATTATAATAGACCACTTGTGAATATCAATATTATGATTCAAGTCATATTGCAAATACTTATACAGCTTTATTAAATTTATTATTATTGGGAGATGATTTATCACGTATAAACCGTACTGCCATATTAAAAGCTATTAGTCATTTACAACAAGAAGATGGGAGGTAAAAAAAAAAAACGAAGAAAAATATTTTAATTGGATAGTATAAAATTAAAAGGATATCATATTTATTTATTTAGCGTGGCACCTACACTTGGAAGTTTAGAGAGAGATGTTCGATTTATATTTTGTGCAGCAGCAATAAGTTATATATTAAATGATTGGAGTGGCATCGATATTGAAAATACTGTTAAATATCTAAAATCACTACAGGTAAGATTTAAAATTATATAAATATATGTATTATATACAGAGGAAATTAAAAAACAAATGAATGAATGGATGAAAGGATGAGTAATAAATTAATTTTATCATTCTTATTTTTACTATATTATAACAATAATAATGAAAAAAAGTCATATGAATATGGTTTTGGACAAAGTCCTGGTGAAGAATCTCATGGAGGATCAACCTTTTGTGGGACAGCAGCTTTAACATTAATGGGAAAACAAAAAGAAGGGCTATTAAATAAAGATCGTCTTATTAAATGGTGTCTTGATAGGCAATCTACTGGTTTTCAAGGTCGTCCTAATAAACAACCTGATACATGTTATTGTTTTTGGATAGGTGCAAGTTTGGATGTAAGTGAAGTTTATAATTATAATAATAATAAGAAGAAAAAAGAAAAAGAAAATGCAGCAGATGACCAGATTAATAATATTGAAAAGACGCAGTTTTTTTAAAATCGTTAATTTGATTATCCAATCAAACATCATTGATGTGATCACAGAATAACTGTATTTGACAGTTCATGGTTTTTATTTTTATTTTATTTTTAAAAAAATACATTAACATCATGCTTTATTATTAATTTTATTTTCATTTAGATGCTTGATGCTTTTCAATTTGTTCAACATGAAAATTTAAGATCATTCTTAATGCTAACACAAACTAAAATGGGAGGTTTTGGAAAAGATGATAAGGCATATCCAGGTATATACATACACACATATATATATATTATTAAAAAATCAATTTATTAATACCCATTTTATTTTTATGTGCTATTATTATTTTTTTATTTTTTAAATTTAGATGTACTTCATTCATATATGGGATTAGCAGCTTTATCTCTACTTGGAGAACCTGGACTTCAAGAAATGAATACCTCTATTAATTTACCCAAATCTATTGTAGAACGCTTACACACAAAATCAGTTTTTTGGAAGAAATGAAATATATATATATATATATATATATTTATATAGAACATGGTTATTTATTATTATTCTCATTATTTGTAATATACATATATATTTATATAATAAGTGAAAGTGAAATAAAATGGTTGATTATTTTTTAGATGATATGGATAGAAATTATTCAATATGAACCAAGGTTTATTATTATCATTAAAAAAGAATACAAAAAGAAAACACCGCGTTCAAATAAATAGTGTAATAAAATACAAATAGGCATAAATATCTTATTTTTTTTTTTTTTGCTGGTTTGTTACCATTATTTACTCAATGTAGATAAATCAACATGGGCATCATTTATTTCTAGTATTATATCATACAACATTCATTTTTTAATATGTTTAATTCCCATTTATATTAAAATATTGATACTTGTGACCAATAAATAGATCGAGAAATATTTACATATATATATATATATATATAAAGATTGGCACAATACAATTAATATAACCAAATCAAATAAGAAAAAGAAAAATGAAAAAAAAAAAAGAAAAAGAAACTCTTATTTTTATTTTCATAAGTATTATTAAATTTTTAATACTATTGATAATATATATATAAATATATAATGATCACAATTAAAATAAAATGTATGCATCGCACAAAAGTTTATTTTACACCCAGCTTATAAAAAATGGCTAAACTTTTTAATATAAATTTTTATGCGAAAATTCAAACTAAGTTCCATTTTTTGGAAAAACATTAATTTTATAATAAAGAGAGATATTACATAAATATAATATAAAAGAATGAAAAAAAAAAGAAAAAGCTTTTTTCTTTAAAGAATATACATAACAACAAATGAATGAATATTTAATACCAGGGTTGTAATAAAAAACCACCAATATCCTTTTCTTTTTTCTTTTTTCGAAACAATTGAAATTTGAAATTCCGCTCTTTTATTTTTCTTTTTAATTCGCTTTTTCCAAAAAGAGGTTTTTTTTTCTGTTTCTCTTTTTTTTTCTTCTTTCTCTTTTTATTATTATAACCTTTTTACCTCAAACTAAACCGCGATTAAAAACTTTTTTTTCCTTTCTTTCTTCTTTATATTATATTTTCTTAAATATTATTATAATTGTTAAAACTTACCATATATATATATAAATACTTTATTAGTTTATTAAACAAGTTTATCATTTTATAGTAATACTATTTATATAACCATTAATATATATATATATTATTTTAACTCTTTCCTTATTTTACATATATATATATATAATATTATTCCTACTTGTTTTTATATATAATTTATATTAACTTATTTATTTGCTTGATTACTTAATTTGTTTCATTATATAATGTCTGATAGAGCAGTAGAATCGACTACAGTAGAAGATGCTAGTCAACAACCATCTATTGATAACTCTACAGCTACTACTAATAATAATACTACTACTACTGATAATAAAAGTAATGAAAACCAGGAAAATAATGAAGTAATAGCAGCTGATAAGGTTGATAATAAAACAGTAACAACAAATTCTCCCCCAGCAACAAATCCGTGGAAAATAAAGAAACAAGAGGACAAAACTGCGACAAAATTATCCGATGTATCAAATCAATCTGGTAAATAATATACATATTATGGACATATGTATTTAAAAAAAATAGGATCTCCGAATATGTTTATATATAATTTTTTTTTATGATTATTATAAAACAAAAGAAAAAAAAAATAGTCTATATTTTTTTTATTTACATATTTATTTATTTACCTTTATATTTGAATTTAATTTTAGAAAAAACTGTTACTACTACTGATACAAAAACATGGCCAGCACCTAATGAAATCACATTGGAGGAAGAAACTGATGGGAAAAAGGAAGGAAAGAAAGAAAAATCCACTGGAAAAGGTAATATTAAATAAGATAAAATAATACAATAGAATTTATTATTACATTTAAATTTTTAATCTTAAAAAAAATACAAATAAATATATAATTGCCTAAATTGATAATAATAGGGCGTAGTCAATGGAAACCTTTAACACCTACCATTACACATACAACCCCACCACCTGGTCGATCATCAAATAATAAAGAAGGTGTTAGACGTAGAGATAGAAGATCGAGAAATCGTCATAGAAGTAAAAAGAATGAAACTGAAAAAAAATCAACTACTACAACAGATAATAAAAATAAAACAGAAATTAAAGATGATAATAAATCTAACGAAGAAAATAAAGAAATTAAAGACAATAATAAATCAACAAATGCAACCAAAGAAAATAAAAATGTAACCATTTCAACCAATGAAAATTCTACTAAAAGTAATACAAAAAATGTTAAACATGAATCTCGTTCAAAAGAAAAAGAAAAACAATCATCATCTACTGCTACTTCTCGTGGTGGTAATAATAATAGTAATCAACGTCAAAGAAATAATCATACCCGCGGTAATAATGATCATCGTCATAATAAACGTTCTGTCAGTGTTGGAAATAATTCTTCCTCTCATCGTCATCAACATCATCATAAAAATAATCATGAACGAAGAAGATATAATGGTCATCCATCCACTGTTGGTATGTCAAGATCTTTTACAACAAATGATTTGAATCCTGCTTATGTTAATGTAGATGCTGATACTCTTAAATCTTACATTTTACAACAAATGTAAATTTTTTCTATATATATAAAAGAAAAGAGAAGGCAAAAAAAATACTTTTAATAATATTAATTTTTTTTTTTTTTTTTTTATCAAATTGGCTTTTAGTGAGTATTACTTTAGTATTGATAATTTATGTAAAGACTTATACTTACGTAGCAAGGTAATTTTTATTTTTAATTAATATTTAAATATAAACATTAACACAAGCTTTTTTTAATATTAAAACTTAAAATATTAATTATTAAAACTACTAATTATCATTATAGATGAACTCAGAAGGTTACGTTGATATTAATCTTTTAGCAAACTTTAATCGTGTGAAAGGTTTAACAACTGATTTGGATCTAATTAAAGAAGCTTTAAATGATAGTCAATTATTACAGGTAAAAGGTGGATTAATAAGAAAACGCGAAGGATGGGAAAATTGGGTCATACCTCCTGTTGTAGCAGTACAACCAACACAACCATCAATAAATCAACCAAAAATAACAGCTGCTGATATTGTTAAGCAAAACACCGCTACTACTAATGATAAAGAAGATTTACCACTTGATCATGCTAAAGAAGTATTAGAAAAAGTAAATAATATAACTCCAGCATCAGCATTAGCATCACAACACCCTCCTCAACCATCTTTATCATCATCCTTAGGAAATCCACCAGTACCAACATTTAATAAAGGATCATCATCATCATCAAATAATAACAATAATAACGGCAATGTAAATACATCAATAAAAACAGAAGAATTAGATGAAGGTGATTTATTTGATTTTGATGATGATGATCAATGGCAAGATGATCGTAGACCAAACACTGTCAAGAAATATTATTTATCAGAAGATGAATCCGATTATGATGATGATCATGAGATTGATGAAGATACCATTGCTAGAATCATGATTGTGACTCAACGTAAAAAAGGAGATCGATCTCATACTTCTTATGATAGAGCTAAAATGAATGATGATATCTCTGATATGATTAATGAAGGTCTTCATGAATATGAAATGGGTTTACATAGACATGAACAAACTAATAAATCTAAAGTTGCTACCATAGATCAAGATCAATTTGAACAATTATCTGTTAGTCAAAAGAAATTGAGTAATAGTGGTGAACTTGTTGGTAGTCAAATCTCAAGTAAAATTGTTGTTACACCTGCTAAAAAGTAAGTCCCTTTTTTAAATATACAAACACACACACACCCATATATATATATATATGCTTATTAACTCGTTATCAATTATAAAAATTAATAATCTTTCTTTTCTTCATATATGTCTATATATTATAGTATTGAAAAACAAAAAATACGGTTTTATCCAGTTCGTCGTGAATCATTACCAACAAGTGCACTCTTTGGATTTGGTATGACACCAGAAGTTGCTAAAATAGTAAATCCTACTACTTCAGATAATCGACATATAGATCATCATGACCACGTTGGTTGGATTATTGGAGACCATGCTTATCATTTTAATCCCAATGATATTTATAGCAAATCACCATCTTTAGGTACATCTTTACCATCCAATAATAGCTCAATTCCATTATTTTCTTCTTCACTTTCTTCATCCTTTGAAATGGGTCATTCTTTACCAAACTTCCAACACCCAAGTCATTCTTTACTAAAAGAAAAAGGATTTGTACAACATAAATATTATAAATATCATGCTAAGGCTCTTAAGGATAGAAAGCGTTTAGGTGTTGGTCAAGCTCAAGAAATGAATACTCTTTTCAGATTTTGGTCTCACTTTTTACGTGATCATTTTAATAAAAGAATGTATAATGAATTTAAAAAATTAGCTGTAGATGATGCTAATCATGATTATAGGTATATATATATATATATATATATATCCAATTAATAATAATAATAATAATCATCCACTCAATTTTTATTTATTTATTTGTTTTATTTTTAGATATGGATTAGAATGTCTCTTCCGATTTTATTCTTATGGATTAGAAAAAAGATATCGTAGAGAAGTATATGAAGATTTTGAAGAATTAACATTAGCCGATT
This sequence comes from Cunninghamella bertholletiae, assembly GCA_037043795.1. Taxonomy (NCBI): domain Eukaryota; kingdom Fungi; phylum Mucoromycota; class Mucoromycetes; order Mucorales; family Cunninghamellaceae; genus Cunninghamella; species Cunninghamella bertholletiae. The sequence continues at coordinate 602,771 of JAZGVP010000001.1, forward strand.
ATGATAGTGGTTATTTATATGGATTAGAAAAATTCTGGGCTTATTTATTCTATCGTAAAGATAAAAATAAAAGAAATATCAAACCAAAGGAAAGATTGGCTAAAATATTAGAGCCTTTTAAAACAGCAAAAGATTTTAAACAAGCAAAAGCTCCAGAACCTGTTATAAAAACAATTAAAGTTCCTCATCACGCAAGAAACCAACAACAACATAATGGTAAATAACGGTGTTTCAGCTCTTTATTTTTTTTTTTCTTTAACCATCTTTTAAATATCAATTGACACAAATAACAAACAAACAAACAAACAAAAAAAAATAACAAAAAAGCAAAAAACAAAAAACAAAACAAACAAGCACAAAGACAATGAAAAAAAAAAAGAACCAAAATAATTAGTTGAAATATTAACATCAACGAAAAATAATGTTTATTATGATTTTAAAATATTTATATATATGTATATATTTCTTTTAATTATGATTATTGTCAAAAAAAAAGAAATAGTTATATATATACATGTATATTGTGTTTTTTTTTTTTTTGTATAGAAATGCTCATCTTTTTTTTTTTTTACTTTCGTCTTTTAATACTCTTTTATTTCTATTTTTTAATTTTTATTATTATTATTATTATTATTGTTATTTTTTATTTTATACATATATATATATAAATGTTAGTATTATTTTAAGAAGAATAAAATTGCTTATAAAATATAATAATGGCAAACAAACGCATGAACTGATCTTTTTTATTAAGACAAACCATTAAGATCTTTGGCGGAGTTTTAAACGATGATATTTTTTTTTCCATTTCCTCTTCCCAGTTTTACTTCTACTTTTTCTCTCTCCCTCTTTTTTTTTTATTTTTCTAAAGAGTTTTAATCTGTTCTTTTTTAGAAACCGTTAACCAAAATTATAAACTACTTCATTCCTATAAATTTATTACCTATTTATTATACAGTTAATTGATATATATATTTATATATTTTTAGTTTTATACTTCATTTTTATTCGAATATATTATTATTGAAAAACCCCTCAACTTATAAAATATAATGGCTAAAGGTAATATATATATATATATATAATAAAGCACTTCTTTATAAAATAATAATAATAATAATAAAAGCAATAAAAGAAAAAAAAAAAAAGTAAGATAAAAAAAAAAAAACATAGTTTATAAGTGAATAGACATATTTTAAAAGAAAAAATATATATAAATTGAATAAAAAAGAAAGATAAGAATTTTAGAAGAAAGAAAAAGAACATTCTAACTGGTATTTACTTATTTATAATAATATATATCTTTATAGTTCCTCGTAATTTCCGTTTATTAGAAGAATTGGAAAAAGGTGAAAAAGGTATTGGTGATGGTACCTGTAGTTATGGTTTAGCTGACGATGATATGCTCATGTACAACTGGCACGCTACTATTCTTGGTGTACCTCATGTAAGTAACAAAGAAAAGAAATATAATCTAAAATTGTAAAAGACGTGTTTATAAAATAAGGGTTTTAACATCATCTTGTAATTGTAAATTAAAATATTCTTTACATATATAATATAAGCTTTACTATTATTATTATAATAATAATAATAGTATTTGGTTGGGGGGTGTTTTTATTTTTTACTATTATTCATATTTCATAAAGAATAAAAAAATGACTCATTGTTATTAATTTTCATTACTATTTTTATTATTATTATTATTAGTCTACTCATGAAAATCGTATTTACAGCTTAAAGATTTACTGTGGTGATAATTATCCTAATGAACCTCCCCATGTTCAATTTGTATCTAGAATCAATTTACCTAGTGTCAACCCCGAAAATGGAGTGGTAAAATAATATATATAACCCCACATACCCCCCTTATTACATCATAATCATCTTTTCTATTTAACAAATTAATAATACTTAATCATTATTATTATTATTATTATTTATAGGTAAATAATCGTTCTTTACCATGCCTTCTTCATTGGAAACCTGAATTTTCTTTGGAAACTGTTTTAACTGATTTAAGAAGGTAAAATAAAAACAAAAGATAGATCATGGATCATAGATAATAAAAAAGAAAAGAGTGAATGAAAAAACAAATATTGAGATTTTTTATTTATTTTCAAATAGGGAAATGGGAACTGTTGGTAGAAAATTACCTCAACCATTGGAAAATACCACTTATAATTAGAATAAACCATTATTATTTAAAAAAATACTATTTCTTTATTTAAATCTTTTTCACACCCTTTTCTTTTTTGATATATAATCATTCATTTGTTGTTTACTTTGATTGTTATATGTATTTATTCATTTCATAGCTATCATAAATTTTTACTTCAAGTTTTAAATATTTTTATTGTGTTTATACTTTATTTTTGCTGAATATATATATATATATATATATATATATATATATCATTGGTAAGAGCAATGAAAATACATGAACCAAACTAATTCAAGCAGCCAATTTATTTTTGGTTAGACTATTTTTTTTAAGTTTTATATATATATAGTTGTCTTGATGAAGATTGTAATTTATGTAATATTTTATAATCTCTAATGGATTTGTTTTTGTAGTTATATAAATATTCTGTCAATTCGAAGGTACCTATGAGCCACTAATATATAAATCAAAATTTAGTAGATTTATTAATATTTAATCCAACTTTCAATGTTCTTTCTAGTGATATAGTCTTGTTTTATTTGTTCTCTATATATATATTACTTTGTCATTTGAACTAATACTTTGATCATAACATGACCTTCTGTAGGTTCTACCAACATTCTAGTTGTATAGGATAGTTCATGATCAACTAAAGAAAAAAAGTTATATATTTTTTTCACGTTTTATCCCTGCTATTTAACTACTGCTGTACATAAAAGCTTGACTTCAGAAGGAAAAGTGGTTTCTGTTTGTATGCATCTGATTAGGATAATAATAAAAAAAGTTTATTTAAAGATATTACTGATTTTACTTTATATACCAGTTCTTTTATTTTGTAAATGATGAAGTTGAATCCTTTTCTACTTTCATTGTACGTGTAAGTTACCCATTTTTCTACAAGTAGAACGCCACCTTGAGTACTTTGGCCACTATTTAAGAAAACGGCAGATCTGGATTAACTTGTATAAATAGATACAATAAAATGCATACAAAGAAGCTTGTTTAAAATTTTTTTTCTTAAATTAATAAAATAACTGCATGCAGTATTCACTTCTTAAAAATGAAAAGGAAAAGGAAAAAAAGGTGTTTAGAGCAAGTGGAAAATTTGTATGAAAGAGAAGTAAAATATATATATATATATATATATCAAGTTCATTATAAATAAAAAATCACTCTAACCCAAAAATGAAAACCAGTTCGTATTTTATTTTTAAACAAGGATTTTTATTATTGCTTGCGCTAAGGGATAAGTTTTTTAATACTATTCATCTGACAATCTACTGTGATAAAATAAATGCTAATAACAATATCGACTATTTCCAACATTATGATCATATATGTTTTCCGTTTAATAAGTATGGGACGGCAAATTTTTTTACAATACATACAATTAATCATGGTGACAATAATGTCCAGTCTTTAAAACTTGTGATAAATCATTTAATTCCTTGTAAAGATACTTATTATAAATATTGGTTCATATTTATATAAAAGGAATGATCATATAATAAATAACTGCATTAAACAGAGTATGATAGCTACACTCTAAAAAATAAAATAAAAATCACAATGGGTACAAACTATTTATGCACAGATATTAAATACATATAAATCTCATCTTAAATATGATCATTATCATCTTCTTTATTATTTTTTATCATATAAAATGATACTGTATACATACTACTATTACATTTTTATATATAAGAGCATATCTGAGCTTAAAAATAGTAAAAAGAGTGCCCAAAAGCAGTCACAATTTGTTTGCCTATAAAATAGTTTTTTCGATTTTCCTTTTTTCTTTCTCTTTTTCTTTCTTTTATTATATACAACACAATCAATATTTTTTATTAAATGATTTATACTTGTTTATATATTGTGTCACCCATTTTTTTATTTTTATTAAATTGATTTATGGGAAAAGAATTATTATATTAACGTTTTTTATTTGGTGAGTTTTATTTATCTTATTATTGTTTATATAAAATTAAAATTAATATTAATATATATATATATATATATTATGTTTTCTTTTTTAATCAATAATTTAAATAAATATCACTTTACTTTCAGTAGCAACAACACAAGATTTTCAAGCAAGCAAGTCAATTCAAGGCTGGCTAACACAAGCGATCAAGACCAAGCGATCAAGTTAAGTTTTCAAAAGTAATAATAAAATAATAGCATAAGTAAAAGTGAAAATGAGAATAAAATAAAATGAATAGGTGATACTATTTATCACACTACTTATTATTTTATCTTCATTTTCATTTTTAATTTTTTTATCGAATCAATTAAATAAAATATATAATATTGTTGCTAAATTTATTATATCTTCTTCATTGATGTTTTTAATTTTATTTGTGTACTTGTTTTATAAGTAAATGAGCATGTATATAAGTTTAAAAACTAGAGATGAAAGCTCCAGCCATTCCATCTCCATATCATACATATAAATTTTTAGATATGTAATTTTTTTCTTTTTTTATTATTATTATTCAATACTTTAGTTAATTAATATTATTGCTTATATGAATTCCTTGAATAATAATAAACGTAGTAATTCAAAAAAATTGCGAAAATGAGTTCACCCAAAAAAAGAAAAAACAATCGGCCAAGTTCATTCCATTTATTATGCTTGTATATTTAACATACTTATAAATATATATATAAATATAGTAATTTATTTTTTATCTAAGATATGAAAATATAAAAAATTACTTTTTTCTTATAATTCTATGTAATATTATTTTTATTTTTACTAGTTTTAATCATATTTAGTAAATAATAAAACAAATCTATCACTGTCTCCTTACCGAAAAATTCAACTTTAAGTATTTCTTGTCCAAAGATAGAAACACAGTTATTTTCTTTATGATATGCTGTTTTCTTTTAAAATGATAAACTTCATTTAATTTACTATGCAATATATATCTTATTTTCATTTATATTTATAAATGAATTGTTTTTTATTATCTATATTTTATGAATCATTATTAGCAACGTGTTTCTGATTATTATACGGAGCTGGATCTATCAAAAATAATGAAAAAAATAAACAAAAAAACTTAAGAAAATGGTTTTATATAAGCAAATTAAATAATAATAATAATAATGTAATAATAAAAGATATTATATTATGAAACAATTCTTTTTTTTTCTTTTAAATAGACAATATTCACTTATAATCAGTATATATTTTACTTTTACCAAATAGTCTGATTAATAAAAAAGTAACAATCAACATATATAATGATTAATTAAATAAAAATGTTTCATTCCAAATTATGTTCTATTAAGACAACATCATTCACTAAAACACTCCCCATCCTTTGGCTTTTATTTTTTAGTTTTTCTTTTGATTTTAATGAATGAAAAAGAATGATAAATAAAAAAAAAGAATGGTTAAAAAGTGAGTAAAAAAAAAGAAAAAGAGGTAAAAAAAAATAAAAAAGAAATCAAGTCCAAAAAAATAAATAAAAGTTTACGCATCTAAAAAAATAGAAATCAACAAATATTTTATTTTGAGATTATTATTGTTATACATAAGCGGTTATGGTACTATTATTATTATTATTATTGCATATACATATTTATGATGTAAAATATTTTATGAAATTGTTATTTTTAACAATTATGAAAGATATAACTATAAAGATACATTTATAATATTATAAAAGGAAAGAAGAGAAAAAAAATCTATTCAGATCACAGTATTTAATGCTGTTTTGATCATTTCAAATGAATAGTCGTTTTGTAACTAAAAGTCCATTTAAAAAAACTATATTCTACAAATATTAGGTAATATATATATATATTGGTTTTATGATGCTATATCTAATCCAATTTATTAGGTATATATACTTTAATTTATTTATTTATTTTTTTATATATAAGTAATATTATACAATTTAAAATAATAATAAAAATCAAATTACTGTAAAAAAGTATTATTTTCAGAATTACGCAAAATGGATATTTGTTCTAACATTTGTTGTCTTAATAATTGTTGTTGTTTGTCAGTACTATTTTTATCATTATCTAAAGTTGGTAGTATTTGGATGAAATGAATAATAGCTGCATAGATAGTTTTCTTTGTATTTGCTTGTAAAGTAGCATTTTTGATAAAATCCATCATGGTTTTAAATATGATTTCCAAATCTTTACAAGAAACATTTAAAACAAGCTCAGATGTAGAAAAGACCAATTGTTGTCGATAATAATAATGGCTTGTATTTTCATTTTCACTACGTTCTGATTCATATTTTTCTAATAATTGTTTTCGTTGATTTTTTTCATTTTCATTATCTTGATGTAATTGTGTCATAATAGTTAATAATAACCGTGAAAATGAATTTAAAAGATCATGATTTAAATCTGTTTTGTTTTCAATGCTAGCTACTGTATACATATTTGAAAAGAGTTGTTCTAAAATTTTTTGAATGATATCTACACGTTCCTTTTTAGATAATAATTCAATATTGTCCAATAAATTGACACGGATTAATTGACACCATGCTTCTAAACATTTTGTTTTACCATAGTTGATTTCAAGCGAATGATTTTCTGCAGTTAATGTTTGTAATATATATCCCATTTCTATTTCTGCTGCCCAATTATCTGCATCTGTCACTAAATCACCAGTTTCTTTCATATGCTGTTGTTCATTACGTAAATATGAATAAATTGCTTTAATATCATTTACTGTGCAGTCCGTAATTGATTTTGTTTGGAATTTTTTTTTATCAAAGTTTTTAAAATAATTGGTAGATGGTGGTTCAGCATTGGCTAAATCATCTTTCCAAGTAAAGCTAAGGGTTTCAGGGAACTTGATAATAGTTGCTGATCGCGATGTATATCCTCTTGGTTGTCTAACTAATAATCTAGAATCTGTTGAATTTTCAAAAATGCTTGAAAAATTTACCTCATCATCATCAACATTATTATCATTAGATGGATAAAGTAAATTTAACATACGCATGGTATCTAATCTTGAGTTAGTTTTTGATAATACGTGAAGTTCAATAGCAATTGTTTTAAGTAACCAAACCCTACGATGTAGTTCTGATCTTAAAGTAATCATGTCACAATTAATTTTTTCACCATTATCAAAAAGAACTGTTCCTGGTGTCACATTACAATTACTAACTTGATTAAACATTAATGGAGTGGTGATCATTAATTTTAATTGTTTATAGAAATAATCATCACGAACACGAAGGTATTGCATTATTTTAAAAGAGGTTGTTTTTCTTGCACATAATTTATAAATTAATTGATAGCATTTTTCTGCAAGTACAGGATGGGTGGCTGTTAACGGAAGGAAGGAAGATTTATTATTATTATTATTATGAATTTCATTATCAAAAGTAGATGCTGAGTTATCTAAATTAACTTGTAAAACATTTAATAATGAATGTAAAAACGCTCTATTTGCAAATACTACTGGTGACGATGAAGAAGAAGTTGATGATGTTACTGCTGGCGATGATGAAGTTAAAGATTTTATACCTAATAAGTATTCAGTAATGGTAGGTGAAGGTTTATCAGCATTTGCATTATCTATAAGTGTATCTAGAATAGCTAAACGTACAGAAGTTGCCATATGTTGTTTTTCAAAATCATCTTGATTACGATAAGTATTATTTAAAATATCGGCAGCTAACCAGAATGGAATGTTATTGACATCATATTCATAATCATTATATGTAGTATTTTCTGATTTTTCAATTTCAAGTCGTTCACTGTATCTATATATAATATCATGTGATGCTTTATCTACTTCTAATACTTCAGTAAGTTTTGAACCAATACCGCTATATATAGAGTGAATATCATTCCTTGTTATATCTTGAATATCTACGTTTTGTTTAGGTTCCATTGATAATCCATGTATGATTTTATTACTGAGATAACATATTTCTTCATGACTATCACAATTAATTAATTGAGCAATATCAACAATAACTGACCTATTGTAGAGCATGTGATCACCAACAGTTGCTGTAGAAGGAAAAGGCGAAAATGATAAATCGCCTAATCGATACTTTCCAGAAGGTAAATATATAGCAAAGCTAACTATTTGGGGAATTAAAAAGTTTGCGGTTGTATTTTGTAGTTGCATCACACGTAATAAAATTCTTAAGCATCGTACCATTGATTTTATTATAAAAGGGGATACTGTTTCCACTGTATCTATAATTGTCTTTTTTCCACGATTGATGATTTTGAATAATTCATTTATTAAAGAGCTTCCAGATAAAATGCGTATAATAATATCAAAACCAGGATGAGTAATAAAATAATTTAAAGCATGTTCCATATCTGATTTGTGTTGCGCAGGGGATTGTCTCCATATTTCATATGCATCATATAGCGGTAAAAGGTCAAATGAAGTCACGCAATTATCTAAAACTTTCAAGCATGCGAGTGTTAACTCCCATTTATCATTTTGATTATTGTAACGTTGATCATCTAATGATAAAAATACATCATCTATAATAGAAGTGATATAAGGTTGAGCACCAGGAAATCGTGTTTCTTTACCAAGATTTAAAGGAATAGAAGATACAGTGGCACTAAACCCATTTTGAAGTTGATCACGTTTAGTTTGTGTATGAATTAAATTTTCTAAAAGATTTAAAATAGATAATGTTTCTACATATCTTCGATTTTCCCTTTCTAAGGATAATTCTTGCATAAATCCAGTGATTTCATCAGATAATGATGCTGATGATGATGTCATAGTTGTTGGTTTTCCTTGTTTTGTATCATTTACTCTTTTTCCTTTTTTAATAATAAATACATTTCCATTTTCAATAATATTCCATACTTGCAATGAAATATTTCTACCAACATTTTTAATACCACCACCCCATGGAGAACAAAAAGCAGCTAAAGCATTACAAAGAGAAGAACGAAGAGAAGCAGAAATAGAACTATTAGCAAGTTTTGTTAATGAATCACTAACATGATAATCAGAATCATTCCATAAATTTAATCTAGCTTCAACAGAATATTGAACCACTTGATTTAAGACATAAAGGAAGTTTTTTAAGAGATCTTCTTCACCAGGGGGAAATATGGCAGGATTATTATCAGTTGCTTGATTAAGTAAAGGTTCATAAAATTGAATTGCAGCAAATAATTTACCCCAAGAAAATAATCGACTATTTTTAATATCACTTCTAACTGAACCAGCTTCTAAAAAGCAATAAGCGTGCGTAGCACATTGATCACCACATGAAATAGCACCTAAAAATTCATAACAAGCACGAACAGTTCCTACTAGTTTTATATCTGTAATCCATTTAATGAAATCATTAGGATCTGCATTGCCATCTTCATTTGTCCAAAACCAGAGTCCTACATTTGGTCTGTCGTGATAAAGACTAGCAAGTAGTGAAAAAAACAATTCCAAATCATATTTCTTTAAAACATCTTCTTCTGAAGTGACAAAAGCTGTTCTTGGTTTAGGCAACATACCATTTCCACCCATTAAATCTTCTTCTTCATAATTAATATCCTTTAAAAGATCAATCATATGTTTAATGATGAAAGTTGTGAATTGTTGTATTTCAAATATTACATATTGTTGAAAATCTAATTTTATATCTGTACTAAATTTGGTATAATCTCCAGGATCTACAGTTAATCCATCCAAAATCATGGCACTATCATCAGTGACATAGCTTTTATTTACTTCGAATTCACCATTCATCTTATTTTTAGATTGCTGTTTAAAATAAAGTAAATAATCATTGATGAATCCAAATACCTTTGAAGCATGGATTGCATTTTTAGCCATTTCTTTTCGTTGAGATTCTTTAATACCTAATTTCACTTCCAATCCAGGTTGATGGTTAATAGCACTTGTTAAAAAGGATACCCATTGTAATGTAATCATTGATTTCAAAGCTGGTACTTTCCATTGTTGTTGTGGTTGAAATTTAGCGTGACATTTTTGTATAAATGAAGAATCTTGAATCAAATCATTTCCAAGTTTTAATTTATTAGATTGTGGTGATATAGCAGTCATTAAAATCATCGTAAGATAAGGCGTGATTGCATTTGAAAGATTTACTTTTGTTGTGGAATCAATAATTGATAATAAATCATTTTCATTTAACCAAAATAATGATGCTAAATGATATAAAATTTCCATTAAATGGACCCTTTCATCTTTTAAATATAAAATACGTCTGGAAGTAACTTTTTCATCAAGTTTTATAGTTGTAGTGGTCGTTGATCCTGAAGTTGGTAAATTTTGTGATGCATTATTTCCAAATAAACTGTTTGTATTTGATGTGGAAGTACCAAAACCAGTTGTTAAAGGTTTAGATAATAATGACGTAGCTGTAGCGGTTGGTGTATTATTATTGGTAGTAGTTGTTGTTGGTGCTGATGATAATGGCGTTGTAGTGGAAGTAGGATTAGTAGTAGTATTATTAGCAGATGATCCAATGGCTATAGAAGAAGATGATTGTAATGTATTTTTTGTTTTATTAAGAGTACCGTCTTTTTCAAGATTTTTAACCATACTATTAAGTTTTTTAGCTGTTTGTAAAATTTTTGCAGGAAAAGTGCCAGTAGCATTAGTATCACTACCTAAGGGAATAGATGTATCATTCATAATATCTTCAATGAATTCTAAAAAAAATTTCTTTATATTCCAATCAACGGATTCATCGTATATTGACATGACTAAAACTTTTAAAGTTTCAAGTAAATAGCTTCTTTCAGTATGATAAATTTCTATTGACGCGTTAATACGATCTGAAGTGGTATTAGTAGATCCTTCTAAAACTTGATAATATATAGTTGCCGCTACATTTTCATTAATATCTAATTCATCAGAGAGAAGCGCAACATCTTTAATAAATTCATCATTGACTTTGTTTAATATACCATCAATATAAACTTTTCCTATTTGTTATAGATAATATTTGAGAATATGATTATAACAATATTTATATATATAAAAAAAAAGTTTTAGTATTAAGCATATAATATGACTTTTTTTAAGAGAAAGAGAGGGAAAAAAACCCCCATTAAAAAAAAGGAAGATAAAAAAGATAGTATCAAGTATTTTAAATTCATTATTTAATACCTTCTTGTAATAATTTTCTATGTTCGGTATTTTTGGGACAGTTGTCTAACAAAGCAATAAATTGATTTTTATAGTTTTCCAATTGTTGTACTGCAATATCAACAGATCCTGTAGATCGTGCTTCACATATAATTTCATGTAAGTTTCTTGCTCCAAATGGCCACGTAGGAATATGATCTATTTGTGTCATGGTATGTGATATAATACAATAACAATTAAAATATAAAAGAAGAAAAATAAGAAAAGGAAAGAGAAAGAAAAAATCAAAAGCAAAAAAAAATTGATTGAAGAAAAAAAACTCCAGTCATATTCGGAGTTTTAAATTCAAAGCAATTTTTAAAAATCTGTATCCTTCATTTTTTTTTCAATTTCATTTCTTTATCTCTTCCTTATTTATTTTATTCTCCTTTCTATTTATTTACTTACTTATTATTAAATATTAAATATTAACGATGGTTGTAGCAACTACTTTAAATAACGGCGATACTCTACTATTAAAAACAAAGTCAACAACCTCACCAACCTGTCTTGTACCAGCCACTCGTTTTATATATAAAGAATCTGAATTTGAATACTCTGTTCATTCACCTGGAAGTAGATTTGGAAGAGAACTTGGTACAGTATTCCCTTCACTAACTTCTAAACAACGAAAAGAAATATTAGTAGTACCGGTTATTCAACGTTGTGAGTTTGATATGGTTGGTATTACACAGCAAGTAAATAAAGAACGAGATGATAAGTTGGAACTAGTTAAGTAGACTTTAATATATATATATATATATATATATATATACAAATATAATCTCCGTTTTTTATTTTTAAATACTAATACAAAAAGATAGTTTGTAAATTGGGGAAAGATCGTAGTAGATAGGCTACGTAGTGTAGGCATGTGGGCTGATATAATGGATCCTGCATCCGGTTTTCCAGTAATAAAATAATATATATATATATCTGATATTTGATATATATTTATTATTTATTATATATTAAAAATAAAAATGATATAGATATATAGTGAAGCAGGACCAACACCTTATCCTGATGTCCAAGGTACACAAGCATTAACAAGATATGATGTGCAAAATGTTGGATGTTGTCATATATTATTACACCCAAAATGGAAAAGTAAAATTTATCCTTCAACTTTATTTACTACAGCACCTCATGACATACTTGTCAAAGTCATTAATGAAATCGTCATATAGAATTTTTTTTAAACATTAATTATATTAGAAACATAGATAAATAAACTCCCTATTACTAAAAAAAAAAGAAACATCAAATGTAATTTTTTCTATTTTAGATTTTTTTTGTTACATCATCTTTTTTTATGAAAGCATAATTGTTTCGGTAGATGAAAATCATACTCTTTTTTTAGTAATGATAAAAAAGATCATGTGTTTTTAAAATATACTAAAAAAATTAGTTAATACAAATTAAACACTGACAATCCTCTTTTATTTTTATTTTTATTTAGTACTTTTTAGTTATTACAATTTTAAATAATGATTAAAAGGTAATGATAAAAATAACTAAAACATCAGTGATTGTAAAAAGAAAAATAGTAATTTCCAAAATATGAAATTTTAATTTCCTTAAAAAAAAATATTAAACGTGGTAAGCATTTTTATTTTTTTAGTTTTCCCGCACTTTTAATTTCTACCTTTTTCTTTTTTTTTGGTTGGAAAATTTTTTTTTTCGTCTTCTTCCTATTTTCTATTTTTCATTTTTCGTTCTTTTTTTCACTTATCTCTTTATATATATACATATATATAGAATAGAATAGAATGAAAAAACACCGTCGTTTACATTCAAATACTATATCTGGTGATAGACCCCCAGCAATTGATACCACTTTAAAACCTAATATAGTAAGACGAAATTCAGAAGGTTCACCAGGATTACCACCACCTCAAATTGACGTATCTTATGCTACACCTATAACACCTACTTTAGACGACGATCCTTTTTCAAAAGGCTCCTTAACATTAGACCATTTTTCTGATGCAGATAAAAGAGCACAAGCTCGTAATGAAGCTAATAATAATAATAATAATAACACTGCAACATCCTCTGGTTCTTCTCAAGCACTTTTAACACCTATAGCTCCACCTGAAACAAATAGTATTCTTACTAATTCAATCAATCGTAAACTTAATTTACCTGTTAAAAAGCCTCGTTCCCGTGGTTCAAGTATATCAATGAAACGTTCTGGATCTTCTTCTTCTGTTTCATCTATGATTTCAAATACGAATAATAATAGTAATAATAATAATAATAACAATAGTAATGTTGATCGTGGTATGGATATTTCAAAAAATTTACCTATTGCAAATAATATTTCTTCCACAACAAGTTCAAGAAGAGGATCTGATAATACTGTAGCTAGTGACTACTCTTTTACTAATCGCTCTATGGTGGCTGGTAGTGTTGCTTCTGCTATTGGTACTTCTCTTGCTAGTGATAAAAGAAATCAAGAATTCCATTCTTTATTTCGTAGTGTACCTGAAGAAGATAGATTGATTGAAGGTAATATTAAAAAAAGCAAAATAATGGATATCTATATTATCAATTAATCAAATATTATTACCATTACCTTTTTAATAAAAAATTAATCAAAATAAAATGATCATAGATTTTGGGTGTGCATTACAAAAAGAAATTTTAGTACAAGGCCGACTCTATATTTCCGAAAATCATATATGTTTTAATGCTAATATTTTTGGATGGGTAACAAATGTGAGTTTAAATAGTAATAATAATAATGATCTAATTTTATATTTACATATTAATTATTTTTTTCTTTGCAAAAAAAAAAAAAAACCATCCAGTTGGTAATCGCATTTGTTGATATAGTGGACTTTGAAAAACGTACTACAGCAATTTTTATTCCTAATGCAATTCAAATTTCAACACTTCATGCAAAGGTAAATAAAAAATAAATAAATAAAATAGTAAACAATGTACCACATTTAGAATATCTATGTTTAACAGAAAAAAAAAATTATTATAGCACTTTTTTGCTTCCTTTCTTTCACGTGATCAAGCTTTTGATTTAATGACTGAAGTTTGGAGATATTCTAGACCTTTAACTCAAAGAACGCTAGATAGTAGATTATCTTCCGCTCTACCTGATGAACAAATTAATGATGAAAGTGAAAATGTTGATAATCATGAAGGTGGTGAAACTGATGATGATTTAAATACAAACTCTGAATATACTTATTCTGGTACAGAAACAGATGATGATCATGAAGATGAACCTTCTCAACGTAGTAAGTTGACAACAAAAAAAAAAAAAAAGAAAGGAAGGAAGAAAATGAAAGAAAAGTAAAGAATAAACAAATAAATAAAGAAAACAAAGAATAATATTTACTTAATTATATTTAATAGATACAAGCGAATCTTCCGTACCAACCTTACCAATAAAAAATACTACAACCGTTGATTCCAACCGCCCACGTGCTTTATCTGAAGGAAATAAATCTGTTTCAGCCAGTGCAACCAACAAAGATACAGCATTATCAAATAACAATGTTTCCAAAAATGTTAATACTACTGATATCACTAATCCAGCATCAGTATCTGAACAAGTAAAAGAAAAAACATCATGTATATGTGGTGATAATGATCATTTTTCAAGTAAAATCATGGATAAAACATATAAAAGTTCTATGGAAGCCATCAATAATTTACTTTTTACCAGTGATTTCTTTAGACAGTTTTTAGCTGATGAAAAATCTTTAGGTATTATATAAAAAAGTCTTTAAAGAAATATCTGCTTTATATATATAAACTAATATATTAATACTATATTTTTTTTGATTTTGATTTTGATTTTTTAGATATCAAAATTGGAGATTGGAAAAAAAAAGATGGCCAAGGAGGATATATCCGTCAATCTTCTTATTTAAAACCTCTAAGTGGACCTATTGGTAAATAAATAAATAGATTATAAATAAATCATAAATAAATAAAAAAACCTTAATATATATTTATTTTATAGGACCTAAACAAACAAGATGCTTATTGACTGATGAAGTTATTAAATATGATTTAAAAGATAGCATCACCATTTTAACCACAACACAAACACCTGATGTACCTTCTGGAGGATCATTCTCTGTAAAAACGCGCACTTGTTTAACTTTATGTGGGTATGGTAAAGTTCGTATGGTTGTAACTGCATTTGTAGAGTTCACAAAGTCATCCTGGTTAAAATGTAAGTTAAAAAAATTATATAAAATGAAACTATATACCTATATATAAACGATTCTTATTTTATTTTTATTATTGGTATTATTTACTAACAAAAAAAAAAGCCACAATAGAAAAAGCTTGTATTGATGGACAAATAGGATTTTATAATAATCTTGACGAAGCTATTCAACGATATATGAAAAAACATCCAAATGAATTTGAAGTTGGAGGAAAACATTATGTTGGACGTAAAAAGAAAAAAGGAAAAAGACATAAGAAAAAACGAAAAGATGAAGAAAACAATAATACAACGGAAAATCAAAAAGTTGAACAACAACAAAAACAACATATACCAATCATCCAACCTATTATTGATATTACTATTAATTATACCAAAGCATTATATAATATATTATCATCATTATTATCATCAGTATTACCATTATCATCATCTTCATCATCAACAGCAGAAAGAAGAACGTCTGATCTTAATTCACGTTTATTATTTTTCAGTATAATCATCATGGCAATTACCAATTTGTTTATTGCTAGAAAGATGGCAGATGTTGAAAGAAAACTTAGTAGTATAACAACAATTAATAATATATATGGATATGATGAAAACCATATGTATCAAAGAGCATATGGTATAGATGAATCCTTGGAAAAAAAATATGAGGATGAACTATGGACTTGGTTAAAAAGTATAGACATCAATCAATCTGATCACATTACAGCTGCTACTACTCCTCCTCCATCATCAAAATCATTAGATGATAATGATGATGTAAACGATTATTATACGACAACAGCAAAATCTTCTAAAAATAATTTGAAATCAAAACATCATGTTCAGGCAAATAATAATAATAATAACAATAATAATAATGGGATGCTCTTAACTAAATCACAGCAAGAAACACAAACAATGTTAAATAAAAATTTATTAGAATTATCTAAAATGATCCGCCATGCTGAAGTAAATATTGGCCAAATCTCTAAAAATGTAGAAAATCAAAAACGTAGAATTCAAAATGAAGCATCATCATCATCTTTGTAAATATGTTTTTATAAAAAGTATAACATAGCTTCTTTATTTTTATTTTTATTTTATTTTATTGAATAAATATTTATATATATTAATAAATTAGCTTTATATCTCGTTTTATTTACTCTCTTTTTTTTATTATTGTTTTAATATTTAATACAATAATAATAACTATATATATAAAGGAAAAAATAATTCTAATGATATGATTGTGGTAAAAACAATAAAATCAACATTTTTTTTGTTCACTATATATTATTTATATATGCACATATATTCTTAAGTTTATTATAAATTTATATAATATACTAATATACAAGTAATCAACATATCTTTTTTTTTTCTCTTACTTTTATAAATTAAATAAACATATAAAAATATATAAATGCTATGAATAATTTCTTTTTAATATATAAAAGTGAATCTTTATTTATTTATCCAGTTGGTTTTTGCTGAGTTGTATCATACATTCGAATAATTTTACTTTGATTATTATTATCACTTTGTGAGAAAGCATATCCACGAGATTGTTTTAAACGTTGGATTTTCCTGACTTTATTAACAGCTTGACGGAATCTGTCCATACGTGGTCGATAGTCAGGTAAATTAAGTTTCTGGATTTCTTGAACATAATGATAACTTTTAGTTCTATACATACGTTTATAACTGTAAATAAACGAAAAAAAAAAAAAGAAAAATGAAATTAGACTTGTTAAAATATAAATAAAAAATAATGTAATATATATAAGTGAAATGATTAAAGAGAACTTACTATTTCCATATATAATCTCTTAAGACACAAGCAAGAGGAACAAGAATAAAGAATAGCCAATAATTTACATTTCCCCATAATGCAGGAATAATGCCAACATATTCCAAAAAGATTCCCCACGGCAACATAGGACCAACATAGGATACGAGTGGAAGGAAAATAAACCAAATCACCATAGATCCTGGTATAGCTAAACATGTCCATTTTGTCCATACACTAAAAGTAATAATAATAATTATTATTAAAAAAAATAAAATATAAAAGATAATATTAGTTATACATATATAAATTGATTTTTTTTAAAAAAAAAATAATAATAATAAAAATAAACAAAATAAAATAGCTTACTCTGTAATTAATGCAGCTTTATATAAAATTGTAGCTAAAGTAGCACTAAAAATAGTTGTCCCAACCCACCATTGGCCACCGGCCCAGCCTGCAGCAAACACTTCATCATTCCTAAATGCTGCCATTCCCAAAAAGAATAGAACCTATTATATATATTAAAAAAATAATAATAAGTATATACGTTGATTTTAATTTTCAATGATTTTTCTCTTTTTTTTTTCTCTTTCGTTTTTATTATTATTTGTATATATATATATATATATAACTTACAGCAGAATGATAAACAGCATTGAGAATCCAACCCCAAAAACGTTTTTGATTAAAGAATTCATTAGATTGACCAAGCATATACATTTGAGGATATTTAGCCAATAAACGAGCAGAAGTGAATTGATCAAAAATACCAATAGCTAAAGGAGGTAAGATGGTGAAAAACACATTAAAACAAGACATGGTCCATGATTCGTAAAGGGTTTGACCAGAAAATCCATTAAAGATAGAATACCAAAACTGAGTTAAATAAAGAGTAACATTTTTATAAAAGTAATAAAAGATCATTTTTGATAATCTTTGATAAGCCCAAGCTCCATGAACTAGTAATAATTTTTTAAGAAATTTAAATTGAGAAATGGCAAAATCGGCACTTCTTGCAGCTTGGAGACCTTCCACACCACTAATACCTATACCTACATGAGCTGCTTGGATCATAGAAACATCATTAGCGCCATCTCCAATAGCCAGTAAAATGGAATTTGTATATTTTTTCACTAATTTAACAACTAAAGCCTTTTGTAAAGGTGACACACGACAACAGATGACGGCTTTACATTGCACAGCAATATCATAAAACATTTTTTCTAAATCCTTTTCCAATGCATAGGTTAATGCTTTACCATCAATAATAAATGCTAATGGTTCATGATGATGATCAGCATATGATTTTTGAGAATGAATATCTATTAACTTTTGACTTAAAATCGACTTGGTGGTTTCATAATCATCTGCTGAACAAATCATTAAATCCATATCTTCCTGTAAAAGTTTACAACTATATCCAATATTAATAGCTGTTTCTTGTCGATCCCCTGTTAATACCCATACTTTAATACCTGCTTCTTGTAGTGTATGAATCGTATCAGGAACACCATCTTGTAATTTGTCTTCAATAGCAGTTGCACCAATTAAATCCATATTTTGTTCTATCATTTCTGCTGCATCATCTAAAGCTTCTGCACGATTAGTTAATGTAGTTGCTGCTTTTTCATAAATTTGATTCCATCTTTCATATTCATCTAAAGAAATATTTCTCATAGCATAACATAATGTACGTAATCCTTCTGAAGCAAAATCCTAATGATGAAAAAATAAAAAATAAAAAATAAAAAATAAAAATAAAAGCATCATGAGTTTTCTTTTTCTTTCTATTTTCTTATTTTTTTTTTATTATTTCTTATTTTTATTCGTCTCCTATTTCTTTTGTTTTTTCTTTTCTTAAAAAAAATATATACTTACTTCTAAATGAGATAAAGTGGGTTGAACATAAGGGTTATTAGGTGTTAATCTTTCCAAGATCATGGTGTCAGCACCTTTACAATATAATTTAATATTTCCATGAGGATCCTTAATAACGACAGACATTCTTTTTCTTGTTGAATTGAATTCACATACATTTAAAATTTGGTATTCATGATCTACGCCATTGATTTTACAATTGATGGAATGAGGTTTTCTAGCATAAAAATGATATTTAAAAACTTGACTTGCACCTTTTACTAAAGCAGCTTCATCTGGAGAAGAGGCTTGATAAATGATTTCTTCTTCTTCATTATTATCACTATTAGGATTATTCTTATCTGCTGCCTCAGGAATAACTGTATGACAGGTCATTAATGCAGTTAAAAATTCATGAATCACTTGTGATTGAGGTGCTGTTTTTAAATGTTGGTCCATTTGTTTAAAAGAATATTGTCCTTTACTATCATCATATTCTGATGTAGGTCGACGATCTGGATCAGGATGATTTGAATAACTGAGTCCTGCAATTGAACATTCTCTAAACTCCATTTCGTTACATGTTAATGTCCCTGTTTTATCTGAAAATACATATTCTACTTGACCAAGTTCTTCAATTAAACTACTACTTCTTGCTACTGCTGGTGTATCTGTTTTTTCATAATAAATATCTAAATCATTATCTATCATAGTTGATTGAACAAACTTTACAATTTCCATAGTAACCATCAAACTAAAAAAAAAAAAGTTAAGTAAGATTCTTCTTTTATATAAACACTGCGCCCTTTCCTTTTTTTTTTTTCTTTTTCTTTTTTTTAAAATTATCATCACTCAATTTACCCTTTTATTACCTGATTGGAATAAAACTGTTGAATAAAATCATAAATGTTAAAATACTAAAACCAAATTCACGAGCTTTATTTACTGAGCCAGGTGTTTCAATATAAGTTAATTTAGAACCAAGAGTATTCTATTTTTTTTTAAATAAATAAATAAATAGAATGATGATCATATTAATAAATATAAATCATTCGTAATCCTTTATTTATTTTTTCCCTTATTTTATCATTTATTCCTTTACCGTTGTAACTAAATTTCCAACTGAACATAAAATACTCATAATAACAAGCATAGTAAATAGATATAAAATATTACGATTGGTAATTTTTGTTACATTGGATGCTTTGGTTGGTTTTTTACTAATTACATACAAAAAAAAATTATTATTATATATATATATATATATATATATATCTAATGATAATAAAATGAAATTATTAATTTACTTATTTATTATTATTATTGTTTTACCTTGAGTTTAACATTAATTTTGTTTCATGACCAGTAAATACAACAAGACCATAAATCCAACTAGTATTTCTTAATTGAGCACCACGTAAAAGTAATTTATTTGGATCTAATGGGTAATTTTTTTCTTTTCCATAATCTCCAGGTAAAGTGATTGTACCATCATAATTATATAACCGATTATTTGGTTGTTCAGATTGAATTGTTCCTTTCATAGTAGCTAAGGATTTCGGAGATATAAACCTGGATGTTTCTGGTAAAGCTTGTTTAATTTTAAGATTTACTTCACTAATTTTTAATATAAATTAATTTTATCTTAATATTCTATTTTCTATTATACTTTTCTATTTTATAATTATTTTTATATGATTCCATTCCTTTATTTCTTTCTTTCTTTCTTTCTTTCTTTCTTTCTTTCTTTACCCATCCAAATTGCTAGTTTCAATATAACATAAACCTTCAGGTTCAGAACTACTTAATAAAATTAAATCTGCAGGAAAAAAATCACCACTTTCAACACGACATATATCACCTACTTTTATATCCCTCCAATGTTTTTCTACAAATTGGGTTCCGTCGAATACTTTACACTTTCTACCATTTAATTCATGATCCGATTTATGAACACCCTATAAATAAATAGAAAATGAAGAAAATTAATATTAAAAAAAAAAGATTGACGATGACGGAGTTTATAAGTATATCATATAAAAAGTAATTCAGGGGATCACTTTTTTTTGACAGATTAAAATGAAACTTGTCAAAAGATAAAAGAAAAAATCAAACCACGCTTATTATTTATGTATATATGGATGGTGAATGTAAATGGAAAAAAAAAAAAACATATAATATTTGTAAGAGTTCGATATTTTTTTTTTTTGCTGTTATTGTTGCTGTTGTTGAAATATAATAAATAAGTATAAATATAGATGAAGAAGGGGAAATGCGAGTACAGGATATATATATATATATATATATATATAAGGGATAAAGGGGAGAAAAGACTGATAAACAAAAGTGAGCGTGATAAAGGGGGAGAGGTGAGGGGAGGAAAAAAATGATAAAAAAGAAGAGGGGAAGAAGAAGAAAAAGAAAAAAAAAGTGAGAATTACTTACATAGTCTTCAATTATTTCTTTAATAGCAGTAATGCATAATACAATCACCAATGGTACTAAAGTAGTCCATCTCGAAGTTGGGGATATATTTGGTATTTGCTAATGTTCATCATTTTAATTGATTAATAATCGTATAATATTAAAAAAAAAATAAACATATATATAATAAAGCATTATTTATATATAAAATATAAATGATCATTAGTATTATTGCTATTGTTTTATATATATCATTATTTATTTATTTATTTTATTTTATTTTTTCCTCCTTTTGGTTTTCTTTTATATATATCCCTGATTTATTATTCTTATTCTGATTCCTTTAACATTATTATTACTATTATTATTATTATTATTATGATTATGATTATTTATATTTACTTGAATTCCCGAAATAAATAAGAAAAATAAGTTGGCAGATTTACTGAATTCCACATATAAAAAGATTGGTAAAAAAGTAACGATATTATATTTTGCAGTTGATACGCGATTATGTAAGAATTGTTTTTGTTGATTTAAATGAGGTTGATTAATATGAATAATACGTGATTCGTTATTATTATATTTGCGAGAAAAAAGAGAAGAAAATAAAGATGAGAACGATAAAGATGATAATTTTTTTAATGGAGAAGAAGATGATGATGATTTGTAATTACGATTATTATTATTTTTAGATGAAGTTATTTCATTATGATGAAAAATGAAAGCTTTATCATCATTATAAGAAGGATGACTATCATGTTTTTGTTTATTAAAAGATCTTTCTAATCTTTCTGTAGATTCATTTTCATAGTGAAATATTTGCATTGGATGTGATCCTGATAATGATAAAGTTGAATCAGCTCCTACTACTTCTGTTCTATATATTGGTTGCGGTAGTGTCATTAATGGTATATCACTCGTTTCAATCGTTTGTTCTTCTCCTCCTATTACTATAATAATAATAAAAATAGTATGAATAAAGACAATATAAGAAACATAAATAGTTGTAGTTGTTGTTATTTATATATGTATATGTCACCCATTAATAAATCTGTTCATATTAAAGTTATTCATCATACTTATAATATTTAGAGTGATGAACTTTCTACTTTATACTTCTTTTTTGTTATCATTATTGCTTATCATTCTTTTTTTTTTTTTCTTTTACTTTACTTTGTGTATTCATTGTATGAAGGTTGATATCATCAGTATTATTATTATTATTATTTAAAGTCATTGTACAATTATATATTATTTAATAAATATTGAATAGTATTCTTTCTATATATATATATATACGTGTAAATAAGTATAAAAACAAAAGTAACCGTTTGTAAAAGTATTTTAGATTATATATAAATAAATAAATAAAAAAAAGGCTCAATGAGCCTAAAGCCAATTACTATTTTTTTTTTTTTTGAGTTTTTGAAAAAGAAGTGAAAAATAAACAAAAAAGTAGAAATAAAAGTAAATAAGGCAAAAATAAAAAATAAAAAGAGGAAGAAAAAGAAAGGGAAAGGAAAGGGGGAAAGGGTATAATTTTATGAAATCAAAAAAAAAAAAAAAAAAAAAAGAAAAAGAAAAGAGAGAGAAAGAGGAAAAAAGAAAAAAAGAACCCAATCACTAAAAAAAAATCAAATTAGTTCTAAAGTGGAGAACCTAGACCAAATAAAATCCGTTACACAAAATATCTTTTACAATATATTTTTGATCTTTTATTTTTTCCGTCTATGATAAAAAGAAAAAAAGAACTAACATCACATTTACATATTTATATAAAAAAAGACTTAAACATAATACTATAAACAAATAAGTAAATTTAATATAAAAAGGGAGTTTATATATATATAATTACTAGATATAAAAAGATGGTATATATTAAAAGGAGAATAAGTTAAAATCAAAAAAAAAAATCAAATTAGCATTGTATTCCCGAAATTATAATTATTGTAACTTTGATATTTTAAAAAATCAATCCTTAGCAAACAAAATTATCGGAATAAAAAAAAAACACTGGTTATTTAAGGTTAAGGTATAAATATAATAATAATAACTTATAAAGATCATATATATATTATACTTGATTAATATTTATTTATAAACGTTTAATAGATTCTATTACCATTAATCTTACCCAGTTTAATGGAAATGTTCTTTCATTTGCTAATTATCAATTTATATATAATATAGTTTAGCTTGTAATGTTATTTCCTTAACCAATTCCTTTAAATATAAAAGTATGATTGAAATTTGAATTTGATAGCATAATCGATCATTGTAGTTTAAAGCCGTCTGACATTCAAATTATATATATAAAAAGATTAATATTGATATTTATTATTGTTACCATCATTACTTTTTATTAATATACACAAACATTTTTTTTTATGCCAAGAAAATTAATTTAAAGTTAATTTTCATAGCTTTTTTACTAATTTTACAAAGTCAGATTCAATAAAGGGTTGATCTGGTTTATACAATCATTTATTTTCATCAGTCCCAAAGATGGATGGATTCAAGAATAAATATTAAGCATTTATGAGGGTTTTTTTTTTAAAAAAACAACCCTCTTTTTAGGAATAGTAAGTATATGACTCACTTTTTTTTTTACATATTTTACTTTAATCTATGTTTCTATTTTAACTAATTCAGGATCAATATCATTGATAGTTGGATTTTCAGTTAAAGTTATACCCCATTCTTCATTGTGGCATTATTTATGTATTACTATTTTTAACCTTTACCTTTAACCTTTCTAAGTTTATATTTTTAATCTATTCATTTAATCAAACTACTTTATTTTATATTATTATTTAATTTCTTGATCAATTTCATTATCTTCTATTTATTCAATTTTGACTATTTTATTTTATTTTTTATTGGATTGTAATTGATATAAAATACAAGCAATATTTTTTTTTCACTTATTGATAATATCGCTATTGGATGTGCTTAACCTTATTTGAATAACATTGATAGTATAAAAAGAGAAAACTTTTTTCACTTTATAAGAACTATTATATATAAATATGAATACTTTACAGAATAATTTATCGTAATTTCAAGGTATATGTAATATAACAGTCGAAACAAGTTGAGAGTATGAATAAATCATTTAACAAAGCAACTCAACAAGCTGCTGATATAAGAGACCATCTTTCCATTACTTAAAATAAAATATGTTAACGTCTACATTTTTAGGATTGTTTATTTTATATATATATAGATATAGATATATTAAAATACTATAATATATTTATTTAGTATTATTAAATAAACATAAAAAAGAGGTATAAATAAATAAAAGTGAAAGGAAAGTAGAAAGAGAGAGCAATTTTTTTTTAAAGGTGGATTTATTTACTCCGAATTTTTTATATCCGTTACACAACTTTTTTTTCCATCTATTATGTGTATATTTAATTATCACTATAGGATTAACAAAGTTCGTTTTATAGATAATAAATAAATAAATAAATAAAAAAGACTATCATTAACAGCCAAATACCATTACCTTATGATTATATTAATGATACTTAGTTAGATGATCAGATTAATAAATGAAAAAAGAAAGAGAGAAAAACTGACCCTTTCTCATTTTCATTACTATGATCATCCACAGCATATCATTAATGTAAAAGTTGTTTTTATTTATTTTTATATTGAGTTAAATAACTCAACCCATCTACTTTTATATTAAAAATAAAACTCATGTTAATTTAAATAATCCATAATAATCTAATAGTTAAAATAGACATTATTTATCGATGAATTGTATATAAATTATTAATAAAAGGTTTATACTTTTTATTTTCAAGTCTTTATACCAAAAAAAGAAATAATTTGAAGTAAAGAAAATAAAAATTAAGAAAAAATAAGGGACATAATAAAAAAAATCGGAGATTTAAAAAATCTATCCATTTCTTTTTTTTTTTTTTTGGACAATCATTTACTCTCTCTCTCCCTTTTACATTTATACAATATTGTATTTTTATAATTATTACTAATAATAATAATAATAATAAACAACTGTATATAATCTCTTGTTTTCACATGAAATAATAAATCTATGTAAATAATTTGGTATATATTAGAAGAAGAAAAAATTATCAACAAGAAAACAAACAATTAATGGCGATCCAAGTTGGTTAGGATCTATAGAATATATTTTATACAAAGAGGAATAATAATAATAATAATAATAATAATAATAATAATAATAATAATAATAGTGATAAAGAAAATGAAATTAAAAAATACGCAAAAAATTCAGATCCTTTAAAAATTATAAAATGCCAAGTTATATAAGTGAGAAAAAAGTGGGTGAATTAAAGGAAATATCTTTCATATATATATATATATATATATATATATATATGGATTATATATCTTAATACACGTTTATAATTTAAATAAAAACAATGAAGAATATTATACTGATGAAATATAATTTTGATGATATATATATATATATATATATATAATGATGAAGAAAAGGAAGTTGAAAATTAACATACCATCTTGTTACACCAAGATTATTATACAATGATACATATTTTTTTGGTAAATTCAGTAATAATCGTTATATATAGATAAGTAAGAGACATGTTATTATTAAATCTTTTTTTTTCCTTAAAAAAACAAACAAATAATATAAAAAAAAAAAAATGTAAATGAAGATGGATCCTTAAAAATAAAAATAAAAAATGCCACCACTATTTCATTTTTTTTTTTTTTTTGATTTCAAAAAGTTGGAAAATTAAAAAATTCGTATTTAAAAATATTACCTAATCATGTACAACAGTTAGGATCTATACATTGAAATATTACACCAAACAATTTTTAAAAATTCAAAAAATCTACAAATATGAAAAAGATCTTACCCTAAGGTAAATGAATTTTTATATATGTTAGTAAATATGATCTATTTTCAATAACCAACGTTTTGAATTAATGGTATTATTATTATTATTAGATAATTTGAATACTATAAAACTCATTCCCACAAAGAGTCTTTCATTTTTGAGAAATAAACACTATTTAAATAATTAATTGTTGTTGGCATATGGATGAATAATATATATATATGGCTATTTCCATTACCATCAACACCATAGTGAATAGAAAAAACATCAAATCTATTAAAATAATTTATTTTAATTTAGAAAAGAAAAAAAGCTAAAGAAAAATAGAAGGATATGCTGTTGATATATATATGAAAAAATAAAAGAAAAAAAGAAGAAAATGGCTCAAAAGTGGAGAATACCAATGAATATTTATGATCATATGGTAAAATGGTAGTAAATATGGGAAACTTATTTTTTCGTAACTCTTTTTTAGAAACCCTGATTAAGTTTTTTTTAATAAAATGTAAGTGGATTGGAATATATATATATATATATATATATATATATATGATTACATATTCACTATTTTTTTTTTTTTAATCGTGAATGATATTATGTACCTTTATATTAAAAATAGTTAAACAGGGCAAATTAATCAATAAGGAAAGTTTTTTTTAAAAAAAAGGGTAAACCATCTAAATGAAAAAATAAGAACAGCTGTATACTAATCTGGATCTTGATTGGTTCCATTTTTACTTAAGAAAAAAAGAAAAATTGAATGGTGTGTGAATATATATATTTTTTTTTTTATAAAAAAAACAATGAACCAAACTATTTTTAATAAATCTAATCTGTTTTTTTTTTTTTTGAAATGTTAAAATATATTACGTAAATATATAAAATGACCCTCTTTTTTCTCTTACATTTATATGTTTCTTTTTATATAATATTATTTTTTTTTCTTTTCATTAAACACATGAAACAAAAGATGATAAAATAATAAATCCATCATCATGATCATATTTTATTCCGATTCTATAGAAAAAAAATTTTTTTTCTGAACCCAGATGGATTATGAAATCAAATAAATGCATCCTATTGGTTAAAATGAATTACATAAGCTTTTATTAACAAGACCCTTTTTTCAAGGAGCCAGGCAAAGGTGGGGCGATAATATAATATATACATTTATTTTGAAACTAAAATAATAATTGCGTAATAGAACCCCATTTAATAATATAATACGAATCATAAAAAAAATATTATAAATCAATAAAATTATATATATATGAATAAAATAATTTATATTTGTATAAGATCATATATAGACATATATAATATTATGATTTAAATAATAATAATAAAAGAAACAAGAAAAGTAAGAAAAAAAAAAAAGAATTAATAAGAATATTACCTAAATTTCCATATATAACTAGTTTACCCCCTGTTAGTGGGTTTTTAAAAAAAAGGAAACTATCTGAGTTTAAATCTTAACGGTATAGAAAGGGTAAATTTCTCTTTTAAGCTTTTTTTCCTTTCTTTCTTTCTTTTTTTTTTTCTTTTCTCTCTCTTTTGTTTTAATAATAATAATAATAATAAATACAAACCAACCTTCTTATATATATATATATAACAAAAATTAAATAAACAATATGAGATTAATTATTCGTGAAGATTATGATGAAGTTAGTGATTATATTGGTAAGTTTATAAAAGAAGAATGTTAAATAGGAATGGGTTTTTAAACTCAAGTGTGTATGTATTTGGGGGAAATGGGTTGTAACTATCTTATTTTTATATACATTTGTAAAAAAAAAAAAAAAAAAAAAGGAATGAAAGAGTCATAGAAGAAGAAAATAAAAAAAATAAATAAATAGAAAAAGCTACTTTATATATATACATATATCAAATAACTAATAAACTATATATTTTTTTATTATTCCTTAATTATTATTATTATAAAATAGCCAACTATATTAAAGAACGTATTAATCAATTCAAGCCAACTGAACAAAAACCATTTGTATTAGGTTTACCTACAGGATCATCACCTATTGGTGTATATAAAAAGATGGTAGAATTATACAAGGCTGGTGAACTTAGTTTTAAACATGTTGTTACCTTTAATATGGATGAATATGTCGGATTACCTCGTGATCATCCTGAATCTTATCATTCATTCATGTGGAAACATTTATTTAAGCATGTTGATATTAAACCTGAAAACGTTCATATCTTGGATGGTAATGCTCCTGATTTAGATGAAGAATGTAAGAAATATGAAGCTGATATTGCTGCTGTTGGTGGTATTGAATTATTCCTTGGTGGTATTGGCCCTGATGGTCATATCGCTTTTAATGAACCTGGTTCTTCTTTAACTTCTCGTACTAGAGTTAAAACTTTAGCTTATGAAACTATCATTGCTAATGCTAGATTCTTTGATGGTGATGTTGATAAAGTTCCTAAGTTAGCTTTAACTGTTGGTGTTGCGTAAGTTTATAAAAATAAATAAATAAATAAATAAATAAATGAATCATCCATTTATATTATTTTATTTTATTTTATTTAGTACTGTTATGGATGCTCGTGAAGTAGTTGTTATCATCACCGGTGCTCATAAGGTAATTTTTTTAAAGAAAAAAAAAAAAAGCATAAGGCGGAAATATCATCCTTTTTTTTTTTTATTATTTATTTATTTAAAAAAAAAATGGTATTGATTTATTTTTGTATTACTTTATATATATAGTCTATTGCTTTAGCTAAATGTATCGAAGAAGGTGTAAATCATATGTGGACTGTTAGTTCCATCCAACTCCATCCTAAGGGTTTAATTGTATGTGATGAAGATTCCACTCTTGAACTTCATGTTAAGGTAAGTGAGAAAGAGGAACAAAGAAAAGAAGATTATATTAAAAATAAAGGGTCTATTTCCCTTTTTTTTTTATATATATCTATATATATATATATATATATATATATATATAAAGGAAGGGTGATGATTTGATCATTTACTGTAACACAATAACTAATTTTTTATTTTTATTTTCATCATTATAGACTGTTAAATATTTCAAATCCATTGAACATGTTCATCAAACTTTAATTGGTTCAGAAAACTTGAGTTTACAAGGTGGAGTAAAACAATTAAAAGTTCCTGTTACCAGCGGAAGACCTATTACTCCTATGAATACTCCCCATGAATAATTCCATTCTTTTTTTTTTCTTATATTAAGCTTTTTTTACCTTTATTATTATATTTATTTTTGTAATTTATTAATTTTTATCATCTTTTTTATTTTATTTTTATTTTTATTTTTTATCATATATTTTAATGTTACATAATCCATTATCAAATAAAGTCATAATTACAACTATTTCTCACGTACACAAAATATCAATTTTTTTATTATATATAAAAAAAAAAGGGTTATATTAATTGTAAATATATATATCATCGATCACACTTTACTTTCCCTTATTTTTTAAGAAATACATAATTGTAAAACTGTTTCATTATTAATAACATATATACATGTATATATAATAGATTTAAAATATAATAGTAACTTTTACAGTATAAAATGATTATCATTTAATTTCATCTAGTTAATGAATTTATATACTCATAATGACGATATTAAAAAATGGTTTTTTTTTTTTAAAAAAAATAATAATAATTTATTAGTAAATATTATTTATTAAGAAAAATTAAATCTTGGAAGAAAATAATATTCTTACATAAACTAATTTTTATTAATATTTTGAACACAAAACGTTTTTTTAAAGAGATGAAATAACCAAATTTAGAAGTCAGCAAGGACCCTTTCTTCCACTTTTCTTATATTTATATTTATATATTTCTGTACTACTTATCTTTTTTTTTTTTTTATCGTTCACCTGATTTAAAAATAATTTAGTGGTTATTTTTTTTTTCTTTTTACTTCCCCTTCTTCTCCCTTTTCATAATTATTTTCACACTCTTTTAACATTACGTAAAGTATTCATCTATTTTTCATTCATTCTTAAAAAAGCTATATAAAGCTTTATTTAACCCTTTCTTTTATTCTCTTTTCTTACTTTTTTTTCTCCTTCCCTTTTTTTTATTTTTTTTATTTCTCTCTCTCTCTCTCTCTCTCTCTCTTTGTGCTATTATTATTATTATTATTATTATTATTATTATTATTATTATTATTATTATTATTATTATTATTATTATTATTATTATTATTATTATTATTATTATTGAACACAACCTTTCCTTTTTTTAACTTCATTTATTCCCCTACTTTATTTTTTTTCATTCATTTACCATTTAAATCTTACAATCATATAATATATAATGCCAATAGAATCAATTAGACAAGCATTTGAACTTACAAAGGAACAATTTGAAATAATAGTTAAAGGATTTAAAAATGAATATGAAGAAGGTTTAAATACAGCTGAAGCAAAAGGGTTAGCAACCATGATCCCTTCTTATGTAACAAAATTACCAACAGGGAAAGAAAAAGGTACTTTTTTAGCTTTAGATCTTGGTGGAAGTACTTTACGTGTATGTGCAGTTGAATTATTAGGTACTGGTGATGGAAAAGTCAATGTGAATGAAATGAAACGTTCTATTCCTATGATGGATCCTTTACGTCAGGGTCATGTTGATCCCTTTTTTGATTGGATTGCTGAAACCGTGGATTTATTATTAAAAGAATATCATATTGATCATTCTTCTACTCACCCTTTATCAATGGGTGTTTCTTGGAGTTTTCCTATTGAGTAAGTTTTATAGAAAATTAGAAATCAAAAAAAAAAAATAAATTGTAATTATAGTATAAATAAAAAAGAAAAAGTAAAATAAAAAAAGAAAAGGATGATGGGAAAAAAAAATTATACTTCAGGAGGTGACAACAATAACAAAAAGTAAAAATAAATAAATAAATAAATAAATAAAGTAAAAACAATAAAATAAACAATAAAGTAAACAATAAAAAAAATTCATCCATTTACTACTCTTATTAATTTATGTATAATTTTCTTTTTTATTATTCATTTCGTTTCATTTTTTTTTTATTTAAAAAAAATAGTCAAACAAGTGTATCTGATGGAACAATTCTTCGTATGGGTAAAGGATTTGATTTAAAAGGAATTGTTGGTAAAGATTTAAAATCATTATTTACTGAAGCTTTTAAGAGAAAAGTAAGTATGAATGAATAAATATTGTTTATTTTATATACCCCACACTTTTGGTGATGAATGCATAAAAAAAAAAACAGGTACCAGGAGTTAAAAAAAAATGGGACATGCATATTAATACTCCGATTATATATATATTTGTATAAAAAATATGATAGAAAATCAATGTAAAAGTATCAGCACTTATAAATGATACAGTTGGTGTTCTTGTAGCACATGCTTATAGTAATCCTGAATCACGTATTGGATTTATTTATGGAACAGGAACGAATGCTGCTTATCCTGAAAAAATATCAAAAATGGTGAAATTAAAAAATGCAAAAACAAATTTATTACAACATTATAAAAATGATGAAGAAATGTTGGTGAATACAGAAATTGATATATTTGGTAGTGAGGATTATCTTCCATTAAATAGATTTGATCTTTATTTAGATCAACATCATAATCAACCTAAATTTCAATTATATGAAAAAATGATGTCGGGTGGTTATCTTGGTGAATTAGTTCGTTTGGCCGCTTTGGAATTAATTCAAGAAAAAGTCTTATTTCAAGGTTGGATTCCGCTTGAATTTAAAAATATGTATAATTTTGATTCTTCAAATTTAAGTGAAATAGAAAGGTATAAAATAATATATATATATATATATATATATATATATATATAAATCAATTTAATTTCTTTTATTAATTTATTTATTTATACATATATAGTAAAATTAATCAACCATTAAATATAAAATTAGCATCTATTCAGTCATTGTTTACATTTGATACAAATTATTCATTAACTGAACAAGATGTGGAAATCATAATAGAATTATGTAGCATAGTAGCGACACGTGGTGCTAAATTAGCAGCTGCAGCATTAGCTTCATTAATAGAACAGCAATCTCATGTTTTACTTCAAAAGAATGAGTCAGATGATAATGATAATGATCAACAACAACCTATTGTTATTGGTATGAATGGATCCACTTATGAATTATATCCACAAATGCATGAACGTATTTTAAATTCATTATCTGATTGGTTTGGTCCTGAAATTGCTAGTCGTATTCATTTAGAAGTAGCAAGAGATGGTGCTAGTATTGGAAGTGCCTTAATAGCTATGTTATATGCTGAAGAGTAAATTCATTCATTTTTCTTTTTTTTTAAAAAAAAAGATAATCCATCCATCCATTTATTTATTTTTATTTTATTTTAATAATCATCAACTAATTTTTATTATTTATTATTTATGTAGTCATCATGAACAAAGTTCTGGTAATATTGTTCAACAACAAAAAAATAATCATGAAAATGATACTCATCAATATAAACATCATACTGTTAATAATGACCCACCTTTACCTCCCATTTTTTCTTGTTTATTTGGATGGCTCACTCCTTTAAAACTTTGGTTAAAACCAAAATCTACTAATACATCTTCTACTACCGTTATTAAAAATCAAAATAATGATGAAAAATAAGTTTTCTTTTTATTTTATTATTTTATTTTTATTTTTGTTTTTTATACTTCTTTTTATTTTATACATGTTTATTGTTTACAACTATTTTTTCTTTTCTTTTCTTTTTCTTTTTTTCTTTATTCTTATTGTTATTTTAATTTATTTGCTATTTAATGATTAATATTTTATTACATTATTTATATTTATATATAATCACTTTTTTTACAATACACACAATAATATGAGTATATACTTTATTATATAAATAAATTTTTATAAAAATAATAAATTAGTAAAATGAAAAAAATAAAAAAATATAATCAATATATTTTTTTTTCTTTTCATTTATTTATTTAGCATTTCTAGAAGTTAAAGGTTTAATATATTTATCATGATAATCAGGAACACCAACACTCTTGGGGGCTTGTAAGATGGTTTCAAAGTAAGATTGATAAATATCACCATCATATTTACCAATGGGAGCCTTAAGAATAAAATCAGGGAAACCGAAAGCATCAGTTAAACCAATGACTTGGTAACGAAGTTCCTTATTAAGATCCAAATAAAGAGATTCGATATCTTTACTTTGTTGAGGAGAAATGAAACCTTCTTTAAAGGCTTCATCAGCATAAGTATGAAGAGTATGAACACCCCATAAGATGGTTAATTTTTGCATAATCTTATAAACAGATGGCTCAACACCAGCAGATGGTTGTGGTAATCCGAATTTAGCAACGTTGCAAGTAAATAAGTATGTAGAACAATATAATTCGGCTACACGGACACATTCTAAAAGTAAATCATCGTGTGTTGATCCGTTTTTAAGTGATTCATTAATACTATTAAGACGTTTAACAATGGTAGCGTTAAGAACTTCTTCAATTAATGATGCATCGCGAGCACATAATTTAACATCAGTAACGTTCCATTGTTTTAAAGCTAATAATCTTGGGGCATCATTGATATAATGAGATGATGATTTGAATTTTAATTCAGGGAATTGTTCATATTCAAGTCTTTGTTTCAAACTATGTAATAATAATTTGGCAGATTGTTGTAATAATACTACATTATCACCTGCACCAGTCTATTATATTTAAATAAATAAGTAAAAAAAAAAAAATGAAAAAGATCAGTATGGTTATTCTCTAGTGTCTAGATTATAAATATATGTATTTTAAAAAATACTTACAGTCTATGCGAATAAATATAAAAATGGAAGTGACAAAGATTAAAAAAAAAAAGAAAAGAGATTATCTTAAGTTAAAAATGTTAATTTTTCATTTTTTATATATATTTAATTTACCATAACACCCCAATCAGTAATATATGTGCCAATGGCATTATATTGAGAATAAGCATGACCACCAGCAGATCTACGACAAGTTTCCAAAATTTCAGTGGCATACCATCCAGATAAAGCTTTTACACTAGCAGAAACACAGTGCATTTCACTCATATGATTAAGATAGAAGATAGGATCTTCAATTTTACCACCAGATGTAAGAACATCGAAATTTTGATAAATATCTCTACCAGCAGATCTTAAGATATACATAAAGGCAATAGCAGGAATTAATTTAACATAATGAGATTGATAGTCCATGATTTGTTGGTTTTTATTTCCTTGACGACGAACAACACCATAACGTGTAGCAATGGTTAAGACTTGAGAAATCATAGCATTGGTGGAATCAATTAAACTAAGACGTTCAGGAATCAAAGTAGCATACATCACAGCTGGATTAGGTGCTGGGGTATAATTACCTTGGCGATCTAAACTGACCCATTTAGCTAGCATATTGGTTCTTGGAATACGTAATTTTTTAAATTGAATCCATCCATTATCAACACCTTGATGACCTATTTTATTTGAAGGAAAGGGAGAGAAAGAAAGAAAAATAGTTTTAATACCATGATTTTCTTCATATACAAACTCAGCCTCTCTCTCTATATTCATTTTTTTTTAATATGTATATAAACACACTTACCGACTTTAGGACCAATGTCACCAGCAATAACATTAGGCATTAATTTACCAGTACCCTTTTCACGTAATTGAACAACAAACCAATTAAGTCCTACTTTTTTACCATTGATGATAGTTTGAGAAATTACAACAGTATGAGTAGCTGTAGAACAAGCAGCACCAATGTACCATTTAGTACTGGTTACACTAGGAGATTCAATAACGAACTCATCAGTATCAGGATCGTAAGTAGCAGTGGTTTCTAATTCACGTAAAGCTGAACTGTGACCTAATTCAGTCTTTATATATATATATAATAGTGAAAATGAGTATATAATTTTTTATATATTATACACTTTTATTTTTTCATGTATAGTATATGCGTATTTTTTTATTGGTGATATGGTTACTGTTTTTTTATTATTGATGATATAATTATTGCTTTATTTTTTCCTTTATTATTTATTATTATTATTATTATTTACCATAGCAAAGCAACCAAAGATTCTATAATTATCGATATCATCATTCCATTTATCTTGTTGTTCCTTATTACCAAGCATATTAACGACATTACGGAAAAGGGAATCATGTACAAAAAGACGCATACTTAAAGAAGGGCTATACGTTTTAACAGCCATGAAAATTTGATCTTCTAATTCTTGATCATATTCTTTATTTAATTTTATTTGAGCAAGACGATAAACTTGGCGCATAGTACTATGATCATGCAAATATACGTATGTTATTATTACTGTTATTTATTTATTCCATTTTTCAAAATATTAATCAATAAAAAACACTTACTATTCACGTATTTCATCTTTAGAGAATTCTAAAAAGTTACGAGGAGGTTGTACAATTAAATCAGGATCTTCTTTTATAATATTATATGCTTTATTCTATTATATAGATTTTATATATAAAGAACGATGAAGAAGTAAAAAAGTAGATTTAGTATATATACTTTAGAATATTATACGTATATATATATATATATATATTGCTTCTAATTATTTACCATTAATTCATATTGTTTATCACTGCCGAACCAATATCTCGTTAAAGCTTCAATATTAAAGTCAGCTTTAGAACGTTCAGCAGCCATATCTTTAGGTGCCTGAAGTGACATTTCAGAAGGTGAAAGATTTAATTGATTTTTTATTTGTTCTAATCTTGCTAAAGCTGTTTTAGCATTTGGATCTTTAGATTCTTTAAGAGGAATAACCATTATAAATTAAATTAATAAATAAATAAGTAAAGGGGATAATAATAATAAAAAAAGGTAAAGAAAAAAGAAAAAGAGGAAGTGAAAAAGTAAAAGTAAAAAAGGCAAAATTGGGATTTAAATTGAAAAAACTATAAAGGTGGGGTAAATTTTTATTAAAAGGTAAAGGATTAACCTATTTTTAAAACTCCGTTACAAAAATGGCAGGTACGAAGACATTCATTATTTTTTTCAACTTTATATAAATAGATCATGTGAAAAATGGTTTCCTAAACTTTTTTTCCAGCAATTAAAAAAAAAATATGGGGGTGCCTGATATATTTATGCTAAAAAATCTTACAATTTTTTTTTACTTTTGGATCAAGTTGTATCATCTTATACTTTTTATATTTAATAAAAAGGAGTGGTACTTTAAAGATTAATATATATATATATATATTAATTTTTATAATGTTTTCAAGTTTGTATCTTTATTAATTAAATTGATACTGCTACCTTTTAAGTTTTAAAATGGATCAAAAAAAAAAAAAAAAAAAAAAAAAATCGAGGTTTAAAAAAAATTTAATGGTAGAGAGCATAAAAAAAAAGCTTTTTTCTTTTCTTTCTTTTCTTTTTTTTTGGTGACTACTATATAATGAAGGATTTACTTTATTTAATAAATGATTTAATTTTATTATTTCAAACAATCTTTTTATCAGTGAAGTTTATTTTTTATCACTCTTGAAGTCAAAAAAAAAGTTAAAGGCTTATATATATATATCATTTAATCTTTATACATATGCTTGTCTGTTAATAAACTTTAACAATTTATATCTTTCATTTTTATTTTATTTTTGACAACTAGTAATAATAAGTGTTATTGAATGATTTTTATTTTTTAAAAAGTATATACGCATAAATGAAGAATCATCAAATTTTTAAGATTGTTTTTGCAAAGTTTAGTCTAAGTAAAGTATATAAATAAGCAAGACAAGAACACACACATTTATATAAAGTACTGAATAATAAATAAATAAAAGAGAAAGAATAGTAATTGCTGAATTTTAAATGATCATTACCATTTTTAGATTTTATTGGAAAAAATTCATCAGTTATGCTTTAATCTTTTTTTATGTCATCAATGTAAGTACACTTTGTGAGAAAAAAAAAAAAAACTACTTCATCAATTTATTTTATTTATTAAAGTTTCATATACTTGCTATTTATTTATTTATTTATATATTCCAACTTGGTTAACTTATCATTTTCTTCATTTCCAGTAAGGGAAGAGTCCTCATTTCCAATTGTTTATTTATTTTACTAATTATATGTTATTCAGAACCAATTTATATATATATATATAAACAAAGTTTATTTTATTCTTATTAAGGTTTTTTTAATACAAAGTGTTT
The DNA here is from genome assembly GCA_037043795.1 of Cunninghamella bertholletiae. Lineage (NCBI taxonomy): Eukaryota > Fungi > Mucoromycota > Mucoromycetes > Mucorales > Cunninghamellaceae > Cunninghamella > Cunninghamella bertholletiae. The sequence goes on from JAZGVP010000001.1 coordinate 640,403, forward strand.
AAATAAATAAATAACTAGATAAATGAATAAAAAGGAAAGAAAGTAAAAAGGTTGATTATCTAATACTTATTTTGAAATTCTTCCAGTTAATGGCTTAATATATTTATCATGATAATCAGGAACACCAACACTCTTGGGGGCTTGTAAGATGGTTTCAAAGTAAGATTGGTAAATATCACCATCATATTTGGCAATAGGAGCTTTAAGGACATAATCAGGGAAACCGAAAGCATCAGTTAAACCAATGACTTGGTAACGAAGTTCCTTATTAAGATCCAAATAAAGAGATTCGATATCTTTACTTTGTTGAGGAGAAATGAAACCTTCTTTAAAGGCTTCATCAGCATAAGTATGAAGAGTATGAACACCCCATAAGACGGTCATCTTTTGCATAATCTTATAAACAGATGGTTCAATATTGGCTGGTGGTTGTGGTAATCCGAATTTAGCTACGTTGCAAGTGAAGATATAAGTAGCACAGTGTAATTCAGCAACACGAACATATTCTAAAAGTAAATCATTATGTGTAGCTCCATTTTTTGAACTTTCATTAATACTGTTAAGGCGTTTTACTAAAGTGGCATTAAGAGCTTCTTCAATTAATGATGCATCGCGAGCACATAATTTAACATCAGTAACGTTCCATTGCTTCAATGCTAATAATCTTTGTGCATCTGCAATATATTGACATGAGGATTTGAATTTTAATTCTGGGAAATCATCAAATTCAAGTTTTTGTTGTAATCGATATAGCAAAATTCTTGCTGCTTGTTGTAATAATACTACATTATCACCACCGCCAGTCTAATTTTTTTATATATAAATATATATATATATATATATATATATATGAATAAATAGATAAATAAAAGAAATTAGCTAATCTTTCTATCGTTTCTATAATTCTTTGTTTTCCTTTTACTTTTTTAATCACTTACTGTCTAAAAATTGTTAATAGGATAAGAATATTCGTAAAAAAAAAGAATAAGAAAAAGATTAGCAAATAAAAAAAATTCATGATTATTAAAACTACAATGTTCTTTTCATTTTTTTTTTTTTACCATGACACCCCAATCATTAGTAATGGCACCAATGGCATTATATTGAGAATAAGCATGACCACCACAAGATCTACGACACGTTTCCAAAATTTCAGAAGAATACCAACCGGATAAACCTTTAATACTAGCAGAAACACAGTGCATTTCACCCATATGATTAAGATAAACCAAAGGATCTTCAATTTTACCACCAGAAGTAAAGATGTTGAAATTATTTTCAATTTCAGAATTAGCAGATTTTAACATATACATGAATGAAATGGCGGGAATTAATTTAACGTAGTGAGATTGATAATCCATGATTTGTTGATTTTTATTCCCTTGACGACGAACAACACCATAACGTGTAGCAATGGTTAATGCTTGAGAAATCATTTGTGTAGTGACAGTAATTAAACTAAGACGTTCAGGAATCAAAGTAGCATACATCACAGCTGGATTAGGTGCTGGGGTATAATTACCTTGACGATCTAAACTGACCCATTTAGCTAGCATATTGAATCTAGGAACGCGTAATTGTCTAAATTGAATCCATCCATTATCAACTCCTTGATGACCTGCATATATATATGGATAATAATAATAAAAGGATTAGAAATTAAATATTGATTATTTTTATATTATTATTATTATCATCATTATATATATATTTGTTAATATTTATATAAAAAACACTTTACCAACTTTAGCACCAATGTCACCAGCAATAACATTAGGCATTAATTTACCAGTACCCTTTTCACGTAATTGAACAACAAACCAATTAAGTCCTACTTTTTTACCATTGATGACAGTTTGAGAAATTACAACAGTATGAGTAGCTGTAGAACAAGCAGCACCAATGTACCATTTAGTACTAGTAAGTGTGGGTGAATCGATAACGAACTCATCAGTATTAGGATCATAAGTAGCAGTGGTTTCTAATTCACGTAAAGCTGAACTGTGACCTAATTCAGTCTTTTTTTATATAAAAATTAAAAATAATGAAAATGAATATATAAGTTTATATATATTATACACTTTTAATTTTTCATCAATGGCATATTGTATATATTTTTTCATTGATGATATATTATTGCTTTATTTTTTCCTTTATTATTATTATTATTATTATTATTATTATTATTATTATTATTATTATTATTATTATTTACCATAGCAAAGCAACCAAAAATTCTATAATTATCAATATCATCATTCCATTTATCTTGTTGTTCCTTATTACCAAGCATATTAACGACATTACGAAAAAGGGAATCATGTACAAAGAAACGCATACTAAAGGATTCGTTATACATATTAACAGCACGAGCAATTTCATAAGCTTGTTCTCTATCATATTTTCCACTTAAAAATATTTGAATAACGCGACAAATTTGACCCATAGAACTGTAGTAATAAATAAATAAATAAATAATTAGTATATATATATTATAACCATTTTATTATTACTGTTATTTTATGTATTTACAATTCACGCATTTCTTCTCTTGAGAATTCTAAAAGGTTACGAGGAGGCTGTACGATTAATTCAGGATCGTCTTTAATAATTTCATAACCTTTTTTCTATTAAATAATTAAAATACGTAATAAATAAAAAACAGATTAATATCTACTTATGTATATATAAGTTTATTATTATTTACCAATAATTCATATTGTTTATCACCACCAGCCCAATATCTTGCTAAAGCTTCAATATTAAAGTCAGCTTTAGAACGTTCAGCAGCCATATCTTTAGGTGCCTGAAGTGACATTTCAGAAGGTGAAAGATTTAATTGATTTTTTATTTGTTCTAATCTTGCTAAAGCTGTTTTAGCATTTGGATCTTTAGATTCTTTAAGAGGAATAACCATTGTAAATTAAAAAAAGGTAAGAGAATAAATAATTAAGAGGAAAAAGGAAAAGTAAGTGAAAAAAAGAATAAGAGAAAAATGCGGGGTAATTTATAAAAGCCCAAAAAAAAAAAAATGGGGGAAGAAAGTGGGAAATTTCAAAAAATTGCATGAAATAGAAAATGGGGGAGTTGTAATAAATAAATAAAAAACAATAGAGTCAGCTTTATTTATTTCTTTCTATAGAAAATTCATATGAAATCTATATAAAAGCCTAAATATATAAAATGACTTATAATTGTTTGCTCGTCGCCTTTTCAATTTCGAAATGTCATTAATTATTTTTTGTATATCTACTTGTCTCTTTCCCAAACCTACTTGTCGCAATATTTCGCCACTTGTCGTTTTTTTCTTTCATTTTTTTTTTTTTTTTTTTTTTTTGAACAAATGATTATAACTTTATTTAGTAAGTGATTAGAAATGATATTTGTTGTAGCATCATAAACAATTTATAATATTAAACCCAAATAAACTTCTTGACAATTCACCTCTCTATTTTGATTAGTCAAGAAATAGACAGACAGACAGAAAGGGAGAGAGAGAGAGTTTTACGAATAGTTTTATTATAGAAAATAGGCATCGATATCAATAATAATCGTATACTAAGTATAATAATTATATTCATTAAGACTGATTTATTAATTATATTATTAATTATTGAAATATGTAACGTTTATTTTATAATATGCAAATAAACGATGGTATTGATGTATATATTTTTAAATTGAAAATGTTTTTGTATATTTACATAAAGAAAAGTCGGGTAAATCTATGCATTAATATATAAATGCATAAAAAAAGAAATTCGACAAAGCAGTAGAATTGGTATTATATAATAATGGGTAATAACAACAGAGTAAACTAACTAATTAATTGTAGTAATATTTCAATACGCACGATCGTTTCCTACAAGATTCGTTCGATAAGATGCGGGAAATTGTTGGCGTTGTAGGAGTAGCTCTGGTGCGTTTATCGTGGAAGGGAACCTGGTCAACTGGCAATACTCGGCAATGTGTTTCAAATATATTCAAAATCATCAGGATCTTATTCATATCCATTAAATACTTTAATAAGTCATCTACACATCCAGGAATCGAAACTCGAACAAGCTCCAACATCACATATAACCCGTCTGCCAATAAGGATACCAAATAAAATGTTACAGAACGCCCTAGAAAAATAAGTAGATAAATGCATTCAGAGTTCAGTGAAGTGCTAGCTATATCGAATAGTATTCTCCTCCATTTCTTACTATCTTTTGGTTATAATATATAAAAACTTACCCACCACTTGAATCCCAAGTACTGCCTTCATACTTCCAAGGTCAATACTGTTCTTACAAAATATTCCTACTCTTAACAGATCCTTACATAAACTAAAATGGTTATTACTCTCACTATAGGCTTTTGCTTCACCAAAACCATGATTGATTTTCCAGTTAGTACCATTTAGTCCGGTAATACATATATCAGGTCTCCTTTTTGAAAAACCATAGCCTTTTTTGGTTTCTAAAGTGGTCTGATCAGTCCTAAAATACAAAATATCCATAATAAAAGAGTTTAATATTGAAGTCATTCTTCATCTTAGACATATACGTACTGTTATTTAACCACATACCATCAAAAAAAATACCTTCCTCTGGTTCATCAAATAAGCCTACAAGCATGGGATCAGCATATCTTGTACATAATTCGCTTTCTTTTGTATCTTCTAAAATGACAGTATTAGGCAATTTTTTAAGCCTATAAAAAATAGCATAATATAGAAATTAATATAAAGTAGTAAATCATCAGTATTGAAAAAGAAGAAAAAGTCATAAAACAACGCTACTTACAATTCAGTAAGAGATTTGATGAATTTAAATTGATTTCTTGTGACATTATCTTCAAATGACAATAATTTAATTGCAGCTTTACTTCTAGTAGTTTTTTTGTTTTGAACATCCTAATAAAATAGATATCGTATTAGAGATGTGGATGGTTGCAAAATAAAATATCTTAAAACAATTACCTCTATTATACATGTTAATTCATTTATTATATTGAGTGGCAGTGGTGGTTTCTTTACTCCAAAAGTGTCATTTAAGTGATTCATAATTAAATCAAGTTGATTTTCTCCAAAAATGCTCTTCATGTCGTCATGGTGTTGGCCAGGTTTTAGCAATAATATATGAGCAATAGCACTAAAAAAAAGCTTTTTATTACATACATATACAATCGATGCTGCTACTTATTTATGACTATCATGGTATTATATTTTGATTATCAACTTACAATGCGTGGTGAATATGATTTTCCAGATGTAATTTATCTTTTTGGTTTTTAATAAGCTGCTGGAATTGATAAAAGCGTGAAGAAACATCCAACCCATTTACAATAAATCGATCATTTTCGTCAGGGATAGTAAATGATAAGTTTGATGGGTTCAGAATTATATTAGCCTCTAGTTGTGATAAATTGTTATGAGCATTATTATTGTCATCATCTTCAGTATCTTCGCTATTGTCATTGATATCATCGAGTTTTCTAAAAAAAGAAAAAAATTAATGAAAATTATCTCTATCGGCAGATAGTGATTTGATTTTTATTTTGACTGCTGTATTATTAAGGCTCTTACCTTTTTTCTTTATTGACTTCCAGTGAGATGGATGGTTGTTGTTGTTGTGAGGTACCCATAGACTATTTTAAATATTAAGATATATCTATCAGTGCAAAAAAAAAAATAGGAAGTTTCGTACGCATTTACATTTTGAACTTACTATATTACTATTTCCAATATGTACAGAATCAATAGTGCCCATATAATTATTGACAACATACTTTTCAGCTTGAGACTTGCCTTCTTTTACCTATAAAAAATCGAGACGAAACTAAGTTAATAAAATATGCATTTCCTACTTGGTCGAGATAGAGAATAAAACTACTCATAAAATTATTACTCTACCTTATTTATTAGATTATCAATACACTCTTTAGCTTGATCTGGAGTTTCAGTATGCTGTTTTATTGTGCATAGACTTCTTAAATAACTCGTTCTTAGAGAATTTTCTGAGAAAGGGGCATTAGACCCCGAATTGAAATGTTCTTTGAATTTCAAATAGGACCAATCTTCAATATCATAGTCAGAAAAATATTTTAAATACCGATCTTTTCCATTATATGAATACTTAAACATTATTGTATCCGTAAAAATTTGGAGTAGAAGAAAAAAAAAAGTAAAAATGAGAAACCATCGTAAAATAAAATAAAATAAAAAAGAGCCACAATTTCCAACACCGCATGCTCAGTTAAAATAAAAATAATTTTCCTTGTTTTTTTTTTTTATTTATTCATTTATTTTATTTTCTAACTAATCCCATCTTGACCTGACTTGCTGCTGGTATGAAGAAAGTGACGACAATAGGAAGATATATATCTTTGGGACTTTGTTGTGATATATATTTTCTGGTCAGATTAATCTTTGTGACTTGCTCGATTTCCCATATCGACGACAATAGCATACCTTAGTGTTCTTCTTAAGATACCGCACTTTGGTAGGTGGTCCAAGGGTTAATGTTCGTCAAGATGGATGGATAACTGAATAAAAAGACCTGACTTGCTGCTGGTATGAAGAAAGTGACGACAATAGGAAGATATATATCTTTGGGACTTTGTTGTGATATATATTTTCTGGTCAGATTAATCTTTGTGACTTGCTCGATTTCCCATATCGACGACAATAGCATACCTTAGTGTTCTTCTTAAGATACCGCACTTTGGTAGGTGGTCCAAAGATTAATGTTCGTCTTTTATTATATATTCATGTTATCTAATTATAAATACTGCTCCTGTATTTAATTGTAAGTATGTAAATATACTAAATAACCATCTACATTTTCAAGTTTTTTCTCTCTTTTTTTAATGATAGTGTTCATCGAAGAAATGAATGTCTCAAGATCTTCTATACTATGAATTTGGAATTTGTTGTAAAGATAATATAAATATAGTGAAATAACTTGATCTATAGTGGACTACAGCGTTTATTAATCTTGATCACTGGCAAATTTTTAGTCTTCTTGTATGATATTTAATCTTCATTTTTTTCCTGCTATAACTTTAATTTGCTTTATTTCGACCATTAATATATTTAATAAATCAGTCTTAAATGAATATACTTATTATACTTAGTATACGATTATTATTGATATCGATGCCTATTTTCTATAATAAAACTATTCGTAAAACTCTCTCTCTCTCTCCCTTTCTGTCTTTCTGTCTATTTCTTGACTAATCAAAATAGAGAGGTGAATTGTCAAGAAGTTTATTTGGGTTTAATATTATAAATTGTTTATGATGCTACAACAAATATCATTTTTAATCACTTACTAAATAAAGCTATAATTATTCGTTCAAAAAAAAAAAAAAAAGAAAGATACGATAAGTGGCGAAAAGAGTCAAGTAAATTTAAGTAGATTTACAAGAAATAACTAATAGTATGTCGAAATTGAAAATATAAGCAAATTAAAATTCACGACAACTTGATCTGAAAATACTGTATATATATTTTTCATTACTTTTTATATTTCCTTTTTTTTTATTTCTTTAACTTTTACTTTTCATTTTTAAATCTATAAAATTATAAAATATACACAATATATTCTTCGACTATTTATCTTTGTTTTTTCCTTTTTTTTTCTGTATTTCTTATTTTATACATTCTTTAGTTTTTTTAATATCAAAATAAAAGAAAAACAAAGCAATGTTTGTAATAATTATAGATTAAAATAGAATAGAAGCCAGTTACTATGTCTTTTTTATTTAGTGAGTGCGGTTTTTTGAACACAGTAAAAATATATGATTGGCCAAAAAAAACGGATGTATAAATTCAAATTTATCTATATTTTTTTCCTCTCTCTTTTTCTTTTATTCATCATTATTAATATGTGAAAAAAATCAGAACCTTATTTTTACGTATTTATTGTTCTTTAACTCTTTTTTCATTCTGGCTCTTTTCTTTTCTTTTTCTTTTCACTTTTTCTTATATATACTATATCTTTTTTTAATATATATATATATATATATATGTTTCTTTAAATAATGACTTCTACAAAAGCTGCTGAACGATTAAATAATATTACACAGCATTTAAAGGACGAAGCTCTTGAAAAATCAGAATGGAAGGTATTTTTAAATAAAAGAACAGAAATACAACATACCACATATATATAATATAATATATAAGTATATATATATATAATTATATTTATTTTTCTTACTGTATATAAACCAATAACCATTTCTTTTTTTTTCTTCTTCTTTATTAGGATATTCTTTATGACGTTAAAAAAAGACAAGAACAAAGTCGTACAGCTGATCCAAATGATAGAGGATATATACGCCAAAAGACCCAAGGTAAATTATGGGTTCATGAACGCGTTCAAAAATTGGTAGATAAAAATAGTTTTCAAGAAATGGGCTCTATTGCTGGATTTGCAAAATATACAAAAAAAGGTCAAGTAGAAGAATTTACACCTGCTAATTTTGTGTCTGGTAAAGCAAAATTAAATTCAAAAGATGTAATTATTGCTGCAGATAATTTCGCTTTAAAAGGTGGTCATGCTTCTGCTGCTGTTTGGGGAAAATCTGTAAAGCTTATATTTCTACATAGATATATACTTTTTAAATAATAATAATAATAATCATAAAGGATAGATATTTTCTAAATTTTTCTTATTTTTATTAAATTTATAGTTGTATGCTGAACAATTGGCTCGTCATTTAAAAATTCCTATTGTAAGATGCCTTTTTATTTTTCTTCTTATTTTTAATTTATATATTCTAAATTGATATTAAATATATAGATTCGATTGATTGATGGAAGTTCTGGTGGTGGATCAGTCACCCTTGCCTTAGATAAAGGTGGTACTATCCTACCTCCATTAATTGGTATGCATGATATGACTGCTAGTCTTTCAGAAATTCCTGTAGTTACAGCTGCTCTTGGACCTGGTAATATATATATTTATTTATTAGATTCTATAATCATCATCAACTATTTCTTTTTTTTTAATATATATATATATATTAATCATCATCATCCATTTTATTTTTTTATTTAAATTAGCTGTTGGTTTAGGCTCACTTCGATGTACATTTTCACACTTTTCAGTTATACCACAAGATATAGGTTCTTTATTCTCAGCTGGGCCACCTGTAAGTTTATATTTTTTTAGGAATAAATTTATAATAATAATAATAATAAAAAGTGATGTACTTTTTTAACTTATTTTTTTGATATATATAGGTCGTTGTTCAAGCTACCTTTGAAGAAGTTACCAAAGAAACATTAGGAGGAGCACTTATTCATACATCTAATGGTAGTGTCGATAATTTAGCAGCCAATGAAGAAGAATGTTTTGAACAAATTCGACAATTTTTAAGTTATATGCCAAGTAATACACATCAATTACCACCTTATAAAGAGAATAAAATGGATGATCCAAAACGACGTGATGATGAATTATTATCTATTATCCCTAAACGCAGACAAAGACCTTATCAAGTACGAGATATTATTACTAGAATAGTTGATCGAGATTCATGGTTTGAAATTGGATCAAGATGGGGTGATGGAGCTGTTTGTGGATTAGCAAGAATGAATGGATATGTGATTGGAATTATTTCCTTTGATGGTAGTATCAAAGGTAACGTTTTAACGACAGCAAGTTGTCAAAAGTTTAGACGTCATATTGATTTATGTGATACGTTTGGTATTCCTATACTTAATTTTGCTGATTATGCTGGTTTTGCTGTTGGTACACAAGCTGAACGTGAAGCGTAAGTCGAAATTCATTTTTTTTTTTTTTTTTTTTTTGATTTTAATTTAATGATTATATATATGATAACGATAATGATGATTAATTTACTATATATTTACTTATTATGAATTTATTCTCTATTTTTTTTTTAATATTTATTTAGAACTATAAGACATGGATCAACTCTTGCAGCAGCATTGTATCAATGTGATGTTCCTTATGCAAGTGTTGTTCTTAGAAAAGTATTTGGTGTTGCAGGCGCTGCTTTTGTTGATAATCGTGTTCCTAATATTAGAGTTGCTTGGCCATCAGGAGATTGGGGATCATTACCATTAGAAGGTAATATATATATAATAAATAAAATATAATAATGATAATCAGTTTTTAAATATTAATTATTTTTACTTATATATTTTTAAATTAGGTGGTATTAATGTAAGGATACACATAATAATTTTAATATATTGATTCATTTCTTTTTTTTTTTTAATGTATTAATATACTATTTTTAATTTTTTTTTAATAGGCGGCATATAAAAGAGAATTAGAAGCAGCAGGGGAAAAAAGACAAGAATTATATGAAAGTATTTTAAATCAATTTGAAGCCATTCGTTCCCCTATTAGAACAGCAGAAGCATTTGATATTCCAGAATTGATTGATCCACGTGATACAAGACCTATTATGTGTGAATGGGTTAGATTAATGTATGAAAATGTTTTACCAATTCGTTTAGAAAAAGTGAAAACAAATGGACCAAAGAATTTATATAGACCATAAAAAGTTGGTTTATTAAATGATTATCTAAATAAAATAATGATTGTACCCTAATTTCAATTTCCGCCTAGAAGTATGTCAGAATAATTTTGATCTTTCAGGTGATTTCGGATCATTACCAATAGTGATTTTTTTTTGTTAAACATAAGCGGCATTAATGAATATATATATATATATACAACGATATTCTTTAATTCCGACAAAATTTAGTGTGATTCTTTTTTATTTCTTTCCATTCTTTTAATATATATTATATATATATATATAAACTTTATTTCATAAAAATTAAATTGAATATTAAATTGAATATTAAATTGAATATTAAAAAAAGAAGGTATTTTAAATAGTATTTATATGAAATAATAATAAAAAAAAAAAGGTCAAATAGAAAGAGAAATGAAATAATTCATGTGATACTTAGCCAATTGTTATTTAGTTTACAATAGTGATAATAATTATGATATCATACATATAATAAAGAAGAAACCATAGATTGATCGTGCAATAAAGGGATTACTGTTCATTTATTTTTCATGCTTTACATGATTATTATTATTATTATTATTATTATTGCTATTTTAATTATATGAAATGTTATTATTTCCTTTAATATTGTGTGTCACCACGTGTTATAGTGATGGTATAAGCCTTTTTTTTAAAAAAAATAAAAATACACACATAGATGAAACAAGTTGCTCAAATAAGTAAATAGATGAAAGCATAATAAAAAAGAGTTGAATATGGAATTATATTTAAATTGAAAATAGAAAAAAAAAGCCTCTTTCACGCTTATATATAGAAAATATGAGAAAGTAAAGAAAAGGATAAGTCAAAAAGTAAATAAATAAGTAAATAAAAAGGTAAGGGGGTTAAAAGATGATAATGGTTATTATTATTAATCATGTTCATTATAATTTTTTTATAATGAATGGTAACATGTTAAGCATATTTTTTAATAAACAAACAAGTAAATCTTGTGATGACGTTTTTGGAAAATTTACTTTCTTGCAGTTATTTAAATTTTTGACAGACCTTTTTAAATTTTTTTCAACCTCCTCCTTTTTTTTTCTTCTCTTTCTTCTTTCACTTTTTTTTTCACTCTCTCTTCTTTAACCTTTTTTTTTTTTTTTTTCTCTCTCTTTATTTATTATAGGCTAATATATAATTTACTTTTTAGACAGATCTCTCTTTTTTAGTGTCTCCTTTAAATTTATTTATTTACTTTTAATACCTCTCTTTTTTACTTTATTTCTTTATTTTTCCCTTTTTTTCCTTTCATATTCTTCCTCTTTTACTTTTTACTTTTACTCTTTTTATCTTGTCCCACAAACACACTCACAATTTTATATAATATTTTATGGTTAGCTCAACAAATACATCAAAGTCAAATTCTACTGTAACTGATGCAGAAAACAAACAGCCACAATATTACCAACCTCAAATCATCCCTGTAGCTGTTGATCAAAATGGTAATATAATCACTCCAACTTCACCACCTTATCTACCTTTTATAGGAAATTATGTTGATGTCGTTCCTCCCCCTCCTAATAATAATAATAATAATATTCATTCTTATAGTAATGATGTTCAAGCTACATCATCTAATAATAATAATAATAATAACAATAATAGTAATAATAATAATAATGCTTCTATTTCTCAACAACAAAGAACTGGTCAACAACAACAACCTCAATATGCTTATGTATATCCAATAAGTCCTCAATATTCTGTACAATATTATACTGATTATGCTCAAGCAAGTTATCAAAGTTATCCTGGATCTCCCGTTTTACATCCTCAGTCACCTCATACTAATCCTACAAGTCCACCATTTAGCCCAACTTATCATTTTCAAGGTGCTAATATAACTTTATCTCCCCCAATGCAAGCTTATGTTATTCCTCCTCCAGGTCATCATCAACAACAACAACATTTCCCTCCTTTACATATATCTTCACCTGTATTAACTGGCCATCATCATCATCCATCTAATAATAATAATAACAATAATCATGGTTCTCCTCCACAATATCATTTACCTGGTCCTTATAATAATAATCATAATAATCATAATGGTAATCATAATAACAATAATAATAATCAACGTCATCATCATCAACAACAAAATGTATCAAAACGTAATTATCATCAACAACAACAACAAATAAACCCTCAACCTTCTAGATCATCATTACATAATAATAATAGAGAACAACAGCTTATTGAAGAAGAATTACTAGAACTTACTAATAATCATATGGAAAATAATAATCAATATCATTTACATAATATGTATGTAAGAGGATTAACTTCTACAGTCACTGACGAATCCTTTTTAGAATTATGTGCTACTTATGGTAAAATCATTTCTTCAAAAGCTATTTTGGATCAAAAGACTGGTGAATGTAAAGGTTATGGTTTTGCTATGTATGAAAATGAAGATGATTGTCTTAAAGCTATTGAAATGTTAAATAATTCAGGTTTACAAGCTTCTTTAGCTAAAGTTGGTCAGGTAATTTTTTTTAGGAAAAAAAAAAAAAGAAAAGAAAAGAAAGAGAATTGGAAAATAAATATAAAAAAAGGGAAAAAAAAGACATCAAAAGAATAAAAAAATGAAAAATAAACATATGATATATATATATATATATTATGTATGAAAGTCCCTTTTTTTATTAATTTATTTATTTATTCTATATCAATCTTATTTATATACATATTTATCTATATTTATAGGAATCTTTCAGTTCTAAATTAAGAAACCTTCAAGACGAAAACTCTACCAATATTTATATTTCAAATTTACCTTTAGATATGTCTGAACAAGTAAGTAGATTAAAAAAAAATGATAGAAAATTAGGAAATGATGAAAATAGACTAATCAAGTGATTATTATGGTTTTTATTTGTTTATTTGTTTATTTTATATTAGAAATTGGAAGAATTGTTTTTACCTTGTCAAACAATATCAAATCGCATTTTACGAGATCCTCATTCAGGTATTAGTCGTGGTGTTGGGTTTGCAAGGTAAGAATAATAAATAAATAAGGATACGTATATATAGATATTTAAATATGCATTATTTCTCTATATCCATTCATTCATTTTTTTCTCACGCACATGCACTTTTTTTTATAAAAAAAAAAAAGATTAACGGATCGTTTATCTGCACAAACTATTATTGATAAATTCAATGGACAAACTATTGCAGGATCATCTGCACCATTACAAGTACGATTTGCCGACTCACCAGCACAAAAGAAATTAAAACATCAAACAGCTCGTAAACGATTATTTAAAACCCATTCTCCTCATGATTATCAATCTATGACCGCCATTTCTCTTAATCATCCTGTAACACCAGAAACCATGTTAGGTCTTGCTTCATCCATGCATCAATTACATCAACAACAACAATCAACTTCTTCTTCAAGTAATTCTAATGATGTATCAGTAGTAGCCACTAATAAAGGATTAACTTCTCCTCCTTCAGAAGATGATTTAGTATCTGATATGAACAAACGATTAAACATCAATGATAATAATAATAATACTGTGGTAAATAATGTGTAAATGTATTTAAAAAGCATACTAAAAAAAAATGACAAAAAAACAAACACACAAAATAGAAAATAACCATTCTCTCATAAAACAACAGCAAAAAAAAAAGGAAAAGAAAAGCAAAAGTATATACATATATATGTGTTTGGTGTTATGTATATATAAAATATATAAATATTATTATATTTCATAAATCATTTATAATATTATTCTTGTTCCCTTCCTCTTTCTTAATCACGTATTGAACCTTTTTCGTCATTTTTTTTTTTATTATTAACATTATTATTTCTTTCAAGCTATTATGATATTTTTTTTTTTTAAATCTCTTTTACTCTCTTTTATTTTTACCTTTTACTTTATTTTTTCATACTTTTTTCTTTTACTTTAACATTAAAATTAAATATTCAAATATTATAACATCTTTTCTTTTTTTTTTCGCTGTTTTAATATTTGTATTTATTTTTTTAAATGATCTTTTTTTTTTTTCTTTCTTTCTTCCTTAAAAAATGTCAGATAATAATAGCATTCTTTCAAATAACAATGTATTAACTAAAGTAGAAGATCAAGAAGAAACTATTATCAACAACAACAACAACAACAATAATAGTAATAATAATAATAATGATAAAATAAGTAAATCAACTGACAATAACAATAAAAAACGGAAACGGCAAGATAATAATAACAATAAGGAGCATATATATCCTCCTAAACAACGTAAACAACGTCGAATAATTGATTTTCGCGATAATAATGATTTAAATGAAGCTGAATATTATTTTGAAAACGGTAAAATATAATAGTAATACAATAGTATATATATATTTATGCATTTATATATTCACTTTTTATTTCATATACACATTTATTTATTATCTAAAAAACAATAACAAAAAAAAAAATAGGTCTTAGAAAGGTAAAACCTTATTATTTTATTTATCAAGCTTATGCTAAAGGGCGATGGCTTGGAAAAACTATATTAAATATATTTACAACTGAATTTAGAGATAGAAGTGAAGTATATTATGTAAGTGATAAAAAATATATATTTTGATAAAAAAAAAAAAAGAGAAGAAGGAAAAAAAAAAAAAAGAAAAATCAATAGTATTAATAAAAATGCTAAAAAAAAAAAAAAAAAAAAGAAGCTCGTAAATCGTTTTTTAATGATTTAAATAATATACTTGAAAAATATCATATATATATATATATATATGTATAGAGATATGCTATTGAAAAAGGTTTGATTACTATCAATGGAGAAAACATAACATGTGATACAATAATAAAAAACGGTGATATTATTGGACATAAAATTCATCGACATGAACCTCCAGTCATTGATACACCTATTAAAATTGTATATGAAAAAGACGATTTGCTTGTTGTAGATAAACCAGGTGGTATCCCTGTTCATCCGGCTGGTAGATATAGACACAATTCTATTGTACATATCTTAAGAAAAGAAAAAAATATACCAAAATTACATCGTAAGTATATATATATATATATATATATATATATATATGATATTGTTATTAAAAAAAAATGGAGATCAAATATATATTAATGTAACTATTTCTTATATATATAAAGCTTCTAATAGACTTGATCGTTTAACATCTGGGTTAATGCTTATTTGTAAGACTTCTCTTAAAGCTTCTCATATTGAACATGATATGTCAAGTGGATTAATTCAAAAAGAATATATTTGCCGCGTAGATGGTGAATTCCCAGCGTAAAAAAAAAGGAATTATATATATTTATATATACTTATGTACATTTTTTTTTTAATCAAACCCTTTTTTTTTCATTTAGAGAAGAAATAATATGCGAAGAACCAATTAAAATCATCTCACATAAATTATCTATGAATTATGTACATCCAGAAGGCAAACCATGTAAAACAATATTTAATAGAATCAAGTTTGATGGTACATCCAGTATAGTAAGGTGTAAACCAATTACAGGTAGAACACATCAAATACGTGTTCATTTAAAATATCTTGGCTATCCTATTGGTAATGATCCTCTTTATGGTAATAAAACATCATGGGCAAAAAATTTACAAATTGGAAAACCATTATCAGAACAAGATGAAAGACAATTAGTAGATAAATTAATGGAAGCATCTCCTTATCAATCTGGAATATGGGATTCCTCTGAATCATCAACACCATCATCTAAATCATTAGAACAACAAAAAGTTAATGATGATCATCAATCAAAGGATCAATCTAAATTATTGGAAAAGGAAACAGGGGAAAAATGTCCTGATTGTAGTGTGGCTCTTATAGAAGATCCTCCAAGAGATTCTCTTTTTATTTGGTTACATGCTTGGAAATATAGAGGAAATGATTGGGAATATGAAACTGAATTACCAGATTGGGCTAAATGATTTATATATTTGTATATGGATATTAAAAATTAAAAGTTGAAAAAATTAGAGTAATATTAATATATGTATATAATTGTACTTATAAATAAAAATAAAAATAAAAAGAAGAAATAATCATAAAATAACAATAATTGGTTAACTTAGTTTTGATTAATCGTTGATACGACAAGCTACTTTATTTTTTTGTAGTGTTGATTATAAAATAATAATTGCAAGTAGAACCTTTTTTTTTTTATTTAATATAAAAACGATATAACTTTTTTTAATAATTAATTAATAAAATAAAAAAAATAAAAAGAGAGAGAGAAATGGGAAAAAAGTAGAATTTATATGATTATAAAAGCATGATAAAGTTATCATATATTATTCATGCAAAAAAAAGAGGAAGTATAAAAAAAAAAACTAGTTGATATAATTAAATATTCAAACCCCGAAGATAGTATTTTTTTAAACCTAGATTTTGGCATATTTCTCTTTGTTTTCTTTTTTTTTCACTTCCTTCTTTTTTTGTTTTATTTTACTTTATTGATAAAAAAAAAATACTAATTATGTCCGCAATCAATGATTCAGTATATGCTCGTGTAATAGAGAAAGCTAAAGAACATCACTTGTCTGATCAAGAAATAAAAGCTATAGATAAAGCAAGAGAACAATTAAATTCACACAGTATGTTATATATTAGTTATAGATTCATTTGTTCTTTTACAAATATATAAAAAGTAACATAAAATAACTTTTACAATTAATTGATATATGTATTGTTTTATAGCTAATTTGGGTGGTTTTGTTGGTGGTCTCTCTGCTTTTCTTATAGGTAAAAAAATAAAAAATAATATAAATAACACGTCTTATATAAATATATAAATGAACTTTTGGCTAATATTTGTTTTTTTAAATAGGAAAAGCTAAAAAATTTGGACCCTTTCCTTTACTTGCTTTAGCTGGAGGTGGATTTTTAATGGGATCACAAATAGGTTTAATATCTGGTGCAGTAGCTGGTGTAAAAACAATCAAAACATTACCTAATCCGCAACGTTTAGTTGATGTTATTCGTGAAGTACAGTAAGTAATAGAAATGTATATGTATATATTAAATAATAACTAAGAAAAGGAAGGAGAGTAAAGGAAAAAAGAAAAAGTAGGATAAGGAATATTAACTATATATATATATATATATATTAATAAAATAAAATAAAAAAAGACAAGAATATGTAACTGCATCTAGAAATGGCGTGCCACCACCACATGCACGAACTTCAAATATTAGACCCCAACCTATAAGTGATATACCTTCTCCTTCAGCATCTTTACCATCAGTTACTCCTGATACAGATGAATTTGTTGCGGAAGATTCTAGAGTACATGGAGAATATAATTCAAAAGGATCAGAATTTCATTCAGATAGAGGTAATATATATATAATGATAAGAAGATGATGATGATAAAAAAAAGAAAAAGAGAGAGAAATCATTTGATATAAATTTATAATATTTAAAATATATAGCTGTACAACAACAACAGAATGGATGGCAATTTAATACTAATAATAATCAAACAAATAAACCAAATATACAAGTCCAAGTATTAGATCAACAACAACAACAACAACAACAAAAACAACAAGAATCAAGTTCTTGGGACAAAATTCGTGCACAAAACTTATCAAATACAACATGGTCAAAGATTAGAAAAGAAGCAGCTGAACATAAAACAGATCCTAAAGCAATTGAAGAAGCTAAGGCAAAAAGGGTACAACAATTAAGGGAACAAGAGTCTAATTTTGAATATATTCCTCGTACAAGAGAAGAGGCTCAACAATTACCATCTGGAAGACGTAATCAATATGGTGATTTAATAAGTTAAATTATAGTACATATATTAATGAATATATATATATATATATATATATTTATATAGATTATTATTATTTTTTTCATATGTATATTTTTTATTTTTTTTTTAAAAAAATATAAATATATATATATATATATATATATACATTACATCATTTGTTTATTTTATAAATTGCATGATTTCTTGCTTTTTTTTTTTTTGTTGTTAGTGTTCAACGATATAAAAAAATAAAAAACAAAAAGGAAAGTTTGAGTACAGTATAAAATTAAAATACGTATATATGTAAAAAAAAAAAAAAAGGAGAGAAAGAGAAATCAAAATATGTAGCTATACAAAACAAAAATTTATATGAATAAATGAAATGGAAGTTATAGGAAGTTGGTAAGGGGAGATAAAAAAAATTGTATATTAAATTATGGATTACTGAATTATAATACTAAATAATAATAATAATATATGATTATATATATTTATATAATTGAAGTTTATGAAGGAACACCTTCTCCAGGTTCAAATGTTGATTGTTTTTCTTCTTTAGTATCAAATAATGCTTTAGCTTCTTCACGTTCCTATATAGATATATATTTTAAATAGATAGCAAAATAAATCAATATATACGTATGGTCTTCTTTTTATTTTTCTTATTTTCTTATTTTCTTATTTATATTTTATATACCTTTAATTTAATTTTGTTAAAATCTAATACACGAAGAGAGGGTAATTTATGAATAACATATAATCTGTAATTTTCTTTTTTACTGATAGGATTATCTAATAAAGATAAATGTTCTAATTTTTTTAATTCAGATAAAGCATCGATATCACTTAATTCTTCAATAGAATTGTTGGTAAGTATAATGGTTGTTAATTCAGGAAGAAATTGTCCTAATCCAGTTTCAATTTTTGATATACGATTATTGCCTAAAAGCAAATGTTTAAGTCTATTTAAACGTGGAAAGTTGCCAAGTGTACGTAAATCATTATTAGTGAAGTCGATAGTATCGTTTAAATCCTATATATATAAAAGTGTTTTGTATTAGTTTCTGTATTCTTCTTTTTCTTTTTTTTATAAACATATCTACAAAAAAAATTTCATATAATATCTATATTTACTTTAGTACCACCTAAGTTTTCTATAGCGCCTATTTTTAAATCTAATAAAATAATAATAACAAGAATATATATATCAGAAGAGAGTATTCGAAATATAATAATAGTATCAATAAACGCGTATTCAAAGTCGTTTTTTTTTTTTTTACTTATTGTTTTTCCTTATTATTATTGTTATTGTTATTGTTATAGCTGTTATTATTATTATTTCTATAAAATATTACCTCTTAAAACTAATTCTCTATCTTTAAGAGTATTAATATGAGTATATGATTCATTAATAAGATCAACTGTAAGTTTCATGTTTAATATTGATGAAAAATAATAATACTAAGTTGGAAAAGAAAGAACAAAAAAGTTGAGGAAGAAAAAAAAAAAAAATGAGGAAGGGAAGTGAAAAAAAATAAAGTCACGCACATCTTTTTTTGGAAATATATATCAACTGAGATCAAATGTATTTCATGCTTTTCATGTATAAAAAGATCTATTAAATAATAACAAGAAAAAAGATCACCCTTTATTATTTTTTACTTTTACATGTTCTAATAATATAAATAATTTATTATATTCAATTAAAAAAAAGAAGAAGAATAAAATGAAGAAATAATATTAAAGAAAAGGTGATAAAATAAATAAGTAAATAGAAATAAATAGATATAATTAATTTAATGGACAAACAAATCCACCAGTAGCGGGTGCTACCATAATGGTAGGAAGATAACCAAATACATCTAAACCCCATATATGTAAAGTCATCCAAAATAGTAAAGATAATGGTTCATGTTGGTGTTCAGGTGGTGAAGTGATATTAGGTAGATTAGAAAGAGAGTGGTTATTTTGTAAAGTATTATTAGATAGCATAGTATTATTTGACATGATGGTTGTACCATTATGATTATTATTGCTATTATTGTTATTATTATTATGGTCAGAAGAATCGCTAGGACCTCTAACTAAAAGTGAGCTTCGCCGTTGATGACTTGTTTTATTATTAATATTAGTACTAGTATTGTTATTGCTATTATTACTATTATTATTATTATTATTATCATTAGTTGATGATGATGATGATGTACTAGAAGCAGTACAAGCATTTTTTAAACTTGAAATAGTAGGATCCAACATATCACGGGCTTGGTAATCTAAAGAAACACCTAATTGTAAAGTAGAAATAGATTGAGGAGCCAAAGTAATAGGTTCAGGATGATCATTTTGAAATCCTTTTCCAATAATATTTCCTGTAAGAGAATCTTTCACTAAAACATGTAATTGAACTAATCTTGTAGGTACAATCCAATTTTGACGATTATCTATAGTGAAATTCACCAACCATTGACTTTCAAATTGAACATTATTACCAACTGTACCTTGAGTTGTTTCAGTGAATTTAGCAGGCTGTAATAAAGAAGCACCTTCTACACGAATCAATGGTGTACGTGGCCATAAAATGACGGTCGTAATAATAAGAATAACCAATGATAAAAATAATGCAAAAACTCGCCATCTTCTACCACAATTTCTTTCATGTTGTTTCTTTTTTGTTAACATCATCATTGTACGATTATTAGGTCTTTTTCTACCATAAGTTAAAAAACAACATCCAATCCAAAAACCTTTTGGTGTATCTAATTCATCATCATTATTATTCATATGTCTATTATTTGAAGGTTTTTCTTTATTATGTTGTAAATCCATATCATTTTCTTCATCTCCATGCCTTGTTGTTGAAGAAACATCACTATTATCATCTATACCATGTTCATCTTCTTCAAATAAATCATTTTCTAAGGTTCGCTTTGGTGAATAATAATCATTTAATGCTACATCATAATACTCATCATCTGATAATCCATGTTTTGATTTATTTTTTGATTTCAATTCATTATTTACTAATGTATCTTGGCTACCAAAGGGCCGTTTTAAATTGTTTTGATAATTAGATGGTTTAGGAAGTTCTAAATCCAAACTGAGATCAAAGTTATAATTATCACCATTATTAGATGCGTTTTCTAATGGGTGAACTATAAATATATATATATATATATATAAAGGATAGGTTAATTTCAATTTATTTATTGATTCCACTTTTTTTATTCTATTTTAATTTTTAATTACCAGATGATGACTGTGTAGTTGAATCTTGATTTGAAAATTCTGATTTCATAAAAGAACTAGCAATAGTTAACCTGGGTTTTTCTTGAGTATTAATTGATTCTGAAGATAATGATAATTGAGCAGAAGGTCTTTTTGGCAATGATTTGAGAGTATTTGAAGGGGAAGTAATAGATTTATTGTTATTTTTACTTTGTTGATCATCATCGTCATTATCATTATTATTATCATTATTATTATTATTTTTATCCGAAAATATAGTAGATTTATAAGATAAAGGTGAAGAAGCAAATGGAGAATAATGATTATTGGTTGACATAAATCTGTCAGCAATAGATAATCTTGGTAATTCATTGAAAGTAGAAGGTGAAGTAGGACGTCGTTGTTGATTATGTTCAGTATTAGATGACGATGATTCTATTGACAACGATTGAGTTCTACGCTGCTGTGATTGGTTTATTGATTTATCATTATTTCTTTTATGTTGTTGTTCATTATGATCGTAAGATGATTGACGTAATGGCTGTTGTGATTTATATGGATTAGTTGATGCCATTTCTTTTCTTTCTTAAATTAAACCTTATTTAATTATTATTATTATATATATATTTATATTGTATGAAGTTTATATTGTACACCTAAATTTAAAACAAAGTTTTATAAATAATTAATTTTTAATCAATCGATTGATATTCACTTTATTTAAAAAAAGAGAGAGAACGCTAGATATAAAGAAGAAGAGAGAAAGAGATAATGAAATTAAAAAAAAAGAGTAAAATGTAAAGAGTGAATAAAAATAAAATAAAACTAAATATATTTTTTAAGGGGAATGATATATTATGTATATATATATTTAAATATATAATATAATGCCCCTCAAACTCTCTTGTTTTAACTCCTATAATAACCAAAAAAAAAAAAAATAACTTACCTTGTTATACTTAACCGTGCGTTGTGTATAAATATATAAAAATCATTATTGATTAGATTTTTTTTTTCTCTTTCTTTCTTCTTTCGAGGAGAAATTAGCTGTATAAAATTTAAGATGCTCCTATTTTTTTTTTCTTTTAAAGAAATAAAGAATGCTCCTTTAGTAACACAGTATTAGTATGTGTTTTTACAATATTTATATGTCCATTTTAAAAGATCTTACGTATTTTTTTCAAACATTAAGAACGATTAATACTTACAGATAAACAAATAATATATGTATCCATTTTTTTCTTCATTTTTTCCTAAAGAAATAATAGATCAAATACTTGGTAAGAATGCTCATAATTTAATACATATTAAATTTCAAACTCCATGAGCGTGTATACATATATTATATATATTTATATATAAATGTAATTCATGATCATGATATATTGATTTGGTTATTGAACAACGTACATATTTAATACAATTAATACATATTCATTTTGCTTGATGACTTCTAAAAAATATTAATTTTACATATTCTATTTCCTAATTATATATTTCATGCCCAATTACTCCTTTTAAGAAAAAAGGTTGTAAAATAAGATTGCTTTTTCCCTCTCTTTTTCTCCATGATTTTCCCCTTTGTTTTCTTTTTCTATCTATCTGTCTTTCTATTCTTCTTCTTCTTCTTCTTCCTCTTTTTCTTTTTCTTTTTCTTTTATTTACTTTTTTATTCTTAAAAAACATATTTTTCTTTTCTTAAGGGTGTATAAATAATATCTATGATTAAATGGTGACATAACCATAAACAATCAAGTATAAGAAGTGCCTAAAGAATAAAGTAAAATGTCAATTTCTGCATAACCATCATATCTTACTTTAGCATTATTTATTTTTTTGATAATATATTGTGCTTAAGTTCTTATTAATATACTTTTAATATCCTTTATAAAAAAAGCTCAAACTATTATTATATATTGGCATAGAAAGTATAATAAAGATATTCTTCTATTATTATTTGTAATATGAGTTGACTTTTTCTTTCTTTTTTTTAGTTCAAGATCATTTCTTTTTTTTACTCCATTTAAAAACTCCTATTTTATATATATATGTCTTCTATAGTTTTCCATATGATGACATATGTGTATCTTGTGTTACAAAAATAATCCAGCTATTTGTTTTTAATATATTAATTTTATTTTATGCTTAAAAACAATAAAGTTCAAAATAGAATAATAAAATATTAACGTATATATATGTATAATAATAATAATAATAATAATAGTAATAGTAATGATTATATGAAAACTGGTAGAGTAATAGTAAAAAAAAAGATATTCAGAACTATTCTATATTATTTTTTTTTTCTTTAAATATTAAAGATATTTTAAATATAGATTTATTTTATATATAATATACACGTTAAAAATAATAAGTATCTATTGTTTTAAAATATTAAGTAAAGAAGAAAAGGAAAACAAGAATTGTGGCGGTGTTTAAATAAGCTATAAATAAAAAAAGTTACCATTTAATTTACTATCAACCAATAAAAATTCACTATTTTCCAATAATTATATTCTTTCTATATTCAACTATTTTTTTTTCAATATTAGTATTGTTGTTTTATTTTATATTGTCATTCCTTTTTTTTAATACAGTACTGATTTTTCTTTTATCATAAAAATTAAATAATTAGTGGTACTAAAAGAAATAATGTTATTAAAAACACTTGGTGCCTTATTTATTTCAGTCATTGGTATTGCGAAAGCTCAAATCAATCAAACACCTGTTACTAATAGTTC
Source organism: Cunninghamella bertholletiae (assembly GCA_037043795.1). Lineage (NCBI taxonomy): Eukaryota > Fungi > Mucoromycota > Mucoromycetes > Mucorales > Cunninghamellaceae > Cunninghamella > Cunninghamella bertholletiae. The sequence continues at coordinate 664,684 of JAZGVP010000001.1, forward strand.
AACTTTAAATCCTGTTGCCACTCAATATGCTTCTACTTTTAAAAATATAGGTGGTAAAGTTCTCGATGGTTATATCAATGGTAAATACTCTTTCATATTCTTCAATAATATATATATATATATATATATGTATATATGTATATATGTATATGTACCCTTTTATTTATTTATTCTAAATTTTTTTCTTTTTCTTATTCTTCTAATTATTTTAGCTTATGTTATCTTTTATGGAGATTGGACTTCAAGTAATGCAACAACTGACCAAAAAACCTTTTTAAACTTTGTTGATGGTGTATATTCAACTTCTTGGTTTTCAATTTGTATGTGAAATAATAATAATAATAATAATATAAAACAAACAACTATTTACAGTTAAAAGAGCACAAATACAAAATAGAAACACACGTATTTACATACATATATACATATATGTATATATAATTATACAGAATAAATATATTGATTTTTTTTTCTTTAATAATAATATTATAGTGGATCAATACACTAACGATGGATCAACAATCACTAGATCACTTAACCTCGCTGCAGCATTAACAGATAATGGCAGTCAAGGACTTAAATTATCTGATCGTAATACACATAAAAACATTGTTTTACAAGCCGTCCAATCCGGCTATTTATCAGAAAATAATCAATTAGATTCCAATGGTATTTATATTATTGTAGCTGGACCTAATGTTGATGATTCAGAATTTTGTAATACAAATTGTGGATATAATTCTTACAGTGATCAATTCCAATATATTTTCATTGGTTATTCTGGAAAATGTCCTGATAAATGTGTACCAGTAATGAATGTAAACAATTCACCTAATAATAGCCCTTATATTGATGCAGCAGTAACATTACTTTCACATGAATTACAAGATATCATCACTGATCCTCGTATGGATGCTTGGATTATTCATCCAAGTAATGATAATAATACAAACGTTGAACTTGGTGATTTTTGTTCAGGTTCTGGTACAAGTGAACAAACTTGGTTTGGTAATTTACAACAAACTTCTAACGGTGGTTCTTATAATCTTGTCATTGCTAATACTGATAAATATTTGGTTCAAACAGTTTACAGTAAAAAGGATAATACTTGTCTTCTCGCTGAAAATAATTAAAGAAAGAAAATCAATAATAGTCAGATTATATGCTATTTTTTCTTTTTTTTTTTTCTCCCTCTATATATAAAATTATGTATATTTTTATTTTCATAATATTTTTTTTTCTACTTTTGCTTTTTATTATTATTATTATTACTTATTGTATACCTTATCAATTTGGTCAAAAGAATTTTTTTTTTCTATTATATCTTTTTTCTTATTTTATAAAATCACCCCCTATTTATAGGTCACTGTATTATCATTTTAGTTTCTTTATCTTAAAATAAAATAAAAAAAATCAATATATAAAAAATAAAAAAGGAACAATATAGATTGACTTTTTTAATTGTAATAATAGATTTTTTAGAACCATTATATATAAATAAATATATATTATTATTATATGAATATTTTCTTTTAACGGAGGGGAATATAATTAAATATGTAAACTATTATTATTATAATATTTGATATTTTTTTTGGGCAATACTTAATAACTTCTTTCATCGTCCCCCCCCTTTTCTGATACACTTCTTTATTAATAAATTCTTAGAGGAGTGTTTATTAATTTATATAAAGTAAATTGGTAGTAAACAATGTAGTCAAAAGTTATTTTATTATAATTCTATAAAGTCTATGATAAAGTACTCATTTTTTTTGGCTTATATTTTAAATATAAGTTTGATTTTCTTTTTTTTTTCTTTTTTCTTTCTTTCTTTTTTTTTCTTCATTGTTGTTTTAGAACTTTAATTTTTTATTATTTTACAGTCATTAGTAACCGTGTTATTAAATTAATTAAATGGTTTTGAAATTATTTTTTATAGGTATATATATATATATATATATATAACAGCAAAACAGTACATATATAATACATATATTAACTTTTTTTTTTGATTATCATTTATTTATTAAAAAATAAATAAACAATAAATAGCTCTTGCAACAGTTAATTTATTAGTTCAAGGACAATCATCTCCTGAAGGTGATGATAATGGATTTACATTTAATGTAATTACATTACCTAGTCATACAGTCAATAAAACCCAAGTACCAGCCAATATTGGTGTTGCTTTAGTAGATATCAATAGATTTTATCCATTAGATGTATCTGATCAAAGTAATATTATTTATACAGCCACTGTTCCAAACGAAGCTTTTAATGGCAATCAAACACTTCGATATAAATATGTCAAGTTTGAACCTGATTCACAAAAAATCATTGATTCTGAACCTTTTATTAGATCTTTTTCATTAATTTCGACTCCAACTTCAAATCAATCACTATCATCACCTTCTACTTTAGCTACTTTAAATGAATTTTATGGTCGTGAACATATATTTCATGAAACAAAATCTTTCCCATCTATTGTTGATAATAATTTATTTTACCAAGGATTTCATCGGGCTCCTAATCAACTTCATAAAAATAATGAAATTGTTACTATCCATATAACTGGTGATGATGATGAATTTAAAAATATTCATGAAAATTTTCTTGATGATATAAAGGTTAATGTTGATATGACTTACATTAGGTAAATATATATTATTTATTAAAAAGGAAAAATAGAAAAATAAAAATAAAAAATAAAAAAGAAGAAAAAGAACTAATCTTTTATTTTATTGTATATGTATTATTTATTTATTTTAATAAAAAAAAATAGTGCAAATGAAGTAAAACAATTCTATGGTTGTAAACTTAGTGTTAGTGGAAGATCATCAAGACAATTAACAAAATTACCATATAGTATTAAATTAGGCGATGGTGATGACCTTGGTGGTTATTCAAAATTAAAATTACGTGCTTCAGCAAGTGATCCAAGTTTCCTTAGAGAAAAAATTAGTACTGAATTACTTAGTGCAACTGGAAGACCTGCTACAATGACCTCTTTTGTTCGGTAATTGATTATTTATTTTTTTCATGGATCAACATATAAAAAAATCAATTGGTAGTTTTTCTTTTTCTTCTTTCTCTTCCTTTTACTTATTTTATTTTATTTTATTTTTTATATCATAGTGTTTTTATTAATGATAAACCTGTAGGATTATTCCTTTTAGCAGAAAAGTATTCTGATGATTGGCTTGATATGGAATATAATGAAGGAAAAAAACCTTATCATAATGGTGTATTATATAAACCAAGTGGTGCTGCTGATAAAAATAATAATACCGCAGACTTAAGTTATCATGAAGATTACACTGTTTATAATAATGTATACGAAATAGAAGAAGTATCTAAAGTAAACGACGTTGGTATGCAAGATTTGATTGACTTTACAAAGTTTGTAGACGAGCAAATCCAGTGGCAAATGCATAGTGATAATTCTTTAGACTCTTCTACTGCTGCTTGGGAAAAAAAAATGAATGTGAAAGGTTTTATTACAAAGTACGTAATAATAGTAATAAAAAAAAAGAAAAGTAGCATATATATATATATATATATATATGATTTGATGAAAAAAAAAATGATAATAACACATACTTTTTCTTTTTTGATTATTATTTTAATATATATAGTATGGTATTTGAATTTCTCCTTGGATCATGGGATAGTTATATTCAAAACACTCAAAACTTTTATTTATATAAACAACCTAATGAAAATCAAAGTTTTGATTGGATAGCATGGGATTTTGATTTTACTTTAGGCAATGGAATTGTAGATATGAATCGTATGGTGGATGGTAATTATAGAAATTTCAGTGGCATGGCAAAAAAACCATTAACAAGAGCAGTTTTATTAGTGCCTAGTTATCAAAAAGAATATGAACTTCAATTAAAAACAATTACTGAAAAGTTATTAAATCCATCTGTATCTTTTCCTATCATTGATGATTGGAAACAATTCATTAAATATGATGCTGAATGGGATATGACTTTACCTCGCCTTCGAACTGGTCATAGCAGTACTAAATTTAGAGATATGGTTTTCCCTAATAAAAATAATACAAATACTAATGATAATACTACAGCTAATGATGATGATGATACAGATGCTGCTGATGGTAAAAAGCATAAAAAAAATAAGGATACTCCTATGACCCTTCCTCCTGATTTTAATATGAAAGCTGGTATATCTTTCTTTTTCCGTACTAATGCTCCCGTAACTCTTGATAAAGCTGTGGATGGTCCTCTTCAAGATCCTTCTCTTTTAAGTGTTAAAGATTTTATTCAAAAGAAATTTGATAATGTCAGAAACTTTTTAAATCAATAATTTTATTCATTTATTTATTTATTCATTTTCCTTTTTTTTTGTGTTATATAAAATTAATAATATCATTATTTTAATACCAATTACACTATTACATCTTTTATATCTTAAAAAAATTCACTAACTAATCACTAGAACTAATAAAGTATATTATCATTTCCTTTTTTAAAAAAAGAAATTCTCATTTTTTTATTTTTATTAATGATAGTAACGAGGATAAAAAAAAGAAACGGATATTAAGAAATAGAAATGCTAAAACTAATTTTTATGCTTGGATTTACCATTTATAATTTTTTGAAATTCAGCTATAAATTAAATTTTTGTCAATTTCGTTTTTTACCACTTTCTTTCCTTTTTTTTTTTTCATTTCTCCTTTTTTAAACTTCATATACACTTTGTACACATATTTAAAATAATAATGGAAGAAGACCCATTTTTTATTGTGGAAAAGTAAGATAATACTAAGTAATAATTATATAAGGAAAATAATAATAGTAATAAAATAAGATATTATCTTAAATATATACCAACCTTATACTTTCTCTCTTTCCTTTTCTTTTCTCTTTTTTATCTTAAAAATAGCCAAGTAAAAGATGCTTTAGCAAATGCTGATACCTTATTTTCATCCTGGAAAAGAATACAACAAACAGTAAAATCACCAACCAATCAAGAACTATTATGGACAGCAGATGAATTAGTTACTTGTTTAGATGCTATTGAACAAGACTTGGATGATCTTGACGATGCTTTATCAGCAGCTAAAGCCAGTCCACAGCAGTTTAATATCTCTACTAAAGAACTTAACACTCGTGAAACCTTTATTGCACAATCACGTAATACTATTCAATCTATGCGAAATACAATATCAAATCCTCCTTCTAAGCAAGTTCATTCTGCCGTAATAATAATAATAATATTAATAATAATACTAGTAGTGGATAAAAAGATAAAAGAAAAAAAAGGAATAATATTTTCACAAGATGTGGATTTTAAATATTTATTTATTTATCATTATTACTATTTTTGTTATTATTACATGAATACTTTTTTTAGTTAATATCAGCAGAATCATCTGATAATTATAGGCCATTTCAATCAGAGAACGATAATAGCCGGTTTATAGAAAATGAACAGCAACAACAACAAGTAAATACATATATATATTATTTTGATATTGATTTTTTTTCTAATTACTACATTTGCATGATATATTTTTTTTTTCAGATACTATTTCAACAACAAGATCAACATTTAGATACGATGGCTGGAACTTTAGTAAATTTGAAAGATATTGCAGGAACTATGAATAGAGAAATTGATGATCATGTTATGTAAGTATTTTTTTAAAAATACAGTAGATGATTGGATTAATGAACTTGGAAGCACATCATATTTTTTAACAACCGTTTATCTGATCATTCAACTAAAATTTCATTAACCTAGAAATTATAGATAATTTAAAGATCATTAATCCTATCAAATATTGTTTTTACAATATAGAAAGGAAGAAACTTGATAATTTATTTATTTATTTGTATATATATATATATCATAGATTATTGGATGAACTTGGTGATAATGTCGATCGGACAGATAGCAAATTAAAGCGAGCTATGTATAGAGTAACTGATATTTTAAAAAGAGAAGAAGGTATATATAAAAAAAGAAAAAAATTGGCATAATGAATTTTAGTTAAGGAGATAAAATTAATTTATTTTTTTTATATTTCATTATCAATAGAATCCAAATCAGGATATTGTATTTGTTGTTTAATCATTGTACTTATTATTTTACTTGTACTTGTTATTATTATGTGATTTTATTATTATTTATATAAATATAAACCTTTTTTTTATATACATATAAAACGTTTTATGGTTATTTTTATATTTTTTTTTTATATCAGCCACGTTTGAAGTTTGTTGGCTTATTATTGATGGATGTGTCCTACACCAAGGTATTTCCAAAAAGGAAATAGGAGTTTGTATTTTTTTCTTTATATAATGAGCCGAGTTTTATTTTTTTTATTTTGTTCCCCCTTTTTTCCTTTTCCCTTTTCTTCTCCTACATTATATCTATTTTCTTTATTTTTATTTATTTATTGTATATTTAATATTTTATCTTGTTTATATATATATAATAATAATAATATCTATTTTACATATTATTATAAAATAGTTTATTTATAAATTGTACTCAGTATATATATATCTTTTATTTTTATATAATTCACGTTCGTTATGTCTCAATGGCCGAACAATAACGATCCTAACTTGGATGATCCTTTTTCAGGTTCAAATCAATCCAATCCAAGACACTTTGAATCATCACCTTCTGAATTTGAAATGGCTACTACTCAAAGATCTTTACAACAAAACTTTACAGGTAATCTTTCTTTCTTTTTAGAGAAGAAATAGTTTTTTTTTAGCGTTATTTATTTTTATAATATGCTTAGATAAAAATGATAGATTTATATAGAAATCAACAATTAATTTTAATTGGATAAGATTTAGCTTAATTAATTTACGTCTTGATTATTACTACTTTTATTATTATTTAGATTCATTAAACAATAGGCAATATATGACAGTTGAAGAAGAAGAAGGTGTACAATTATTAGATCATTCATCATCACCCATCCAACGACCACAAGCACCATTTGCAAGACAGCCAACAGGAAGAAATGGAGAATTTTCATCAATACCCTATGAAGATAATAATAATAATTATAACTATAATTATAATGCTAATAATAATAATAATCGTAACAACGATGATGATGATGATGATGGTATGGCAGATAAAATTGAACTTTATGAAAATAATAATAACAATAATAATAATCCAAATATGAGAAGATCTGTCATAAAAGAGGAAAGAAGAAAAAATCAAAAAAGAAGATCCCTATTCTATCGTTTACAACATGTTTTTAAACGTAATCAACAAATATCTAATGAACCTCGTATCATACATTTAAATAATGAATCTTTTAATTCTCAACAAAAATTCATGGGCAATTCTATTTCAACTGCAAAATATAATCCTATTACCTTTTTACCTAAATTTCTTTATGAAGAATTTTCTAAACCAGCTAATTTATTTTTCTTATTTATTTCTGGGATTCAAGTAAGATGATAATAATAACAATAATAGCATTTACTACTCAATTAAATAATAATCATATAAATTAAAATTATAATAATAGATTTATATATATATATATATATATAGAAAAATCGATATCGTTAAATTAATTTTTTATTTATTTATTTATTAATGATTCAAAAAAATAGCAAATTCCAAATATATCTCCAACTTCTAGATATACCACTCTTGTACCATTAGTCATTGTTTTATTTATTACTGCTGTTAAAGAAATTTTAGAAGATTTTGTAAGTTTTATAAAAAAACTGGCCAATATTATAATCAATATAAATTAAAAAAATAAATTAATATGTATATTATGATGATAATGTTGGTTTTATAGGGAGTTCACAGATCAGATAGAGAACTCAATAATCGTAAATGTAAAATATTTGATGGATCTCAATTCATTGAAAAAAGATGGCGTGATCTTAAAGTAGGGGATATTTGTCGTATTGAAAATTCGGATTTCTTTCCTGCTGATTTATTATTACTAAGTAGTTCAGAACCTGAAGGTTTATGTTATATTGAAACAAGTAATTTGGATGGGTAAATTAAAATATATAAATATAATTGATTAGGATTTTTATAGGATGATCATAATGGTGATGATTTCTATTTATTAATCATATAAATAATAACATTATTATTATAGTGAAGTGAATTTAAAAATTAAACAGGCATTACCAGAAACAGCTCATATTTTATCACCTTCACAAGTCACTTATTTACAAGGTGTTGTTAAATCTGAACAACCTAATAATCGATTATATAATTATGACGGAACACTTACAATGAATGATAGTAACGGTAGATCAAAGGATCTTCCTTTAGATCCAAATAAAATTTTACTTCGTGGTGCTCAGCTTAGAAACACAAGTTGGATTTATGGGATGGCTGTATTTACCGGCCATGAATCAAAACTTATGTTAAATTCAAGGTAAATAACAATAATAATAACAAAATAATGTGTATGTTTGTATTTATAATCATCTTTATTTATCTCTATTTTATATTTTTATTATTTTTAATAATAGTAAAAAACCAAGTAAAGTATCAAATGTTAGTAGAATTACCAATCGTAATATTTTATATCTCTTTACTATGCTTGTACTTATGAGTATAGCTTGTTCTATTGGTAATCTTGTGATTTCAGTAAGTGATTTTATTGGTTAAGACAAGAGATAAAGATAAAAATAAAATCAATGAGAAATAAATAAATACATATACAATGATGTAACAAAAAAAATAAAATAAAATATATATGCAATGATTTACCAATATATTTATATATATATATAGATGAACAATCAATCCTATTTTGAACTTTATTTACAAATCACAAGTGCTGAGCGTCTTCAAGAATTCGGGTTTAATATTTTAACATTTATGATTTTATTCAACAGTTTTATTCCTATCAGGTATATATATATATAATCATAATAACAATCGTAGCATTTTTTTTAATACTATTTTTTATATATTTACAGTTTGATGGTCACTATGGAAATTGTAAAATACATACAGTCAACAATGATTGATAATGACTTGGATATTTATTATGATAAAACTGATACTCCAGCAGTAGCACGTAGTAGTAGTTTAATTGAAGAATTAGGACAAGTGGAATATGTTTTTTCAGATAAAACAGGGACATTAACATGTAATGAAATGGAATTTAGAGAATGCTCCATTGCAGGATTATCTTATTCCAATCAACCTGATCCAGATAAAAGACCTACGAGTGATAATGATAGTCACGGGCAATATTCATTTACTCAACTGGAACAGCATTTAAAGGAATCAGCTCATAATAATGTTATTCATGAATTTTTAACTTCATTAATGACATGCCATACTGTTATTCCAGAAACTAAGGAAGGAACAGATGAAATCATTTATCAAGCTTCATCCCCAGATGAAGGTGCTTTAGTAAAAGGTGCAAGCGAAGTCTTTAAATATCATTTTTATGCTAGAAAACCACATTCTATTAATTGTAAAATTAATGGTGTTGATCATGAATATCAGATTTTAAATGTGTGTGAATTCAATTCAACGAGAAAAAGAATGTCTGTAGTGATTCGTGGTCCTGATGGAAGAGTTAAATTATATTGTAAAGGCGCTGATACTGTCATTTTAGAAAGATTATCTAAAGACAATCCATTTGTTGAATCTACATTGGAACACTTGGAAGTAAGTTTATATATATGATTTTAATGTTATTATGATCATGATTATTTATTTATTCGTATTTATTTTGATTTTTTTTTTAATAGGACTTTGCATCTGAAGGTTTAAGAACATTATGTTATGCTATGCGTGAAATATCTGAAGAAGAATATAAAAGATGGTCACAAATTTATGATAATGCAGCCACTACATTAACTAATCGTGCTGAAGAATTGGATAAAGCAGCAGAAATGATTGAAAAAGAAATGTTTTTAGTTGGTGCAACTGCTATTGAAGATAAATTACAAGATGGTGTTCCTGATACTATTCATACATTACAAGAAGCTAATATTAAAGTATGGGTTTTAACTGGTGATCGTCAAGAAACAGCTATTAATATTGGTTATAGTTGTAAATTATTAACTGAAGACATGGATTTAATTATTTGTAATGAAGAAGATCATGATTCTACAAAATCATTTTTGGAAACTAAATTAGCTGAAGCCATCGCTCATGAGCATACAAGTCAAGAAGTAAGTTTATAAAAGAGAAAAAAAAATTGAAAATGAAAAGAATCATAAGAATAAAAAAAAGAATCATAATAATATATAAGGAAAAAAAAAAGGATTACTAATATTAATATATAATTTCTTCTTTTATTTTAATACAATAATAATAATGATAGCCGTTAGCTTTAATCATTGAAGGGAAACCTTTAACATTTGCTTTAGAAAATGATGTTGAAAAAATATTTTATGATTTAGCTGTTAGATGTAAAGCTGTTGTATGTTGTCGTGTCTCACCTCTTCAAAAGGCCTTAGTTGTGAAATTGGTTAAAAAGTATACAAAATCAATTTTATTAGCTATTGGAGATGGTGCTAATGATGTATCTATGATTCAAGCTGCTCATGTAGGTGTTGGTATTAGTGGTGTGGAAGGGCTTCAAGCTGCAAGAAGTGCTGATTTTGCTATTTCCCAATTTAGATTTTTGAAAAAACTATTATTAGTACATGGTTCATGGGCTTATCAAAGATTATCAAAAATGATTTTCTTTTATTTCTATAAAAACGTAGCTCTTTATTTAACACAATTTTGGGTAAGGTTTATATATATATAGAATGATGATTTTTTTTTCATTATATAATTAATCTTTATTATTATTATTACTTTTTTTTCCTTAAAAAAAAATAGTATTCAATCTTTACAGGATTTTCTGGCCAAACTCTTTATGAATCATGGACAATGTCTTGTTTTAATGTGATCTTTACTTTTTTACCACCTATGGCGATTGGTATTTTTGATCAATTTGCTTCAGCAAGATTACTTGATAAATATCCTCAAATTTATAGCCTTGGACAAACTAATGAATTCTTTAATCAAAAACGATTCTGGGGTTGGATTTTAAATGCCGTATATCATTCAGTGGTAAAAATAAATAAATAAATAAAGTAAATAAATAAATTTATTTTAAAAAGAAACCAAACTAATTATACATATACATAAACACCATAAATCTATTCTATTTAGCTTTTATTCTTTATAGGAAGAGCAGCATTTATTGATGATAGCGTATTCCAAAGTGGATGGTCAGGTGGACAATGGTGGGTAGGAACAGCCATTTTTAGTGCTACCTTAGCTACCATTTTATATAAAGCTGCGTTGATCTCTGAGTAATACAAAAAAAAAAAAAAAGAAAAAAAAGAATAGAAAAAAAGTAAAAAGAAAAAGTTTATTTTATAAATATATGCGTTTAACTGATGTTTTTATTTTTATTTTTATTTTTATAATTAATTATTATTGTTTAGTATATGGACTAAATACACAATTATTGCTATTCCTGGTTCAATGATCATTTGGTTTATTTATCTTCCCCTTGTTGCATATATAGGACCACTTACACCATGGGGATTATTTTATGAATACTATGGTATCATTCCTCAACTTTTTGGTAATGTCAATTATTGGCTCTTTTTCCTTTTGGTACCTCTATTATGTAATCTTAGAGATTACTTATGGAAATAGTAAGTTTGTCTTTTTATTTATTTGTTTATATTTATTTTAAGAAATTGTTTCAAAAGAAAAAGTAACATAATAACATTCTTTTTTTTTTGGTATTTTTGTGTAATTATTTAAAAATAGTTATAAACGTATGTATAGAACAAAAAGTTATCATTATATTCAAGAAATTCAAAAATTCAATTTACCAGATTATCGTCCTCGTATGGATCGTTTCCGTCAAGCAGTAAACAAGGTTCGAAAAATTCAAAGATTGAAACAATCACGTGGTTTTGCTTTCTCTCAAAATGATAATGATCAAGGAAAAATCATTAGAATGTATGATACAACACAACAAAAACCTACTGGTTAAAAAATAAAATAAAATAAAATAAAATAAGCATCATTCTTATTATTATTATACATAAAATAAAAGAAAAAAGAAAAAGAAAGTAGGACATATTTATACATAATAATATAGATATGCATACTTTTATATATTTGTATTTAATTTTTAATATTCATTCATAAGTAAAAAAAATAAATAAAAAATAAAGAAAGAAAAATATCTGTATAGTTGATTATATATATTTACTTGCCCAAAATAAAAAAAAGTAAAAAATACATTATCGAAATTAAAAATATAATAAAAAAGGTTTTTTTATATATACATAACCTATCTACCTTAAATTCTACTCTATTATGAAATTCAAATAAAATAAAATAAAAAATGATGCAAGCTTTCCCATTTTATTATGAGAATCAAGATAAATTAATATTTATTTATATTATTGAATCCCTTATAAATAATCTAAAGATTTGTGATAAATGCATAGTTTAAAAAAAAGAAGGTTATTTTTTGGATTAGTTGAATTTTTTAAATCAGATTTTTTAAAAATGGATCTTGTCTACATTTTTTTTATATCTAATATTCTTCATACATTTATTATAAAAATAAATTAATCTATAATTATAATAAAGAAATACAGATTCTGAAGAATTAAATGATATAAAATTTAATATATAGCATATATTGATTAAAAAAAATCAAGTTAAAAAAAGGAAAGAAAATGTTCTTTTTTCATAAGTGAAAATGCTTTTTCTTATTTTTTTTTATTTTTTTTTAATTTCCCTTCAGGGTTGTAAATAACATGAGCTTTTATTTTTTTTATTTTTTTTGCTTGGCAACTTTTGCTTTATATTAATCATATATTCTGTACATATATATATATATATGAAAGACTTGGAAAGTTCATATTTATCATTTTTGAACAAATCAAATTTTTTAAAAAAATTCGTCTTTATTATTGGTATCTTTCTTCTTTTTTAGGTTTTTAGAATTTTAAAATTCATGTATAGTAAAAAAATATTTATTAAAAAGGAGTTTAATCAAGGAATTTTAAGAAAAAAAATATTAGTATAGGTTATTTAAAAAAAGTTAATATAATACATATTATTACTTTTTAAGTGAGTAATAAAAAAAAAAAAAGTACTATAGAATAATACGTGTGCCATTAATAAATAAATTAGAAATAGTAGAACCAATAATTTTAATTCTACCATATTCCAAACCTTCTTTTCTTAAAGATAAATTTTTTTGATCAGTATTAATAATAGGATCTACTTGATTAGAAGGAATTAAAAGTTGAGTTAAATTAGATTGATGTCTATTGAAATAATAATAATTGGTAATAGGTAATAATTGAAACCATTTTTCGTCTATTTTTTCATGATGATGTATCAAGGTTGTCATAAATCTTGGTGATTCACATTGACGACGACCTGATAAACCAATAGGTTGAAAATTATTTTCATTCACGGATGATTGAATAGAAGGATAATTAATATGAACTTCTTTCCATTTTTGTTTCGAATTACCAATTTCCAATGTAGGTATATCATACTCCGTAAAAGCATCATATTCACAAGAAATAAAATGAAATTTACTAAGATTGGAGCAAAACTGAATTATTTGTTGAAGGGTATAATGATTAACACGTGTTGTTGATAATGATAAATGTTCAAGTTGTAAATGATGTTGTTGTTGTTGATGATGATTATTTAATTTTTGATTATACCAATGAGTTAATTCTAATCCACCAAGGTTTAATTTCTTTAACTGTTGACAATAATATAAAATATATTGGATATCTAGTTGACAAAATAGTTGTTTATTTGAACAAATACCTTGTTGTTGAATAGTTAATTCATTTAATGATTTTAATTTACTTAGAGCTTCATAAAAATAAATATCTGGTTTAATAGCCACAGGTCGAATATTAAGACATGTTAAATGATTGATGGATGGATGATTCATTAATGTCCAAAAAATAGTGGATGCAGTATTAATATTATCATTCATTCTTACAACATGAACTTTTTTAATGGCTGAGTGAGTTTTTGTTACTAATTTTGATTGATTATTAGGATGATCATTAAATTTAGGTAAATGTTGAAAGAACCATTGATCCCATGGAATACCAGAAAATGAAATAGAAGTTAAATGATAACATGATTGAGCCCAATTTTTTAATGCTAATCTAAAATCAGGATGATCATCCATATGATCCAACATAGATTGCTGTTGTTGTTCTTCATCTAAACTATTACCATTCCATTGCCAATAATTTTTTCTTCTAGTATATTTAGTTTGCATTTCTAAATTCGTCAAAGAAGGGTATTTTTGTTGTATATAATGAATCCAAGGTGTTTTACCAGGTTTTTCTAAATGTTTATAAATTAATTTAAGATGTTTGATAGAATAAGAAGGTGACCAATCAATAGAATTACACGATGTTGATGATAATAATGACGGTGATGATGATAAGGTATGTACATCAAAAGAAAGAAAAGCTAATTGTGGACAACAAGAATGAATCAATTCTACATCTTGAATATGAATATCCAGCTTTAATGAAATTAAATCAAGTTGTTTCAAAAAAGGTAATTGTTTGATTATATTTAAAAGTCCTATTACAGTAGCATCGTGTAACCTAAGTTTTGATAAATTAGCATATTTTGAAAAAGAACGGAAGTGTTCGGTTTCACTCGAAATGGTATTAACGGGCCAAACAGGAAGGCTGGTTTGATTACACATGGTTTTTTGAAAGTTTAATAAGATCTGTGAGAATTGTTGATTATTATCCAAAAAAGTAGAATCATGCAAAAAGGTAGATGGATCCCAACGAAAACTGTAATCTTTTAAATTTGAACATACTTGTAATATATATTGATGTTCTTGTTCTGATATTTCACATTGACTAACATCTAATTTTTTGACTTGATTACAGAGTAGCTTATCATTTTCTAAGGCATTATAATAGACTGTAAAGCTTTTACGGCTATTTATTTCGCATTGCTGATATAACATAAATTTAAATACACTGTACCATGAACGGCAAGTAATTAAACATTGGTATTTATCAGTATTGTTGAGTTGCTGATTAATTAATTCAATGATTTCAAATGGTAAATTAGAAATCATATTATTCCAAAAAAAAAAAAAAAAAGAGACAGGTTAATATATTTAGAAAATAATTTAAATGAAAAGAAAAAAAAGGTAAAAATGAAAAAAAAGACTTGCTAGCTTTTATATAGAGTAGATTTCATTATGGGAAACTATTGACAATATACCAAAAAGCATAAGGAGTTATCTATTAATAAGGGGCGTTAAATAAATAAATAACATAAATAAAAAAAAAAAGCTGAAAATCAAAAGATTGTCAAACTTTAAAATTTTAAATTAGTATGAAAAGATATTTTTTATTATATAAAGTTAATTTTATGTACACTAAAAGTAAAAAAAGTTGATAAAGATTATATTATTTCATATGAGAAATATATTCAAATACATAGGAAACAATGCCTTTTCCTGCTTCTTCCTTTAAAATTGGATCCGGTAATTTTAATAAATCTTTATCAAAGTGATCCCAACTATTAAAAATGATTTATAATAATAATAAAAAAAAGTGTGTTTAGTATTTTTTATATATATTTAATAACAATAAATAAGACCCTTACGTGCTTGTATCCCCATATTGCATTGATTCCGCGGCTTTATGCTGTTTCCCTTGTATACATCGTTTGCCTTAAAAAAAAAGTGTTAATATAACATTACATGGCATATAAATAAAAATGTTTCTTTCTTTTCTCTTACATTTAAAAGTATCATGAGTTTCACAATCACTTGTATTATTTAATTGGAAGAGTTGTCTCATGTTTTCTAAAGAGAAATGTCTTTCAGTATCGGTTGCTTCATCCACCACACAATTTGATAATGATTGTTTATGTGATTGTCTTTGAAATATTTTTTCTTCAATAGTTCCTGCACCAATAAAACGATATATGAAACCTAAAAAAAAAAAACCATAGAAAAATAAGAAAAATAAATAGGAGGTTGGGCGAATTAAAATCAGAAAAAAAGAAATTTATTGTTCCTTGGATTCTTCTATATTAGAAATTCTTACAGTCTTTTCTTTGTCCATCACGCCAAACCCGAGCTAAAGCTTGCTGATCTGCAGCAGGATTCCAATCTATACATATAATAGACATAAACAAATACATAAATAAATAAACAAATAAAAAAAAGTTAATTTTGTGAATCATCCTTATCATTATTTTATATATATTTATATTACCTGGATCAAACAATACTAAACGATTGGCACCAATTAAATTTAAACCACATCCACCTGCTTTACTACTGAGTAAAAATACGAACTCTTCACCCTCGGGATCATTAAATTGATCTACCAATTTTTGGCGTTTTGTAATATTCATAGAACCATCCAATCTTAGAACACCATATCTATTTTTTTTAAAAAAAAAAAAATGTTGGGGATTAATATTTTTTTTCTCATTGTGAAGTTTAAAAAATGAACTTATAAAAATAAAAATAAAAAAATACTTACTGCTTTTGTCTACAGAATTGTTCGAAAAGATCTAACGTTTGTGTGTAATTACTGACAAGGACTATTTTGTCATCAGTTTCATTCTTTATCTTTGCCAACATACGATCCAAAACAAGAAATTTCCCTGATAAGCTTGATTGTACTAGACCGTTTTTCCCAGCTCCATAACTACTTGTGTAACCCGGTGGCAAAACTTCCTCTGATCCTTCCAATTCATTTGGTAAATTTAATAAATCTGGATGGTTACATAGTTTTTTTAGCATAGTAATAGCCTATAAATGTATATATTAATCATTTTTTTAATAAAATAAAATAAAAATAGGGGAAGTTAGTATTACTATTATCATTATTATTACTATTTTCTTATTTAATAATACAATATGTATACATATAAATTCATATACCTTAAGTGGCTGACTTCCTTGACCACGAAGTAATCTATTGATTTCAGGAGAAGTAAGGAAAACGTTATAAAGCTTTTCTTGAAGAGGTGATAATTTACAAAATACCACATGCTCATATTTTGTCGGTACTAAATTATAATATATAAATATATTTAATAAAAGGTTATTTTTTCATCACTTACTATTTTTCATATAATGAACTTAATTTTTTTTTATCTTTATTATATTATATTATATTATATATATATATAAAGACTTACAATATTTTGTGAGAATATCATTAGTACGTCTAATAGTAAACTTGGAAACAATAGCCCAAAATTCGGCAACTTTTTCATCACTAAGCTTTCTAGCTGCTTCACTTGCATCTGAATCTCTTCCACGTAAGATTGGTAATTCGTAATTTCTTCTAAATTCATTTGGTGAACCAAGTAAGCCTGGATTAGCAAAGTCAAGTAAGTTGTAATATTCTGTCAAGTCATTCTAATAAATTAAATAATTAAAATAAAATGTACATATTAAAGATTAATAATTATTATATAAATTTATCTGGAAAGTAATTTATGATATATTTGTCAGATATTACTTGAATAGGTGTTCCTGAAAGAATTACACGACGTCGTACTTGTAACTTATTTAATTCTTTAAAAAGTATAGAATCTAAAATTAATGTTAAAATAAATAAATTTCATTATTAAAAAAGATATAATTATTTTTTATTGCTACTATTATTTAAATCTTACCATTGTTTTTTAATCTATGTCCTTCATCGCATAATAATAAGCCAATAGTACACTTCTTCATATATTTGGTATAAGCACGTAATGTTTCGTAGGATATAATAAGTACTAATAATATATAAATGTATACATATGATTAATTCATCGTTCTTTTTTTTAAATATATATATATATAGAAAAATATATATATGACTTTACCAGGATTTACTAATTGACCTTGAGCAGCAGCCCATTGTTTTACAGCAGTAATTTTTTCTTTACTTCCAGAATTATCAATAGTTAATGGTCGAACACGATTTTCACCTAACCATTTTACTATATATATATATATATATATATATATATATCATAAAAAAAATTAGTTAATCAATGATGATGATTACATAAAAAAATTCTACATACCTATTTCATTTGCCCAATTTCTTACAAGACTTGATGGACATGTAATGATAGCTTTATGAATAGTTGGTTTTCCTATTTCATCAGATTGTCGTAATAGAGTCCAAACTAAAGATATACATTGTAACTAAATGATTAAAATTAGATGAGTATTATTTTATCCAAAAAAAAAAAAAAAAGGATTGGAATGTTAAATTAATATGAAATAAAATGTGCATAATATATAAATATATATGAGTATGATCATCACTTACAGTTTTTCCTAAACCCATTTCATCAGCCATAATACAACCGAAAGCATTAGGATCAACTTTTCCAGTAGTACATTGATAAAGAAACCTTACACCATCAACTTGGTGAGGACGTAAAATTTTAGCTAAAACAGGATCAACAACAACATGACCTTTTTTGGATTGTTCTTTTTTAATACCAAGTATTTCAGAAAGTGATTTACCACTAAGGATTGGTTTTTGTTGTTGTTCTTCTGATTCAGGCTGTTGTTGTTGTTTTTCTTCGTTATTTTGTTCAGGTACATCATCTACATCAGGATCCCAAAGTACAAAAGCATCTTCAGCTGTATGATCATATAATTGTTTATGTTTATACCCAACTCGTCTTCTTAAACCAAGAGTTCTTCTTATTTCAAAAGAAGTATTATTATGCATATTTGATTGATCTGCTAATGGTACACGAAATTTTTTTGTAAGGACAGAAGTTGGGTCATAGTTTTTAGGTCGCTTAGATAAAGGTTGAAAACATTTAGAACTGTTAAAATCAACTCCTATTTTTATACACAATCTTTTTGATCCATTAGCCACATAAGCATTTTCGTTATCTTGATAATTTCCATCGTCAATATCATTAATATCAATATCGTCTACTTTATATGATACTGTATTTCTTTTTCTTTTTGATGTTCTAGTTTTATTTGCAAGTTCTTGTTCTTGTTGTTGTTTTAAAATAAGTGATTTTGGTTTTTTTAGTAACATTATTATTAATATATATAATACAATATATGGTTTAAAAATAAAAAGATATTAAAATGAAAAAAGAAATGAAGGAAGGAGGAATAAAAAAAAAAAATGAAAATGAATATTAAATAAAAAGGAAGGAATATGAAAAAAAAAGTAAGGAATTGAAAAATTAGACACGAAGAAGAGGCAAAGCAATATTTTTGAAAAAATTATACAATCGTTTTTAAAACTCCGATATTTTTTTTACTCGTTTGATTTTTTTTTTTACTACTTTATAAAAAAATATTGAAAGACACAAATTACCCATGGTGATATAAAAATAATAATCAACCTATTTCCAAAATAAGATTTCTTTTTTAAAGAGTAAATAGCTTATTTAAGTAAGTTAAAAAAAAATAACAGATTATCAAAGGTTTTTTCTTTTTTAAAAATAGATGATTGATCCCAAAAAAAATGATATATAAAAATAAACAAATTATTGGCTTATCAAAAAGTTATTTCTCAAACTTGATTTTTTAAAAAATAAGGTGAATTTAATCATGATCATTATTTATAATTTTTAAGGTTTTTACATATAATTATTCCTTTTATTTTTCAATTTTTTAAAAAGAAGGGAAAAAAAAAAGAAAGAAAAAGGAAGGAAAGTAAAGGAAAATAAAATAAAATATAGTTAGATTTGTTTATTGTTTTCTTTTTTTCTTTAAATAAAACTTTATTTCTTAAAAAATCATTAAATATTAAATAATTAGATGATACGTACAAAGGTTATTGAAAGAAGAAATAAATAAATATATATATATATATATATATATATATGATACGATTAATTTATTATAAATAAGATGGTGATGATGATTAATTTATAACAAATAAATATAGCAAATAAAAATAAATTTATATGAACAAGTTTAAAATAAAAATAGTATCAAAATATAATAAGTTTCTATCATTTATTATCTAATTTTATAGACGCAGTAATAATTGGTTAATATCCAAGTATATGTTGATTTTAAAACGCCGACGTGAAAGAAGATGAGTGTAAAAATTTTTTTTTTCGCCTTTAGTTGGTTGTATCCCCTTATTTTCATATTTTGTCTCTTTTTTTCTTTTCCCGCTTTTGTGATTTTTTTTCTCTTTTGAGATAAACGAATATTTTGTTATTTTTATTCACCTCTCTTTTTCTTATTTTTAACTTCCTTTTTTCTTATTTTAATATTTCATTATTATTCAATCAATTTAATTTACTTATTTCT